>CAJQUN010000032.1:0-669961 GCA_907163345.1 Haberlea rhodopensis | reverse complement strand
CTTCATTCTTGAAATCCTTGAACTTTTTGTGATGTCCCCGAAATGATTAATTGCAATTAAGGCATTAATTATGTTTATATGATTAATTATGTGGATAATTGATTTACGTATTGAAATTAATTATCACGATGAAATGCTTAGTCACATGATAGGCATGACCCGGGGGTTACGTTTTCAAGGTGCATGTTATGCATGATAAAAAATGCGGTGTTAACATGATTTAATTGTGTTGATTTTTAATTATGAGGAAAGTATGGATTTAATGAAGTTGGTTGAAATTTTGTAAAATGCTTTTAAAATACCATGTTGGGGTATTTTATGCATCATGTTAATTTTTGGGTACAATTTAATTAACCCATATACCCCACTATACCCTCTTTCCCCTCACTTTACCCTTTTCACTCTTAAATCCCCAAATTCATCCCTACCCTATCATTTCATCCCATTTTCGTCCAAGCCAAGGAGGAGGAGGAGAAATCCTTGCACACTCTCCATTTGTTGAAATCTTAGTAAGATTTTGGATCCTCAAGAGGTATGGAACCAATCCTAAAGTTTTTATGATGTTTGGTTTTGAAATGGGATGATTTTGAAGTGAATTATGTGGGTTTGTTTGAGTATGTGTTGTATGTTGTTGGGGTATGATTTTTGAAGTGTTTTATGTGGGTTTTAGTGAGTTATGATGATGTTAGTGTTGTTGGAAAGTTTGGGTTTGTATGGTATGGGATTGAGCTTGGAAGATGCTCAAAAAAATGGTGGAAATCGCACACCAGCAGGTGGCGATCGATCGCCATAAATGAGGCGATCGATCGCCGAAGGCCAGTAGCCATTTTACGCAGCAGGCGATCGATCGCCTCAAATGAAGCGATCGATCGCCACAAGGCAAAAAGTAAGGCGATCGATCGCCTCGTGCAGCGATCGATTGCCGCTGTTTAAAACATGGCAAATGATGATTTTTGATGAATTTTTGGTATTTGGCTATTAATTAGCTTATAATATTGATTAGTATGGTTGTGTAGAACAATCCCAGGTCCCAACAACATCAAGAAGATAGAGCTCTTCAATTTCTCCACTTTTGGAATTAAGGTACGTAAGAAACGTACGGGCATCGGACGGTAAACCATACTCCTACATATGATGTTTATAATGATGATTATGATAAGTAAGTTTATGATGATGATTATGATAAGTAAGTTTATGATGATAAGTAAGTTTATGATGATGATTATGATAAGTAAGTTTATGATGATGATGTTTATGATGATGATTATGATAAGTAAGTTTATGATGATGTTTATACGATATTTATGAACGGGTAAGATGCCCATATGGTAAGATACCATACGATGTTTATAAAAGGGTAAGATGCCCATATGGTGAGATGCCATACGATGTTTATAAAAGGGTAAGATGCCCGTATGGTAAGATGTCATACGATGTTTATAAAAGGGTAAGATGCCCATATGGTAAGATGCCATACGATGTTTGTAAAGGGGTAAGATGCCCACATGGTAAGATGTCATGCGATGTTTATGATATGGTAAGATGCTATACGAAAGGGTAAGATGCCCACATGGTAAGATGACATGCGATGTTTATGATATGGTAAGATGCCATACGATAGGGTAAGATGCCCATATGCATGAATGTGAATCAGGGTCAACAAAAAGGAAGTTAACGAATGACCAGCAAGTTTACTTAACTAATATTTAGTACATTTACTATTATATTTTGTTATGATGTTATAAGATGATGATGCTTATATGATGATGATGTTTATAAGATGATGATGTTATATGATGATGATGTTTATATGATGATGATGTTTATAAGATGAGGATGTTATATGATGATGATGTTTATAAGATGATGATGTTATAAGATGATGATGTTTATATGAGGATGATGTTTACAAAATGATGATCTCTATAAGATGCTATGATGTTTATGATGAATATTAAACTATGTTACTACAAATGGTAGAATGTTCGGTGGTTGTTATGGGCAAGCAAGGAAGGTACTTGCCGCTGACATAACTAGCGAGGAGATACATCCGCTATCAGGGCGTTGCGAGGGGTATCACAATTCCGCTTTATGTCGAGCGAGGGAGGCCAATTGTGCCGCTGCCATATTAGAACCAGGACAGTCCCATTTTTAATTAACATTGTTGATTATGAGCATATAGGTGAAGTATGATTTTAATCATTTATGTCAAGAACTAATGATTATATGCATGACTATGAAACAGGGACAACCAAAGAGGGTTAATGCGATTAACCAGGAAGTATACGTTACCAATTACTTTCATGCATTTATTTATATGCCATTACCCTATGATGTTAAGTGATGATGAACATGCTCATGATGGGTTGTTCCTGTAGGTACACTTTTGGACCGAAAGGGCTAAGGGTCTGGTTGAGACAGTGAGCTAAAAGGAGCATGAAAGAAGATAGGATACAGGACTTTTGGATAGTCTCTACTCTAGGAGTAGTATAATTCTATCGCTTTAACATTCATTATTGAGAATGTAATTAATTAAGTTTTGAAATTTCTTTTTGGCCTGTAATCTTATTAGCTCAAAACTACAACCGGGACCCTAAGACGTCATATATGCATGTTTAGCCCATAATACGTTATTAATATGACGATAAGGTAGGAAGACCCTACGTTAGTGGTATCAGAGCAGTGGTTAGAGAACCCGGGAATGAGTGAAGGGTAGCCTTAGCAATAAGTTGGCT
Organism: Haberlea rhodopensis; assembly: GCA_907163345.1. NCBI lineage: Eukaryota > Viridiplantae > Streptophyta > Magnoliopsida > Lamiales > Gesneriaceae > Haberlea > Haberlea rhodopensis. Next base: position 667,226 of record CAJQUN010000032.1, on the reverse strand, counting down.
AGGTGCTTACTTTTAAAACATGTTTTGTGCATATGTTGCATATGAAGTATATGATGTTGTACTAACATGTTTTGTTTCTCTAACGATGTATTATATGAACTGCTTTTGGGTATTGTCGTTAACCCTTGTGTTACAGCATGGCAACAAATATCGACAAGTTTTGTGGAAAGGCACCACATATGCACTTCTCTGTCGCCCATGCCTCTTGTAGTCTCGACACCCGCTGGACGAAGTTTGATAACTGATCAGATTGTTATGACGGCCTCATTTATTTTGAGGGTAACGAGCTAAGGACAGACTTGATTGTTCTGGGAATGTCAGACTTCGATTGCATTGTGGACATCGATGTGCTGAACAAGTATCAGGCAGTTGTGGACTGCAGACAAGGACTGTCCGATTCAGGTCTGATATAGGAGTCCAATGGACATTCTATGGGGATGGTTCCCGTTCAAGGATTCCGTGAATATCTACTGTCAAGATGGCACAGTTATTGGAACGAGGCCATACAGGATATCTCATCTATGTTGTTGACATTATTGGAAAGAGGAAAGAAGTAAAGGTCGAGGATGTGCCCGTAGTGGCGGAGTTTCCTGATGTCTTTCCGGAAGAGATTCCCGGATTCCCACCGATGAGAGAGGTCGAGTTTGGGATTGAGTCACTACCAGGGACGTTTGCCATTTCTCGTGCCCCGTATAGGAGGGCACCAGCGGAGCTAAGGGAGTTAAAGGTTCAGTTGCAAGAGCTCCTTGATAAGGGTTACATACGTCCTAGCGTATCGCCCTGCGGTGCACCAGTATTACTTGTCAAAAAAAAAAAGGAGAAGGATGGTTCGATGCGTCTGTGCATCGATTACAGACAACTGAACAAAGTCACGGTAAAGAACAAGTATCCGCTTCCAAGGTCGATGATTTGTTTGATCAGTTGCAGGGTACGAAGCTCTACAGTAAGATTGATCTCAGGTCGGGGTATCATCAGATTCGGGTAAGGGAAGGTAATGTTCAGAAGACAGCTTTCAGGACTAGATATTGGCACTATGAATTCCTAGTCATGCTTTTTGGGGTGACGAATGCCCCAGCTGTTTTTGTGAGCCTGATGAACAGGGTGTTCCAACCGTATTTGGATCAGTTCGCCTTTGTTTCATTGATTTGGAGGCATTACTAGTATGGTATGACATTTACTATCTTCCGGACCATAAGAGCCTGGGGTTTCTATTCACACAGGCTGAGTTGAATATGCGCCAAAGAAGACGGATGGATTTACTCAAGGATTATGACTGTGAAATCGAGTACCATCTTGGTAAAGCAAATTTGATAGCAGACGCCTTAAGTCGGAAGGTGAAGAGTACTGCTGAGGATGTCATGAGTTTATCAGCTATGATGACTTCTTATTGCCATCTGAGCTATGATTTGATGTGGACACGTCACCGGTGCGAGTGTCAACCTTGTTGGCTGAGCCAGACATATACAAGACTATCAGGAAGGCTCAGAGGTCGGATGAGGAGGTTCAGAGATGGTCATCGATAGTATTTCAAGGACAGCCATAAAAGTTCAGAGTGGCTGAAGATGGTTCATTGAGACTGGGCAATCGTTGGGTAGTCCCAGATACGCCGGAGTATTGGAGCGAGCTCATGGTAACCGGTTCAGTATTCACCCAGGAGGAAGAAAAATGTATAAGGACCTAAGTGGTTTTCTGGTGGAGACACATGAAGCGTGATGTTATAGCCATTGTCAAAAGATGTTTGATCTGCCAGCAGGTAAAGGTAGAAAGACAGAGGCCTTGTGGCGAGCTGAAGAGCTTGGAGGTGCCCCAATGGAAGTGGGAGTGGCAGCACATATCTATGGATTACGTGACCCACTAGTCAAGGACGGCCTCGGGATTCGATGTGATTTGGGTGATCGTAGGTAGGCTGACGAAGTGGCTCACTTCATCCCTTATTGTGTGTCTTTCACATACCTAAAGATGGCCCAATTATATGTGCATGATGTGGTGAGGTTTCATGGGGTTCCAGTCTCGATTGTGTCTGACAGAGACCCAAAGTTTACTCCACATTTCTGGGAGGGTCTTCAGACAGCTTTGAGCACAGAGGTGAGATTGAGTACAGCTTATTACCCTAAGTCAGACGGCCAGACAGAGCGTACCCTTCAGACGCTCGAGGACATGCTGAGGGCATGTATTTTGGAGTTTGATACTCCATGGCAGGATGCAGTACCACTGGTGGAGTTCTCCTATAATAACAGCTATCAGGCGAGCATTCAAATGGCTCCTTTTAAAGCTCTTTAGGGACGACGATGTAGGTCACCGTTGTATTGGGAGGACTTGACTAGTAAAGCGGTCGGAGGACCGGATATGATTGAGGATATGGAAGAAAAGATTAAGATGATACGCCAAAAGATGAAAGCGGCCCAGGATAGGCAAGCAGCCTATGCCAATAAGCGACGACGACCGCTAGATTTCAAGTGGGAGACAAGGTCTTCTTGAAAATCTCACCTTTCAGGGGTGTAGTTCGCTTTGGTATGCGGGGGAAGTTATCTCCGAGGTATGTCGGGCCATATGAAGTATTGCAATGTATCGGTACTTTGGCCTACCGTTTGGCTTTACCGTCGTCTCTATCTGATATTCATGATGTCTTTCATGTCTCTATGTTGCGGAAATATGAGCCAGATCCGTTTCATGTATTACAGCCTACTGAAGTGCAGTTAGACTCAGATGTATCCTATGTAGAACGACCGGTCAGAATTCTGGACCGTGAGGATCGTAAATTACGAAGCAAAGTTATACCGATCGTCAAAGTTCAGTGGGATCGTCGGGTTGTCGAGGAGGCTACGTGAGAGACGGAGCGACATATGGTACAGCACTACCCGGAACTATTCTCTGGTATGTGATTTATGTTTAGTTTCTTTTGGGGTAAGTGCATGCGATTTCGAGGACGAAATCTTATTAGTAGGGGAGTAATGTGATGTCCCCGAAATGATTAATTGTAATTAAGGCATTAATTATGTTTATATGATTAATTATGTGGATAATTGATTTACGTGTTGAAATTAATTATCACGATGAAATGCTTAGTCACATGATAGACATGACCCGGGGGTTACGTTTCAAGGTGCATGTTATGCATGATAAAAAAATGGGGTGTTAACATGATTTAATTGTGTTGATTGTTAATTATGAGGAAAGTATGGATTTAATGAAGTTGGTTGCATTTTTGTAAAATGCTTTTAAAATACCATGTTGGGGTATTTTATACATCATGTTAATTTTTGGGTACAATTTAATTAACCCATATACCCCACTATACCCTCTTTCCCCCCACTTTACCCTTTTCACTCTTAAATCCCCAAATTCATCCCAACCCTATCATTTCATCCCATTTTCGTCCAAGCCAAGGAGGAGGAGGAGAAATCCTTGCACACTCTCCATTTGTTGATCTTAGTAAGATTTTGGATCCTCAAGAGGTATGGAACCAATCCTAAAGTTTTTATGATGTTTGGTTTTGAAATGGGATGATTTTGAAGTGAATTATGTGGGTTTGTTTGAGTATGTGTTGTATGTTGTTGGGGTATGATTTTTGAAGTGTTTTATGTGGGTTTTAGTGAGTTATGATGATGTTAGTGTTGTTGGAAAGTTTGGGTTTGTATGGTATGGGATTGAGCTTGGAAGATGCTCAAAAAAATGGTGGAAATCGCGCACCAGCAGGTGGCGATCGATCGCCATAAATGAGGCGATCGCCGAAGGCCAGTAGCCATTTTACGCAGCAGGCGATCGATCGCCTCAAATGAATTGATCGATCGCCGCAAGACAAAAAGTGAGGCGATCGATCGCCTCGTGCAGCGATCGATCGCCACTGTTTAAAACATGGCAAATGATGATTTTTTATGAATTTTTGGTATTTGGCTATTAATTAGCTTCTAATATCGATTTGTATGGTTGTGTAGAACCATCCCACGTGCCAACAACATCAAGAAGATAGAGCTCTTCAATTTCTCCACTTTTGGAATTAAGGTACGTAAGAAACGTACGGGCATCGGACGGTAAACCATACTCCTACATATGATGTTATAATGATGATTATGATAAGTAAGTTTATGATGATGATGTTTATGATGATGATTATGATAAGTAAGTTTATGATGATTATTATGATAAGTAAGTTTATGACGATGATGTTTATGATGATGATTATGATAAGTAAGTTTATGATGATGTTTATACGATGTTTATGAAAGGGTCAGATGCCCATATGGTAAGATGACATACGATGTTTATAAAAGGGTAAGATGCTCATATGGTAGGATGCCATACGATGTTTATAAAGGGTAAGATGCCCATATGGTAAGATGCCATACGATGTTTATAAAAGGGTAAGATGCCCATATGGTAAGATGCCATACGATGTTTGTAAAGGGGTAAGATGCCCACATGGTAAGATGCCATGCGATGTTTATGATATGGTAAGATGCCATACGAAAGGGTAAGATGCCCACATGGTAAGATGCCATGCGATGTTTATGATATGGTAAGATGCCATACGATAGGGTAAGATGCCCATATGCATGAATGTGAATCAGGGTCAACAAAAAGGAAGTTAACGAATGACCAGCAAGTTTACTTAACTAAGATTTCGTACATTTACTGTTATATTTTGTTATGATGTTATAAGATGATGATGCTTATATGATGATGATGTTTATAAGATGATGATGTTATATGATGATGATGTTTATATGATGATGATGTTTATAAGATGAGGATGTTATATGATGATGATGTTTATAAGATGATGATGTTATAAGATGATGATGTTATAAGATGATGATGTTTATATGAGGATGATGTTTACAAAATGATGATGTCTATAAGATGCTATGATGTTTATGATGAATATTATACTATGTTACTAGAAATGGGTTTCATTGTTGCCGCCCTTAAGGGCACTGCCCTCATGAGCATCATCCACCGTCCATTTAGAATCTTTTTTTTCTTTTTTAAAAAAAGATTCCAAATGAATGGTGATGATGCCCCTAAGGGCACTACCCTTAAGGGCATCATCAAACAAACCCTAGAAATGGTAGAATGCTCGGTGGTTGTTATGGGCAAGCGAGGAAGGTACTTGCCGCTGACATAACTAGCGAGGAGATACATCCGCTATCAAGGCGTAGCGAGGGGTATCACAATTCCGCTTTATGTCAAGCGAGGGGGGCCAATTGTGCCGCTGCCATAATAGAACCAGGACAGTCCCATTTCTAATTAACATTGTTGATTATGAGCATATAGGTGAAGTATGATTTTAATCATTTATGTCAAGAACTAATGATTATATGCATGACTATGAAACAGGGACAACCAAAGAGGGTTAATGTGATTAACCAGGAAGTATACGTTACCAATTACTTTCATGCATTTATTTATATGCCATTACCCTATGATGTTAAGTGATGATGAACATGCTCATGATGGGTTGTTCCAGTAGGTACACTTTTGGACCGAAGGGCTAATGGTCGGGTTGAGACAGTGAGCTAAAAGGAGCATGAAAGAAGATAGGATACATGACTTTTGGATAGCCTCTACTTTAGGAGTAGTATAATTATATCGCTTTAACATTCATTATTGAGAATGTAATTAATTAAGTTTTGAAATTTCTTTTTGGCTTGTAATCTTATTAGCTCAAAACTACAACCGGGACCCTAAGACGTCATATATGCATGTTTAGCCCATAATACGTTATTAATATGACGATAAGGTAGGAAGACCCTACACTTTTCAAAGGTTTCATGTTTATGTTTCATTTGGTACACATACCCATATCTACTGAAGTCATCAGTAAATGTAACGAAGTATTGAAAACCACCTCTAGCTTGTGTGCTTATTGGTCCACATACATCACTATGTATGAGACTCAATAAATCATTTGTCCTTTCAACATGTCCCTTGAAAGGAGCTTTAGTCATCTTGCCCATTAAACAAGATTCACATGTTTCATATGATTCAAAATCAAATGAATCTAATACTCCATCCTTATGAAGTTTTGATATGCGATTCTCGTTTATATGGCCCAAGCGACAATGCCAGAGACAAGTTGGATTAGAATCATTATTCTTAATCCTTTTAGTATTTATGTTATAGACAGGCATATCTAGATTTAAAACATAAAGACCATTAATTAATTGTGCACTAGCATAAAACATCTCATTCAAATAAATGGAGCAACATTTGTCCTTATAATAAATGAAAAACCAATCTTGTCCAAACAAGAAATTGAAATTATGTTTCTAGTAATAGATGGCACAAAATAATAGTCTTGTAAATCTAATAATAAACCAGAAGGTAAAGTTAATGAATAATCTCCAATAGCTAATGCAGCAACTCTTGCTCCATTTTCCACTCGGAGATCAACCTCGCCTTTCGCCAACAACCTACTCCTTTTGAGATCCTGCACATTAACACAAATGTGAGAACCACATCCAGTATCCATGATGAAGAAGTAGATAAATTGACTTCTATAACAAAAATACCTGAAGCGGAAGTCACACTTCCTTTTGTCTTCTTAAGATCTTCCAGATATAATTTGCAGTTCCTCTTCCAATGACCGGTCTCACCGCAATGGAAGCAGTTCCCTTCCTTAGCCACTCCTCCCTTTGGCTTGAGTGCAGAAGCACGAAGCTTAGACTTAACAAAGACTTTCTTGTTCTTCTTGTAGCCTTTTGCTTTAGTATTTCCTTTGCTCTTATTCACAATAAGAACATTAGTAGGCTTAGACTTCTTTGAGTTTGCTTCATATGTTCTCAACATACCAAGCAATTGCGGTAGAGTCTTTTCGATTTCAATCATATTGTAATTCAATACAAATTGCTGTAGCTATCAGGCAACGATTGCAAGATTACGTCTGTGGCCAACTCTTGGTCCAATGGAAAACCCAGCTTTTCCAGATTCTCAATGTACCCAATCATCTTTAGTTCATGAGTTCCAAAAAGGCTTCCTTCTACCATTCTGCACTGGAATAACGCTCTAGAGACGTCATACCTCTCTTGTCTAGCTTGTTGTCGGTAGAGTTGCTTTAAGTGTTCGATCATATCGAACGCCTCCATTTCCTCATGTTGCTTCTGAAGCTCAGAGTTCATGGTGGCAAGCATAAGGCAACAAACATCAAGTGCGTCATTCTGGTGCTTCTTGTAAGCATCCTTATCGGTTTTAGCAGCCGTTACGGGAGGTTCCTCAGTAGGTAAGGGTTCCTCAAGGACATATTGTTTTTTCTCTTGTTTGAGGACAATCCTCAAATTCCTATAACAGTCTAGGAAATTAGTCCCATTCAGTTTGTCCTTCTCAAGGGCAGATCGCAATGATAGTGTGCTAGTTACGTTGTTTGATGCCATGGATATCTGCAATATAAATATGCAACATAAGTTTATGATTTTAATCATTTAATAAGGTCTTATATTAAAGGACCCTCCCACTATTTTGTTTAAAATACCAACCCTCGTAAACTTAGTGGGCCAAGATCCATATTTCACCTAATCCTGAGTTAGCTTTGGCTAATCACCCAAGTCTCTGTTATTTAGGTAGACAGCACAACTACATCACATGTAATTCTTGGATGGTTGGACGAACAACACTTTGTTCAAATTCATCTAATGAATTATTATCCAACCCCATGCCTCTAGGTTCCCAATCCTATTGAGATAACCTAGTTGTAAGGCCCCAACACTTAAATACGACATTAGTTCATTTATGACGTCGTATATGTATAAATTTTTCATTTCTTTTCCCATTCTTTAAAAAGAATCATTTCAGGCTTCACATATCCCCCATGACATAAATATTAACATGATACGATTACTTCTACAAGAATGAGACTCAAATATTTCACCAATTATCATCACCCATTGCACCACTTTTACATTGTGGGTTTTTATAAAAATTTGGGCAGAGTCTCCCCATAAATCGGGCTATCCGAAAATAAAACACATCACTAAAAAATAACTCCCGACCAGGGAAAAACACAATGCAAAAAGGTAATCAAAACCATAAGTAAATTCCCAGCCAGGGAAAGTACAAAACTAAAAAGGTATAAAGGTGGACTCCCAACACCATTACTCGCATACAACACATTCTCTCATTTACCAATACTGATACCATGCCCCTGGTAGTACTCCACTCCAATATGTCGGACTTACTTCAGAACCAATGTCATACCTGTTTCAACAGAAACAGCCCCCACACAGGGTGAGCATACTCCAACTCAATATTCAATCACAAATCAATATACAAAATTGTAATGCAACAATTTAGATTACTCATAAAATATACTCCCTGTACAATTCCGAATTTGTATAGCTTCCACGCACTGTTCCTGTTTCAAGCTCACACACTTTCATAACGTCAAGTTTAATATCGTCACTAAAAATATGATATTCAACAACACTATGAATTCAATACAACAACAATCTATTTTATGCTCAATCATAAATAATTCCACATCAATGCAAACATGTTTATCCCTCTATCTCATTCTCGACACTTTCTCATATAGCTCATGCTCAAGGCATCAATACTCAACTAGTATACTCGGATCACGTACCACTACGTGTCTCTCATACCACATATATATACATATATTCTTTTCTTTACTCATATCCTCGGATCACGTACGACTACGTATCCACCATACCTCGTATATTAAACTCAATTATCAAACTCAAACACTTACCTGAAATATCATATTCTAAATACATGTGTATATGAATGTTTAAATACTAGGTATACCTGCTCGTACGTCACCACGTACCTTATAATCACAATCCAAGTCAAGATACTCCCTTTGTTCAGTGGTTCGTGGAGGCTCTACATCAGGTCAGTAGTCCAATCTCAATTCAACATCAATAAATCAATAATACAATGAGTATTCAACATTCATATATGATTTTTCACATAAGCAAGATGTAAATTCCCCTTGCCGAAGCAAAATCATAATCTACTAGTTTCAATACTCCCCAAAGAATATTGGACATAACCATCATCCATCGATATGCCAGGAATTCAATATCAATTAAATATTTATACATATCAATCATTTAACTCGATGAAGTAGCTCATTAATCCGATGCAAATGTCTAAAATACTTTATCATGCCATCTCGAATCTATTCCGTATGATTTATCTAACATTATTCATCATTTAAAAACTAGACTTCATTTAAACTAGGAACCATTAATAGTACACATGAGCAAATGGACTTTCTATAATAAGAATACGAGGGAGGGACATGCTGAAATCTTAAAAGGGTGAATCATCTTATCCCAATCCCAAACACCCATTAAAGACAATAAAAACTTCAAATTGGAAAGTGAAGGTGAAAATCACTATTTGTACAAGGCTTAAACCATCACTAAAACACCATCCAAACATTTAATCAAACACCCAATGAGCATGATTTTCAAGCCCACAATAGCCCTAAAACTCAGCCATAAACGCCCCAAATGTTTAGCCATCACCGCACACACATACTCGATCCATTACCAAACAAATCCTTATCACAATCTGCAGAAAAATGAATATGGCAGCATGCATATCAACTAAAACCTCAGAAAATTGCACAGCCTAGCAACAGATTTTCGAGTTCAACAAGAAGCAACAATCAAGCCAAAAAGTAGGGGAAATCTTCGACCCAAAGCAAGAACAATCGAGCCAACACAACCAGATTTTTAACCCAAGACAGCCCAAAATTCGAAACATAATAGCATGCGAACCCAAACAACATGATTAATTCGTCAAAGCAGCAAGAAATTCGAACTTATGCAGCAGCAAGATTATAGACTTAAAGCAGCAGATTTCCAGTCAAAAAAATGCAGCAAGATTTCAGCATCAAAACAGAATAAACTTCGACCCAAAACCAGCCTAGATTCGAACCTCAATAATCAGCAATTTCGAACCATTACAGCAAAGGAATCGAGCAAGAAAAATCGAGCCAAAAGACAGCAAATTTCGAACCATTACAGCAAAGAATCGAACCATATACAGCAGGAAAATCGAACCAAAAAGGCTGCATATTTCGAGCCATAACCAGTAACAAAAATCGAGTTACACCACAGCCCAAATTTCGAACCATTAATCAGCAGAAAAATCGAGCAAAGTGAGGGGTAAAAGAACAAGGTATCAAGTAGCATCTTACCCACAAGAATCTTGAACGAAAAATGGGCCAAGATCCTTTGCTGCTGCGTGAGAATGGGGATGGCGTGAAGAATGGGAGAGGAAGTGAGGGGGGCGGCGGGTTGGAGGAAGGGGAAGGAGAGGGTACCGATGGTTTTGTGTAAAAGGTGGGGTATATGTGTCTTTTAATCTAACCCTAGATTAAATAAACACCATCTAACTATCATCTCATCCCTTGATTAAAATTTCCAATTAAATCTCAAACTCAAATGATAATAACATCAATATTAATAATCCCATCGATTCTAGTTTATACTATAAATTCGACCCGGAATTATTCATCCCAACTTCGTTCCAAAATTCGATACTTAAAAATTAAATCCCGAGATATCATAATTAAATCCATTTGACAATTAATAATTTTTCCGGACATCACACTAGTTAAGTCGGACCCAATTTTTAAAATAATCATGGATATCACTTTTATCCTTTCGCGCCTTACTAAGATTGTCGCGGTGCTTTGCTTTGGCAAACCCACACAAGTTCAATCGAAGTCTTGACGAGTATTTTTAATTGGAAGGCATCTTGTTTTGACTTAATATTATAAGAGGGATTTATTGATCTCATGATTTTATTAATATTGAAAATATGTCAGTTACATATATGAATATATACATATCTACATATATGTATATCAAGCATCAATATTAAATAAAACAGTAAACATGCATCTCATACATCAACATAAAATAAACGTGACATGGTTATAGCCCCAACTAATGATTTTCTCAAGCCAATGAGAAAATACTATAAGGTCAACCTAAGGTAACTTCTCCAAGCACCTCTTTGGCTCCTTTTTGTGAATGGCCTCCTCATCCGGGCACCTTGTGTTAGTAATCCCAAGAGCATACAACGCAGCGGAATAAAATTTTTGGATTACTAGAACAATGGATCTATACATAGGATTTCATATCGGATAAAGGAATACGAAGGTCTCACCCTTGTAGCGTGTTTGAGCAGATTCCACGGAGCTGCACCACGTCCAACGCCTCCTCCGAGTCACTAGCAAAACTTGTCTAGTTTTGCCTCAACGGTATCCACACGATCAAATCGAACTAAAGGGGATAGTTTAAGAACAAGTTGCTAGACAAGTTCTTAAATCGGAACCAAAAACCACACTTGATTCACAATCAAATGATGGCTCAAAGTCACCAAGAACACACGGCTATGAAGAGGCCGAGAACTCAAGATGGTGTGTCGGCCGAGAGCCTCTTTGATCTAGGTTATATGATATTAAAGTGTTAATCAAATTAAACACCTTGTTAACAAATTATATATGATTAATTAAAGGCTTTCATAAAGCCTCATGGGCTTAAGCCCATGATTTAATTTAATCATTATGATAATTAATTAAGACTCCTCTTAATTATTTAATTCATCCCATGAATTTAATTTCCCTTCTCGATTTAATCTTTTGTGCGACCCGATAGGATCTTGTAATGTTGGCAGTGACATAAAATCTCATTTTATGTCGCAAGCAAGGAGCGGTGTGTAGCAACACATCGAGGCTACCCAAATTACAAGAATGTCAATGACTCGACATAACCTTTAGAACTTGTGATAATATTAACCATGTAACTTAATCCCTTTGTCCTTTGTGTTTAGATTGAACACGAGTCATGGAATAGTCATACTCGTATATCCAATCTTTATTTCTTGATCCCCAAGTAGAACTAGAATAACGAATAAGCTCGATATCTCATATCGACTCATTCGAGCATGGCTATGCATTTTAGTTCTCACTTGATCAAGGGCCAAACACATCTCCTATTATATAGGAGGGACAAATCCTATCTCGATCAGTCAACATCCCTCTACATAATTCGTAGTGTATCCAATAGTCGCCTTTATAGATTACCTTGTTACGGGTAACGTTTGACGATATCAAGATACATAACTCCTTATGTTGGGATCTCTGATGATCACAAGTCGTAAGGATTACATACATTATTATCACTATGAGAATTGCATATGACGATCATATAACTATCCATGTTGCATTCTCATGGTGGGTCTGTCCAGTACATCGTTCTCTAACATGTACCCATATGTTGATTTGATATCTCATATCAATGAACAATTCATCGATCAACACATACTAGTCTCTACGTATTATCATTATCCCTATTCATGATAATACTTGACTAGTGACATCTTTAAGAATAATACAATATAATTCTAAGGACATTAACATATATATTAATTCACATTGCACAGTTAAAAGAATAATATAAAATAATGAATTGCCATTCATAAAATCATAAACATTGTATGTCAAAACAATCATCTAATGATTTGTCTTAGGGCATATCCCAACACCTTGATCCATCTTCATTGATCTCCATCAACAAAATAAAGTATACTATATAACAATTACATGATATAGAGAATTCCTCGAGTTACATTCGAGGGGAACGTAGGGGAGGGATAACATTTAGAAAAATAGAGAAGGCACGACTCGCGGCCGTATTAAATTACAAACATTCACAAAATCCTATCCAATAGGTCATAGGGCTATAACCATGTAGCATGCTCAAACAAACACATAAAACATGCTATAATAATTAATGAATTAAATTCTAAACATTTTAAAATTTAATTCCAATTAAAACTGTAAAATAAAATTTTATAAAATTATCGTACACTCGGGACATCACATGCCACGGATACTTGGCGCTCCTCAAGCCATGGATCGGTCCAAGGTTCGAAACCTTAGCCCAACCCACGTCCAAACCACGCATGTGACTAGGGTTCAAAACCCTAGCCATCTCGGCGCCGTCTTGGACCGCATGTGGCTAAGGGTTCGAAACCCTAGCCCATTCACGTGCGGCGGCCGTCTCATGGAGCCACGGGTTCGAAACCCTAGCCACAAGACGGCGGCGGCCGAGAGCCATGCAGCCTAGGGTTCGAAACCCTTACCCAATGGTGGCGGCTCGGCGCATGCACGAGCCAAGGGTCCGAGACCCTAGCATCATGCGGCGGCCGTGAAGGTCAAGTGAGTCAATGGCTCGGTTTTGATCACGAATTATCATATAGTTCGATCTGTCAATTATATCACATATAATATTGCGATAATTCCGACAAAATCGATTAATACATATCATAAATGAATTAAACAGTTTTAAAGCATGCAAAATATTCAAAACATGATTAAACAATTAATCACATAAATCCGATATGAGCTTTGAACCTGGCTCTGATACCACTGTTAGGAATCAATCAAGCAATACGCATCAGAAACTAAAACTTCATTCCTACCACTGGCCCTATAGAAAGTTAATCATACCGAGATTGATTAAGAACCGTACCCTTATAGCGTGTTTGTAGCAGAATCCTCGTTGCAAGACCACGAGTCGCGAACAAAGATTTGCACCTTCGTCTCTACGGTATCCACACGATCAAATCGAAAAGGTGTTTTAAGAACAAGTTGCTAGACTCGTTCTTAAACCGGAACAAGACACACGGTTCGAAACCGATCAAACGACAGCCGTTAAACCACCAATGAATGGCTGCGGTCGTGACGTTCACGGCGTTGAGGTGAGGCGGCCAAGAGTGAGCTTGTGGAGGCTATTAGGTTTGATAAAATTGATTATGAAACTTAATCAACCTTGTTATCAAATTATATAATGCATATTAGATTTAATTAAAGGCTTTCTGAAAGCATCATTGGCCCATACCCAATATATTAATTAAATCCATACATCTAATACTTATAATTAAGACTCTTCTTATTTAATTAATTCATCTAATGAATTATATCTCCCTTTATCGATTTAATCTTTTGTGTGACCCGATAGGATCTTGCAATGTTGGCAGCGACATAAAATCTAATTTTATGTCACAAGCAATGAGCGGTATCTAGCAACATATCAAGGCTACACAAATTACAAGAATGTCATTGACTCGACATAACCTACGGACAGTGATAATATTAATCATGTAACTTAATCCCTTTGTCCATTGTGTTTAGATTGAACACAAGTTATGGAATAGTCATACTCATATATTCATTCTTTTATTTCTTGATTGTAAGGCCCCAACCCCTTAACTCGTCATTAGTGCATTTATGACGCCGTATGAGTATAAAGATTTTCATTCTTTAAAGTTCATTACATGCTTCACATAATCCCCATGACTTTTATAAAAATTTGGGCAGAGTCTCCCCATAATTTGGGCTATCCGAAAATATAACACATCACTAAAATTAACTCCAGCCAGGGAAAAACACAATACTAAAAGAACATAAGTAAGTTCCTTGCCAGGGAAAGCACAGTACTAAGGAGATACAAAAAGTGGGCTTCAACACCTTTATACAGTCCATATACATGCATCCAGATGCTCACATACAAGAAATAAATAAATGAATACCAAATAATTGCATAAGTAATGCATGCCTTCAACCCATACTCCAACTATACTCTGGGAAGCAGCATCTCTCAACGAGTTCGAGATTACCATCCAAGAACACCGTAGTACATGTCGTACATGTTCTACCTGTTTCAACAGAAACAGCCCCACACTGGGTGGGCATACCAACAGCACACTGCCCATATCATAACAATGCATAAAGATCATGATAAGATCAAAGTATCACAATTCAAGAGTATTTGAAAATCTATAAAGTGTACTCCCTGTACAATTATGAATTTGTATAGCTTCCAGGCACTGTTCCTGTTTCAAACTCAAGCACTTTCATAACAGTAAGTTTAGTATCATTATTCAAACCAAGAAACTCATCAATGCAATGACTACGAGATAACCACAATTTATCATTTAGATTCAATCATACCTAATCTCAAATCGAAGGCAACTCTGCCCATCAGTTAATCTCATCCTCAACCATTTTGAATATTGATCATGCCAAAGGCATCACTACCCAACTCCATATCCGGATCACGTGCACTTACGTGTCCACCATACCACATATATCAAACTCAATACACATATTCATTTTCCTACATCCAATAATCACATTTAACAATACGTGTATATATATGAATATGTAAATACTGGGTATACCTGCTCGTACGTCACCACGTACCTTATAGTCGACAATATGAACAAGCTACCCTCGACTTCCAGAAGTTCATGGAGTATCTATATCGAATATCAATTCAATATTAGCGCATTTATAATACAATTGTTATCAATAGGTATTTCCAACTCCCAATCTAATACCGTGAATCGATAGCTCAATAAAAAGGACATTGTCACATAGTCAAGACAACCTATATTACTCAAGTCAACTATACAGTTAGTTCATACATTTGTCATCCAAATACTCAATAAAGCCTCCAATTCATGCTATTGCAAACATGCAATTATATTCATTAACATACACTTTAATGCATGTTGATAACACATATTAACATCTATCTAACTCACCTATTCACACAATGACACATGCTCAAAGTTATTAGAATATCAAAACATAGTCCAACACTCACCAAAACACTACCATGATGTAAGGCATAAGAGTAGACTTTCTTGCTACACAAATGTAGAGCTTTTGGCCAACACTTGAACACCACTTAAGCATATTATCAAACACCTTATAAGCATGTTTTTCAAGTTGAAGTTGGCTTTTATAATCAACCAAGACAGCCCCAAAAATCGAGTCACAGACACCCCCCACAAACTCAAAAATGTAGTATCAAGTTTATGCCTCCAAACTACAAGAATTTCAAACCATTACTAGCATGATTTTCGAACCACCAAGCTGCTCCTTTCACACCCCTTTCAGCAGCAGAATCTCAACCAAACAACAACCCAAAGTTTCAGCACTAAAATAACAGATTACTCGAGCAAAAATCAGCATGGAAATCGAGCCAACAAGCTGCTGGAATTTCAAAGTAAAATAGCAAGATTCAAACCCAACACAGCACAAATTTTTGAACCAAAACAACAACAATTCAAGCCATATAACAGAAGGAATTTTCGAACTTAATAGCCTCAAATATTCGATTGAAATTTTCCCCAAAAATATCAGAAAATTCGAACCAAGTTTGAACTAATTAGCAGCAATGATTCGGTCAAATAACAGCACAAAAATCGACCCTAAAAGGTTGCAAATCGAGCAACAAATTTCCCCCAACATGGCAACAAATTTTCGCAACAAAAACAGAATGAAATAGCCCCAGAAAGTCAAGAAAAACGAAATATAGAAGGAGTAGTTAACCAAGGGGTCGAAAAGTCTTAGCCTTACACCAACCTACGTGAAAATCAAGCCTGAAACAAGCTGAAACAGAACAGCTCTTCTGGGAGGAAGACGACGCGAGATGGAGGGGGAAAAGAGGGAGATTGATTTTTGTTGGTGTGTGGAATGGAGATAAGTATGTTAATTTAAGTCTAACCTAGACTAAATCTCAATCATCCAATTAGCTTAAATCTACACCATCTAATTATCTCATCCCTTTAATTATCATTTTAATATAAATCAACTAATTTATTAATTCAAGAAACCCCTCTTAACTTTAATTTGCATCACAAGTCCAATTCACAATTATTTATTCCAACTTCAGACTAAAATGTGATTCCCAATATTTAAGAATCTTCTTTAATTTAATTAACCTTATAAATTCAATGCCGGAATCATTTATCTCAACTCTGCTCCCAATAAAAATTCCCGATAGTTGAATTCCGTAATTATCTTATAATTATCGCAATTATCATCAAATAAATAATTAATTTATTCTGGGCATTACAATTCTCACCAACTAATAAAATTTCGACCTCGAATTTAAATACCTGCTTACCATAAAATCCAACTGTAAACTTTACATACCATTATACCGATCAAGATAGTGATTTGACCATCTGTAGGATGACAGTCATTTGAATTATCACGGCCCACACACGTGCCCCTCCCCATTACACCAACAATGGTAAGACTGCAAATCACATCACTTTACTCCATCCCAACATTAGTATTTAATAATCTATCATATGAATTCCTCTTTTCATGTAAATCAATACAAGGTTAACATCATACTTGCCAGTGTTTAGCAATCAAGCACTTTCTGTCATACTTCGGTACCTGTGTAGTCGCATCGGTACAGTTTCCTTGCACAAGATCTAAATCCGTCACAATTTACTTTCATCATAAAATCGTTAAATCATGCAATCCATGCATATCATGTGTATATAAGAATGTATGACAATACACCAACATTTATGGTATAAATAACTTCATACCTGTGTTGTTGCAAATGTATGCAACTTATACCAACATCACCACCATTGTCCGTATGAAATAGTGGAACTCTTGAGCCCTTATACATCAACCTCTCATATATCATCTCCTGGCTATTATCTGGTGCAAAGTATACTAGAAAACCCATTAGTAATTCTCACATACATATATCCACATTATACGCACCAACAATGACATATCATCAATATCAAATATTGTTCATTCCCCAAATTTTATCTCATAACCCATCATGTTTTCTTATCTACTTAGATAAGTTGCTTTGTATTATCCCACATTCCTTACAAATCACTTGTATATAAACAATTTAAAACAATGTATCAACATCAACATTGAATGATTAATCTCAGACCTTTGTAGATTAAGCCATCTACATGTACGACAGCATCATGGTATTATGCTCATCACAGTAATCACATGCTTTCAAGCATCAACGTTTCCATATTTCACCACCCAGCTATCATCTGATATGAAGTATTAGACAGAAACTCATTAGTATTTCTCAAATACTCATAACATTACCACGTACCTCGTCATTTAAGCATTATTAATATTCATAATGTTTCGATGAAGGTACACAGGTAGTGAGATATGACAAAGAAGCTTGACGGTTAAACACTTCTTGCGATCGTTGGTGCAATGGGGCACATGTGTGAGCCACGATGATTCCGATAACTGTCATCCTACAGATGGTAAAGTCACTATATCGAGCTATATAGGGTACGTAAATTTTACAGTTGGCTTTTATGGTAAGCATGCGTTGAAATTTCGAGGATGAAATTTTATATGTTGGGGAGAATTGTGATGTCCAGATTTATTATAATCATTTGTTGGACTAAATATGATTTAGATTTTATTGATAATTAATTTTAGAATTAATTAATTAGAAGTGGAATTGACCAAGTGAAGGTCAACTGGCAAGTTAATTGGATCATAAAATATTTTGAGATTGTAAAATATAATCCGATAATATTTTAGAGATAAGTTAATTAAAATGAAGAATTCAAGTTTTGGGTTTTTGGAGTGTGTATAAATTCCAATCGTTATCTATAAATAATATATCAGTGCACAGGTGACACTCCGATGTACATAACTGGATTGGAAATACATTTATATTAAAATGTTTTCAGCCTATTTTTCACGCACTAAAAGTGTGAAAACGCACACATCAGATCCAAAATCTCTCTCCTCTTTTCTCTCCTCCCGCGCGATGTCTGACCCTCGCCGCTAAAAGCCGCGCGCCCGCCGCCGTCGGACCTCCTTCCGGCGCGTCCGAACCACCATCGTCTTCGTCTCTTCTAGGCGCATCTTTCCATACCAAGAACATGAAGTTTCGTCTCGGATTGCGTCCGGATCTTGCAAGGAAGCGCAGCGGTTAAAATTTCCAAATTTGTCCGATTTTGGGACGATTTTCTTCCAATTTTGTGGGTAATACTCCTCATCCTTCAATCGTTTTTCCCCTGAAATCCCCCGATTTTTTATGAAGCTTTGGTTTGATTTTGCTAGCATTTTGGAAGGGTTTGCTAGTGTGTGTTCGTGTGTGTGCAGCAGTGTGTGTGCGTGAATGTGTTTCTGCGTGTGTGTGCGTGAATGTGTTTCTGCGTGTGTGTGTGTGTGTGCCCAGCATGTGATTGTGTGTGAAGATGGTGTTTATGTATGTATTCCTTCATGTATTGAAGTATTGTAATTGGGAATGGGATAGCATGAGGAATGTTTTGATTGTTGGAAGTTAATTGGGGCTCACTTTATTGAATGGTTAATCGTTGAAAATAAATTGTGGAATATGTCTTGGCTTAGTCTTATTATTGGTTAAAAGATGAAGATTAAAATCATGCATGGAATGTGTTTGTTAATAGGCTTAAATGAGATTCAAGTGTGGGTCTAAGTCTTGTTAGTGGGTGAAAATGACTAACTTTTATGGCTTGTAGCCATTGTGATATTTGGTGGATGTTGGGCTATGGTATGGGATGTGTTCAATTGGAAGCATGTGTAGTGTGAAAATAAATGGGTTAGATGCATGCTAGTATGTAGTATAACATGGAAAAGAGTTATGGTGATATTTATGCTCAAATGGATAGCATAGCATGTATTAATGATTTATGTCACTTTATTGAGTTTCAAATCTTAATAGTTCTAAATCAAGAATTTTGGAATTCAATGCATCTTTAAATTGTTAAAGTTGAATTTAATCAATAAATGACTTTATGTTGGGATTAAGGGAATTAGATTTAAAAAGGGTAGAATCTTGTATCTTCGTGGATCCTTTCTTTCATATCTTGGTCTGAACCACCTCGGTGTGGGTTTGAATGTTTAGAACATGTTAATTGGTTTAATTGGATTGTTTTAGTTAGACACTAGTTGGATGTTATTATGCATACACCCTTGCACTTCCTTTCCCTCTGTTGGACTGGTGTGTCTAGTTAATTGCTATATGAGTTGGGCGTGAACTTGCATGTATGGGTGTGTGTATCCTGCATCATGTGTGTGATGTAGTGGATGATGGGAGAAAATGGGGTTTTTTGCATCACCAATGAAATATCATGATTCATGTGAAGATGTGTGCATCAAAGTATTGATTATGATTTGATTCATAATATTGAGTTATTAATATGTGATATGGAAATGAAAGTAAGAACTAATGATGGATATTTATTGCTTGGATTATGAGCTAATATTGAATTGATATTCGATATAGACTCTTCAGGAGACTTCGGACGTTGATGATAGCTTGTTCATGTTGTCTACTATAAGGTACGTGGTGACGTACGAGCAGGTATATCTAGTATCTATACATTCATGTATACATGCAATTTTGAATATGATGATTCAGGTAAGTGTTTGACTTTAATAATTGAGTTTCATATACGAGTTATGGGGGACACGTAGTGGTACGTGATCCAATTTTACTTGTTGAGTAGTGATGTCCTGGGCATGAGCGATATGAGAAAGTATCGAGAATGAGATAGTGGGATAACCAGGTTTACATTGGGATAAACATGATGTTGAAATATTTATGTTTGAGCATAAATAATATATTGTCATTGTATTGAATTCATAAGCATTGTTGAGTATCGCATTTTCAGTGATAATACTAAACTTGACATTATGAAGGTGCGTGAGTTTGAAACAGGAACAGTGTGTGGAAGCTATACAAATTCGGAATTGTACAGGGAGTATAGTTTATGAGTTTTGAATAATCTAAATTATTGCATTATGATTTGTATGTTCATTTGTGATTGAATATTGAGTGGGAGTGTGCTCACCCTGTGTGGGGGATGTTTCTGTTGAAACAGGTACAACAGGTACGATGCTGCCGTGGAGTGCTAGGCTCGAACCTTGTTGGATAATGTTTTCAGAAGCGTAGTATGAGATTGAGCCGATATACGAGATTGAGCGGTTGGTATATATATACTAATTATGCATCCGGATGAGTATCCGTTATTCGTTGCTCTTCTGTGAGCACTTGTATCTGTATATGGACTGTATAAGGGTGTTGGAACCCACTTTTGTTGTCTTATTAGTGTGGTGTCTTCCCTGGCTGGGAATTTACTTAGTGTTTCTGTATTCTGTTTAGTATTGTGTTGTCCCTGGTCGGGAGTTATGTTATGTGATGTGTTTTTATTTCCGGATAGCTCAGTTTGTGGGGAGACTCTGCCCAAATTTTTATAAAAACCCACAATGTAAAAGTGGTGTAATGGGGATGGTATTGGGTGAAATTCCTGAGTCTATTTGTTGGTCGAGATGATCATATAATGTTGAACATTGGTTATGTCATGGGATTATGGGAAACATGAAATGATTATTTTTAAAGAATGAAAAGAAAATGAAAACTTTATACACATACGACGTCATAAATGAACTAATGACGAGTTTAAGTGTTGGGGTCTTACATTAGTGGTATCAGAGCAGTGGTTAGCTCTTTGGGGCTGTTGAGGGCCTGAAACATGCTGATAGGAATGGGTAGCATATATTTATGCATAGTAGTAGTTAGTGTTGCGTGACACGACTATTTTGCGTATGTGTGTTTATGATATGTGATCATAGTGGAACAATTATATGTCATGACATCTATGGAATCATAATATAACCTTTTGATTATGATTGTGAGTTGTGGCACAGGAACAACCAAATGGAGCATTTTGAAATGCATTGGAATACATGAAGTACTTTGTACTCATAGTTTATGCATTTACTCGTTATAATCATATTGTGGTGAATATGGATTATTATATGCTCATGATTTGTGATTGTTCCTGTAGGGACACTATGACACGAAGGGCTAAGGCCAGGGTTGAAAGACACGAAACGGTAACCTGCGTTTTATATACATCATGGATTATGCATTGTGGTTGCATGTGTACGATGGAGTGATGATTTTAATACTTTGCCGCCAAATGTTGAAGCGAGGGGTGGGAGTACCGCTTGTCGCATTTGAACGAGGAGCATTAAAATACACTCATTGTGGTTATCTATGTGTTCGAGTGATAATTTTAATGCTTTGCCGCCAAATGTTGAAGCGAGGGGTGGGAGTACCGCATGTCGCATTTGAGCGAAGTGCATTAAAATACACTCATGACTATGTATATTGGATATAGTATATGCATTGTATTGCAGGTACGGATGGAATGCTTGGTGAATATCCCATGAGTCGTTGTTATGGATGAGTGATGATTTTAAATTCTTTCCGCTATTTGTTTGTTTTGTGCCGCTAAAAATGTGAAGCGAGGGGTGGGAGAGCCGCATGTTACATTGAAGCGTGGTTATCATATGAGGCGAGGAAAGAATATTTGCCGCTAAAATGTGAAGCGAGGGGTGGGAGCGCCGCATGTCCATTGAAGCGAGGTTATTCTATGCCGCCTATATGTGAAGCGAGGGGCATTTAAAATACACTACCATAACAAGACTAGGGATCCGCTATATTGGTTGTTGATGGTTCATGCCGCCAGGTATATTGATAGCGATGTCTCATTCCGCTATATTGATTGGCGATGGTTCATGCCGCCAGGTATATTGATAGCGATGTCTCATTCCGCTATATTGATTGGTGATGGTTCATGCCGCCGGGTACATGTATAGCGATGCCTCTTTCCGCTATGTCATTGGCGATGGCTCATGCCGCCAGACATGTGTTTAGCAATGGTGCATTACGCTGATTCCATGGCGATGGTTCTTGCCGCCGATTATATATATAGCGACGTCTCATTCCTCTATTCTGTTGATGGAGAGTATATCAATTTGTGTATTGATATGAAATCATATTTTGTGGAATATTTATGTTGAGAGCAGGGACAATTTAAAGGATCAAGTGTGGATCAACTGTGTACAGTAAGTGTTATTACATCTTGTTGTTTTAAGAATGTATATTCATTGTGATTATGAATATTATATGTATGCCAGTAGTGGCGATAAGTATTATGTACCGCCGTAGGGCGATGAAGATTGATGCATTGCTATTGTGTTAGCAATGAATATTTTTAGTAGCGCTATTGTGATTAGCGATGAATGCTTTTGTATCGCAATTGTGTTAGCAATGAATATTTTTAGTACCACTATTGTGATTAGCGATGAATGATGTTGTATCGCAATTGTGTAAGCAATGAATATTTTTAGTACCGCTATTGTGATTAGCGATGAATGCTGTTGTATCGCAATTGTGTTAGCAATGAATATTTTTAGTACCGCTATTGTGATTAGCGATGAATGCTGTTGTATCGCAATTGTGTTAGCAATGAGTATTGATGATGCTTTGATTGCAGATGGCAATAGAAGTTGTGCTATGTACAATTATGTTATTGCTCATTGGGTATATGTGATTTAGGCCCAAGAGGATATTGGATCGATCCAGGAGGACGAAGTATAGAGGTAAACCGTTTCAGTTGGTTGAACATATTGATATATGTTGATTCGAGTTATTTTGTTGATTTATATTGATTTTGAAATCATGTACATGTAGAAAAGTTGATAATGGAATTGAAGTGGAACCTAGATGTGTCATTCATATTTTGTTGCGGTAATAAGGCAAGAAGGGGTGTAACCTCTGTGATAACACTCTCATATCTATGGTGTATAGTGATGAGATATTGAAAATAGATGTTAATCATTTTGTGGCGTTAATTATTGTTGTGAAAGCATGCTAGTTTTGTAGGTGGTAGGATTAATAATTGATTAATCACCTATTATGTTCAATAGAATACCATCAGATAGACATGAGTTAATGAGCGTGTCACGGGATGACATGAGTATGTTGCGGGATGACGCGTGATTACTACGAATGTCGTGTGTGGACATGTGATCATTGTGAATATTCATGATTGATAAAGGCATGCAATTAATTCTTATGTTAAATTTTAATCACCCTATGAGACAGTGTGCTGTAACATGTTGTGTATAGAACTGCGAGAAACTTCTGATGCAGAGAATTAATGTTTGATGACAGAAACATTATGAATATCGAAATGCGTAAATGACAAGGTACGTGTTATGTTACTAGTATTTGAGAAATGCTAACGAGTTTATTATGTACTTGTCCTATGACAGATAATAGTTGGGTGAAGTAATGTGGAAATGTTGATACTTAAGAGTATGTGAGTGCTGTGATTAACCTGATATTATGATGCCATTGTGTATTGTAGATGATTCCGTCTATAAAAGTATGAGAAGAATTATTTGATATTGATGATCTTTGGCTGTTGGTGCGTATAATGTGGAGATATGTATGTGAGAATGACTAACGGGATTTCTAGTCATTACCTTGCACCAGATAATAGCCAGGAGATGATACATGAAAGATTGGTGCGTAAAGGCTCAAGAGTACCGTTACTTCATACGGATGGCGGTGATGATGTGCGGATAAGTTGCATACATTTGCAACGACACAGGTATGAAGTTAATTAAGATAAATGTTGATGTATTGTCATATATTCTTGAATATACATAAAAGCATGGATTGCATGATTTAACGAGATTATATGATGGGTACTGTGATAAAAGTATATGACGGGAAATAAGATTGTGCAATGGAATTGTGTCGATGAAAGTACACAGGTAGTGAGATATGACAAAGAAGCTTGACGGTTAAACATTTCTTGCGATCGTTGGTGCAATGGGGCACATGTGTGAGCCACGATGATTCCGATAACTGTCATCCTATAGATGGTAAAGTCACTATATCGAGCTATATAGGGTACGTAAATTTTATAGTTGGCTTTTATGGTAAGAATGCGTTGAAATTTCGAGGACGAAATTTTATATGTTGGGGAGTATTGTGATGTCCAGATTTATTATAATCATTTGTTGGACTAAATATGATTTAGATTTTATTGATAATTAATTTTAGAATTAATTAATTAGAAGTGGAATTGACCAAGTGAATGTCAACTGGCAAGTTAACCAGATCATAAAATATTTTGAGATTGTAAAATATACTCCGATAATATTTTAGAGATAAGTTAATTAAAATGAAGAATTCAAGTTTTGGGTTTTTGGAGTGTGTATAAATTCCAATCGTTGTCTATAAATAATATATCAGTGCACAGGTGACACTCCGATGTACATAACTGGATTGGAAATACATTTATATTAAAATGTTTTCAGCCTATTTTTCACGCACTAAAAGTGTGAAAACGCACACATCAGATCCAAAATCTCTCCCCTCTTTTCTCTCCTCCCGCGAGATGTCTGACCCTCGCTGCTAAAAGCCGCGCGCCCGCCGCCGTCGGACCTCCTTCCGGCGCGTCCGAACCACCATCGTCTTCATCTCTTCCAGGCGCATCTTTCCATACCAAGAACATGAAGTTTTGTCGCGTATTGCGTCCGGATCTTGCAAGGAAGCGCAGCGGTTAAAATTTCCAAATTCGTCCGATTTTGGGACGATTTTCTTCCAATAATTTTGTGGGTAATCCTCCTCATCCTTCAATCGTTTTTCCCCTGAAATCCCTCGATTTTTGATGAAGCTTTGGTTCGATTTTGCTAGCATTTTGGAAGGGTTTGCTAGTGTGTGTTCGTGTGTGTGCAGCAGTGTGTGCGCGTGAGTGTGTTTCTGCGTGTGTGTGTGTGCCCAGCATGTGATTGTGTGTGAAGATGGTGTTTATGTATGTATTCCTTCATGTATTGAAGTATTGTAATTGGGAATGGGATAGCATGAGGAATGTTTTGATTGTTGGAAGTTAATTGGGGCTCACTTTATTGAATGGTTAATTGTTGAAAATAAATTGTGGAATATGTCTTGGATTAGTATTATTATTTGTTAAAAGATGAAGATTAAAATCATGCATGGAATGTGTTTGTTAATAGGCTTAAATGAGATTCAAGTGTGGGTCTAAGTCTTGTTAGTGGGGTGAAAATGACTAACTTTTATGGCTTGTAGCCATTGTGATATTTGGTGGATGTTGGGCTATGGTATGGGATGTGTTCAATTGGAAGCATGTGTAGTGTGAAAATAAATGGGTTAGATGCATGCTAGTATGTAGTATAACATGGAAAATAGTTATGGTGATATTTATGCTCAAATGGATAGCATAGCATGTATTAATGATTTATGTCACTTTATTGAGTTTCAAATCTTAATAGTTCTAAATCAAGAATTTTGGAATCCAATGCATCTTTAAATTGTTAAAGTTGAATTTAATCAATAAATGACTTTATGTTGGGATTAAGGGAATTAGATTTAAAAAGGGTAGAATCTTGTATCTTCGTGGATCCTTTCTTTCATGTCTTGGTCTGAACCACCTCGGTGTGGGTTTGAATGTTTAGAACATGTTAATTGGTTTAATTGGATTGTTTTAGTTAGACACTAGTTGGATGTTATTATGCATACACCCTGCACTTCCTTTCCCTCTGTTGGACTGGTGTGTCTAGTGAAATGCTATGTGAGTTGGGCGTGAACTTGCACGTATGGGTGTGTGTATCCTGCATCATGTGTGTGATGTAGCGGGTGATGGGAGAAAATGGGGTTTTTGCATCACCAATGAAATATCATGATTCATGTGAAGATGTGTGCATCAAAGTATTGATTATGATTTGATTCATAATATTGAGTTATTAATTTGTGATATGGAAATGAAAGTAAGAACTAATGATGGATATCCATTGCTTGGATTATGAGCTAATATTGAATTGATATTCTATATAGACTCTTCAGGAGACTTCGGACGTTGATGATAGCTTGTTCATGTTGTCTACTATAAGGTACGTGGTGACGTACGAGCAGGTATATCTAGTATCTATACATTCATGTATACATGCAATTTTGAATATGATGATTCAGGTAAGTATTTGACTTTAATAATTGAGTTTCATATACGAGTTATGGGGGACACGTAGTGGTACGTGATCCAATTTTACTTGTTGAGTAGTGATGCCGTGGGCATGAGCGATATGAGAAAGTATCAAGAATGAGATAGTGAGATAACCAGGTTTACATTGGGATAACCATGTTTACATTGATGTTGAACTATTTATGTATGAGCATAAATAATATATTGTCATTGTATTGAATTCATAAGCGTTGTTGAGTATCACATTTTCAGTGATAATACTAAACTTGACATTATGAAGGTGCGTGAGTTTGAAACAGGAACAGTGTGTGGAAGCTATACAAATTAGGAATTGTACAGGGAGTATATTTTATGAGTTTTGAATAATCTAAATTATTGCATTATGATTTTGTATGTTGATTTGTGATTGAATATTGAGTGGGAGTGTGCTCACCCTGTGTGGGGGATGTTTCTGTTGAAACAGGTACAACAGGTACGATGCTGCCTTGGAGTGCTATGCTCGAACCTTGTTGGATAATGCTTCCAGAAGCGTAGTATGAGATTGAGCCGATATTCGAGATTGAGCGGTTGGTATATATATACTAATTATGCATCCGGATGAGTATCCGTTATTCGTTGCTCTTCTGTGAGCACTTGTATCTGTATATGGACTGTATAAGGGTGTTGGAACCCACTTTTGTTGTCTTATTAGTGTGGTGTCTTCCCTGGCTGGGAATTTACTTAGTGTTTCTGTATTCTGTTTAGTATTGTGTTGTCCCTGGTCGGGAGTTATGTTATGTGATGTGTTTTTATTTCCGGATATCTCAGTTTGTGGGGAGACTCTGCCCAAATTTTTATAAAAAACCCACAATGTAAAAGTGGTGTAATGGGGATGGTATTGGGTGAAATCCCCGAGTCTATTTGTTGGTCGAGATGATCATATAATGTTGAACATTGGTTATGTCATGGGATTATGGGAAACATGAAATGATTCTTTTTAAAGAATGAAAAGAAAATGAAAAATTTATACACATACGACGTCATAAATGAACTAATGACGAGTTTAAGTGTTGGGGCCTTACACATTCATAGTAATCCCACGTCATCCCGTGACGTACCCGTTAATCTCATGTCAACATGATCACGTTCACCTACTACTCCTACAATATATCAATCTAGCATGCTTTTCACAGTAATAATACCATCTCAAGCCATTATCATTCCTATTATTCCATCTGTACAATCGATTCTCAAAATTAATATAACTCACTGAGATAATGTAATCAGCATCTATCAACACATATTAACATATATACACATGTCAAACCAGACGTAATAGTTTACATCAACTCCTTGTTCCTCTGGAACATTTCAACATCCTCTTGGGCCTACATCTCATGCACCCAAGGAACAATAATAACACAATGCCCACAGCTATCTGAAATGAACACATCATCAATATACATCGCTAGCACAATAACAGTATGCTAATACTCATGCTAACATAATAGCAACACATCAATATTCACCCCAACACTGGCATGCATAATCTCATCACCACTACGGCATCCATTTAATATCCACAATCACAATGAATAAAATTACGTTCTTAAAACAATAAGAGGTAATAACACTTACTGTACACAGTGGATCCACACTCGATCCTTTAAATTGTCCCTGTTCTCAACATAAATATTCCACAAAATATAATTTCATACAAATACACAATTGATATACTCATCATCAATAACATGACCGTCCAAAAATACTCATTACAATAATAAAGAACAATAATATACCTCCATCCCTTGCTAACAAAGTAGCGGTCTACCTGTCTCCGTCGCTCAATAGCAATATGCAATCAGTACCCGTCGCTCGAAGACGGCATAATCCCGTGCTGCGCACCTAGCGGCATAATCCATCGCTACAAAATTGACGGCATGATCCCTCGTCACACAGTCAGCAGCATGAGCCTTGCTATGCACATCCGGGCACGAATCATCATCAACGGAATAGCAGAATGAGACATTGCTATATATCTAATCGGCGGCAAGAACCATCGTCATGAATTCAGTGGAATATACCATTGCTAAACACATGTCCGACGGCATGAGTCATCGCCAATAACATAGCGGAAAGAGACATCGCTATACACGTACCTGGCGGAATAACCATCGGCTATAACATAGCAGCATGAACCATCGCTCGATATACCCGGCGGCATGAATCATCTCAATAAGATAGCGGAAAGAGGCATCGCTATACACGCACCTGGCGGAATATCCATTGCCAATAAGATAGCGGCATGAACCATCGCTCGACATACCTGGCGGCATGAACCATCGCCATAAAATCAGCGGAACAGATCAAGGACTCAAGAGGTACTCACATGCATGTAGCACTTTGTTCCTTTTGGACCCAAGAGGTGGCTCACATTACATGCAGCACTTTGTTCCCGATCGCGTCGCTACGTCATGACAGCGGCATCATCGCTTCGACGTGACAGCGGCATGTATCATCGCTTCGACACGACAGCGGCATCATCGCTTTGACATGACGGTGGTATGTACTTCATTCCTCGCTCGAATATCGATAATGTGGATGTTATGGTCTTGTTATAACAGCGGAATTTTAAGACCCCTCGCTTCGACATATAGCGGCATCATATGATATCCCTCGCTTCGACAATGACAGCGGCATGTACATCGCTTCGACATGACAGCTGCAAATATCATATTACCATCGCTTCATATGACAGCGGCAAGTACCTCCCTCGCTCGAATATAACAACCACCGGAATCTTCCACTAGCTCCATATACCTGCATCAAGGCTAATACAACAGTTCACAAATCCTACTACGTCATATCGTCGGCTCAATAATATCCCTCCCTTCGACAATGACAGCGGCATGTACATCGCTTCGACATGACAGCGGCAAATATTATGATCCATCGCTGATGATATACCCGTAGTAGGACGCTAAATGTAACACATTGTATATTCAATAACAATTGAAATCATACCATAATATCCCACTGTCTGTTGTCAACCATTCCTGTCCTTAGACAGCATATCACATTTCCCATTTCTCCTGCAATTGATGTTTACTCAGTATTGTATACAGATATGGCGTGCATACACTTCAATCTACACATATACAACATCAAATTATTAACAACATAGTATATCATTTTGTCGCTCACCCAACGACACAATATCAAAATCACCAACTCAAATCAGTAATATATAGTATCACTTATGTTACCGGTCTCTCGTACTCCACAAAATACTACATCAAGTGCGTACGTTCATTGGCATCACCGGTTATTCTCACTATCACATTCATCGTATGCTATACGTCCCTGTAACCACATTGGTTAGCAATAATAACAATTTCCATCATTTCATATCATACTATGCACATAAGCATATAAATATCTTGTCACACTGACACAAAACCGCAATCATGCATAAATCATGTGCTATATATGTCTATTAACACATCCCTAAGCCCTTAAACATCCCAAAGAGCTAACCACTGCTCTGATACCACTAATGTAAGGCCCCAACCCCTTAACTCGTCATTAGTGCATTTATGACGTCGCATGAGTATAAAGATTTTCATTCTTTAAAGTTCATTACATGCTTCACATAATCCCCATGACTTTTATAAAAATTTGGGCAGAGTCTCCCCATAATTTGGGCTATCCGAAAATATAACACATCACTAAAATTAACTCCCAGCCAGGGAAAAACACAATACTAAAAGAACATAAGTAAGTTCCCGGCCAGGGAAAACACTGTACTAAGGAGATACAAAAAGTGGGCTTCAACACCCTTATACAGTCCATATACATGCATCCAGATGCTCACATACCAGCAATAAATAAATGAGTACCAAATAATTGCATAAGTAATGCATGCCTTCAACCCATACTCCAACTATACTCCGGGAAACAGCATCTCTCAACGAGTTCAAGCTTACCATCCCAGAACGCCGTAGTACATGTCTTACATGTTCTACCTGTTTCAACAGAAACAGCCACACACAGGGTGAGCATACCAACAGCACACTGCCCATATCATAACAATGCATAAAGATCATGATAAGATCAAAGTATCACAATTCAAGAGTAATTGAAAATCTATAAAGTGTACTCCCTGTACAATTATGAATTTGTATAGCTTCCAGGCACTGTTCATGTTTCAAACTCACGCACTTTCATAACATCAATTTTAGTATCATTATTCAAACCAAGAAACTCATCAATGCAATGACTACGAGATAACCACAATTTATCATTTAGAATCAATCATACCCAATCTCAAATCGAAGGCAACTCTGCCCTCCAGCTAATCTCATCCTCAACCATTTTGAATATTGATCATGCCAAAGGCATCACTACCCAACTTCATATCCGGATCACGTGCACTTACGTGTCCACCATACCACATATATCAAACTCAATACACATATTCATTTTCCTACATCCAATCATCACATTTAACAATACGTGTATATATATATGAATATGTAAATACTGGGTATACCTGCTCGTACGTCACCACGTACCTTATAGTCAACAATATGAACAAGTTACCCTCGACTTCCAGAAGTTCATGGAGTATCTATATCGAATATCAATTCAATATTAGCGCATTTATAATACAATTGTTATCAATAGGTATTTCCAACTCCCAATCTAATACCGTGAATCGATAGCTCAATAAAATGGACATTGTCACATAGTCAAGACAATCTATATTACTCAAGTCAACTATACAGTTTGTTCATACATTTGTCATCCAAATACTCAATAAAGCCTCCAATTCATGCTATTGCAAACATGCAATTATATTCATTAACATACAATTTAATACATGTTGATAACACATATTAACATCTATCTAACTCACCTATTCACACAATGACACATGCTCAAAGTTATTAGAATGTCAAAACATAGTCCAACACTCACCAAAACACTACCATGATGTAAGGCATAAGAGTAGACTTTCTTGCTACACAAATAGTAGAGCTTTTGGCCAACACTTGAACACCACTTAAGCATATTATCAAACACCTTATAAGCAAGTTTTTCAAGTTGAAGTTGGCTTTTATAATCAACCAAGACAGCCCCAAAAATCGAGTCATAGACACCCCCCACAAACTCAAAAATGCAGTATCAAGTTTATGCCTCCAAACTA
The DNA here is from genome assembly GCA_907163345.1 of Haberlea rhodopensis. Taxonomy (NCBI): domain Eukaryota; kingdom Viridiplantae; phylum Streptophyta; class Magnoliopsida; order Lamiales; family Gesneriaceae; genus Haberlea; species Haberlea rhodopensis. The sequence goes on along the minus strand of CAJQUN010000032.1, from coordinate 635,350 downwards.
CAAGAATTTCAAACCATCACTAGCATGATTTTCGAACCACCAAGCTGCTCCTTTCACACCCCTTTCAGCAGCAGAATCTCAACCAAACAACAACCCAAAGTTTCAACACTAAAATAACAGATTAATCGAGCAAAAATCAGCATGGAAATCGAGCCAACAAGCTGCTGGAATTTCGAAGTAAAATAGCAAGATTCAAACCCAACACAGCACAAATTTTCGAACCAAAACAACAACAATTCAAGCCATATAACAGAAGGAATTTTTGAACTTAATAGCCTCAAATATTCGATTGAAATTTTCCCCAAAAATATCAGAAAATTCGAACCAAGTTTGAACTAATTAGCAGCAATGATTCGGTCAAATAGCAACACAAAAATCGACCCTAAAAGGTTGCAAATCAAGCAAAAATTTGCCCCAACATGGCAACAAATTTTCGCAACAAAAACAGAATGAAATTGCCCAAGAAAGTCAAGAAAAACGAAATATAGAAGGAGTAGTTAACCAAGGGGTCGAAAAGTCTTAGCCTTACACCAACCTGCGTGAAAATCAAGCCTGAAACAAGCTGAAACCGAACAGCTCTTCTAGGAGGAAGACGACGCGAGATGGAGGGGGAAAAGAGGGAGATCGATTTTTGTTGGTGTGTGGAATGGAGATAAGTATGTTAATTTAAGTCTAACCCTAGACTAAATCTCAAACATCCAATTAGCTTAAATCTACACCATCTAATTATCTCATCCCTTTAATTATCATTTTAATATAAATCAACTAATTTATTATTCAAGAAACCCCTCTTAAATTTAATTTGCATCACAAGTCCAATTCACAATTATTTATTCCAACTTCAGACTAAAATTCGATTCCCAATATTTAAGAATCTTGAATTTAATTAACCTTAAAAATTCAATCCCGGAATCATTTATCTCAACTCTGCTCCCAATAAAAATTCCCGATAGTTGAATTCCGTAATTATCTTATAATTATTGCAATTATCATCAAATAGATAATTAATTTATTCTGGGCATTACATTGATCCCCAAGTAGAACTAGAATAACGAATAAGCTCGATGTCACATATCGACTCATTCGAGCACGGCCATGCATTTTAGTCTTACTTGATCAAGGGCCCAAACACTTCTCCTGTTATATAGGAGGGACAAATCCTTTCTTGATCACTCAACATCCCTCTACCTAATTCGAGGTGTATCCAATGATTGTCTTTATAGTTTACCCTGTTACACGTAACGTTGGACAATATCAAGATACATGACGCCTTATGTTGGGATCTCTAGTGATCTCAAGTCGTAAGGATTACATACATTATTATCACTATGAGAATTGCTTATGACGTTCATATAACTATCCATGTAGCATTCTCATGGTGGGTCTGTCCAGTACATCGTTCTCTAACATGCACCCATGTGTTGATTTGATATCTCATATCTATGAACAATTCATCAATCAGAACATACTAGTCTCAATGCATTATCATTATCCCGATTCATGATAATACTTGACTAGGGACAATCTTTAAGAACAATACAATATTATTCTAAGGACATTAACTTATATATTAATTCATATTACACAGCTACACGAATAATATATAATAATGAATTGCCATTAACAAAATCATAATACATTGTATGTCATAAACAATCATCTAATGAGTTGTCTTAGGGCATATCCCAACACTTTTAACATAAAATTTGTGATGTCCGGGAATCTGGTGTTAATCCCAGTGTAGTGAAAATCCTTAATGGATTTTAATTGTGGCAGTTGTGTATTAATTGGGGTTTCGGGACTCCCGGCGATCGATCGCGAGCGGGTTGGCGATCAATCGCGAGGATTGGCGATCGATCGCGAGAAGGCACTGGTTTGGCCACTGAACTGTGGCGATCGATCGCGACCGAAGGAATTTGTTTTTTTTTGAATTTATTTTGGAAAATATCGGGATTTTGGAATCGAGGTTTAAAAGGGCCGTTTCTGGGGCAATGTCTACATTCCAATGGGAATGCTATACTGTTAAAATGGATTTGTTGGAGCCAAAGTGTAAGGACCCTAATCCTTAAGTGCGGAATTAAGGCATAATAGAGCTAATAACAGTGATCAGAGCATAAAGAACATGTTGAGTCTATGAGCTTAAGCATTTACATGCCAAAATAAAGGACTACAAAAAGGATTAATTACATTCCAATCAATGAATGTTCCACTATAGTTTTACGCTACTCCTAGAGTAGGCACTATACAAAAGAATCCTGTCCTTTCATCTACCAAAGATGCTCGTGAAGCTCACTGTCTCAACCCGTTCAAGCCCGTCTATCATGCCAAAAAGGTACCTACAAGGACAACCCCCAAACATGAGCAATAATAATCATTCATATTCAACACAATATGAAGATAAAGCGTAAATGCATAATCAATATAAAACACTTCCTGTTTTCCCATGCATTTCAAACGCTTCCCGTTTGGTTGTCCCTGTACCATAACTCATGAGTATAATCAACAGATTATTTTTAATGGCCAAAACATGTCATGACATCATATACCATCTCAACTGTACCACATATTGGTCACCATTCCCTAGTCTGTCCATCACAGTGTATTTTAATGCCCCTCGCTTATATTCATATGGGCGGCATAGGATAACCTCGCTACAATGGACATACGGCGCTCCCACCCCTCGCTTCACAGAGAGCGGCAAATACCCTTTCCTCGCCCCATATGACAACCACGCTCAAATGTGACATGCGGCGCTCCCACCCCTCGCTTCACATTTAGCGGAACCAATACAAAAAGCGGCAAGCATTAAAATCATCAAAGGATGACCACGACTCATGGGATGTGCATCCAATAATCATAATATGCATCTAACATCAATATGCATAAATTACCATGTATATGCATCCACAATGCAATACCTCGTATGGCATAAATCAACATGTATATGCATCCACAATGCAATACCACATATATACTCGCATCCACAATGCATAACAATGAGCATATAAAATACATGTTACCGTTGGGTGCCCGTACGTCCACTACGTACCTTTCCAAAATGTGGAATGTGGTTGGACCTCAATTCCTTGGCTGCGTTGCCACCTGGGTTGGTTCTACATATTCACAAATACCAATATTAGAACCCAATAATAGTCCAATACCAAAAATCCCACAAAAATAACCAAAAAAACCATATTTTGGCTTTCGCGATCGATCGCCCCTCACGGCGATCGATCGCCAATACCCACTGTCCGAAAAATAAAAATTGCACCCTTCGGCGATCGATCGCCACCCCTGGCGCGATCGATCGCCAGACCCGCCGATCGATCGCCCAAGAGTGGCGATCGATCGCCAAAGGCTTGAAAAGCCTACTGCCTGGGCGCGATCGATCGCCTGGAATGGGCGATCGATCGCCATCCCCTGTAACCCGAAAATCCTCCATTTTTGCATCTCAAAACCATTCCAACCCATTCCAACTCTTAACCAACAAACCAACAACTCAAATAACAACATAAACCATCAAAATACACCTTAAAACAACCATAAATCCAACCTTTAACCAAAACCACAACAACCCACACAAACCCATTTTAAAACCATTCAAAACCAAACCAAACTCAAACAAAACTTCACAAAATTAAAGCATGAGGTACCCATACCTCTTGGGGATCTCAAATCACCCAAAATGCTCCACAAATCAAGCTTTTTGAAAGGTTCCTCTTCCACCCAAGGCTTGAGCTCGAAAATTTGGAGAAGGGAAGGGTTTGTGGGTTTTGATTTGGTAAAGTAAGAGTGAGGTTAAAAGAGTGGGGTTGGGGATAAAAGGGGGATTGGGTTAATTTAATTAAAGGTATACCCAAAATAATTCCATGGTGTATAAAACACCCCAACATGATATTTTCAAAGCATTTACTCAAAATGCACTATAATATCAATTAACACATGATTTCTAATAAATTGCTCACCAAGGCAAATAAATCATGCTTCCAATAATATTTATCCAACATGCACCACATGCACCCTAAAATGCAATCCCGGGTCACCCTATCCACATGACCATGCATTTCCACATAAGATAAATAAATCCCAACACATAATCAATTACCACATAATTAATCATGTAATCACAATTAATGCACCAATTAGCAATTAACCATTTCAGGGATGTCACAATACTCCCCTACTTATAAGATTTCGTCCCCGAAATCACACGCATTTACCCCAACAGAAACTAAACATAAACTCATACCAGAGAATAGTTCCGGGTAGTGCTGCACCATATGCTGCTCCGTCTCCCACGTAGCCTCCTCGACACCCCTACGATCCCACTGAACTTTGATCATCGGTATCACTTTGTTCCGAAGTCTACGGTCTGCTCTGTCCAGAATTCTAACAGGCCGCTCTACATAAGATATATCTGACTCTAACTGAACTTCGGAAGGCCGTAACACGTGAGACGGATCCGGCTCATACTTTCGCAGCATCGATACATGAAACACATCATGTATCCCAGATAAAGAAGGCGGCAAAGCCAGTCGGTAAGCCAATGTGCCAATGCGCTGCAAGATCTCGTACGGTCCAACATACCTCGGAGACAGTTTCCCGCGCATCCCAAACCGCACAACGCCCCTGAAAGGCGAGATCTTCAAAAAGACCTTATCTCCCAACTGAAACTCTAACGGTCTCCGCCGTTTATTTGCATAAGCTGCCTGTCTGTCTTGGGCTGCTTTCATTTTCTGCCTTATAGTCTTTATCTTCTCTTCCATTTCCCGGATCAACTCAGGCCCTCCGACTGATCTACTGTCCAAATCGTCCCAACACAAGGGCGATCTACATCGTCTGCCATAAAGAGCTTCAAACGGAGCCATCTGAATACTCGCCTGGTAGCTATTGTTATACGAAAACTCTACCAAAGGCACTGAATCCTGCCAAGAGGCATCAAACTCCAATACACAAGCTCTTAACATGTCCTCGAGCGTCTGAATAGTGCGCTCGGTCTGGCCATCCGTCTGAGGATGATAAGCAGTGCTCAATCTGACCTCAGTTCCCAAAGCTGACTGAAGGCCTTCCCAAAAATGAGATGTGAATCGCGGATCTCGATCTGACACAATAGAAACGGGGATCCCATGCAATCTCACCACATCTCTAATATATAACTGCGCCATCCTCAAGAATGTAAAGGTCATGCTATAGGGGATAAAGTGGGCTACCTTAGTCAATCTGTCCACAATCACCCAAATAGCATCGAAGCCTGAAGCACTCCTCGGCAAATGAGTCACGAAGTCCATGGAAATGTGCTCCCACTTCCACTTCGGTATCTCCAAGCTCCTCAATTCGCCGCCAGGTCTCTGCCTCTCTGCCTTAACCTGCTGGCAGATCAGACACCTCTTCACAAAAGCGACGACATCAGACTTCATTCGCTTCCACCAAAACTGGCCACGCAGATCTCTGTACATCTTCTTCCCGCCTGGGTGGATGCTAAGTCTGCTACTGTGAGCTCGCTCCAAGATTCCCTTACGCAACTCCGGCGTACTCGGAACTACCCAGCGGTTACCCAATCTCAAAGATCCGTCGTCGGCCACTCTGAACTTCGTCGGCTGACCAAGATGCACTATAGACAACCATCTCTGAACCTCGGCATCTGACCTCTGAGCTCTCCTGATGTTCTCATAAATATCTGGCTCAGCTAGTAAGGTAGAGACATACACTGGCGATGCATCTATATCAAAATCATAGCCGAGATGGCAATAGGAGGTCATCATAGCCGACATATGGATGACGTCCTCAGCAGAACTCCTCACTTTCCGGCTCAAAGCGTCTGCTGTCAAATTGGCTTTCCCCGGATGGTACTCAATCTCGCAGTCATAGTCCTTGAGTAGGTCCATCCATCTTCTCTGTCTCATGTTCAGCTCCGCCTGAGTGAATAGAAACTTGAGGCTCTTGTGATCCGTGTATATGGTGAATGAAGTGCCATATAAGTAATGTCTCCAGATCTTCAGGGCGAAGATGATAGCCGCCAATTCCAAGTCATGAACTGGATATCTGGTCTCATGCGGCTTCAACTGCCTCGATGCATAAGCTACCACATGCTTATCTTGCATCAGAACACATCCAAGGCCCTGCAGTGATGCATCAGTATACAGAACAAATCTGGAGTTCTCCGTCGGGATCACTAACACTGGCGCCGTCGTCAACCGGTGCTTCAACTCCTGGAAGCTCCCCTCACAAGCTTCTGACCAAAAGAAAGGCATACCCTTCTGAGTCAACTGAGTCAACGGCTTGGCAATCTTCGAAAAGCCCTCAACAAAGCGCCGATAATACCCGGCCAAACCAAGAAAACTCCGGATCTCAGGCACAGAAGTGGGGGCAGCCCACTCCATCACAGCCTCAATCTTCTTGGGGTCCACTGATATCCCGCTGCTCGAAATGACATGCCCCAGAAACACTACACTGCTCAGCCAAAACTCGCACTTACTGAGCTTAGCATACAACTGATGCTCTCTAAGAATCTGAAGCACTGTCCTCAAGTGTTTCACATGATCTTCCTCACTCCGGGAGTAGATAAGAATGTCGTCAATAAACACAATGACGAACTGATCAAGATACTGCTGAAACACTCTGTTCATCAGACTCATGAAGACGGCCGGGGCGTTCGTCACACCGAACGGCATTACTAGGAACTCATAATGCCCGTATCGAGTCCGGAACGCTGTCTTCTGCACATCTTCCTCTCTGACCCGAATCTGATGATACCCGGATCTCAGATCAATCTTGCTATACACCCTGGTACCTTGCAACTGATCAAACAAGTCGTCTATCCTTGGGAGAGGATACTTGTTCTTCACTGTAGCCTTGTTCAGTTGCCGGTAATCGATGCACAGCCGCATCGAACCGTCCTTCTTCTTCACAAAGAGAACTGGTGCGCCCCATGGCGACACGCTCGGGCGTATATACCCCTTGTCCAAGAGATCCTGCAACTGCTCTTTCAACTCCCTCAACTCTGCCGGTGCCATCCTATAAGGTGCACGAGAGATAGCGGATGTCCCTGGCAGCAACTCGATCCCAAATTCAACTTCCCTGGCCGGTGGAAATCCTGGGATCTCTTCTGGAAATACATCAGCAAATTCTGCCACAACTGGTACATCCTCAACCCTCAGTTCTTTACTCTTTCCAGACGTGTCCACGGCATAAATAAGATAGCCCGTGTGCCCACGTTCCAACAGCTGAGACATCTTGATCGCTGAAATCAACGGAATCTTCGCACGAGACCCGTTGCCAAAGAAAGTCCACTGACTGCCCAACTCAGGTCTGAACTTCACTGTTCTCTGCCGGCAATCTACCACTGCCTGATATCTGTTCAGAACATCAATTCCCAAGATGCAGTCAAAGTCTGACATACCCAGCACAATCAAGTCTGATCTCAACTCGTTGCCCTCAAAATAAATGAGGCAGTCTGCCATAAAGTGATCAGCAACAACATTTCTTCCAGTGGGTGTCGAGACAAGGAGAGGCGTGGGCAAAGGAGACGTGCGCATATGGTGTCTTTCCACGAATCCCACAGACACAAAAGAATGGGAGGCACCTGTATCTATCAAAACAAAAGCAGGGTACGTAAATAAATGACACGTACCGGCAATCACCTCCTCTGGAGCTGCCTGAGCCTGCTCCCTGGTCAGTGCATATACTTGCCCCTGGGGTGGTCCCACTGTCTGACCTCCCGATGGACGAGGCCCAAACTGTTGCCTCTGCTGCACTGTCCTGTCCTCAAACCTTGGCCTGTTGCCCTGATACTCTGACTGGCCTCCCCTGGTGGGACAATACCGAGCAATGTGGCCCATCTTGCCATAGACATAACATGCAGGACACTTGTTTGAAGAATGTGGTCCTCCACAGTTGTTGCACCTCGGCTCTCCCGGCCTATCCCCTTGTGAAGATCCTCGGTTGGCCGACCAATTTCCTTTCTTGCCATCTTGTTTCTGACCAAAGTATTTCTTTCCACCATACCGCGAAGATGAAGAGGCACCACGGGGTTTAAATGGCTCACCTCGAGGCCTCAAACTGTCACTAGTCTGCCTCTGTTGCGGTGCCGGTGGTGGCATGGCATAAGCTCCCACTCCAAGCTCAGCAAGCTCCGCTCTTGTGAGAGCATCATCAAAAGAAGTTGGGTTATTGATGATAACCCGGTCATAGAGCTCCGGTCGCAGTCCTTTCATGAAATTTCTCATCTTGGCACGTCCATCAGAGGCAATATGGGGGACATACCTCAGTAGTGATGAGTACTGTGTGGCATAGTCTGCCACTGTCATGTTCCCTTGCCTCAGACTTGAAAATTCATCCTCCTTTGTCTGTCTCGCTGCCGCGGAGAAGTATCGGTTCAAGAACCTGGTCCTGAAGAGCGTCCAGTCAATCACAGCACCCAGTGCTCTCATTTCCATCACTGTGCTCCTCCACCACATCAGAGGTTTCTTGGCTAATTGAAACTCCGCTAGCCTCAGCCAAGCCGTCACAGCACAAGGAGCCGATACAAAGATCTGCTCAAGTCTTTCTAACCACTCTTCAGCCTCTTCTCCGGACTCTGTCCCCTCAAACCGGGGCGGATGATAAGACAGAAACTGCGTCAAGCTAATCTCACCCGGTAGCAATAGCTGGACCACTGGTTCTATTCCCACAGCCGGTGGAGGTAGAGGATTAGCCTGTCCAATACTCGCATTTACACTCCCAACATCTCCGACTTCCTCATTAGCAGCCATGCTGTAACACAAATGTTAACAACAATCCAAAGCAATATATAACATGTCGTTAGATAACAGGAGTGATATAAGCATGTTAGTATAACAGGATATACAGTAATTATGCACCACATGCATAAACATGCTCCAAATGTAAGCACCTAGCCAACCATGCTAAGGCTACCCTTCACTCGTTCCCGGGTTCTCTAACCACTGCTCTGATACCACTAATGTAAGGACCCTAATCCTTAAGTGCGGAATTAAGGCATAATAGAGCTAATAACAATGATCAGAGCATAAAGAACATGTTGAGTCTATGAGCTTAAGCATTTACATGCCAAAATAAAGGACTACAAAAAGGATTAATTACATTCCAATCAATGAATGTTCCACTATAGTTTTACGCTACTCCTAGAGTAGGCACTATACAAAAGAATCCTGTCCTTTCATCTACCAAAGATGCTCGTGAAGCTCACTATCTCAACCCGTTCAAGCCCGTCTATCATGCCAAAAAGGTACCTACAAGGACAACCCCCAAACATGAGCAATAATAATCATTCATATTCAACACAATATGAAGATAAAGCGTAAATGCATAATCAATATAAAACACTTCCTGTTTTCCCATGCATTTCAAACGCTTCCCGTTTGGTTGTCCCTGTACCATAACTCATGAGTATAATCAACAGATTATTTTTAATGGCCAAAACATGTCATGACATCATATACCATCTCAACTGTACCACATATTGGTCACCATTCCCTAGTCTGTCCATCACAGTGTATTTTAATGCCCCTCGCTTATATTCATATGGGCGGCATAGGATAACCTCGCTACAATGGACATGCGGCGCTCCCACCCCTCGCTTCACAGAGAGCGGCAAATACCCTTTCCTCGCCCCATATGACAACCACGCTCAAATGTGACATGCGGCGCTCCCACCCCTCGCTTCACATTTAGCGGAACCAATACAAAAAGCGGCAAGCATTAAAATCATCAAAGGATGACCACGACTCATGGGATGTGCATCCAATAATCATAATATGCATCTAACATCAATATGCATAAATTACCATGTATATGCATCCACAATGCAATACCTCGTATGGCATAAATCAACATGTATATGCATCCACAATGCAATACCACATATATACTCGCATCCACAATGCATAACAATGAGCATATAAAATACATGTTACCATTGGGTGCCCGTACGTCCACTACGTACCTTTCCAAAATGTGGAATGTGGTTGGACCTCAATTCCTTGGCTGCGTTGCCACCTGGGTTGGTTCTACATATTCACAAATACCAATATTAGAACCCAATAATAGTCCAATACCAAAAATCCCACAAAAATAACCAAAAAAACCATATTTTGGCTTTCGCGATCGATCGCCCCTCACGGCGATCGATCGCCAATACCCACTGTCCGAAAAATAAAAATTGCACCCTTCGGCGATCGATCGCCACCCCTGGCGCGATCGATCGCCAGACCCGCCGATCGATCGCCCAAGAGTGGCGATCGATCGCCAAAGGCTTGAAAAGCCTACTGCCTGGGCGCGATCGATCGCCTGGAATGGGCGATCGATCGCCATCCCCTGTAACCCGAAAATCCTCCATTTTTGCATCTCAAAACCATTCCAACCCATTCCAACTCTTAACCAACAAACCAACAACTCAAATAACAACATAAACCATCAAAATACACCTTAAAACAACCATAAATCCAACCTTTAACCAAAACCACAACAACCCACACAAACCCATTTTAAAACCATTCAAAACCAAACCAAACTCAAACAAAACTTCACAAAATTAAAGCATGAGGTACCCATACCTTTTGGGGATCTCAAATCACCCAAAATGCTCCACAAATCAAGCTTTTTGAAAGGTTCCTCTTCCACCCAAGGCTTGAGCTCGAAAATTTGGAGAAGGGAAGGGTTTGTGGGTTTTGATTTGGTAAAGTAAGAGTGAGGTTAAAAGAGTGGGGTTGGGGATAAAAGGGGGATTGGGTTAATTTAATTAAAGGTATACCCAAAATAATTCCATGGTGTATAAAACACCCCAACATGATATTTTCAAAGCATTTACTCAAAATGCACTATAATATCAATTAACACATGATTTCTAATAAATTGCTCACCAAGGCAAATAAATCATGCTTCCAATAATATTTATCCAACATGCACCACATGCACCCTAAAATGCAATCCCGGGTCACCCTATCCACATGACCATGCATTTCCACATAAGATAAATAAATCCCAACACATAATCAATTACCACATAATTAATCATGTAATCACAATTAATGCACCAATTAGCAATTAACCATTTCAGGGATGTCACACAAAGTTAATTAAACGGAATTTTTGGTTGGGTCGGACTCGAACTACGGAAAGTATAAGGTACGTATAATGTACGAGCATAGCCTATTACAATATTGCAACTGCGGAATGCATGGTATATGATATTTGAATAAATGAGCATTGAAATGCATGATATGTGGCATCTATAATAAATGGTTATTGAAATGCATGAGGTATGGTAACTATGTTAAAATGAACGTACATTGGGAATCGTATGGTGCCGCCTCTGAGCGAGCAATGATTGAGATGTTGTCGCCATCGGGCGACCATCGGTTATAATGCCGCTATTGTTGAGCGTGCGTGGGATAAATGCCGCTATTGGAGCGAGCTATGAAATAAAAATACGGAATTACTGGCAAGATACGTGTGGTGACTATGGTACTCTACTTGATGATTTAATTATATTTGATTGTTGAATTGGTATAGTAGGAAGGATTTTAGTTGATCAATGAGATGATCAACCGGCTTTTGGGAATTTAATGGTTTGGTTATTTTGAGAACATGGGCAATACAGGGGATCCTGGATGAGGATGATACCATCCAGGGAGTATCATTTAAATTCATGGCATTTACATTTGTAAATTATGAACTGCAATAGTATGATTATTGGATTGGTGGTATTGGTATGCTCACCGCGTGTGGGGGCTGTCTCTGTTGGGGCAGGTGTTACAGGTGTAGCAGCGGCTTTGGAGTTGAGTTCGGGCTGTTGATTTGAGGTACTTCCAGGATCGAGGTACCAGAGCTGGTTGGATGGGCGCTTAGATCCAGAGTTGAGATCGAGTTGCGCTTGGGAGGTGCTTCCAGGATCGAAGCACCAGTAACAGTATCTGGGACTATGGTATTTTATACATTACGTACACATACGATTATTTGGTGCTCGCTTGTGAGCTGTGTATATGTGTTCATGGGTGGTATAAAAGGCAAATGTCTTTTCTTTCATCTATATTGTGATATGCAATTAATTGGGAACTGCTAGATGAATTGAGAATGTAATTAGTGTATCTCGGGAGTACATGATATGCTAAATGGTTTAGTTGGAAAACTGGAAATGGTATGTATTGAATTAAACCGAAAAATCTTATTATCGGTATATTATGATATGTTAGCATATGGTTATTTTCCAACATAGATGGTTACATGTACACGATCATGGGATTTATGCACTAATTACGGGTTAAGGGCACGGGGGTCCTTACATTAATGGTATTAGAGCCAGGTTGCTCGAAGAATTATTGGGTGCGCCATACAGGAATTGTACCGCATCACATATTCGAAGTATATATAGTTCGAGTAACGATATCCTTTGGGTATACTCGCTGGATTGGCTAAGGCCAAGCGATTGGTGGTAAGAATAGTCATTGAGGAAACTACTCGCTTGTTGCTGTGATGTGTGTTAGGCATGGGCACACCCACCCTGAGGTTGAGGAATAAGTCCTAATGGATTAGGATTGCATCATAGTTGAGCAAGGACACCGGATTGTCCATTGTGCTTTGGTGTTATAGAGATATGTTGGGTGATGACCCACAACTCTAATGGTTTGTACGGTATGGTATACCGGGTTGAGATGTGTGTAACGTTGGTAGGTTGGTGTGAACCTATGGGGCCAGCGGATCGCTAGCCAGGTATGGTTGCAATGTTTTAGTGTGCTTGTGATAGCCATTATACTGCTCGTTGGGTTCGAGCTGGGTGAATCGTATGGTTATACGATGAGCGGTATGGTAGACTTGTGTAGCCTCCTTGTGGTATGATGTTTGAGGCAGGGAGTACCTCACGGAGACGTTTATACGTCAAATGTTTTGAGGGACTTGTTTTGGGGCAGCTCAATTTGGTTGGAAATACCAACGTGAGTGTCAACAAGTCGTTGTTAGTTCTGGTTGAGCACTCTTGCATATGGCATGCATGGGAGTCACAATGGTTTGTGAGATATAGATAATGGGGTGACACTACTATATTGATTCTATCTCCTGGGGAGATTTGGGTTGCACTGTCATGGAGACAGCTGGCATTGGTTGAGGGTTGAATGTGATGAACCGGGGTAAGCCCTACTATTGTTGGACTATGTGATGGCTTCGTACTTCCGGTGAGACGTTCGAGGAGACGTCTCCGGAGTAATGCTCGAGGTTGTGAAGTACTATAGTATTGGTTCAGAGCATTGTTGGAATTAGTATACGATGGTGTATACGGGTTTCGATTTGGTAATAGTGTCTTGGATACACTATTCTAACCAGGTGTGTATTTCTGGGTTCCGGGATATATTTTGGCATAAATATATCCAGGTTTCCGAACGGTGGTTCGATGATTGGAGGATCATGGATTCATGACTTTTTTTTAGAGGAAGGCGATATTATTATACATACCGATTGAATCTTTTGGGAGATTCGTTGTTTTGGTTCGTGTGGTATTGATGTTGAAATCACACCCTTTGGTTTTGGTCTGTCAATCATTATTCTCCACAAGGTGAGAAGAGCTAGGGGTTGACAGTTGGTTTTGGGACTTTGGGCATGATTGGAGATGCCCGAGCCTATTGCTTTGGGTATGCATGTTGTGTTAGTACTTAGGCATGTATGCCTCGTGTGTATACGAATGCCAACTCTATTCTTGTTCCTTGTTGAACGTTGGATTAGTATGCCTGGTTTGGCGAATCTCCGGTGAGAGATTGTATCACCCTGAGATTGGTAATCTCGATGGCACGATATATTCTGAAGAATGATCGTGAGGTCCGGTTGCTTCCCCTGAGGTGGGATTGTCGTGTTTTGGGACCATGGAAGTTCTTGTTGGATAATTCGATAGCCTTCCTGTTTTAGGATTGTTAAATCCCAGGATAAACGAGGGATGGCCAGGATTCGGATTTGTTTAGTGTCGTGGTTGACACTTGTGGTGGGAATGCAATTGATTGTTCTTGCATGTCCTTTCGTGAACTTGAGACCTTGTGGAGTCTCGATTGTGTGTTTGGACCAAGATGTGAGCTTCTTGGAACACCCGGATGTGAACATCTCTAGAGGTGTGTTTGGTGTTGATTAGTAGCAATGAGTTGCCCGATCCGTGTTGCAATGTGGTGCAACTACTCCTTTGATGGAGACAGGTTTGGAAACGGAAGCCGGTTATGGTTAGGTGCACTGTTGTGTACTGGTGGTTTCCTTGGCAACGATGTGTATTTAACATCGTGGACTTGATCGTAGAGATATCCTTGAGGCGATATCAATTTCAGAATCGCGAATGATTCGTTGTTTTGCAGTTAGGGTTGGCTAGCTGCTTTTGGGATGTTTAGCATCGGGAATGCTGATGTCTTTCTTTGAGTTTACGATGGTTTGGGAGGTTTACTCCATTCCAGATTTTGGTGCGAGGTCGGTATCCTCGCGGTGTGATATTGTTCATGATGTGTTCATGATTCGACGATGTGAATCCGTTTGGTTTGCGTGGTCTCGGCGTTTGTGGTGTGCGCCTGTGCAAATTTCGGGGATGAAATTTTATTAGTGGGGGATAATTGTGATGTCCGGGAATTACTGGTGTTAATCCCAGTGTAGTGAAAATCCTTAATGGATTTTAATTGTGACAATTGTGTATTAATTGGGGTTTCGGGACTCCCGGGGATTTTAAATCCAGTTTTTGGAGTCGTTGGATCCAAGGGATGAGATTGTATTCTCATCGTGATGATAACCTTGGAATTTGGTCTTTGGTAGGATTTGGGGTCCGGAATACTTTGTACTGGGGCTGGTAATGGGAATTGAGGTTAGAGAGATAATTGTTGAAAACGGATGATTTTTAATGAATCATGATGTATTTGTGAAGGGATTGGTATTTTCGAGTTTTGGTGCGCTATATACCAAGTGGACTCGGTATTCCGTCATTTTAGCACGGAACCCCTCTCTCTCTTCCCTCTCTCTTCGCTCAAACCCTCCCCCTCCATTTCCCCTATTTTGCTCTTGGAAGCAAAAAATCGATGGTAGCTTGGCTCGAAGGCCGATTTCTCGAAGATGATCAGGTATTAGTCTTCCCCGCGTCAATGTCTTATTTTTGATAGTAATATTGTTGATTTTGGTTGGGTATTCATGTCAGATTTGGGTTTGTGGTTTTTGGGTATAAATCTTGAAGTTTGTTATTGGAGTTTTTATTGAGTTAAAAGGGTGTATTTGGGGTGTTGGTGGTGTATGGGATGTTGGTTTTGAGTTTGGGTGTCAAAAACACCATGGAAACTCGAATTTTTCGGAAAATCGCAGGTGGCAATCGATCGCGGTAAGGACCCCCGTGCCCTTAACCCGTTATTAGTGTATTAATCCAAGCATTTGGTGCATGTAATCATACGTACGTAGGGGAATATACTTGTCACCATATCAAATCATGTCAATAACAAAATTGCTTTACATTATTCCATATAATGCCCAGTTCTCCTACCCGAGTCAACGTACACATCATGCACCATTATAATACACTAACATATTCTCAGTTCATTTAGCAATTCAATAAATAATTGCATGCAACACATAAATGAAAAGAGAAAGGCCCTTGCCTTCTTTATACAACCCATATACACACAACACCGCTCACATTCGAGCATCGAATAAGTAAACGTGTATCTAGTGTATAAAGTATCATGCTCAATACCGTCGCTGGTACCTCGATCCTGGAATCACCTCAATCCACAGCTCGACTGCCAACCATCGATATACCTAATAACCTGCCCCAACAGAGACAACCCCCACACGGGGTGAGCATACCAATATCCCAAATCCAACAGTCATAATAATACAATTCATAATTTACAACAATGTAAATGCTATGAAATACAAAATATACTCCCTGGATGGTATCATCCTCATCCGAGATTCTTTGTACTGTCCCTGTTCTCAAAACAACTGAAAGTATCAAATTCCCAAATGCCAGTTAATCATTACATTGATTAACGAATCCATGTGCTAAATACCAATGTCAGAACCATAATATCAAATCATTAAACAATGATCACGATTATCCCATTTATCTCATTATGGTTCCATAGTTCTATCTCATTGCTCGCTCTACAATAGCGGCATTTCATTCTCACGCATGCTCAACAGCAGTGGCGTCATAACTGATGTTCGCTCAAAGGCGACAACATCCAATCATTGCTCGCTCAAAAGCGGCACCATATAATTCTCAATGTATATATGTCCATTCATAGTGATTACCATAAACCATACAATTCAATATACATTTATTGCAATATAGCGTACCATGCATTCACAAATGCAATTATAATAAAGGGCTATGCTCGTACGTCATACGTACCTTATACTTTCCGTAGCTCGAGTCCTCGCCCGCGTCCCACGATCCGATGAATTATGTGCTAACACACAAATGATTCACAATCAAACATAAGCATGCAACCACGTGCCCAAGCACGTTCAAACTCCCAAACATATCGTCAACCCATGACGATTACCAAATAAAAGTCCCCCGGCTAAGCATGCATAATACCCAAAATATTCCATTTTATATGTTTAATAGATAGCCAAAGACTAACCGGGAATCCCATTTTATTAAACTTTGGTTCCAACCAATCCATTTTAAAAGTATAGCATTCCCATTGGAATGTAGACATTGCCCCGAAACGACCCCTTTAAACCTCGATTCCAAAATCCCAACATTTTCCAAAATTTTGAAAAAACAAAGGGAACAGGGCCGCGATCGATCGGCGCTAAGCTGCGATCGATCGCAATACCCTACTGCCCGAAAATAAACAAGCCACGATCGATCGCCTCATCTCGCGATCGATCGCCGAGACCCTCGCGATCGATCGCCCACTTTTCACGATCGATCGCCGTTACTGCTCATCGCCTTCCCAAATTCAGTAGCATGTCGCGATCGATCGGCGCCTAGCCGCGATCGATCGCGACCTACGGGTTTCCGAAAAAATCGAGCTTCCATGGTGTTTTTCACACCCAAACTCAAAACTAACACCCCAAACTTCCTCAACACATCCATAAAACCATTTGGAATCAATAAAAACACCAAAAACTCAACTTTGGATTTTAAACCAAAAATCCCCAAAACTCATAATCAACCAAAACCTCATCCAAAAACTACCATACCACAACAAAATCGAAGATAATGACGAGGGGAGATTAATACCTGATTATCTTCAAGAAAACCGGCCTCTGAGCCAAGCTACCAACGATTTCTCCTCCAAGGGAGAAAAGTGGGAAATGGGGGAGGGTTTGAGCGAAGAGAGAGGGAAGAGAGAGAGAGGTTCCATGCCAAAATGACGGAATACCGAGTCCACTTGGTAGTTATAGCACCAAAACTTGAAAATACAAACCTCTTAAAAAATACATCATGATTCATCAAATATCATCTATTTTCAACAATTATCTCTCTAACCTCAATTCCCATTACCAGTCCCAGTACAAAGTACTCCGGACTCCAAATCCCACCAAAGACCAAATTCCAAGGTTATCACCACGATGGGAATACAATCTCATCCCTTGGATCCAACGACTCCAAAAACAGGGTTTAAAATCCCCGGAGCCCCGAAACCGCAATTAATCCGCAATTGCCACAATTAAAATTCATTAATTATTATCACTACACCGGGATTAACACCAGTAATTCCCGGACATCACAATCGCCGAGGTGGGGCGATCGATCGCGACGTGCAGCTGGATTTTGGGTGACGATGAATAGTGCTGGCGATCGATTGCGAGGTCTCGGAGATCGATCGCGAGCGGGTTGGCGATCGATCGCGAGAAGGCACGTGTTTGGCCATTGGACTGTGGCGATCGATTGCGATAAAGGTGGCGATCGATCGCCACCCGAAGGATTTTGTTTTTTTTGAATTTTTTTTGGAAAATGTCGGGATTTTGGACGAGGTTTTTAGGGGTCGTTTCCGGGTCAATGTCTACATTCCAATGGGAATGCTATACTGTTAAAATGGATTGGTTGGAGCCAAAGTTAATTAAACGGAATTTTTGGTTGGATTTTTGGCTATCTTTTAAACATATAAAATGGAATATTTTGGGTATTATGCATGCTTAGCCGGGGGCTTTTATTTTGGTAATCGTCATGGATTGACGATATGTTTGGGAGTTTGAACGTGCTTGGGCACGTGGTTGCATGCTTATGTTGATTATGAATTATTTGTGTGTTAGCACATAATTCGTCGGATCGTGGGACTCGGGCGAGGTCGGACTCGAACTACGGAAAGTATAAGGTACGTATAACGTACGAGCATAGCCTATTACAATATTGCAACTGCGGAATGCATGGTGTATGATATTTGAATAAATGAGCATTGAAATGCATGATATGTGGCATCTATAATAAATGGTTATTGAAATGCATGAGGTATGGTAACTATGTTAAAATGAACGTACATTGGGAATCGTAAGGTGCCGCCTTTGAGCGAGCAATGATTGAGATGTTGTCGCCATAGGGCGACCATCGGTTATAATGCCGTATTGTTGTGCATGCGTGGGGATAATTGTGGAGCGAGCTATGAAATAAAAATACGGAATTACTGGCAAGATACATGTGGTGTCTGTGGTACTCTATTTGATGATTTAATTATATTTGATTGTGGAATTGGTATAGTAGGAAGGATTTTAGTTGATCAATGAGATGATCAACCGGCTTTTGGGAATTTAATGGTTTGGTTATTTTGAGAACAGGGACAATAAAGGGGATCCGGATGAGGATGATACCATCCAGGGAGTATCATTTAAATTCATGGCATTAACATTCTGTAAATTATGAACTGCAATAATATGATTATTGGATTGGTGGTATTGGTATGCTCACCCCGTGTGGGGGTCTCTGTTGGGGCAGGTGTTACAGGTGTAGCAGCGGCTTTGGAGTTGAGCTCGGGCTGTTGATTTGAGGTACTTCCAGGATCGAGGTACCAGAGCTGGTTGGATGGGCGCTTAGATCCAGAGTTGAGATCGAGTTGCGGTTGGGAGTTGCTTCCAGGATCGAAGCACCAGTAACGGTATCTGGGAGTATGGTATTTTATACATTACGTACACATACGATTATTTGGTGCTCGCTTGTGAGCAGTGTATATGTGTGCATGGGTGGTATAAAAGGCAAATGTCTTTTCTTTTCATCTATATTGTGATATGCAATTAATTGGGAACTTCTAGATGAATTGAGAATGTAATTAGTGTATCTCGGGAGTACATGATATGCTAATTGGTTTAGTTGGAAAACTGGAAATGGTATGTATTGAATTAAACCGAAAAATCTTATTATCGGTATATTATGCTAAGTTAGCATATGGTTATTTTCCAACATAGATGGTTACATGTACACGATCATGGGATTTATGCACTAATTACGGGTTAAGGGCATGGGGGTCCTTACAAAATTCTCTAATGCATGTTACATGCAATTGGTAATTTAGAAACCTCAAGGCAAGTGTGTTAGTTAGGAACAAGAATTTTCAATTTTGAAGCAAGTTTGGAGAAGTTCAAGCTAGGAAGGAGCCATGGTGGAAAACTTTGGGTCTTTAATGGTATGAACTTGTTCTTATCTATTTTTAGTTGGATTTTATGTAATTTGGGTCGAAAATATAGGAAGAATCACAAAAATGTTGGCGTCATTTTGTTAAAACAGAATCTGCAGAAAGTTGATGTTGCATGCTGTAGATGATTTCGAAATTTCGAAATACTTAGTCTCGGAATTTGACTTTGAACCGAATACCAAAGTTGTAGATATATGAGTTGTCATTTTATGGTTAAAATTTGAGATCCTGTGGATTTGAATGAGTGAGATATGCTCGTTTTACTATGTAGTGCCAGATTCAACCCCTGCATGTACTGTAAATGCACATGCAGTGTAGAATTCAAAACTTTTGACAAATTTCATGTTCGATTTGATGTCGGTCTACAAATGAAAATTTTAGGTCCTTGAATTATCTCGACTATAAAAAAAAAAAGAGGACTTAATTCAGTCTTATTTTGAATTAGTTATGAATTTTATTTAAGTGCTCAATCTATATCCTGCATGTGGGCAAAAATGCCACGCAGTGTGTTCTTCAGGTTCCTGAGCATTTTGGCTAGGAATTTTGAAAAATGTCTTTAGACAAGAATTGTAGGATTTCAAGTTGGCTGTAATTTGCCACTTGAATCACTCACTTTGGATTTGAAACGAAACAATGACAGCATTTTTACTAACACGGCTCAAGCTGGAAAACACATTTTTAAATGCTACGATTTTAGTGTTTATACCCCACTTAGATGGTCGAACCGGCTTGGCAACTTAATATTTGAAATGTAATATTTTGAATTTTTGAACTTTGAGTACTGGAATCGAGTCGTTTTGATGTATATGGAATTATAGCGATTTTTCTCCAAAAATGGGTCAGGCTGGAAATGTAGGAAAAATCATTAAGGGTCATATTTAAGTTAAGATTATTTAATGCACTATTTGAACACTTAGTGTCATTTTGGAATTTACATGACCAGGTTAATAGATTCCGGTGTTGACTCGAGAAGTCTCGGTAGTTTAGCTTGGGTCGAGGTACGTTAAAATGAGTTGTATCTTGACGTCTGGCAAAGGCGTGTGATACTAATGTATGACCTTTTACGCCATTTGTGATGCCCAGGGATTAATGGTGTTAATCCCTGTGTGGTAATGATCCTGATTGGATTTTTAATTGTGGCAATTATGAATTAATTGTGGCATTGGGACTCCCGAGGATTTTAAATCCGGTATTTGGAGTTGTTGGATCCAAGGGATGAGATTGTATTCTCATCGTGGTGATAACCTTGGAGTTTGGTCTTTGGTGGGATTTGGGGTCCGGAGTGCTTGGTACTGGGGCTGATTATGGAATAGAGATTGGGAGGTAATTATTGAAAACAGATGATTTTTAATGAGTCGTGATGTATTTGTGGAAGGATTGGTATTTATGAGTTTTGGTACTATATATACCAAGTGGACTCGGTATTCCCTCATTTGGCACAGAACCCTTCCTCTCTCCTCTCTCTCTATGCTCAAAACCCGTCCCCCATTTCCCCTCTTTTTCCCTTGGTGGAAGAATCGTTGGTAGCTTGGCTCGGGAGCCGGATTTCTCGAAAATAATCAGGTATTCATCTTCCCTCACCATTGTCTTCAATTTGGTAATGGTATTGTAGATTTTGGTTGAGGTTTTGGTTGGTTTTGAAGTTAGGGATTTTTGGTTAAAACTCCAAAGTTGAGTTTTGGGAGTTTTTATTGGTTTTCAATGGTGTACTTGAGGTGTTGAAGGTGTATGGGGTGTTGGTTTTGAGTTTGGGTGTCAAAAACACCATGGAAGCTCGATTTTTTGGAAAATCGCAGGTACCGATTTATCGCCGAGGAGGGCCGATCGATCGCAACGAGCAGCTCGATTTTTGGTGACGATGAACAATGCGGGCGATCGATCGCGTGGTCTCGGCGATCGATCGCGAGGACTGGCGATCGATCGCGAAGATGCACTGGTTTGGCCACTGGACTGTGGCGATGATCGCGATAAAATCGGCGATCGATCGCCACCCGATGGATTTTGTTATTTTGAAAATTTTGGAAAAATGTCTGGATTTTGGAATCGAGGTTTAAGTGGCCCGTTTCCGGGGCAATGTCTACATTCCAATGGGAATGGTATACTTTTAAAATGGATTGGTTGGAGCCAAAGTTTAATAAACAGGATTCTCGGTTTAGTTTTTTTGGCTATCTTTTAAACTTGTAAAATTGTATATCTTGGGTATTATGCATGCTTAACCGGGGGGTTTATATCTTGGTAATCGTCATGGATGGGCGATAGTTTTGGAAGTTGTGAACGAGCTTAGGCACGTGATTGCATGCCTATGTTTAATTGAGAGTTATTTGCATGTTAGCACTTAAGTCATCGGATCGTGGGACTCAGGCAAGGTGGGACTCGAACTACGGAATTATAAGGTACGTATAACGTACAAGCATAGCCTGTTACAATATTGCAACTATGAAATGCGTGATATATGGTATTTGCAATAAACGAGTATTGAAATGCATGGTATATGGTAACTATGATAAATGAACATACATTGGGAATCATATGGTGTCGCTTTTGAGCCAGCTATGATTGAGATGTTGTCGCCGTTGAGCGACCATCGGTTATGACGCCGCTATTGTTGAGCGTCCGTGGGGGTTAAAATGTCGCTATCGTAGAGCGAGCTATGAAATGGAACTATGGGATCATTGGCTAGATATATGATATTTGTGGTACTCTGATTGGTTTTAGTTGATCAATGAGATGATCAATTGGCTTTTGAGACTTTAATGGTTTGTTTATTTTGAGAACAGGGACAATACAGGGGATCCCGGATGAGGATGATACCATCCAGGGAGTATCATTTAAATTCATAGCATTTACATTCTGTAAATTATGAACTACAATATTATGATTATTGGATTGGTGGTATTGGTATGCTCACCCCGTGTGGGGGCTGTCTCTGTTGGGGCAGGTGATACAGGTGCAGCGGTAGCTTTGGAGTTGAGCTCGGGCTGTTGATTGAGGTACTTCCAGGATTGAAGTACTAGAGATGGTTGATTAAGCACGTAGCTCCAGAGTTGAGATCGAGCAGTGCATGGGAGGTGCTTCCAGGATCGAAGTACCAATAGCCACATTCGGTAGAGTATCTTATACATTAGATACACGTTTATTCATTGGGTGCTCTCATGTGAGTACGTTATTACGTGTATATGGAATGTATAAATGATCAATGGATTTTCTCTCTTCATTTATTTGTTTGCATGCAATTAAATACGGAATTGCTAAATGAACTGAGAGTATGTTAGTGTATTGTTAGGATGCATACTATGAAAGTGGTTTGGTTGGGGAAGTCGAACATTATGGGGTTCTAATGCAAGAAATTTTATAGATGGTATATGATGCTATGCTTGCATGTGGTTTCCTTCCCATGATAATATTATTGTACGCACTAATGGCATGGATTAATCTACTGATAACGGGTTAAGGGCACGGGGGTCCTTACATCATTACTTTATTTATATGAATTAACTGTCACTATATGATTTCTTATGTGACTATGTGATATGATGAATGTCTTGGATTACACGATATGTGAAATTACATGGTATGTATATACTTTCACATGAGATTGCATGATATATTGAGTTGCATATGTCATTTGATGCATAAATGATTCATGGACATATCATATTGATCTATCATTTCTTTGATATCCACGATTATGACTGAGTTGATTCACTCTAAGTGTCGGGGACGACATGGCACTACGATGACGAGCACAGCACATAGGATGAGTCTCCTAGCGCAATGTGTGTGTGTTGTCACCCTGCTCGAGCTGACATTATTTGATGATACCTTCCGTTGGACTCCGATATTTGGTATCTTGAGATACGATTCTTAAATAGCATTCATACATGGTATGCATTGCATGATCCTTTGTCATACTTGACGATCTATTTCTTTCTCGTATGGGTTCTGACCCTTGTAGTGGGGGCTGTCATGTCTTTGTTGTATGGGCATGACAGGTGGTACAGGTGGACGTACTGAGGATGCTCGAGATGAAAACATCGATGAATACCAGAGCTCCTTGAGAGCGAGCTCAGGTTTATATTTTATGTTTTGAGTCCCAGTAGTTGTTAGAATATTTTTACTTATGTTTAAATTACCGGGGTATGCCCGAGTATCTGTAGTTTAATTATTCTACTATTGGTTGATGATATACTTGATGATTAATGTTATGATCAACATGTTGAATTGGAAACCGGAATTACTTATTTTAAGTATCAGTATATATGTATCACCTAAAAGCGAAATTTTTTTAGGGCCGTTTGATAAGACCTTTGAAATAAAGCGTCCGTTGTTTACGCAAATTAATCATTATGTGTTAATTAAACACCATATTAGGATCAGCCCTCACATTATGGTATTAGAGCATAGTCTGGTATGCTCGAACTTGAGTTAGGACACTGAGTCTAGTCACGAATAAAATTGTTTGTGCATGTAATTGACTACGTGTTTTTATATGCTATTGCCTGCTATATTTACATGTTAGATAATGAAATGTTAGACATGTAATGGATTATTAAGCAAGGATAACGAGATGTCATATCTCAATGTAGAGAATTCGAATGCTGAGTTGCATATCTTAAAGAGAATTTGAGAATGTTATATGTTAGCACTGATAGTTGCTGACCGGATAATGATGTATAATAAGTGATGATAACATCTCTGACTTGAGATTGTATATGATGTTTTGATTTTATGTTGGACAGTTAGTGTTTGGATAGGTAACAGTGGTATGAACTGTAATAGCTATCTAGCGAACCTGTAGGCACTGCAAACTATTAATTGAATTAACTTAGTGTTATTGAGAATTTTATCGCTTTGGACTTATACTTGTGATTAGTGGGATGACACTAGAACTAAATTAAAACGTTTTGTGTCGACTGACATCAGGAATTTTAAGTCTGAAAGACAAAGGTTATACATATGAGTTTACGTCAAAACCTGTATACGCCAAGATGATAATTTAGAACTTGAGAATATTGAAACTACCAATATTTCAATTGAAGAATATAGTGTAATTGTTGTGAGAAACAACGAGAATTGGTTTGAATGAGGACTTGGATTTGGGGACTGTCGTAATTTATTCCAGTCTATGTGTCCGAACTATGAATAAATACTATAATATGAAATCCTCTAAATGCTAGTATCTAGAGTACTGGTAGTGACGAATGACGATTTTTTTCCCCTTTTGTTACGGGAAAAGATGTTTATGAGAAGGCCATGTTGTTGACATGGAAAATGATAATTGATTATCGTGGACTTGAGAAATGGAAATATCTGCTTAATCTCGATAGCTATTCACTAGTGAAGAGATTAGATATCAACTGAAGAATAAGACACCTATGTGGTGCGAAGTAGTTAGAACTGGATTAAAGATTAATGAAGTGACTATAATTGGGATAATCCAAGTAGTCCTAGAAAAGTTTCAGAAGTATCACTCCAATTTATCCAGCTCTAGTAGTTCTAGAGGTATTATGAGATTGTAGAATACCAAACCTTTCGAGGTCACTGTGGATGTAAATATCTACTGATCCACTTGAAAGAATAATAGGAATTGATATTGATGGTGGTCTCTCAGAGCGTGTCCATTACGTGCTCAGGAACAGATGCAACCATAACAACAAATACCATGAGCTAGGGGTAGATATCAGAGTGGTTATTCTTTGCGACTACTAAATTCAGCAGCAGTTAGTTACCTCCAGACCAGATAGTATACCTTGATAGATGATACGGTTAGAGACGCTTCAGTACTGGTGATCGCAGAAACATGTCATGTATTTGATCACACTGCACAAATTTGATTAAGACAAAGGCATTATTTTCATACATTGCATCAAATGTGCATTGATTATTATGATTTGGAAAATACATCAGCAGTGCTAATTACACTATCCACACTTGTAATAGTGAATTGTAGCTTATAGTTTAATGATAGTGATGTGGATTTGAATTCAATGGTGTTGCCCATATATGGTTTTGATTGTATCAAGGGTATGGATACTTTGATAAATTTTGAGATATTGTAAGTTGATTTCAGAGTATAATAAATTTTGGACTGTTTTGTGGCCCCAAAATGAAATATTTATAGCCACGAATAGAAAACTAAGATACTGATAGTATCAGATATGAACATAATTGTGTTTACGGTACTTGGAAAGTAAAGGATATGTGATAATAAGCAGTTGATGCTGATCAGGAAGAGCCGATCTTGACTGATATCCGAGTGGAAGAAACTTACCAAGATTTTCACGAGGAAAGAATAGAATTTCTACTAGATAAAGAATCGATTTTGACTGTTTGCTAATGATAATGAATAGATTCGATATCAAAAGCAATGTACGGAATAACATCAATAGAGTTGACAAATATAGAAGAATAGTTGCAGAATCTCCTTGATACGAGTACATATGTCTGAGTATGCCACTTAAGGAAACATCAGCATTGTTCGTGAAGAAGAAAAATGTTATTATGAAGATGTGTATCGACTAAAGGTAGTTGAACCGGGCTACTGTCAAGAATAAAATAGCCACTGCCTAAGATCAAGAAGTATTTGATCAATTGTAAGAAATGTCGAAGTATAAGAAGAATGATTTTAAATCTGGTTACCATCAGTTTGAGTCAGAAGAGAAAATGTTATCTAGGCAATTGGTCAAACCAGATATAGGCATTTTGAATTTTTTTTTGGTAATGCCGTGTGGTCTGACAACTATACCAGTAGAGTTATGAATTTGATGAATAAAGCATTCTGTAACTATTTGGGCGGAAGTGTAATAATATTCATCAGTGGTATATGGTAGTGTTTATCGCGTACGCCCAAATTAACACTCTCAAGTTTATAAAAATTATGAATGTAGTAGCGTGAGTAGACATCGAATCCCAGAGGAAAGTGAGTATTTTGTGCTAACAAGAATCAAAATAGGGAATTTTCAAAATTCTTTAACTCTAAATTAATTAGATTAAAGCAAGCAAATTACTAGATTATCAAGATTAAAAAGCAATTCTTGGTTTTTGGTCAACTTTACATTTGGAAATTATTCACTTGATCATCAAATTACTTAAACGTTCGAATTCATTCAATTATTCACCAATTGAAAACTTAATTCATCCATCACCTTAATCGTAGTCAAATAGAAAACAGCATACAATTCGACTACAGCCGTTAAGATTAAATCAATGATAGTTTCAAAACTAGTAAGTTTGATGAATCTAATCAATAAAAGCTACAGCCGTTAGAATTAATCATCCAATCGTTTTTCCTAAGAAATTAATAGCACCAACAACAGGTAATTATCAATCTTAGTTGCTTCTTAATTAGCATTAGATAGTGATTACTAGGTGATCAATCTATCAATAACACAACAATCATAAGAATCATAATCTGAAAAACAAATTGAAATTGAATTAAAATTCAACAATCAAACCAAATTTTCACAAGTATTTTTATTCCAAAGGCAAGTATCCATCAACCAAGAATCAAAGTGTTTAGCTACTCATAATTTGATCTAAAACAAACAAAAATTGTATATAAAACACCAAACAATCAATAGAAAAGAAAGTTACTAAAGCGAAGCACGATTCCGGTTTGTTGATTCCGTCTTCGTTCTTCGAGCGTTCTTCACAAAAATTGAAAGAAAAATTATTCTGAAAGTTTAAAACAATGTTCTAAGGTCTGAATAATGTCTTCAAGAGGCTGAAAAATCGAGTATATAGGCTTTGGGATCTGATGGAAGTAGGTTAGAATCCAAGTGGAAAGGAAAGAAATCAAGTCTCCAAACTTTCCAAAATACTTCAGCTGATCGATCGAGCTCTTTCTTCCGATCGATCGCCAATTCTCGGTCTCTCTCGATTGATCGTGCTCTTTATTTTGATCGATCGAGGTCTCGCAAAATCTGTTGCTTGAATGTTTTGCCTTGGTCGATCGATCGAGCGCCTTGTATGAATTTTATACATTTTTCTTGGTCTACTTTGATCCCTTGTCAACTCCAATGCATTTCTTGATCTTTATTTACCTTAGTTAGCTCGATTTCTTCAATTCCACCTACAATTACACAAATATACAATTAGGTAGCATATGTATCGTACACAATTAAACTCAATAGATGTGTCTATTTCTAGTCACATCAAACTCCCCCATACTTATTATTTACTCGACCTCGAGTACATCAGACAAAACTACAATATTTTTTTTTGGCTCATAGATTCATAACAAACTTAACGCCTCAACAATTTAAACATGCATAATAATGAAAGGCGGTGAAAAGTTAACAGTGGAACAAGTTCAATCCCTAAACATCTCATACTTAACAAAGTAGTGAATGTGCGTGTGTGGTCATAAACAAGTGTCATGTGCAAATTATAGGTCCAATAGATTTAAACTCACAAAATTTCAAGTTATACACTACCACAAGTATAAGCTCACTTGCACACTCTTCTCCACTATCTTAGCCACTTTGCAAACACAAATCAAGTAGGTCTTTATTAGCTTGTAGCTTGGCATATGTATTGGCTTATGAAAGAAATATAAGGATATATCAAGAAAGATAGTATGATGATACGCACAATCTAAACTTCTGTTCTTACATGATTTTTTTAAACCTTGTTCATTTCTCAAGGTTTAACTCAATTCTTTTCTTCTTTTGTGCCTTGTCTCCCCTTGGAGTCATATTTTTATTTATTTCTCAAGGCATCCCTTTTCTTTCATGCATTTCATTCTTTTTATAATGAGTTCAAACATATAATTCAATGAATTTCTAAGTGCATGTGAATGGAACACATCATACTCCCTTCAAAGTAAGGATAGAGTTCATATTTAGGCTTATTAGGGAAGGATGATAAGCTAGTCAAAGAATGCCGAATGGGAGTTGTTTGTATGATTAGCATACAACCATTCTTTTTCATTAAGGCTCAAAAATGGGTACTGGTGATTGATTTTATTTACATGTAGGCTTGAAAGGCTCAAACGCATCAAAGATCGGCTATATCACTTTCATGTTCGCAAGTAGTCTAGACATACGCCTCGAAGAGCATGTAGTTAAGTTCTAGCATGTATTAGAGACTTCTTAATACTATCACAAAGTTCACACAATCTTCACTAAGCTATGCACACTTCACAAGTCATGACAATAATGTGCTCAAAATATTCAACTACTATGTTAAAGCACACTTTGCATTAGAGTCAAAGTGTTCCAAGGTTAACAATTCACCTATGTTCAAGAACATTGATGTATCAATTAGGTTTCATAATGGGCTAGTGATTCTAAGCATGTATTCATTACTAACTATGAGCTCAAATTTTTCAATTTTTTTGTAATTTTTGTAATAATAAAATAATAACACACCACTAATACCTCCCCCATACTTAAATCTTACATTGTCCTCAATGGAAGGCAAAAATACAAGAAAAGAGAAAAGTCTAACTAATAAAGCAATAAAAAAATAAAGACAGGGAATTAACTCCCTTGGGTTGCCTCCCAAGCAGCGCCTCTGTTTAACGTCGGTGGCCCGACGCCAATCCTCCAATCAGTCGCAGTTTGGTGGATCCTCTAGAGCTACCTTGATGTTCACTTGTCCACCTTCCTCATTTTGGACACCCTCATAGTAATGCTTCAATCGGTGACCGTTCACCTTGAATGTCTTAGTGGTGTCCAGAATCTGAATTTCCACTGCACCATGGGGATACACATTAGTAATGATATAAAGTCCATGCCATCTAGAAGCTTACCTGGAAATAGGCGAAGGCGTGAATGGTAAAGGAGCACTTTTTGACCAACTTCAAAGCTCCTCCTTGATATCATCTTGTCAT
Organism: Haberlea rhodopensis; assembly: GCA_907163345.1. Classification (NCBI taxonomy): domain Eukaryota; kingdom Viridiplantae; phylum Streptophyta; class Magnoliopsida; order Lamiales; family Gesneriaceae; genus Haberlea; species Haberlea rhodopensis. The sequence goes on along the minus strand of CAJQUN010000032.1, from coordinate 605,917 downwards.
GGAAGTCCTTCGTCTTTTCCTTGTAGATCCTTGCACTCTCATAGGCCTCATTCCTGATCTCTTCTAGTTCTTGCAATGCAACTTCCGATGCAAGCCACTCTCATCATAGTTCATGTTGAAATGCTTCATAGCCCAGTATGCTCTATGCTCCAACTCTACAGGGAGATGACATGGTTTACCAAAAATTAGTCGATATGGTGACATACCTATTGGAGTCTTATATGCAGTCCGGTAAGCCCAAAGTGCGTCATCCAGTCTTAAGCTCCAATCCTTCCTTGCTGGGTTGACAATCTTTTCCAATATGGATTCTATTTCTCTGTTAGAGACCTCAGCTTGGCCATTTGTTTGCGGATGGTAGGCGGTGGAGACTTTGTGGTTCACATGATACTTCTTGAAGAGACTTGCATAAGTGTGTACCTCTGTCGCTGATTATAGCTCTCGGGATTCCAAACCTAGAGAAAAGGTTATGTTTGATAAAATCTGCAACAACTTTGGAATCGTCAGTCTGGGTAGCTATAGCTTCCACCCATTTCGAAACATAGTCAAGGGCATGGAGTATATAAATATGACCATAAGAGATAGGAAAGGGTCCCATAAAGTCGATGCCCTATACGTCAAAAATCTCAGAAATAAGAATGGGTTGTTGAGGCATCTCTTTTCTTTGGGAGGTATGACCGGTCAATTGGCATTCCGCACAGTTCTTGCAAAAATAGTAGGCATCACGAAATAGGGTAGGCCAAAAGAACCCACATTCTAGCACCTTCCTAGACGTCCTTTTTGCACCAAAATGTCAACCACGAGCGTATGAATGGCAGAACTTAAGAATGTTATTTACCTCAGTTTCGGGTATGCATCTCCTAATGATTTGGTCCGCGCAGTTCTTCTTAGGTAAAAATCATCCCATACATAGTACTTGGCATCACTCCTTATCTTAGCTTTTTGAGACCTAGACAATTCAGAAGGTAGTACATTAGAAGCTAAGAAGTTCACAAGATGAGCATACCATGGTAGATTGTTGCTTATGGAGAGTAGATGCTCATCCGGAAATCCTCCTTCAAACAAAGCTCCTCATCCACATGTGGTAGACAGCTTAAGTGATCCGCTACTTTGTTCTTGCTGCCCTTCTTATCCTTGATTTGTATGTCTCACTTAAGAGCAAAATCCATCTTATCAACCTTGGTTTTGTCTCATTCTTCGTCATCAAATAGCGAAGAGCTGCAAGATCAGAATAAACAATGACTTTAGTACCAAGTAGATAAGATCAAAATTTTTCAAGAGCAAAAACAACTGCTAAAAGCTCTTTCTCAGTAGTGGAATAGTTTCGTTGAGCATCATTCAAGGTCTTTGATGCATAGTAGATGGCATGTGAAGCATTCCTTTCTCTTTGGCCCAAGACAGCACCAACCGCATAGTCACTGGCAGCGCACATGATCTCGAAAGGCTTACTAGGGTGGTTGTATGATGGGTGTAGAAGTCAATGACTCCTTCAGTCGATCAAAAGCTCTCTTGCTTGCTTCATCCAACTCAAACGGAACATCCTTTTGCAAGAGCTTACACAAAGGTGTAGATATCTTAGCGAAATCCTTGATGTAACTCCTGTTATTGAGAGTGAAGATGAAGAAGTTCACTGTCTGATGGCCAACGATGACGGTGAGGTAACTGACTCTAATCTCTCTGACTTTGCACATAATGAACTCACCAACACATTGCAGGACATGATTAATGAGTATCAGATGTATGAATCCTTCGAGAATTATAAGACCAAACATTCAATCCCAACGAACATCAAAACAACAAACTTGATTGTGAACAATCAAAGGAGTTGTAATGCTTAATGGAAAAAGTAAGTCTACTCGAGAAAGAAAGGGATGAAGCAAGATGTGCACACCAGAAACTCATTAAGCTGGTTCGTACATGGAACGCATCTACTGTCAAAAAGATGAGATGCTTGAGTCGATAAGGCTTGCTGGTGATCTTACCGGTATAGGCTAAACTTACAATGAAAGTAACTCATTTGGCATCAAATCTCAACTGTGTCTAGAGAAGAACAAGGTTCAAACAATGAATTTTGTCAGATCCAGCACAGTATATGAACCAAGTGAATTGGTTAAGTAACCTGTTAAGCCAATACTCATCAAGGAACATGCATCACACAAAGGTATCGGTTATGTTGAGCCAATAAGAAAGCTAGACCGGGGCAAACGTTTAGAAATAGACATAAGCCCACTGGTCAGGCAACTCGAGAGGTAAAACTTAACTGGTACTATAATTGTATGCCTGTCCAGAAGAGGTATATGCTTTCCAACAGAAACCAAAAACCTAAATAACATGCATACACTCACTATCACACACATCACCTAAGAACACCTTCACCACTTAATGCACACACATTTCAGGACACACACAGACCCAAATAATTTAGGGTTATACAAGTGTGGGTCCCAAAAGGACTAATCATGTCTGGACACAAGTAGGATTGGGTACCAACCAAATTATCGCTTTAATTGCAGAAAACTAGAATCCATCAAGTTCAGAGCTCATAGTGGTTTCTGGACAGTGATGTTCTATACAGATGACTGGGAACGCTTGTTTGTTGTCCGAAATAGTTGACACCACCGGACCTAGAATAACTTTTGGCGACAATGCGAAAGGTAGAACCGTGGTTAAGGGTAAGATTATCTACGATAATATTATTATTAAAGATATACTGTTGGTTGAAAATCTATGCTATAACTTGATCAGCATCAGTCAACTCTGTGATAGTGGTCACTCGGTAGAATTCAACCAGCACACATGTTCAATCAGATCTATCGATGGCAGTACACTGCTTGTAGGAATAAGGCAGGAGAACACGTATAAGATTGATAGGAACCTTGATCAGCCTGCCTCTCCTATTTGCTTTGCTGCTTCGAATATTTCCAAAAATTGGCTTGGCACAAGCGATTGAGTCACTTAAATTTTAAAACTATTGCCAGTCTGCGTAAGCTTGATCTAGTCTTTGGACTGACCCAAATAGAGTTCTCCGAAGACAAATCTGCTCAGCATGCCAACTTGGTAAGCAAATCAGATCCTCCTTTAAGAACAAAGGGAGTAAATCTTCTTCTCGGTGCCTTGAGTTGCTGCATATGGATCTTTTCGGTCCTATACCAATAACAAGTCTAGGGTGAATGAAGTATACCCTGGTGTTACTAGATGATTACTCTCGTTTTACGTGGGTCTTGTTTCTAAGTGGCAAAGATCAGGCTACTCCAAAGCTGATCAAACTACTGAAAAGACTCCAAAATGAGAAGTCGTGTGGGATAAATAGAATTTGTAGTGATAAAGGTATCGAATTTACCAATCAATCACTCGAATCATATCTAGATGACCTTGGTATCAAACACAGATACTCTGCTGCAAGAACTCCACAGCAAAATGGAGTTGCTGAGCGTAGGAACCGCACTTTGAAAGAAGCTGCGCGAACTATGCTTGGAGAATCAGATATTAATAAACAAGCAAATAAAACCCCTTATGAGATCTGGAATGGCAGTAAGCCAAATATTTCTTATTTCCATGTGTTTGGTTGCAAATGTTTTATTCACAACAATGGAAAGACTCATCTCACCGCTTTTGATGCTAAATCTGATGCTGGAATATTTCTTGGCTCTTCTGCAGTTAGTAAAGCATTCAGAGCATTTAATAATAGAGCATTTACTGTAGAAGAATCTGTTCATGTAAAATTTGATGAGTCTGCTAATTGTACTGTATCTGATCTACAAATCAACAACTTGAGCAATCGACTGGAAAACACTCATATTGATGACAATGTTGATGATGAGATAGATTACAGAAGCAGGATTGACTGAACTTTGGAACCAGAAGTTCCGGAAGCACAAGCAGATGAGTCTGCTGGTCCACAATCGCTGCACCCAGCTGACAATGACGCTATTATGCACACCCCTGCTGCAGTAGATGGAACAAAAAAAAAGGATGAATCAATCAAATCTTCTGAGCTACCCACTTGTATTCACCCAAATGAAGAAATCAATCCTCTTGGACCTCCTCTCCGGTGGATGAAGGATCATCCTCCCGGGCAGGTCATAGGTAACCCTGTTGCTCCTCTACACACCATAAGACAGATGATTAATGAATTCCTTCATACTGCATTCATATCTCACATAGAACCCAAAACATTAATGATGCTATGTTAGACCCAAGCCGGGTAGAAGCAATGCTATAAGGACCCGAAGTCCTTAACCCATTATTTGTGTATTAAATCAAGCATTCAGTGTATACAATCATGTATCAGGGGAATTAGATTACATGCACTCATGGCATCACATACCATCTTGTAAGGACCCCCATGCCCTTAACCCATTATTAGTGTAGTAATCAATGCCATTAGTGCATATAATCATACTATCATGGGAAGGAGACCACATGCAAAGCATAGCATCACATACCAACTAAAAAATTTCTTGCATTAGAACCCCATAATATTCAACTTCCCCCAGCCAAGACCACTTACATAGTAGGCACCCTCAAAATACACTAATATACTCTCATTTAATTTAGCAACTCTATATTTAATTGCATGCAGACAATAAATGAAGAGAGAAAAGCCATACTCATTTATACATTGCATATACACGTGAAAACGCACTCACATGAGAGCACCCAATGAATAAACGTGTATCTAATGTATAAGATACTCTACCGAAGGCGGTTATTGGTACTTTGATCGTGGAAGCACCTCCTGTAAGGCCCCAACCCCTTAACTCGTCATTAGTGCATTTATGACGTCGTATGAGTATAAAAAAAATTCTTTCTTTAAAAGAATCATTAGATGCTTCACATATTCTCCATGACATAAAAATATTCAGCATGGAATGATCACTTCTACCAGCAGTAAGACTCAAGGTTCACCCATCATCATCACCATTGCACCACTTTTACATTGTGGGTTTTTATAAAATTTGGGCTGAGTCTTCCCATAAATTGAGCTATCCGAAAATGAAACACATCACAAAATAACTCCCAGCCAGGGAAAAACACAATACTTAAAAGAAACCAAAACCCTAAGTAAGTTCCCAGCCAGGGAAAAACACCATACTAAGAAGACATCAAAAGTGGGCTTCAACACCCTTAGACAGTCCATATACATGCATCCGGATGCTCACATACGAGCAATAAATAAATGAATACCAATTACCCATACTCAAACTACACTCCCGGAAGCAGCATCGTTCAACGAGTTCGAGCTTACCATCCCAAAACGCCGTAGTACATGTCGTACTTGTTCTACCTGTTTCAATAGAAACAGCCCCACACAGGGTGAGCATACCAACATCACACTACCCATATCATAACAATGCATAAAGATCATGATATCACAATTTAAGAGTATCAAAAATCTATAAGATATACTCACTATGAAGTTCTGAATCTGTACAGCTTCCACGCGATGTTCCTGTTTCAAGCTTACACGCTTTCATAATATCAAGTTTAGTATCGTCACTGAGAATATGATACTCAACCACACGATGAATTCAATATAAAAAGAATCTATTATTTATGCTCAATCATAAATAATTCCGTATCAATGCAGTTCTGTCTATCAATCTATCACTCAACACTTTCTCATATCGGTCATGCCAAAGGCATCCATACCCAACTCCATGTCCGGACCACATACATTTACGTGTCCACCATACCACATACAAACTTAATTCACATATTCGTTCCCTTATATCCAGTCGTCACAATTATTCACATATTTGTTCCCTAATATTCAGTCATCACAATTATTCATATTCGTTCCCTTATAATCAGTCTTAACAGTTATTCACATATTCGTTCTCTTATATTCAGTCATCACAATTATTCACATATTTATGAATACTGAAATATGAAATAATTCATATTATACCTGCTCGTACGTCACCACGTACCTTATAATCTGTGTTTACCGTCAAGTCGTCCCCTTTGTTGTCCGAGAGCTGAAGAAGGCTCTACATGAACTTAAAGATATAAGGGTTATCTCATAACCAATATTTGATGCATAAAATTTCATAATAATTCATATGTTATGCCCATAATATCACATAATCCAACCACCCAACAACAAAACTCAATTTAGTAATTAACATGTTCCAAACATCCCAACCAACACCGAAGTGATTCAAACCAAGACATGAAAGAAAGGATCTATGTAGATACGAGATTCTACCCTTTAAATCCAATTCCCTTAATCCCAACATAAAGTCATTTATTTGTTTAAATTCAACTTAAAACAAATTAAACATGCATTGAGTTTCAATCTAAAACTCATATGTGTCCATTCAAGCATATACATCACCACAATCTTTATTTCAAGTTATAACTCACACTACATGTGTCTAACCCATTTATTCACACTCTACACATGTTCCAAGTTAAAAAGATCTCAAACCAAAGCCAATGCAATCCTAACCACTACCATGATATAATTCCAAAAAGTAGGCTTTCATACTAAAAATTTAGTATAGCTTTTGGCCACACTTGAACTCCATATAAGCATTATATCCAACACCATATATGCACGATTTCAAGCACAAAACAGTCTAAAAATCGAGCTACCACAACAAGATTTTTGAAGTACACAGGGGCAGGTTTTTCAAACCAAAATGCAACAGATTTTTTAACCAAGAACAGCCTAAAATTCGAACCAAAATAGCAGGCCAAATTCGAACCCAAACAACAAGAATAAGTTGATCAAAACAGCAAGAATTCGAATCCAATACTGCACAATTTCGAACCATAGCAGGTGATTTTCGATTAACAACCAAAGCACACATTTTCGAGCCAAAACTTAGCAATAAATCATCTAAATAGTCATCAAAATATGAAGAGAAACTTTCTTGACAGGAAAAATGAAGTAACAACAACTTTCCTCTCCCAAAATCGATCCAAAGTGCATCAAAAATCCATAGAAATCGAAGAGCGAGAATGAATAATGACCAAGGTAGTGTATAGCATCTTACTACACCAATCCTCAAGAGAAATCGAGCTCAATCTTGCCAAAATTGCTGATAAGCGTGAGGCAGAGGAGTGAGTTGGCGTGAAGTATAGGAGAAGAGGCGTGAGTTTAGTGTGTTTAGGAAGTTTTAATGTGTGTTTTAACCCTCAACTTATTCTTCTTATACATAGCTCACTAAATTAATATGCAAACATCTCTTTTTTAAATTTAAATCAAGATACATGCTTTTCCCGTAGTTTATTTATTCCAACTCCGGGCCAAAATTATATTCTCATTAATTTAAAGAATTTCTTTGAATTTAATTAACATTATAATACAATCCCGGAATCATTTATTTCAAATCCGCTCCGAAATCCGATACCCAAGAATTAAATCCCGACATATCATATAAACATCATAATTAAATCCAATAAAAATTATTGATTATTCCCGGACATCACAATTCTCCTCAACTAATAAAATTTCGACCACGAAATTAAAATGCATGCTTACCATAAAAGCCAACAGTAAAATTCATGTACCGGTATACAGCTCAAGATAGTGACTTGATCATCTGTAGGATAACAGTCATCCGAATCATCACGGCTCACACATGTGCCCTATTACACCAACAATGGTAAGACTGCAAATCACATCACTTTACTCTATCCCAACATTAGCATTTAATAAGCTAACATATGAATTCCTCTATTCATGTAAATCAATACGAGGTTAACATCATACTTGCCCTGTTCAATTTTCCTATAATTAACTTATCAATAAAATTGCTAACAGTTCATAAAAGCCAACACTTACAGTGTTTAGAAATCAAGCACTTCTTGTCATACTTCAGTACCTGTGTACTGGCATCGGTATTCCTTGCATAAGGTCTAAATCCGTCACAATTTACTTTCGTCGTAGTACACATCATATAATCACTAAATCATCAATCCATGCATATCATGCGTATATCAGAATGTATGACAATACACCAACTTTTTATCATATAAATAACCTCATATGGTTGCAATTGTATGCAACTTATACCAACATCACCACCATTGTCGTATGAAGTAGCGGTACTCTAGAGTCCTTACACATTACCCTCTCATATATCATCTCCTGGCTATTATCTGGTGCAAAGTAACTACTAGAAAACCCATTAGTAATTCTCACATACATATATCCACATTATACGCACCAACAACCACAGATCATCAATATCAAATCATGATGAATAGACTAACATCAATATTCCTATGTCACGATTATACTCCATCTAAAATAAGGCGTCAACATCAATATCGAATAATTCGTATCATACCTTTGTAGATGGAATCATCTACGATACACAATAGCATCATAGTATCATGCTCATCACAGTACTCACATGCTCTTAAGCATCAACTTCCGCATTTCATCACCCAACTATCATCTGTCATGGGACAAGTACTAAAAATAAACTCATTAGTATTTCTCAAATAGTCATAGCATAAACACGTACCTTGTCATTTACACATTATTGATATTCATAATGTTTCTGTCATCAAACATTAGTATCCCTGCGTCGAAAGTTTCACGCAATCCTGTACACATCATGCTACAACAAACTATCACATATCTGGATGATCGAAATTCAACATAAGAATCAATTGCATGCCTCAATGACGCAATTCATTACAATCTTTAACTCATCCTCGAAACATAATAATTCATTAATCATGAATGTTCACAAAGATCATATGTCCACACACGACATTCATAGTGATCCAACGTCATCTCGTGACGTACCCGTTAATCTCATGTCAACATGATCACATTCACCTACTACTCCTACAATATATCAATCTAGCATACTTTTCACAGTAATAAATACAATCTCAAGTGATTATCATTTTCTGTTATTCCATCTGTACAATCGATTCTCAAAATTAATATAACTCACTAGGATAATGCAATCAGCATCTATCAACATATATTCACATGCCAAACCTGTAGGGTCTTCCTACCTTAACATCATTATAATAACGTATTATGGACTAAACATGCATTAATGACATCTTAGGGTTTCGGTTGTAACTTTGAGCTAATAGGATTACAGGCCAAAAATAAAATTTCAAAGCTAATTAATTACATTCTTGACAATGAATGTTAAAGCTATAGATTTACACTACTCCTAGAGTAGAGACTATCCAAAAATCCTGTATCCTAAATTCTTTCATGCTCCTCGTAGCTCACTGCCTCAACCCGGCCCTTAGCCTTTCAGTCCAAAAATGTATCTACAGGAACAACTCATCATGAGCATGTACATCATTACTTAACATCATAAGATAATGGCATATAAATAAATGTATGAAAATAATCGTTAACATATACTTGCTGGTTAATCGCATTAACCCTCTTTTGTTGTCCCTGTTTCATAGTCATGCATGTAATCATTAGTTCTGGACATAAATGATTAAAATCGTACTTCACTTATATGCTCATAAACAACAATATTTATTAGGAATGGGAATGTTCGGGTCCTGTTATGTCAGCGGAATAATTGGCCCCCTCGCTCGAGATATAGCGGTACTGTGATACCCCTCGCTACACCTTGATAGCGGATGTATCTCCTCGCTAGCTATGTCAGCGGTAAGTACATTCCTCGCTTGCCCATAACAACCACCGGAACACTCTACCATTCCCATTAACACAGTTTAACATACATCATCATCATCATCATATCATCTTTACTCATCATAGACATCATAATATCTTTACTTGTAAGGACCCTAATCCTTAAGTGCGGAATCAAGGCATAATAGAGCTATCATAATAATCAGAGTGTAAAAGAACGTGTTGAGTTTATGAGCTTAAGCATTACATGCCAAAAATGAGGACTACTAAAATGGATTAATTACATTCCAATCAAAAGAATGTGTTTAACTATAGTTTTATACTACTGCTAGAGTAGATACTATCCAAAATAATCCTATCCTTCAAGTCCCAAAAGCATCCTCAACAAGCTCACCATCTCAACCCGTCTAGCCCTTCTATCATGCCAAACGTGTACCTACAAGGACAACCCCCAAACATGAGCAATAATAATCATTCATATTCAACACAATATGAAGATAAAGCGTAAATGCATAATCATAATAAAACACTTCCTGTTTTCCCCATGCATTTCAAACGCTTCCCGTTTGGTTGTCCCTGTACCATAACTCATGAGCATAATCAATAGATTATTTTTAATGGTCTAAACATGTCATGACATATACCATCTCATCAATACCAAATACTGATCACCAATCCCTAGTCTGTCCATCACAATGTATTTTAATGCCCCTCGCTTATTTACATATAGGCGGCATAGGATAACCTCGCTTCAATGGACATGCGGGACTCCCACCCCTCGCCTCACATTGAGCGGCAAATACCCTTTCCTCGCCCTATATGATAACCACGCTCAAATGTGACATGCGGCGCTCCCACCCCTCGCTTCACATTTAGCGGAACCAAAACAATTAGCGGCAAGCATTAAAATCATCAAGGGATGACCACGACTCATGGGATGTGCACCAATAATCATCATATGCATCTATAAACATCATGCATAACATGTATTTGCATCCACAATGCAATACCACATATATACTCGCATCCACAATGCATAAACAATGAGTATATAAGATACATGTACCGTTGGGTGCCCGTACGTCCACTACGTACCTTTCCAAAAGTGGAATTGATCTGGCTTCAGTTCCTCGGTTGCGTTGCTACCTGGGATGGTTCTACACAATCACACAACCCCATATTAGAAGCCAAATACCAAAAATTTGACAAAAGGAACCATTTTCCAAAATTCCACAGGCGGCGATCGATCGCTTCCCTCAGGCGATCGGTCGCCTCAAAATTTTCATCGCGGCGATCGATCGCGCCAAACATGGCGATCGATCGCCTAGCCCTTAATTTGGCTACTGCCTCTCGGCGATCGGTCGCCTCATTTTAGGCGATCGATCGCCTAACCCGCAAAAATGCTACTGTCCCTTGGCGATCGGTCGCCTCTTTTCAGGCGATCGATCGCCTCGCACAGACATGCGATTTTCACCATTTTTGCTCCCAAAAACCTTCCAATCCATACCAACACTTAACCCAACAAACCAACAACATCAAATGCAACATAAACCACCAAAATATACTTCAAAACAAGTATAAATCCAACCCTCAATCTCAACTACAACAACCCAACACAAACCCATTTTAAAACCCTTCAAAATCAACCCAAACTTAAATAAAACACAACAAAATTAACCATGAGGTATCCATATCTCTTGGGGGCCTCAAATCACCCAATAAACTCCACAAATCAAGATTTTTGAAAGGTTTCTCTTCACCCCAAAGCTTGAACTCGAAAATGGAGAGAAAGGGGAAGGTTTGGGTGTTGTTTGGTAAAGGTAAAGTGAGAGTGGATGGGGTGGGGTTGGGGGATAAAAGTGTTGAGTTTAATTAAAATGCAATCCACAAATCATGGTGTATAAAACACCCCAACATGATATTTTCCAAAGCATTAAACCAAATGCACCGAAATATCAATTAAACACATGATTTCTAATTAATTGCTAACCAAGGCAAATAAATCATGCTTCCAACCATAATTCCCAACATACCCAACATGCACCCTGAAATGCTATCCCGGGTCACTCTAACATGTGACTAAGCATTTCCACATAATAATTTCAACACATAATTAATTACCATCATAATTAATCATATAAACACAATTAATGCACCAAGTTGCAATTAATCATTTCAGGGATTTCACAATACTCCCCTACTTAAAGATTTCGTCCTCGAAATCACATGCACTTACCCCAAAAGGAAACTAAACATAAACACATACCAGAGAATAGTTCCGGGTAGTGCTGCACCATATGCCGCTCCGTCTCCCACGTAGCCTCCTCGACACCCCTGCGATCCCACTGAATCTTTACCATTGGTATCACTTTGTTCCGAAGTCTACGGTCTGCTCGATCCAGAATCCTGACAGGCCGTTCCACATAAGACACATCGGATTCCAACTGAACTTCGGAAGGCTGTAAAACATGCGATGGATCCGGCTCATACTTCCGCAGCATAGACACATGAAACACATCATGTATACCAGATTAAGAAGGCGGCAAAGCCAGTCGGTAAGCTAAGGAGCCAATGCGCTGCAAAATCTCGTACGGTCCAACATACCTCGGAGACAGTTTCCCGCGCATCCCAAATCGCACAACGCCTATGAAAGGCGAGATCTTCAAAAAGACCTTATCTCCCAACTGAAATTCCAACGGTCTCCGCCGTTTATTTGCATAAGCTGCCTGTCTGTCCTGGGCCGCTTTCATTTTCTGCCTTATCGTCTTTATCTTTTCTTCCATCTCCCGAATCAACTCCGGTCCTCCGACCGATTTGCGGTCCAAATCATCCCAACACAAGGGTGATCTACACCGTCTGCCATAAAGAGCTTCAAACGGAGCCATCTGAATACTTGCCTGGTAGCTATTGTTATAAGAAAACTCTACCAGAGGCACTGAATCCTGCCAAGAGGCATCGAACTCCAAAACACAAGCTCTCAGCATGTCCTCGAGCGTCTGAATAGTGCGCTCGGTCTGGCCATCCGTCTGAGGATGATAAGCAGTGCTCAATCTGACTTCAGTTCCCAAGGCTGACTGAAGACCTTCCCAGAAATGAGATGTGAATCGCGGATCTCGATCTGACACTATGGAAACGGGGATCCCATGCAATCTCACCACATCTCTAATATACAACTGCGCCATCCTCAAAAAGGTGAAAGTCATGCTAAAGGGGATAAAATGAGCTACCTTGGTCAATCGATCCACAATCACCCAAATAGCATCGAAGCCTGAAGCACTCCTCGGCAAATGAGTCACGAAGTCCATGGAAATGTGTTCCCACTTCCACTTCGGTATCTCCAAGCTTCTCAACTCGCCGCCAGGTCTCTGTCTCTCTGCCTTAACCTGCTGGCATATCAAACACCTCTTTACAAAAGCGACGACATCAGATTTCATTCTCTTCCACCAAAACTGACCACGCAGATCTCTGTACATCTTTTTCCCGCCTGGGTGGATGCTAAGCCTGCTATTATGAGCTCGCTCTAAGATCCCTTTACGCAACTCCGGCGTACTCGGAACCACCCAACGGTCCCCCAATCTCAAAGATCCGTCATCGGCCACTCTGAACTTCGTTGGCTGACCAAGATGCACTAAAGATAACCACCTCTGAACCTCATCATCTGACCTCTGAGCTCTCCTGATGTTCTCATAGATATCTGGCTCAGCTAGCAAGGTCGATACATACACAGGTGATGCATCAATGTCAAAATCATAGCCCAGATGGCAATAGGAGGTCATCATGGCTGACAAATGGATGACGTCCTCAGCAGAACTCCTCACTTTCCGGCTTAAAGCATCTGCTGTCAAATTAGCTTTTCCGGGATGGTACTCAATCTCACAATCATAGTCCTTGAGTAGGTCCATCTATCTCCTCTGCCTCATGTTCAGCTCTGCCTGAGTGAATAAAAACTTGAGGCTCTTGTGATCCGTGTAAATGGTAAATGAAGTACCATACAAATAATGCCTCCAAATCTTCAGGGCGAAGATAATAGCCGCCAATTCCAAGTCATGAACTGGATATCTGGTCTCATGTGGCTTCAACTGCCTCGATGCATAAGCTACCACATGCTTATCGTGCATCAGAACACACCCAAGGCCCTGAAGTGATGCATCAGTATACAAAACAAATCTGGAGTTCTCCGTAGGGATCACTAACACTGGCGCCGTCGTCAACCGGTGCTTTAACTCCTGGAAGCTCTCCTCACAAGCTTCTGACCAAAGAAAGGCACTCCCTTCTGGGTCAACTGAGTCAGCGGCTTGGCAATCTTCGAAAAGCCCTCGACGAAGCGTCGATAATAACCGGCCAAACCCAGAAAACTCCGTATCTCCGGCACAGAAGTGGGGGCAGCCCACTCCATCACAGCCTCAATCTTCTTGGGATCTACAGATATCCCGCTGCTCGATATGACATGGCCCAGAAATACTACACTGCTCAACCAAAACTCACACTTACTGAGCTTGGCATACAGTTGGTGATCTCTGAGGATCTGGAGCACTGTCCTCAAGTGTTTCACATGCTCCTCCTCGCTCCGGGAGTAGATAACAATATCGTCAATAAACACAATGACGAACTGATCAAGATACGGCTGAAACACTCTGTTCATCAGACTCATAAAGACCGCTGGAGCATTCGTCACACCGAACGGCATCACTAGGAACTCATAATGCCCATATCGGGTCCGGAATGCTGTCTTCTGCACATCTTCCTCTCTGACCCGAATCTGATGATACCCGGATCTCAAATCAATCTTACTATACAACCTGGTGCCTTGCAACTGATCAAACAAGTCATCTATCCTTGGGAGAGGATACTGGTTCTTCACTGTAGCCTTATTCAGTTGCCGGTAATCGATGCACAACCGCATCGAACCGTCCTTCTTCTTCACAAAGAGAACTGGTGCGCCCCATGGCGACACGCTCGGGCGTATATACCCCTTGTCAAGGAGATCCTGCAACTGTTCTTTCAACTCTCTCAACTCAGCCGGTGCCATCCTATAAGGTGCACGAGAGATAGCGGATGTCCCTGGCAACAACTCGATCCCAAACTCAACTTCCCTAGCCGGTGGGAACCCTGGGATCTCTTCTGGAAACACGTCAGCAAATTCTGCTACCACTGGTACATCCTCAATTCTTAGTTCTTTATTCTTCCCAGACGTGTCCACGGCATAAATGAGATAGCCCGTGTGGCCACGTTCCAACAACTGAGTCATCTTGATCGCTAAAATCAACGGAATCTTCGCACGAGAACCGTTGCCATAGAAGGTCCACTGACTGCCCAACTCAGGTCTGAACTTCACTGTCCTCTGCCGGCAATCTACCACTGCCTGATATCTGTTCAGAACATCAATACCCAAGATGCAGTCGAAGTCCGACATACCCAACACGATCAAGTCTGCCTTCAACTCGTTGCCCTCAAAATAAATGAGGCAGTCTGCCAAAAACTGATCAGCAACGACATTCCTTCCAGTGGGTGTCGAGACCAAAAGAGGCGTGGGTAAAGAAGACGTGCGCATATGGTGTCTTTCCACAAAACCCACCGATACAAAAGAGTGGGAGGCACCTGTATCGATCAAAATAAAAGCAGGGTACGTAAATAAATGACACGTACCGGCGATCACCTCCTCTGGGGCTGCCTGGGCCTGCTCTCTAGTCAGCGCATACACCTGTCCTTGGGGCGGTCCCACTGTCTGACCTCCCGATGGTCGAGGCCCAAACTGCTGCCTCTGCTGCACTGTCCTATCCTCAAACCTCGGCCTGTTGCCCTGAAACTCTGACTGTCCTCCCCGGGTGGGGCAATACCGAGCGACGTGGCCCATCTTGCCACAGCTATAACAGGCAGGACACTTACTTGAAGAATGTGGTCCTCCACAATTGTCGCACCTCGGCTCTCCCGGCCTATTTCCTTGCGTGGATCCTCGGTTGGCGGACCAAATGCCCTTCTTGCCCTCCTGCTTCTGACCAAAGTACTTCTTTCCACCAAAACGCGAAGATGAAGAGGCACCACGGGGTTTAAATGGCTCTCCCCGAGGCCTCAAGCTGTCATTTGATTGCCTTTGTTGTGGTACTTGTGGTGGCATAGCACTAGGATAAGCTCCCACCCCAAGCTCGGCAAGCTCCGTCCTTGTGAGAGCATCATCAAAAGAAGTTGGGTTATTGGTGATAACCCGGTCATAGAGCTCCGGTCGCAACCCCTTCATAAAGTTCCTCATCTTTGCGTGTCCATTGGTGGCAATGTGGGGAACATACCTCAGCAACGAAGAGTACCGCGTAGCATAGTCTGACACTGTCATGTTCCCCTGTTTCAAACTCGTAAATTCATCCTCCTTTGTCTGTCTCGCCGCTGCGGAGAAGTACCGGTTCAGAAACCTAGTCCTGAAGAGTGTCCAGTCAATCACAGCACCTAGTGCTCTTAGCTCCATCACCGTGCTCCTCCACCACATCAGAGGTTTCTTAGCTAACTGAAACTCCGCCAGCCTCAGCCAAGCTGTAACAGCACAAGGAGCCGATACAAAGATCTGTTCAAGTCTTTCCAGCCACTATTCAGCCTCTTCTCCGGACTCTGTCCCCTCAAACCGGGGCGGATGGTAAGACAGAAATTGCGTCAGACTGATCTCACCCGGTAGTAATAACTGAGCTACGGGTTCCATGCCTACGGCCAGTGGAGGTAGAGGGTTTGCCTGTCCAATACTTGCGTTCACACTACCAACATCTCCAACCTCCTCATTAGCAGCCATGCTGTAACACAAATGTTAACAACAATTCCAAAGCAATATATATGTTATGCCGTTAGATAACAGGAATGAGAATAAGCACGTTAGTATAACAGGATATACATTAATATGCACCACATGCATAAACATGCTTCAAATGTAAGCACCTAGCCAATCATGCTAAGGTTACCCTTCACTCGTTCCCGGGTTCTCTAACCTGGCTCTGATACCACTAATGTAAGGACCCTAATCCTTAAGTGCGGAATCAAGGCATAATAGAGCTATCATAATAATCAGAGTGTAAAAGAACGTGTTGAGTTTATGAGCTTAAGCATTACATGCCAAAAATGAGGACTACTAAAATGGATTAATTACATTCCAATCAAAAGAATGTGTTTAACTATAGTTTTATACTACTGCTAGAGTAGATACTATCCAAAATAATCATGTCCTTCAAGTCCCAAAAGCATCCTCAACAAGCTCACCATCTCAACCCGTCTAGCCCTTCTATCATGCCAAACGTGTACCTACAAGGACAACCCCCAAACATGAGCAATAATAATCATTCATATTCAACACAATATGAAGATAAAGCGTAAATGCATAATCATAATAAAACACTTCTTGTTTTCCCCATGCATTTCAAACGCTTCCCGTTTGGTTGTCCCTGTACCATAACTCATGAGCATAATCAATAGATTAT
Source organism: Haberlea rhodopensis (assembly GCA_907163345.1). Lineage (NCBI taxonomy): Eukaryota > Viridiplantae > Streptophyta > Magnoliopsida > Lamiales > Gesneriaceae > Haberlea > Haberlea rhodopensis. The sequence goes on along the minus strand of CAJQUN010000032.1, from coordinate 588,871 downwards.
TTTTAATGGTCTAAACATGTCATGACATATACCATCTCATCAATACCAAATACTGATCACCAATCCCTAGTCTGTCCATCACAATGTATTTTAATGCCCCTCGCTTATTTACATATAGGCGGCATAGGATAACCTCGCTTCAATGGACATGCGGGACTCCCACCCCTCGCCTCACATTGAGCGGCAAATACCCTTTCCTCGCCCTATATGATAACCACGCTCAAATGTGACATGCGGCGCTCCCACCCATCGCTTCACATTTAGCGGAACCAAAACAATTTGCGGCAAGCATTAAAATCATCAAGGGATGACCACGACTCATGGGATGTGCACCAATAATCATCATATGCATCTATAAACATCATGCATAACATGTATTTGCATCCACAATGCAATACCACATATATACTCGCATCCACAATGCATAAACAATGAGTATATAAGATACATGTACCGTTGGGTGCCCGTACGTCCACTACGTACCTTTCCAAAAGTGGAATTGATCTGGCTTCAGTTCCTCGGTTGCGTTGCTACCTGGGATGGTTCTACACAATCACACAACCCCATATTAGAAGCCAAATAATAGCCAAATACCAAAAATTTGACAAAAGGAACCATTTTCCAAAATTCCACAGGCGGCGATCGATCGCTTCCCTCAGGCGATCGGTCGCCTCAAAATTTTCATCGCGGCGATCGATCGCGCCAAACATGGCGATCGATCGCCTAGCCCTTAATTTGGCTACTGCCTCTCGGCGATCGGTCGCCTCATTTTAGGCGATCGATCGCCTAACCCGCAAAAATGCTACTGTCCCTTGGCGATCGGTCGCCTCTTTTCAGGCGATCGATCGCCTCGCACAGACATGCGATTTTCACCAGTTTTGCTCCCAAAAACCTTCCAATCCATACCAACACTTAACCCAACAAACCAACAACATAAATGCAACATAAACCACCAAAATATACTTCAAAACAAGTATAAATCCAACCCTCAATCTCAACTACAACAACCCAACACAAACCCATTTTAAAACCCTTCAAAATCAACCCAAACTTAAATAAAACACAACAAAATTAACCATGAGGTATCCATACCTCTTGGGGGCCTCAAATCACCCAATAAACTCCACAAATCAAGATTTTTGAAAGGTTTCTCTTCACCCCAAAGCTTGAACTCGAAAATGGAGAGAAAGGGGAAGGGTTTGGGTGTTGTTTGGTAAAGGTAAAGTGAGAGTGGATGGGGTGGGGTTGGGGGATAAAAGTGTTGAGTTTAATTAAAATGCAATCCACAAATCATGGTGTATAAAACACCCCAACATGATATTTTCCAAAGCATTAAACCAAATGCACCGAAATATCAATTAAACACATGATTTCTAATTAATTGCTAACCAAGGCAAATAAATCATGCTTCCAACCATAATTCCCAACATACCCAACATGCACCCTGAAATGCTATCCCGGGTCACTCTTACATGTGACTAAGCATTTCCACATAATAATTCCAACACATAATTAATTACCATCATAATTAATCATATAATCACAATTAATGCACCAAGTTGCAATTAATCATTTCAGGGATATCACATTACTTATCATAATCATCATCGTAAACTTACTTATCATTAACATCATCAACTTGTTAGATAAATACTTATGCAATCATTGCATAGTCATAGTATAGGAATGTGGGTTAACGTCTGATGCCCGTACGTCTCTTACGTACCTTAATTCCAAAAGTGGAGAAGTTGAAGAACTTTATCTCCGTGATGATGTTGGTACCTGAGATGGTTCTACACAACCATACAAATCAATATTAGAAGCCAAATAATAGCCAAATACCAAAAATTCAACAAAAAACATCATTGTCCTCTTTTACGGAGCTGGAAGGCGATTGATCGCCTGACTTTTCTGCCTCGCGGTGATCGATCGCGCCATATGTGGCGATCGATCGCTTTCTATATAAATCTCCACTGGCCTTCGACGATCGATAGCTCATTTATGGCAATCGATCGCCACCTGCTGTGTGCGCGATTCTTCACCATTTTTGAGCATTTTTCAAGCTCTTCCTCATACCCTTCAAACCCAAACTTTTCAACAACACATATAACATCATAACTCACTAAAACCCACATAAAACACTTCAAAAATCATACCCCAACCACATTCAACACATACCCAAAAACAAATCCACATAAAAACTCAAAATGCTAACCCATTTCTAAACCAAACATCATTAAAACTTTAGGAAGGGTTTCATACCTCTTGAGTGCTCCAAATCCTACAATAAATCTCACAAACAAAGGTTTTGTGAAGATTTCTCCTTCCACTTTATGCCAAAATTGAAAATATGAGATGGGTTAGGGTTGGGGATGAATTTGGGGATTTAAGAGTGAGGGTTAAAAGTGAATGAAGTGGGGGTATAGTGGGGTATGGGTTTTAAAGGTTAATAAAAATTGTACCCCATCAATTAACATGATGTATAAAATACCCCAACATGGTATTTTAAAAGCATTTACAAAAATGCACCAAACTTCCACTAAATCCATATTTCCTCATAATTAACAACCAATACAATTAAATCATGTTAACACCTCATTTCCCAACATGCATAACATGCACCCTGAAATGCAACCCCAGGGTCACGCTATCATGTGACTAAACATTTCAACATGATAATTAATTCCAACACATAAATCAATTACCATCATAATTAATCATATGAACATAAATTAATGTCCAAATTGTAATTAATCATTTTGGGGACATCACAATACTCCCCTACTTATAAGATTTCGTCCTCGAAATCGCATGCACTTACCCAAAATGAAACTAAACATAAATCACATACCAGAAAATAGTTCCGGGTAATGCTGCACCATGTGCCGTTCCGTCTCCCACGTAGCCTCCTCGACACCCCGACGATCCCACTGAACTTTGACCATCTATATAATCTTGCTTCGTAATCTGCGATCCTCTCGATCCAGAATTCTGATTGGCCGTTCTACGTAGGACACATCTGAACCCAACTGAACTTCTTAGGGCTGTAGAACATGAGATGGATCTGGCTCATACTTCCGCAACATAGAGACGTGAAAGACTTCATGAATACCAGATAAAGACGGCGGTAGAGCCAAACGGTAGGCCAAAGTCCCGATACACTGCAATACTTCATATGGCCCAACATACCTTGGAGATAACTTCCCCCGCATACCAAACGAACCACACCCCTGAAAGGTGAGATCTTCAAGAAGGCCCTGTCTCCTAACTGGAATTCTAGCGATCGTCGTCGCTTATTGGCATAAGCTGCTTGCCTATCCTGGGCCGCTTTCATCTTCTGATGTATCAACTTAACCTTCTCTTCCATATCCTTGATCATATCCGGTCCTCCGACCGCTTTACTAGTCAAGTCCTCCCAATACAGCGGTGACCTACAACGTTGTCCGTAAAGAGCTTCAAAAGGGGCCATTTGAATGCTCGCCTGATAGCTGTTATTATAGGAGAACTCCACCAGTGGCACTGAGTCTTGCCACGGAGTATCAAACTCCAATACACATGCCCTCAACATATCTTCGAGCGTCTGAATGGTACGCTCTGTCTGGCCATCTGTCTGAGGGTGATAAGCTGTACTCAGTCTCACCTCTGCGCCCAAAGCTGTCTGGAGACCCTCCCAGAAATGTGAAGTAAACCTTTGGTCTCTGTCAGACACAATCGAGACTGGAACCCCATGCAACCTCACTACTTCCCGTACGTATAATTGGGCCATCTTTAGATATGAGAAAGTCATACAATAAGGGATGAAATGAGCCACCTTCGTCAGCCTATCCACAATCACCCAGATCGCATCAAATCCAGAGGCCGTCCTTGGCAATGTGAAGGGTCTTCCTACCTTAACATCATTATAATAACGTATTATGGACTAAACATGCATTAATGACATCTTAGGGTTCCGGTTGTAGCTTTGAGCTAATAGGATTACAGGCCATAATAAAGTTTCAAAAGCTAATTAATTACATTCTTGACAATGAATGTTAAAGCGATAGAATTATACTACTCCTAGAGTAGAGACTATCCAAAATAATCCTGTATCCTAACTTCTTTCATGCTCCTCGTAGCTCACTACCTCAACCCGACCCTTAGCCCTTCAGTCCAAAAGTGTACCTACAGGAACAACCCATCATGAGCATGTACATATAATGGCATATAAATAAATGCATTGAAATAATCATTAACATATACTTCCTGGTTAATCGCATTAACCCTCTTTTGTTGTCCCTGTTTCATAGTCATGCATATAATCATTAGTACTTGACATAGATAATTAAAATCGTACTTCACTTATATACCCATAATCAATAATGTAATTAGAAATGTGACTGTTCTGGTCCTGTTATGACAGCGGCACAATTGACCCCCTCGCTAGACATATAGCGGTACTGTGATACCCCTCGCTACACCTTGATAGCGAATGTATCTCCTCGCTAGCTATGTCGGCGGTAAGTACCTTCCTCGCTTGCCCACAACAACCACCAGAACATTCTAACATGTCTAATAACATAGTTTAACGTACATCATAAACATCATAGCATCTTTACTTATCATAAACATCATCTTCACTTATCATAAACATCATCGTAAACATCATATCATCTTTACTCATCATAGACACCATCGTATCTTTACTTATCATAATCATCATCATAAACATCATAAATATTTGTGCAATCATTGCTTAGTCATAATATAGGAGTGTGTTTTACCGTCCGATGCCTGTACGTCTCTTACGTACCTTAATTCCAAAAGTGGAGAAGTTGGAGAACTTTATCTCCTTGAAGTTGTGGGTACCTGGGATGGTTCTACACAACCATACAAATCGATATTAGGAGCCAATTATAGTCCAATATCCAAAATCCCACCAAATAATCAAAAACACACATTTTTGCACCTCGCGATCGATCGCCGCCCAAGCCCGATCGATCGCGAGATCATACTGGCCATTTGTGAAATTTTTAGCCCTTGGCGATCGATCGCCACTTTTGGCGCGATCGATCGCCAGCCTCACCGATCGATCGCCCAAATGTGGCGATCGATCGCCAAATGTTACTGGCGCCTACTGGTTGCGCGCGATCGATCGCCAAAAACGGGCGATCGATCGCCGCTGCCTGTGCGCGGAAAAACACCATTTTTGCACTACATTTTCTTCCCCATCTTCACCAACACTTACCCCAACAACCAATAACATAAAAACACTTCAAACCTTCATTTTACATCATTAAACAACTAAGAATCCTACACCCATCCAAAAATCATACCAACCCAAAATTAACTCATTTCAAACAATCAAAACCCATTTCAAAATCAAACTAAACATCATAAAAACTTTAGGAAGGGTTCCATACCTCTTAAGGACTCCAAATCTTAACAAAGATCTCTCAAACAAAGGTTTTGAGAAGATTTCTCCTTCCTCTTTTGCTCAAAATCGAAAATGAGAGGTGGGTTAGGGTCTGAAAGTGAAGTTGGGGATTTAAAAGTGATGGGTAAAGTAAGGTGGGTATAGTGGGGAAAAGGGGTTATAAATGTTAAATTAAAAATTATACCCCAAAGTTAACATGATGTATAAAATACCCCAACATGGTATATTAAAAGCATTTTACAAAAATGCAACAAACTTCCACTAAATTCATATCTTCCACATAATTAACATCCAATACAAATAAATCATGTTAACACCCCATTTTCTAACATGCATAACATGCACCATGAAATGCACCCCCAGGTCACGCCTACCATGTGACTAAGCATTTCAACAAGATAATTAATTTCAACACATAAATCAATTATCACCATAATTAATCATATAAACATCATTAATGTCCAAATGCATATAATTAATTTTGGGGTGTCACAATACTCCCCTACATATAAGATTTCATCCTCGAAATCGTATGCACTTACCCAAAATGAGCCCCCTTCGTCAACCCATCATGAGCATGTACATCATTACTTAACATCATAATATAATGGCATATAAATAAATGCATGGAAATAATCATTAACATATACTTCCTGGTTAATCGCATTAACCCTCTTTTGTTGTACCTGTTTCATAGTCATGCATGTAATCATTAGTTCTTGACATACATGATTAAAATCGTACTTCACTTATATACCCATAATCAACAATGTAATTAGAAATGTGACTGTTCTGGTCCTGTTATGACAGCGGCACAATTGGCCCCCTTGCTAGACATATAGCGGTACTGTGATACCCCTCGCTACACCTTGATAGCGGATGTATCTCCTCGCTAGCTATGTCGGTGGTAAGTACCTTCCTCGCTTGCCCACAACAACCACCAAAACATTCTAACATTTCTAATAACATAGTTTAACATACATCATAAACATCATAGCATCTTTACTTATCATAAACATCATCTTCACTTATCATAAACATCATCGTAAACATCATATCATCTTTACTCATCGTAGACATCATCGTATCTTTACTTATCATAATCATCATCATAAACATCATAAATATTTGTGCAATCATTGCTTAGTTATAATATAGGAGTGTGTTTTACCGTCCGATGCCCGTATGTCTCTTACGTACCTTAATTCCAAAAGTGGAGAAGTTGGAGAACTTTATATCCTTGAAGTTGTGGGTACCTGGGATGGTTCTACACAACCATACAAATCGATATTAGGAGCCAATTATAGTCCAATATCCAAAAATCCCACCAAATAATCAAAAACACACATTTTTGCACCTCGCGATCGATCGCCGCCCAGGCCCGATCGATCGCGAGATCATACTGGCCATTTGTGAAATTTTTAGCCCTTGGCGATCGATCGCCAGCCTCACCGATCGATCGCCCAAATGTGGCGATCGATCGCCAAATGTTACTGGCGCCTACTGGTTGCGCGCGATCGATCGCCAAAAACGGGCGATCGATCGCCGCTGCCTGTGCGCGGAAAAACACCATTTTTGCACTACATTTTCTTCCCCATCTTCACCAACACTTACCCCAACAAACCAATAACATAAAAACACTTCAAACCTTCATTTTACATCATTAAACAACTAAGAATCCTACACCCATCAAAAAATCATACCAACCCAAAATAAACCCATTTCAAACAATCAAAAACCCATTTCAGAATCAAACTAAACATCATAAAAACTTTAGGAAGGGTTCCATACCTAGGGATTCCAAATCCTAACAAAGATCTCTCAAACAAAGGTTTTGAGAAGATTTCTCCTTCCTCTTTTGCTCAAAATCAAAAATGAGAGGTGGGTTAGGGTTTGAGAGTGAAATTGGGGATTTAAAAGTGATGGGTAAAGTAAGGTGGGTATAGTGGGGAAAATGGGATATAAAGTTTAAATTAAAAATTGTACCAAAGTTAACATGATGTATAAACTACCCCAACATGGTATTTTAAAAGCATTTTACAAAAAAGCAACAAACTTACACTAAATTCATATCTTCCACATAATTAACATCCAATACAAATAAATCATGTTAACACCCCATTTTCTAACATGCATAACATGCACCGTGAAATGCAACCCCCAGGTCACGCCTACCATGTGACTAAGCATTTCAACAAGATAATTAATTTCAACACATAAATCAATTATCACCATAATTAATCATATAAACATCATTAATGCCCAAATGCATATAATTAATTTCGGGGTGTCACAAAGTGGGTCACGAAGTCCATAGATACGTGCTCCCACTTCCATTCAGGTACCTCTAAACTCTTCAGCTCGCCACCAGGCCTCTGCCTCTCCGGTTTTACTTGCTGACAAATCAAGCACTTCTTGACAAAGGTAATGACGTCTCTTTTCATCCGCCTCCTCCAAATCTGGTCGCATAAGTCCTTGTACATCTTCCTCCCACCTGGATGAATGCTAAACCTGCTGCTATGAGCACGGTGCAAGATCCCTTGTGGGGTCTTCCCACCTTAACAGTGATTAATAGACATAAGAAGGACTAATCATGCATTAATAACATCTTAAGGTTCTGGTTGTTACATGAGCTAACAGGATTACAGGCCAAAATAAAAGACTTCAAAAATAATTCATTACATTCCCAAAAGAATGTTAATATTTAGATTTATACTACTTCTAGAGTAGATACTAATCGTGACTTGGATCCTATAAATTCCTGTGTTCCTCGTAGCTCACTACCTCAACCCGACCCTTAGTCCTTTAGCCCAAAAGCGTACCTACAGGGACAACACATCATAAGCATATTCAATCTTACTTAACATCATAAAAACATCATAGTAAATGCATGAAATATTGGTTAAGTAAATATGCTGGTTATTCATTAACTTCTTATTGTTGTCCCTGATTCATAATCATGCATATGGGCATCTTACCCTGTGGCATCTTACCACATTATAAACATCGCATGGCCTCTTACCATGTGGGGCATCTTACCCCGTGGCATCTTACCACAAATAACATCGTATGGCCTCTTACCATATGGGGCATCTTACCCCGTGGCATCTTACCACAAATAACATCGTATGGCCTCTTACCATATGGGGCATCTTACCCCGTGGCATCTTACCACACATAACATCGTATGGCCTCTTACCATATGGGGCATCTTACCCCGTGGCATCTTACCACACATAACATCGTATGAATATATAAACATCTTATCAACATCGTAGACATCTTATAAACGTCGTAAACATCTTATAAACATCATCATTTCATCATGAATACTCATGCAATAAAAGCATAGTCGTAGTGTAAAGATGTGTTTTACCGTCCGATGCCCGTACGTCTCTTACGTACCTTTTCAAAAGGAGGAAGAGTCAACAGACTTATCTCCTTGATTGTGCTGGTACCTGGGATGACTCTAGACAACCACATAATACAATATTAGGCACCGATACGAGAATCGAAATCAATTTACAAAAAAAGAACATAAAATTTTATAACACATGAACAGTAACTACCGATCGATCGGTCTCCCTTACCGATCGATCGCTAACTGTTCATCATTTTCTTCTTTTAGCTACGGCATTTGCCGATCGATCGGTGTTCATCACCGATCGACCTGTCGTTCCCATTCATGCGAGATTTCCAGAAATCTCGAACACCTCATTTCATACCCTTCAAACCACTTCATAACACACATAAAATGCCTGAACAAGCATATCAATAGTTTCATCATACTTCCATGCATGTATTAAAATTAAAGGTTCACTCATTACTTAAACCGACATGCATTAAAACTACCCCTTTTTATCAGTACTCGATCAACTTTTCTGAAAAACAGGGCATAATCACCGCCCAGAATTCTTGAACATACATCTTTATAGCAACAAAACTACCCCATAGCCCATAGTTCATGCTTAAACAAATATGTTGGTATTTTCACCAAACTACCATACACGTATTCACATCAAAGGTTCAACCAAAACCTAAGCTAGCATGCTTCAAATATTCATGATAGAACCCTTACTCAATCATGAAAACCGGGCACTTCCCCTGCTCATATGTTCGTGGAACCCTTTTCTCAACTAGAAATCTAACACATAAAGCATGCAAGTTACTTAACAAGACATGCTAGGGGCTTCATAAACATCACATAAAAGTACTCATAACAAGATTTCATCGAACCCTACACTAGCATGCCAAATCTGTTACAAAGAAAACACATGCTTGAAATCTGAAATATGGGAAAAAGAATGACTCCTCACCACTTTTTGGCTCGACTTTCCTTTAAGCAAAAGAACAATAAAACGTGATATTCTTCTTCCTACCTGCTGTCTGAGTGTTTTTTCGAGATTTTGGAGAGAAGGATGAGAGTTTGGAGGAGATGAAGTGATTAAAGCAAATGTACCAAAAGTCTTCCTTGGCCAACTCTGCTTTTCCGAAAAACAGGGGTAGGGGCATGGGTTGCATGCAAGTGGGGGGAGGGTGGTTGCATGTAGGGTGGTTTTGTGGTGTTTAATTGTGTCCCGGTAATTCATACGATATATAAAAATATCTCCCCTTGATTTTTTATAATTTCACTACATCAATACAACAATTAAAAACACCTAACATTCCCCCTAAACCATATCATCATATCATAATTATAACCCCCAATTAAAGTACCACAACCCTCTTAAACACATCGTAAATCATCATCGTAGCACATAACCATGTAACATTTCGGGGGTATTACATTACTCCCCTACTTATAAGATTTCGTCCTCGAAATCCACATGCATCATCGTAACGGAACTAAACATAAAAACATACCAGAGAATAGTTCCGGATAGTGCTGCACCATATGTCGTTCCGTCTCCCACGTAGTCTCCTCGACACCCCGACGATCCCACTGAACTTTGACCATCGGTATAACTTTGCTCCGTAGTCTGCGATCCTCTCGATCCAGAATTCTGATTGGTCGTTCTACGTAGGACACATCTGAGTCTAACTGAACTTCTATAGGCTGTAAGACATGAGACGGGTCTGGCTCATACTTCCGTAACATAGAGACATGAAAAACATCGTGTATGCCAGACAAGGATGGCGGTAGAGCCAAACGATATGCCAATGTACCGATACGCTGTAAAACTTCATATGGCCCAACATACCTCGGAGATAACTTTCCCCGCATCCCAAAACGAACCACACCCCTGAAGGGCGAGATCTTTAAGAAGACCCTGTCTCCTATCTGGAATTCCAGCGGTCGTCGCCGCTTATTGGCATAGGCCGCTTGCCTATCCTGGGCCGCTTTCATCTTCTGGCGTATCAACTTTATCTTACCTTCCATATCCTTGATCATATCCGGTCCTCCGACCGCTTTGCTAGTCAAGTCCTCCCAATACAGCGGTGATCTACATCGTCGTCCATAAAGAGCTTCAAAAGGAGCCATTTGAATGCTCGCCTGATAACTGTTATTAGAGGAGAACTCCACCAGCGGCACTGAATCCTGCCACGGAGTATCAAACTCCAAAATACATGCCCTCAACATGTCCTCGAGCGTCTGAATGGTACGCTCTGTTTGGCCGTCTGTCTGAGGGTGATAGGCCGTACTCAGTCTCACCTCTGTGCCCAAAGCTGTCTGGAGACCCTCCCAGAAATGTGAAGTGAACCTTGGGTCTCTGTCAGACACTATCGAGACTGGAATACCATGCAATCTCACCACATCCCGTATATACATATAGGCCATCTTCAAGTATGTATATGACATACTGTAAGGGATGAAATGAGCCGTCTACGTCAGCCTATCCACGATCACCCAGATCGCATCAAATCCTGAGGCCGTCCTCGGCAAGTGGGTCACGAAGTCCATAGATATATGCTCCCACTTCCATTCAGGTACCTCTAAGCTCTTCAGCTCACCACCAGGCCTCTGCCTCTCTGCCTTTACCTGCTGGCAGATCAAACATCTTTTAACAAAAGTGATCACCTCACGTTTCATGCGTCTCCACCAGAATTGATCGCATAGGTCTTGGTACATCTTCTTTCCCCCTGGGTTGATACTGAACCGACTACTGTGAGCTCGCTCCAATATTCCTCTACGCAGCTCTGGTGTATCTGGGACTACCCATCGGTTGCCCAGTCTCAAAGAATCATCCTCAGCCACTCTGAACTTGGATGGCTGACCCTGAAGTACCAATGATGTCCATCTCTGAACCTCACTATCCGACTTCTGGGCCTTCCTGATTGCCTCAAATATATCTGGCTCCGCCAATAAGGTCGACACTCGCACAGGCGACGTGTCTACATCGAAATCATAGCCCAGATGGCAATAAGAAGTCATCAAGGCTTTACCTGGATGGTACTCAATTTCACAATCATAGTCTTTGAGCAAATCCATCCACCTTCTTTGCCTCATATTCAACTCTGCCTGAGTGAATAAGAACTTCAGGCTCTTATGGTCCGTATATATAGTGAAAGACGTGCCATACAAGTAATGCCTTAAAATCTTCAAGGCAAATATGATGGCCGCCAGTTCCAAATCATGCACTAGATACCTAGCCTCGTGTGGCTTCAGCTGCCTCAATGCATAAGCAACCACGTGCTTATCTTGCATCAACACACAGCCCAAACCCTGCAGTGACGCATCCGTATACAAGGCAAATCTCTTATTCTCAGACGGAATCACCAATACAGGCGCTGTAGTCAAGCGACGCTTCAGTTCTTGAAAACTTTCCTCACAAGCCTCAGACCAAAAGAAGGGGACTCCTTTCTGAGTCAGCTGTGTCAGGGGTTTGGCAATCTTCAAGAAACCTTCGACGAAACGTCGGTAATAACCTGCCAAACCGAGGAAACTCCGTATCTCCGGTACAGAAGTGCGTGCAGCCCACTCTAACACAACTTCAATCTTCCTGGGATCCGCAGATATCCCATGGCTAGATATGACATGGCCCAAGAATACCACGCTGTCCAACCAGAACTCGCACTTACTAAGCTTTGCATATAACTGATGATCCCTAAGGATCTGAAGCACTGTCCTCAAGTGTCTTACATGCTCTTCTTCAGTCCGAGAGTAAATAAGTATGTCGTCAATGAAGACTATGACGAACTGATCCAAATATGGCTGGAACACCCTGTTCATCAAACTCATGAAGACAGCTGGGGCATTCGTCACCCCAAAAGGCATGACCAGGAATTCATAGTGCCGATATCTAGTCCTGAAAGCTGTCTTCTGAACATCATCTTCCCTTACTCGAATCTGATGGTACCCCGACCTCAGATCGATCTTACTGTAGAGCCTCGTACCCTGCAACTGATCGAACAAGTCATCGATCCTCGGAAGTGGATACTTGTTCTTTACTGTAGCTTTGTTCAGTTGCCTGTAGTCAATGCATAGACGCATCGATCCATCTTTCTTCCTAACAAATAAGACAGGCGCACCCCATGGCGATACGCTAGGGCGTATGTAGCCCTTGTCAAGGAGCTCTTGCAACTGAATCTTTAACTCCCTTAACTCTGCTGGTGCCATCCTATATGGGGCACGAGAAATTGCAGACGTCCCTGGTAGCAACTCAATCCCAAACTCGACCTCTCTCGTCGGTGGGAATCCGGGAATTTCCTCCGGAAAGACATCAGCAAACTCTGCCACTACGGGCACATCATCAACCTTTAACTCTTTCCTCTTTTCCGTCATATCAACAACATAGATAAGATATCCTGTATGACCTCGTTCCAATAACTGTGCCATCTTGACAGCATATATCAACGGAAACTTTAGGCGAGAACCATCCCCAAAGAATGTCCACTGGGTTCCCATATCAGACCTGAATCGGACAGTCCTTTGCCTGCAGTTCACGACTGCCTGATACCTGTTCAGAACATCGATGCCCACAATGCAATCGAAGTCTGTCATTCCCAGCACAATCAAATCTGATCTTAACTCATTATCCTCAAAATAAATGAGGCCATCATAGACAATCTGATCCGTAGTCAAACTTCTTCCTACGGGGGTCGAGACTATAAGAGGCATGGGCGACGGAGAAGTGCATATGTGGTGCCTTTCAACAAAACTCGTCGACACAAAAGAGTGTGAAGCACTTGTGTCTATCAATATAAGAGCAGGGTGCGTAAATAAGAGACACGTACCCGCTATCACCTCCTCCGGAGCCGCTAGCCTGCTCCCTCGTCAAAGCATACACCTGTCCCTGAGGTGGCCCCGTGGGCTGACCTCCATACTGCCTCGGTGCGAAAGGTGGTCTGTGCTGTGCCGCTCTGTCCGCAGGCCTCCCCGCAGAGTTCTGATGTCTTCCCCTGTTGGGACACTGCCGAGCAAAGTGGCCTCTGTCGCGACAGACATAGCAGCCTACGCAATCCTTTGCCAAATGTGGTTGTCCACAAAGAGTGCACTGAACTCTTCCAGATCTGTCTCTCTGAGGCTGTCCTCTCCCAGATGGAGCATCATTCCTACGGTTCCCTTTCCATCGATTATCGGGCCTCTTGCCACTGAATCTCGACGCTGAAGTGTTTCCCCTAGGCTTAAACTGATCACCCCTGGGCTTCAAATTGTCAGAAGTGGATTTCTGAGGGGGTGCTGGAGGTGGCACTGCATCAGGATATGCGCCAACTCTCAGTTCGGCTAGCTCGGCCCGTGAAAGTGCATCATCAAAACAGGCAGGGCCGTAGGTAATTACCCTGTCATACAGTTCCGGCCTCAAGCCCTTCATGAAGTTCCTCATCTTCGCTTGAGTGCTTGCAGCAATGTGTGGCACATATCGCATTAAGGAATAGTAATGTAGAGCATAGTCAGATACAGGCATGGTACCTTGCCTTAAATTGGTAAACTCATCCTCCTTGGCCTGTCATGCAGCGGCTGAAAAGTAGCGGGTCAGAAACCGCGTTCGGAATATCTTCCAATTTACTTCCTGCCCCAGAGCCTCTTGCTCAATCACTGTGGTCTTCCACCACATCAGTGCCTTCTTGGCCAGCTGAAATTCTGCTAATCTGATCCAGGCCGTCTTTGAACAAGGCGCTGCCACAAATATCTGTTCAATCCTCTCCAACCATTCCTCAGCTTTTTCCCCTGATTCAGTTCCTTCGAACATCGGGGGTCGGTACATCATAAATTGAGCCAAGCTCAACTCCCCAGGTAGCAACTATTGTTCAGAGGGTTCTTCGCCCAATGCTGGTGGTGGCAGTGGATTCGTACGCCCAGCACTTGCATTTACACTAATGGCGTCACCCACTTCTATATTTGCTGCCATACTGCAACACAAGGGTTAATAACAACACCAAAAGCAGTTCATAAAGCACATCATTAGATAATTAAACATGTTAGCATAACATAGAAACTTCATATGCAACATACATATAAAACATGTTCAAAAGTAAGCACCTAGCCAACTTATAGCTAAGGCTACCCTTCACTCATTCCCGAGTTATCTAACCACTGCTCTGATACCACTAATGTGGGGTCTTCCCACCTTAACAGTGATTAATAGACATAAGAAGGACTAATCATGCATTAATAACATCTTAAGGTTCTGGTTGTTACATGAGCTAACAGGATTACATGCCAAAATAAAGACTTCAAAAATAATTCATTACATTCCCAAAAGAATGTTAATATTTAGATTTATACTACTCCTAGAGTAGATACTAATCGTGACTTGGATCCTATACATTCCTGTGTTCCTCGTAGCTCACTGCCTCAACCCGACCCTTAGTCCTTTAGCCCAAAAGCGTACCTACAGGGACAACACATCATAAGCATATTCAATCTTACTTAACATCATAAAAACATCATAGTAAATGCATGAAATATTGGTTAAGTAAATATGCTGGTTATTCATTAACTTCTTATTGTTGTCCCTGATTCATAATCATGCATATGGGCATCTTACCCTGTGGCATCTTACCACATTATAAACATCGCATGGCCTCTTACCATGTGGGGCATCTTACCCCGTGGCATCTTACCACAAATAACATCGTATGGCCTCTTACCATATGGGGCATCTTACGCCGTGGCATCTTACCACAAATAACATCGTATGGCCTCTTACCATATGGGGCATCTTACCCCGTGGCATCTTACCACACATAACATCGTATGACCTCTTACCATATGGGGCATCTTACCCCGTGGCATCTTACCACACATAACATCGTATGAATATATATAAACATCTTATCAACATCGTAGACATCTTATAAACATCGTAAACATCTTATAAACATCATCATTTCATCATGAATACTCATGCAATAAAACCATAGTCGTAGTGTAAAGATGTGTTTTACCGTCCGATGCCCGTACGTCTCTTACGTACCTTTTCAAAAGGAGGAGGAGTCAACAGACTTATCTCCTTGATTGTGCTGGTACTTGGGATGGCTCTACAAAACCACATAATACAATATTAGGCACCGATACGAGAATCGAAATCAATTTACAAAAAAAGAACATAAAATTTTATAACACATGAACAGTAACTACCGATCGATCGGTCTCCCTTACCGATCGATCGCTAACTGTTCATCATTTTCTTCTTTTAGCTACGGCATTTGCCGATCGATCGGTGTTCATCACCGATCGATCGGTCGTTCCCATTCATGCGAGATTTCCAGAAATCTCGAACACCTCATTTCATACCCTTCAAACCACTTCATAACACACATAAAATGCCTGAACAAGCATATCAATAGTTTCATCATACTTCCATACATGTATTAAAATTAAAGGTTCACTCATAACTTAAACCGACATGCATTAAAACTACCCCTTTTTATCAGTACTCGATCAACTTTTCTGAAAAACAGGGCATAATCACAGCCCAGAATTCTTGAACATACATCTTTATAGCAACAAAACTACCCCATAGCCCATAGTTCATGCTTAAACAAATATGTTGGTATTTTCACCAAACTACCATACACGTATTCACATCAAAAGTTCAACCAAAACCTAAGCTAGCATGCTTCAAATATTCATGATAGAACCCTTACTCAATCATGAAAACAGGGCACTTCCCCTGCTCATATGTTCGTGGAACCCTTTTCTCAACTAGAAATCTAACACATAAAGCATGCAAGTTACTTAACAAGACATGCTAGGGGCTTCATAAACATCACATAAAAGTACTCATAACAAGATTTCATCGAACCCTACACTAGCATGCCAAATCTGTTACAAAGAAAACACATGCTTGAAATCTGAAATCTGGGAAAAAGAATGACTCCTCACCACTTTTTGGCTCGACTTTCCTTCAAGCAAAAGAACAATAAACGTGATCTTCTTCTTCCTACCTGCTGTCTGAGTGTTTTTCGAGGTTTTGGAGAGAAGGAGGAGAGTTTGGAGGAGATGAAGTGATTAAAGCAGATGGACCAAAAGTCTTCCTTGGCCAACTCTGCTTTTCCGAAAAACAGGGGTAGGGGCATGGGTTGCATGCAAGTGGGGGGGAGGGTGGTTGCATGTATGGTGGTTTTGTGGTGTTTAATTGTGTCCCGGTAATTCATACGATGTATAAAAATATCTCCCCTTGATATTTTATAATTTCACTACATCAATACAACAATTAAAAACACCTAACATGCCCCCTAAACCATATCATCATATCATAATTATAACCCCCAATTAAAGTACCACAACCCTCTTAAACACATCGTAAATCATCATCGTAGCACATAACCATATAACATTTCGGGGGTATTACATCCCTTGACGTAACTCTGGTGCCCTTGGCACTACCCAACGGTTACGAAGCCTCAAAGAACCATCTTCTGCCACTCTGAACTTTGATGGCTGTCCCTGAAGTACTATCGATGAACATCTCTGAACCTCATCATCCGACCTCTGGGCTTTCCTGATAGCCTCAAATATGCCTGGCTCAGCCAATAAGGTGACACTCGCACCGGCAACGTGTTCACATCGAAATCATCATCAGATGGCAATAAGAAGTCATCGCAGCTGATAAACTCATGGCATCCTCAGCAGTACTCTTCACCTTCCGACTTAAGGAGTCTGCTATTAAGTTTGCTTTGGTACTCAATTTCACAATCATAATCCTTGAGTAAATCCATACATCTTCTTTGTCGCATATTCAATTCCGCCTGTGTGAATAAAAACTTCAGGCTCTTATGGTCTGAATAGATGGTAAACGTCGTACCATACAAGTAATGCCTCTAAATCTTCAAGGCAAAAATAATGGCTGCCAGCTCTAAATCATGGACTGGATACCTAGCCTCATGTGGCTTCAGCTGCCTCGATGCATAAGCCACCACTTGCTTATCTTGCATCAACACACAGCCCAAACCCTGCAGCGATGCATCTGTGTACAAGGCAAACCTCTTATTCTCAGAAGGAATCACCAATACATGTGCCGTAGTCAAACGACGCTTCAATTCGTGGAAGCTTTCCTCACAAGCTTCAGACCAATAGAATGGTACTCCTTTCTGAGTCAGCTATGTCAGGGGTCTGGCAATCTTTGAGAAACCCTCGACGAAACGTCGGTAATATCCTGCTAAGCCGAGGAAGCTTCGTATCTCGGGTACAGAAGTGGGTGCAGCCCACTCCATCACAGCTTCAACCTTCCTGGGATCTACAGATATCCCGCTGCTAGATATAACATGACCCATGAACACCACACTGCTCAACCAGAACTCACACTTGCTGAGCTTTACATATAACTGATGATCCCTAAGGATCTGGAGTACTGTCCTCAAGTGTTTCACGTGTTCCTCTTGTTAGTAATCCAACAAGCATACAACGCAGCGGAATTTAAAATTTTGGATTACTATAACCGCGGATCTATACAAAGTTGTCATATCGGATAAAGGATCATTAGAGTCTCACCCTTGTAGCGTGTTTGAGCAGATTCCACGATGCACCACCTCCAACGAATTCCAAGTCACGAGCAACACCTCCAAGGTCTTGCCTCTACCGTATCCACACGATCAAATCGAAAGGGATGATCAAGAACAAGTTGCTAGACTTATTCTTGAACCAAAACTGAACTCCCGGTTCAAAATCAATCAACGACTACCAATCCTTTCTCCCTAGAAGTCGATGGCGGTCGTGAGCTTTGGAGACCAAGTGGCGGCCGTGAGCTTTTTGAGAGCAATTGGCGGCCGAGAGAGATGCTTAAGTTTAGGTTTTGATATGATGTATATTTTAATCATTAACCTTGCTATCTAATTATATATGATTTAATTAAAGGCTTTCACAAAGCTTCATGGGCCCAAACCCATGATTTAATTAAATCCTATAATCATTTAATTAAGACTCTTCTTAATTAATTAATTCATCCAATGAATTTAATTCCCTTTATCGATTTAATCTTTTGTGCGACCCGATAGGATCTTGTAATGTTGGCAGTGACATAAAATCTCATTTTACGTCACAAGCAATGAGCGGTATCTAGCAACACATCAAGGCTACCCAAAATACAAGAATGTCTTTGACTCGACATAACCTTTAGAACTTGTGATAATATTAACCATGTAACCTAATGCCTTTGTCCTTTGTGTTTAGATTGAACACGAGTCATGGAATAGTCATACTCGTATATTTAATCTCTATTTCTTGATCCCCAAGTAGAACTAGAATAAACGAATAAGCTCGATATCAGATATCGACTCATTCGAGCACAGCCATGCATTTTAGTCTTACTTGATCAAGGGCCCAAACACTTCTCCTGTTATATAGGAGGGACAAATCCTATCTCGATCAATCAACATCCATCTACATAGTTCGTAGTGTATCCAATAGATGCCTTTATAGTTTACCCTGTTACAGGTAACGTTTGACAATATCAAGATACATAACTCCTTATGTTGGGATCTCTGATGATCTCAAGTTGTAAGGATTACATACATTATTATCACTATGAGAATTGCTTATGACACTCATATAACTATTCATGTAGCATTCTCATGGTGGGTCTGTCCAGTACATCGTTCTCTAACATGTACCCATGTGTTGATTTGATATCTCATATCTATGAACAATTCATCAATCAAAACATACTAGTCTCAATGTATTATCATTATCCTTATTTATGATAATACTAGACTAGGGACAATCTTTAAGAATAATACAATATTATTCTAAGGACATTAACTTATATATCAATTCATATTGCACAGATATTTGAATAAAATATAATAATGATTTGTCATTTATAAAATCATAATTCTTTGTATGTCATAAACAATCATCTAATGACTTGTCTTAGGGCATATCCCAACAAATCTCCCACTTGCACTAAGACCAATCAGACATATACCTAATGCCTAGAGATCTAGTATGACGATCATGCTTCTGCTGTGACAGTGGCTTCGTCAATGGGTCAGATACATTATCATCTGTTTGTACTTTGCATATTTTAACATCTCCCCTTTCAACGATTTCTCGAATGAAATGAAAGCGCCGAAGTATGTGCTTGGATCTTTGGTGAGATCTAGGTTCCTTAGCCAATACGATCGCTCCATTGTTGTCACAATAGAGTTCTATCGGATCCTTAATGCTAGGCACCACTCCAAGTTAAGAAATTGTTATACCCCCCGAAATGTTATATGATTATGTGCTACGATGATGATTTACGATGTGTTTAAGAGGGTTGTGGTACTTTAATTGGGGGTTATAATTATGATATGATGATATGGTTTATGGAGCATGTTAGGTGTTTTTAATTGTTGTATTGATGTAGTAAAATTATAAAATATCAAGGGGAGATATTTTTATACATCGTATGAAATATCGGGACACAATTAAACACCACAAAACCACCCTACATGCAACCACCCCCCCCCCCCCCCCCACTTGCATGCAACCCACGCCCCCTCCCCTGTTTTCTGGAAACTGATTGACCAAGTAGGCCTTTTTGCACTTAGATATTTTCACTTTGGTCTCTTCCAAAAACCTCCTTCTTCCTCCCTTCTTTTCGTCTGTAATTTGGACTGCTACTAGGATGAAAGTGATCGGATTTTACTAATCCCTTTTGGACGAAAATCGAAGAGCAAAAGTGGTGAGGAATCACGCTGGTTCACCAGCTTTTTCGTTTTATGCATGTATGTTCTTCATAGCAGTTTTGGCATGTTAGTGATAGGTTTGTTGAAACCTTGTTATGAACACTTGTAGGTAATGTTTATGAAGTCCCTAGCATGTTTTATTACGTAACTTACATGCTTTATGTATTAGATTTTCGGTTGTAAAAAGGGCTCCTCGAAAATCTGGGCAAGGAAGTGCCCTGTTTGTATGTTGAGTAGGGGTTTTATTATGAAGATTTGAAGCATGCTAGCTTAGGTTATGAGTAAACCTTTGACGTGAATACATACATGCAAGTTTGGTGAAAATACCAGCATATTTGTTTGAGCATGAACTATGGGCTATGTGGTAGTTTCGTTGCTATAAAGATGTATGTTCAAGAATTCTGGGCTGTGTAATTATGCCCTGTTTTTCAGAAAAAGTTGATCGAGTACTGATAAAAAGGGGTAGTTGTAATGCATGTCGATTTAAGTTATGAGTGAACCTTTAATTTTAATACATGCATGGAAGTATGATGAAGCTATTGATATGCTTGTTCAGGCATTTTATGTGTGTTATGAAGTGGTTTGAAGGGTATGAAATGAGGTGTTCGAGATTTCTGGAAAATCTCGCATGAAAGGGAACGACCGATCGATCGGTGATGAACACCGATCGATCAGCGCAAATGCCGTAGCTAAAAGAAGAAAATGATGAACAGTTAGCGATCGATCGGTAAGGGAGACCGATCGATCGGTAGTTACTGTTCATGTGTTATAAAATTTTATGTTCTTTTTTTTGAATTGATTACGATTCTCGTATCGGTGCCTAATATTGTATTATGTGGTTGTGTAGAGCCATCCCAGGTACCAGCACAATCAAGGAGATAAAGTCTGTTGACTCCTCCTCCTTTTGAAAAGGTACGTAAGAGACGTACGGGCATCGGACGGTAAAACACATCCCTACATTAAGACTATGCTTTTATTGCATGAGTATTTATGATGAAATGATGATGCTTATAAGATGTTTACGATGTGCATAGATGTTTATATTTTCATACGATATTATTTGTGGTAAGATGCCACGGGGTAAGATGCCCCATATGGTAAGAGGCCATACGACATTATTTGTGGTAAGATGCCACAGGGTAAGATGCCCCATATGGTAAGAGGCCATACGATGTTGTGATGTGGGAAGATGCCACAGGGTAAGATGCTCATATGCATGAATATGAATCAGGGACAACAAAAAGAAGTTAATGAATAACCAGCATATTTACTTAACCAATATTTCATGCATTTACTATGAAGTTTTTATGATGTTAAGTAAAATTGTATATGCTCATGATGTGTTGTCCCTGTAGGTACACTTTTGGGCTAAAGGACTAAGGGTTGGGTTGAGGCAGTGAGCTACGACGAACACAGGAATGTATAGGATTCAAGTCATGATTAGTATCTACTCTAGGAGTAGTGTAAATCTAAATGTTAACATTCTTTTGGGAATGTAATGAATTATTTTTGAAGTTTTGTATTTTTGGGCCTGTAATCCTGTTAGCTAATGTAACAACCGGAACCTTAAGATATTATTTAATGCATGATTAGTCCTTCTTATGTCTCTAGAACACTGTTAAGGTGGGAAGACCCCACATTAGTGGTATCAGAGCAGTGGTTAGATAACTCGGGAATGAGTGAAGGGTAGCCTTAGCAATAAGTTGGCTAGGTGCTTACTTTTGAGCATGTTTTATATGTATGTTGCATATGAAGTTTCTATGTTATGCTAACATGTTTAATTATCTAACGATGTACTTTATGAACTGCTTGGTGCTGTTATTAACCCTTGTGTTGCAGCATGACAGCAAATATAGAAGTGGGTGACGCCATTAGTGTAAATGCAAGTGCTGGGCGTACGAATCCACTGCCACCACCAACCTTGGGCGAAGAACCCTCTGAACAACAGTTGCTACCTGGGGAGTTGAGCTTGGCTCAATTTATGATGTACCGACCCCCGATGTTCGAAGGAACTGAATCAGGGGAAAAAGCTGAGGAATGGTTGGAGAGGATTGAACAGATATTTGTGGCAGGGCCTTGTGCAAAGACGGCCTGGATCAGATTAGCAGAATTTCAGCTGGCCAAGAAATCACTGATGTGGTGGAAGACTGTAAGGACCCCTAGCCCTTAACCCTTGATTAGTGTATTAACCACTATGTGTGGCACATGCTTCTATACAAATCAATCGGGAAACTCAGATGATGCTTACGAAATTCCTTTAATATTCAACGTTATAAGATCATCTCTACTAACAAATAGACTCATAGAGTTTGCCCATTACCATCTCCATTTTGCCACTTTTTACATTGTGGACTTTTATAAAAATTTGGGCAGAGTCTCCCCGTAAATTGAGCTATCCCGAAATAAAAGCACAACACATAACATAATTCCCGGCCAGGGAAAACATAATACTCATCAGAATACAGCAATACCAAGTAAATTCCCAGCCAGGGAAGACACCACACATATGGCGACAAAAGTGGGTTTCAACACCCACATAATACACCAATGACTCTCATATCATTTAGCAATTCTACCTCTAATTGCATGCAACATAAAATGAAAGAGAGAAAGGCTCATGCCTTTATATACAACCCATATACAAGTATAACCGTGCTCACATGCGAGCATCATAAATGTGTATATAACCCTCGGGTGTATATATGTACTCTATACGATACCGTGCTCCATCAAGCCCTGGTACCACGATCCTGGGAGTACATCCAATCAACAGCTCGAGCTCAACTCCAAAGCCATCGATGTACCTGTTCACCTGTCCCAACAGAGACAGCCCCCAACGGGGTGAGCATACCAATACACAAAATCCCATAATCATAATAATGAAATTCATAATTTACAACAAAAGTAAATACTAATGAATTCTAAATGATACTCCCTGGATGGCAACGTCCTCATCCGGGATTCCGTGTACTGTCCCTGTTCTCACAATCATCAAACTCGTCAAATCTCAAAAATCAGTAAATCAACACATTGATTTAACTCATTGCATGCCTAGTTCTCGAATATCAATAGATGGTGATTCCAAATATATTATACATGCAAATATGGATATCTCAATATCGAATACTGATTTCTCAACCTCGCTATCAATCACAGATAGCTCAAAATGCCTAGCATTTAATTTACCAATTCTCCATTATACTTAGACATCTCACATGTCTTATAATGAATACATGATTCCACGATCATTTTCAGGCATCTCAAATGCCCTACAATAGTCATATACACCCAGTACCCCATATATCTTATAAGATCATACTACTCTAGTATCATGCACGCTTGTGGCGGCGATGTCAAGATTGGGTCATTCCATAACTCTATCAACACATATATATGTATACCCATACGCACAACCATCAATGCAATCAAAGTACATTATGCATTTCACAAAATGCTCTCATATAAAGTAATGCTCGTACGTCGCACGTACCTTAAATTTCCGAAGTCCGAGCCAGACTTTGATCGAGTTCCATGCCCCGAGGGACGACGTGCTAACAAGATAAATTAATTCACAATTATTTACGAACATGCAACCCATGCTCAAGCACACCCTTAACCCTCAAAATATTGTCAACACACGACAATAAATCATTTAAAAGACCCGGGGCAGGGCACATACAGGGAGGGAAAACAAATGAGACAATATCGAAAATTGTTCAAGAACACCCTTCAATTTTCGAACCCTATTCTCACAAATCAAACCCAATTAAACACCATAATTCATCTAAACATGAATTAATCGATCAACAACAAGAATCATCATCCCCTGCCAAAAACCCCCAAATTTCGAACTCAAACCCCTCAAACATACTGGAAAAATTCGAACTCTAAGCCACAAATTTTCGAACCATTAAAGTCTGAAATTTTCGACCCAACAATAGCACAAAAACGCCCCAAAAACACTTGAAGAAAATCCCCAAAAACGTACCAAAAATCGAGCCCCAAAATCGGACAAAATCCAGTTTCGAACCCTAGCGCTTTCTACAGAAATCCGAACTCAAATCGCGACCAAACTTTGAATTGATGGTATGGGAAGGTGTGCCTGGACGAGACGAAACCGGCGGCGGGTCGGACGCGCCGAACGGCGGCAGGACGGCGGCGGGCGAAGCGTTTTTGTGCGCGGGGGTAGGGGCAGACGGGAAATCGGCGCGCGGGGAGAGAGAAAGCAAGGTGAGGAAAATGGTCCCGATAATTAAAATCTCGGGTTCAACTGGTATTTATAGCAAAAATACCTCGAAATACTAATAGCCCCACCAATACATCTGATTCATTAAAAATCATCTGTTTTCAAAAGCTCTCTCTCTAACCTCAAAACCCCCTACCGGTGCCCACACCAAGCACCCGAGATTCCGAGTCACACTAAAAACCCAACTCATAGGTTTTTCACCGAAATGATAATACAATCTCAACCTCGGGTTCCAACGATCCCAACTACTCAAATAGACGAGCCCGGAAGGCCCAACACCTCGATTAAACTCCAAATCGCCACGTAAAACAACTTTAGGAGTTATTAACACTCCGGGATTAACATCTATAATCCCTGTTCATCACAAATACCACAGTGATTGAGCAAGAGGCTCAGGGTCAGGAGATCAATTGGAAACTATTCAGGACTAGGTTTCTGACCCGCTATTTCTCAGCTGCTGCGAGACAGGCTAAGGAGGATGAGTTTACCAACTTGAGACAAGGTACCATGCCTGTATCCGATTATGCTCTTCATTACTGTTCCTTACTCCGGGTACCTCATGTGGCTGCAAATACCCAAGCTAAAATGAGGAATTTCATGAAAGGCTTGAGGCCTGAGCTGTATGACAGGGTCGTCACTTATGGCCCTGCCTGTTTTGACGATGCGCTTTCACGGGTTGAACTAGATGAACTAGGAGTTGGTGCATATCCTCATGCCGTGCCACCTCCAGCACTCCCTCAGAGATCCACTTCTGACAATTTGAAGCCCAGGGGTGATCAGTTTAAGCCTAGGGGGAACACTTCAGCGTCGAGATTCAGTGGCAAGAGGCCCGAGAATCGATGGAAAGGGAACCGTAGGAATGATGCTCTATCTGGGAGAGGACAGCCTCAGGGAGACAGATCTGGAAGAGTTCAGTGCACTCTTTGTGGACAACCACATTTGGCAAAGGATTTCGTAGGATGCTATGTTTGTGGCGACAGAGGCCACTTTGCTCGGCAGTGTCCCAACAGGGGAAGACAGCAAAACTTTGCGGGGAGGCCTGCGGATAGAGCGGCACAGCACAGACCACCTTTCGCACCGAGGCAGTATGGAGGTCAGCCCACGGGGCCACCTCAGGGACAGGTGTATGCTTTGACGAGGGAGCAGGCTACAGCAGCTCCGGAGGAGGTGATAGCGGGTACGTGTCTTTTATTTACGCACCCTGCTCTTAAATTGATAGACACAGGTGCGTCACACTCTTTTGTGTCGACGAGTTTTGTTGAAAGGCACCACATATGCACTTCTCCGTCGCCCATGCCTCTTATAGTCTCGACCCCGCTGGAAGAAGTTTGACTACAGATCAGATTGTCTATGATGGCCTCATTTATTTTGAGGATAATGAACTAATGTCGGATTTGATTGTTCTGGGGATGTCAGACTTTGATTGTATTGTAGGCATTGATGTTCTGAATAGGTATCAGGCAGTCGTGAACTGCAGGCAGAGGACTGTCCGATTCAGGTCTGATATGGGAGTCCAGTGGACATTCTTTGGGGATGGTTCTCGCCCAAAGATTCCGTTGATATCTGCTATCAAGATGGCACAGTTATTGGAACGAGGTCATACATGATATCTTATCTATGCTGTTGATATGACGGAAAAGTGGAAAGAGTTAAAGGTTGAGGATGTGCCCGTAGTGGCAGAGTTTTCTGGTGTCTTTCCGGAGGAAATTCCCGGATTCCCAACGACGAGAGAGGTCGAGTTTGGGATTGAGTTGCTACCAGGGACGTCTGCAATTTCTCATGCCCCGTATAGGATGGCACCAGCAGAGTTAAGGGAGTTAAAGATTCAGTTGCAAGAGCTCCTTGACAAAGGCTACATACGCCCTAGCGTATCGCCTTGGGGTGCGCCTATCTTATTTGTTAAGAAGAAAGACGGATCGATGCGTCTATGCATTGACTATAGGCAACTGAATAAGGCCACAGTCAAGAACAAGTATCCACTTCCGAGGATTGATGAATTGTTTGATCAGTTGCAGGGTACGAGGCTCTACAGTAAGATCGATCTGAGGTCGGGGTACCATCAGATTCGAGTGAGGGAAGATGATGTGCAGAAGACGGCTTTCAGGACGAGATATGGGCACTATGAATTCCTGGTCATGCCTTTTGGGGTGACGAATGCCCCAGCTGTCTTCATGAGTTTGATGAACAGGGTGTTCCAGCCATATTTGGATCAGTTCGTCATAGTCTTCATTGACGACATACTTATTTACTCTCGGACTGAAGAAGAGCATGTAAGGCACTTGAGGACAGTGCTTCAGATCCTTAGGGATCATCAGTTATATGCAAAGCTTAGCAAGTGCGAGTTCTGGTTGGACAGCGTGGTATTCTTAGGCCATGTCATATCTAGCCATGGAATATCTGTGGATCCCAGGAAGATTGAAGCTGTGATAGAGTGGGCTGCACCCACTTCTGTACCGGAGATACGGAGTTTCCTCGGTTTGGCAGGTTATTACCGACATTTCGTCGAAGGTTTCTCGAATATTACCAAACCCTTGACACATCTGACTCAGAAAGGAGTCCCCTTCTTTTGGTCTGGGGCTTGTGAGGAAAGTTTTCAAGAACTGAAGCGTCGCTTGACTACAGCGCCTGTATTGGTGATTCCGTCTGAGAATAAGAGATTTGCCTTGTATACGGATGCGTCACTACAGGGTTTGGGCTGTGTGTTGATGCAAGATAAGCATGTGTTGGCTTATGCATCGAGGCAGCTGAAGCCACACGAGGCTAGGTATCCAGTGCATGATTTGGAACTGGCGGCCATCATATTTGCCTTGAAGATTTTGAGGCATTACTTGTATGGCACGTCTTTCACTATATATACGGACCATAAGAGCCTGAAGTTCTTATTCACTCAGGCAGAGTTGAATATGAGGCAAAGAAGGTGGATGGATTTACTCAAAGACTATGATTGTGAAATTGAGTACCATCCAGGTAAAGCAAACTTGATAGCAGACGCCTTAAGTCGGAAGGTGAAGAGTACTGCAAAGGATGTCATGTGTTTGTCGACTTTGATGACTTCTTATTGCCATCTGGGCTATGATTTCGATGTAGACACGTCGTCTGTGCGAGTGTCAATCTTATTGGCGGAGCCAGATATATTTGAGGCAATCAGGAAGGCCCAGAAGTCGGATAGTGAGGTTCAGAGATGGACATCATTGGTACTTCAGGGTCAGCCATCCAAGTTCAGAGTGGCTGAGGATGATTCTTTTAGACTGGGCAACCGATGGGTAGTCCCAGATACACCAGAGCTGCATAGAGGAATATTGGAGCGAGCTCACAGTAGTCGATTCAGTATCCACCCAGGAGGAAAGAAGATGTACAAGGACCTACGGGGTCAATTCTGGTGGAGACGCATGAAGCGTGATGTAATTACTTTTGTTAAAAGATGTTTGATCTGCCAGCAGGTAAAGGCAGAGAGACAGAGCCCTGGTGGCGAGCTGAAGAGCTTAGAGGTACCTGAATGGAAGTGGGAGCATATATCTATGGACTTTGTGACCCACTTGCCGAGGACGGCCTCAGGATTTGATGCGATCTGGGTGATCGTGGATAGGCTATCTAAGACGGCTCATTTCATCCCTTACAGTCTGTCATATACATACTTGAAGATGGCCCAGATGTATATACGGGATGTGGTGAGATTGCAGGTATTCCAGTCTCGATAGTGTCTGACAGAGACCCGAGGTTCACTTCACATTTTTGGGAGGGTCTCCAGACAGCTTTGGGCACAGAGGTGAGACTGAGTACGGCCTATCACCCTCAGACAGACGGCCAAACAAAGCATACCATTCAGACGCTCGAGGACATGTTGAGGGCATGTATTTTGGAGTTTGATACTCCGTGGCAGGATTCAGTGCCGAGTTCTCCTATAATAACAGTTATCAGGCGAGCATTCAAATGGCTCCTTTTGAAGCTTTGTATGGACGACGATGTAGATCACCGCTGTATTGGGAGGACTTGACTAGCAAAGTGGTCGGTGGACCGGATATGATCAAGGATATGGAAGGTAAGATAAAGTTGATACGCCAGAAGATGAAAGCGGCCCAGGATAGGCAAGCGGCCTATGCCAATAAGCGGCGACGACCGCTAGAATTCCAGTTAGGAGACAGGGTCTTCTTAAATATCTCGCCCTTCAGGGGTGTGGTTCGGTTTGGTATGCGGGGGAAGTTATCTCCAAGGTATGTTGGGCCATATGAAGTTTTACAGCGTATCGGTACATTGGCATATCGTTTGGCTCTACCGCCATCCTTGTCTGGCATACACGATGTTTTCCATGTCTCTATGTTACGGAAGTATGAGCCAGACCCGTCTCATGTCTTACAGCCTACTGAAGTTCAGTTAGACTCAGATGTGTCCTACGTAGAACGACCAATCAGAATTCTTGATCGAGAGGATCGCAGACTACGGAGCAAGGTTATACCGATGGTCAAAGTTCAGTGGGATCGTCGGAGTGTCGAGGAGGCTACATAGGAGACGGAACGGCATATGGTGCAGCACTATCCGGAACTATTCTCTGGTATGTTTTTATGTTTAGTTCCGTTATGATGATGCATGTGGATTTCGAGGACGAAATCTTATAAGTAGGGGAGTAATGTAATACCCCCCGAAATGTTATATGATTATGTGCTACGATGATGATTTACGATGTGTTTAAGAGGGTTGTGGTACTTTAATTGGGGGTTATAATTATGATATGATGATATGGTTTAGGGGGCATGTTAGGTGTTTTTAATTGTTGTATTGATGTCGTAAAATTATAAAATATCAAGGGGAGATATTTTTATACATCGTATGAAATACCGGGACACAATTAAACACCACAAAACCACCCTACATGCAACCACCCCCCCCCCCCCCCACTTGCATGCAACCCACGCCCCCTCCCCTGTTTTCTGGAAACTGATTGACCAAGTAGGCCTTTTTGCACTTAGATATTTTCACTTTGGTCTCTTCCAAAAACCTCCTTCTTCCTCCCTTCTTTTCGTCTGTAATTTGGACTGCTACTAGGATGAAAGTGATCGGATTTTACTAATCCCTTCTGGACGAAAATCGAAGAGCAAAAGTGGTGAGGAATCACGCTGGTTCACCAGCTTTTTCGTTTTATGCATGTATGTTCTTCATAGCAGTTTTGGCATGTTAGTGATAGGTTTGTTGAAACCTTGTTATGAACACTTGTAGGTAATGTTTATGAAGTCCCTAGCATGTTTTATTACGTAACTTACATGCTTTATGTATTAGATTTTCGGTTGTAAAAAGGGCTCCTCGAAAATCTGGGCAAGGAAGTGCCCTGTTTGTATGTTGAGTAGGGGTTTTATTATGAAGATTTGAAGCATGCTAGCTTAGGTTATGAGTAAACCTTTGACGTGAATACATACATGCAAGTTTGGTGAAAATACCAGCATATTTGTTTGAGCATGAACTATGGGCTATGTGGTAGTTTCGTTGCTATAAAGATGTATGTTCAAGAATTCTGGGCTGTGTAATTATGCCCTGTTTTTCAGAAAAAGTTGATCGAGTACTGATAAAAAGGGGTAGTTGTAATGCATGTCGATTTAAGTTATGAGTGAACCTTTAATTTTAATACATGCATGGAAGTATGATGAAGCTATTGATATGCTTGTTCAGGCATTTTATGTGTGTTATGAAGTGGTTTGAAGGGTATGAAATGAGGTGTTCGAGATTTCTGGAAAATCTCGCATGAAAGGGAACGACCGATCGATCGGTGATGAACACCGATCGATCAGCGCAAATGCCGTAGCTAAAAGAAGAAAATGATGAACAGTTAGCGATCGATCGGTAAGGGAGACCGATCGATCGGTAGTTACTGTTCATGTGTTATAAAATTTTATGTTCTTTTTTTTGAATTGATTACGATTCTCGTATCGGTGCCTAATATTGTATTATGTGGTTGTGTAGAGCCATCCCAGGTACCAGCACAATCAAGGAGATAAAGTCTATTGACTCCTCCTCCTTTTGAAAAGGTACGTAAGAGACGTACGGGCATCGGACGGTAAAACACATCCCTACATTACGACTATGCTTATTGCATGAGTATTTATGATGAAATGATGATGCTTATAAGATGTTTACGATGTGCATAAGATGTTTATATTTTCATACGATATTATTTGTGGTAAGATGCCACGGGGTAAGATGCCCCATATGGTAAGAGGTCATACGATATTATTTGTGGTAAGATGCCACGGGGTAAGATGCCCCATATGGTAAGAGGCCATACGATATTATTTGTGGTAAGATGCCACGGGGTAAGATGCTCCATATGGTAAGATGCCATACGATATTATTTGTGGTAAGATGCCACGGGGTAAGATGCCCCATATGGTAAGAGGCCATACGATGTTGTGATGTGGTAGGATGCCACAGGGTAAGATGCCCATATGCATGAATATGAATCAGGGACAACAAAAAGAAGTTAATGAATAACCAGCATATTTACTTAACCAATATTTCATGCATTTACTATGATGTTTTTATGATGTTAAGTA
Organism: Haberlea rhodopensis; assembly: GCA_907163345.1. Taxonomy (NCBI): domain Eukaryota; kingdom Viridiplantae; phylum Streptophyta; class Magnoliopsida; order Lamiales; family Gesneriaceae; genus Haberlea; species Haberlea rhodopensis. The sequence continues at coordinate 557,619 of CAJQUN010000032.1, read as the reverse complement.
AAATTGTATATGCTCATGATGTGTTGTCCCTGTAGGTACACTTTTGGGCTAAAGGACTAAGGGTCGGGTTGAGGCAGTGAGCTATGAGGAACACAGGAATGTATAGGATTCAAGTCATGATTAGTATCTACTCTAGGAGTAGTGTAAATCTAAATGTTAACATTCTTTTGGGAATATAATGAATTATTTTTGAAGTTTTGTATTTTTGGGCCTGTAATCCTGTTAGCTCATGTAACAACTGGAACCTTAAGATATTATTTAATGCATGATTAGTCCTTCTTATGTCTCTAGAACACTGTTAAGGTGGGAAGACCCCACAGAAATGAACTTCCTGATCCAAACAGCTTCCTTTGCTGCATCTGAGGCAGCAATGTACTCAGCTTCCGTTGTAGAATCGGCTACTGTCTCTTGCTTTGAACTCTTCCAGCTCACAGCACCTCCATTTAGGCAATACACATATCCAGATTGCGATCAAAAATCATCTTTGTCGGTTTGGAAGCTTGCATCAGTGTAACCCATTACATTGAGCTCAAGTATCCTCACCCCCATAATCAAGAATGTATCCTTAGTACTTCTCAAGTATTTCAGGATGTTCTTGACTGCAATCCAGTGACTTTCACCTGGATCAACTTGATATCTGCTCGTCATGCTCAAAGCATACGAGACATCGTGACGAGTACATATCATGGCATACATGATAGATCCAATAGCTGACGCATATGGAATCTTACTCATGCGTTGTCTCTCATCTGGTGTTGAAGGACACTGTTCGTTCGCGAGATAAATTCCATGTGTCATAGGCACGAATCCTTTATTTGATTCTTGCATGCTAAACCGTTTTAGCACTTTGTCAATGTATGTACTTTGACTTAGGCCAAGTAATCTTCTTGATCTATCTCTATAGATCTTGATTCCTAATACATAGGTGGCTTCACCCAAGTCTTTCATAAAAAAGCAATTCCCTAGCCAAATCTTTACAGATTGTAAGGCAGGGATATCATTCCCAATGAGAAGTATGTCATCTACATACAATATTAGGAAGATAATTATGCTCCCACTGACCTTCTTGTAGACACAAGGTTCATCTACGTTTTTGATGAAACCAAACTCTTTGACTGCATCATCAAAACGAAGATTCCAACTCCGAGAAGCTTGCTTCAATCCATAAATGGATCGTTGTAGCTTGCATATCTTTCCAGCATCCTTTGGATCGACAAAACCCTCGGGATGTGTCATGTACAGATCCTCAAGCAGATTTTCATTAAGGAAAGCTGTTTTGACATCCATCTGCCAAATTTCATAATCATGAAATGCAGCTATTGCAAGTAAGATCCTAATGGATTTAACAATGGCAACTGGTGAAAAAGTTTCATCATAGTCAATACCATGAATTTGTTTGAAACCTTTATCTACCAGTCGACCTTTATAGGTTTGTACATTACCATCCATGTCGGTTTCTTCTTGAAAATCCATTTGCACCCCATGGGTCTCACCCCTTCAGGTGGGTCAACCAAAGTCCATACTTGGTTTGCATACATGGATTCCATCTCAGATTTCATGGCCTCTTGCCATTCTCAGACTCAGTGCCCATTACAGCTTGTTGATAAGATGACGGCTCATCCTCATCAATAAATTGTAAGTCACCTTGTTGAGTCACAAGAAATCCATATCTCTGTGGCTCCCGGTGTTCTCTTACAGACTTACGCTGGGCTTATGTCTCTTGAGCAGGCACATTATCCAGAACAGCTTGTGGTGTCTGCTCTGTTTCCATCTCAATATCATGTTCAATGTTTTCTTGTGGTTGAACTTCACTAAGTTCTATTTGTCTCCCACTGGTTTTTCTAGAAATAAATTCTCTTTCAAGAAAGACACCAGTCGAGCAACAACTACTTTGTTCTCGGTGGGATAATAGAAATAGTATCCTTTCGTTTCCTTAGGATACCCCACAAATAAAAATTTATCAGATTTGGGTCCAAGTTTGTTAGAGACGTGACGTCTCACGAAAGCCTCACAACCCCAAATCTTCATAAAAGACATACTAGGATGTTTCCCAGTCCATATCTCATATGGTGTCTTTTCCACTGATTTAGAAGGAACACGGTTCAGTATGAATATTGATGTTTCTAAAGCATCTCCCCAAAAGGATATCGGAAGATCTGCATGACTCATCATTGATCTAACCATGTCCAACAAGGTTCGATTTCTCCTCTCGGATACACCATTCCATTGTGGAGTATACGGAGGAGTGAGTTGTGGGACTATCCCACACTACTTTAGATAGTCATGAAACTCTTGGCTTAAGTATTCACCTACTCGATCTGATCGAAGGATTTTGATACTTTTGCCAAGTTGGTTTTGTACTTCATTTTTGAAATCTTTGAACTTTTCAAAGGTTTCATGCTTATGTTTCATTAGGTACACATACCCATATCTACTGAAGTCATCAGTAAATGTAACGAAGTATTGAAAATCACCTCTAGCTTGTAACTTATTGGTCCACATACATCACTATGTATTAGTCCCAATAAGACATTTGTCCTTTCAACATGTCCCTTGAATGGGGCTTTAGTCATCTTGCCCATTAAACAAGACTCGCATGTTTCATATGATTCAAAATCAAATGAATCTAACGCTCCATCCTTATGAAGTTTCGATATGCGTTTCTCGTTTATATGGCCCAAGCGACAATGCCAGAGATAAGTTGGATTAGAATCATTATTCTTAATCCTTTTCGTATTTATGTTATAGATAGGCATATCAAGATAATACATAAAGACCATTAATCATTTGTGCACTAGCACAAAACATATCATTTAAATAAATGGAACAACAATTGTTCTCTATAATAAATGAATATCCAAACTTGTCCAAACAAGAAATAGAGATAATGTTTTTGGTAATAGATGGCACAAAATAACAGTTTTTCAAATTCAACGATAAACCAGAAGGTAAAGCTAAACAATAATCTCCTATAGCTAATGCAGCAACTCTTGCTCCATTTCCAACTCGGAGATCAACTTCACCTTTCGCCAATGTCCTACTCCTTTTGAGATCCTGCACATTTACACAAATGTGAGATCCACATCCAGTATCTAATACCCATGATGAAGAAGTAGATAAATTGACTTCTATAACAAAAATACCTGAAGTGGAAGTCACACTTCCTTTCTTGAGATCCTTCAGATAAACTTTGCAATTTCATTCCAATGACCGGTCTCACCGCAATGGAAACAGTTCCCTTCTTTTGTTACCCCTCCCTTTGGCTTAAGTGCAGAAGCTTTTGGCTTAGATTTAACAAAGACCTTCTTGTTCTTCTTGAAGCTCTTAGCTTTAGTCTTTCCTTTGCTCTTATTCACAATAAGAACATTTGTAGGCTTAGACTTCTTGCTATTTGCTTCAAAAGTTCTAAGCATGCCAAATAACTGTGGTAGAGTCTTTTCAATTTCAATCATATTGTAATTCAAGACAAATTGACTGAAGCTTTCAGGCAACGATTGCAAGATCACGTCAGTGGCCAACTCTTGATCCAAAGGAAAACCTAGCTTCTCCAGATTCTCAATACCCAATCATCTTGAGTACATGAGTTCCAACCAGACTTCCTTCTACCATTCTACACTGGAACAACGCTTTAGAGACGTCATACCTCTCTTGTCTTGCTTGTTGTTGGTACAGTTGCTTAAGATGCTCGATCATATCGAACGCCTCCATTTCCTCATGTTGCTTCTGAAGCTCAGAGTTCATGGTGGCAAGCATAAGGAACCCAACATCAAGTGCGTCATTTTGATGCTTCTTGTAAGCATCTTTATCGGTTCTAGTAGCCATCAAGGGAGGTTCCTCAGCAGGTAAGGGTTCCTCTAGGACATATTGCTTCTTTTCTTGTTTGAGGACTATCCTCAAGTTCCTATACCAGTCTAGGAAATTTATCCCATTTAATTTGTCCTTCTCAAGGACCGATCGCAGTGATAATGTGCTTGTTACGTTGTTAGTTGCCATGGATATTGCTAGGCGTAGATTTTAAGTGTTTTCAACTGTAATTTCTTCCCATTTTCCGTACTTTTTCCTGGATGATATTATGTTTTTTGGTGTTTATTCGTTTGTTTCAGGAAAATAGATCGGAAGTGGAAGAAATGAGCTAATATGAAGATAAAGGGTGAAATCGAGGCGAGAAAGAGTTGAAATTGAAGAAGTGAGATTTTCGGAATCTCGATCGATCGAGATTTTGTCTCAATTGATCGAGCCAGACAGTGTCTGAGAAGAAAAGAATTTCAAGTCTCGATCGATCGGAACAATTTTCCGATAGATCGAGCGAGGCAGTAACTTCAGAGCTAAATTTATCAAAGTCTCGATCGATCGGAAGGAAATCTCGATCGATCGAGCGAGGCAGTGAGTTTCAAAGGCTGGCATGAACAGTGCACCGATCGATCGGACGCAAATCTCGATCGATCGAGATGCAAATCCGGGAAAATCTTATCTTCCATTTTTGAAATGATTTTTGAGGTATAAAAGGATGAATCACTTCCATAACAAAAGGGACAATACCAAACGTGATTTAGGTCGAAAATAAGCAGCCCTAGCCGCCGCCTAACGCCGCCAAAGGAGATTCAATCTCCGTTCTTCGTCCAAAGTCGAGCCAATCCATGCCGGAGTGCAAGGAAGGAGCAAGAGAAGAAATCACGGTGCAACGCACGGATTCATCCACCGTTTATCGTATTTCTAAACTTTGATATCTTTTATTTTCAATTCCATTTGATGTTTTTGAGGTCGAGAGACAATTAAACTCTTATGTATTTGATTTGAATTAAATCTAGTTTATTTTATAGAGTTTTAGTTTTGTTGTGTTTGATTATTGATTCAATTGTGAGCGCATTGATTGTTATTGTTCATAAATTAATTGTTTGTGTAGATCAAAGTCTAGCTAGCTTTGATTTAATTTGAGAGTTATAACCGAGATCGAGAGATAACGTTGTAACACGCTCCATTAACTTATGATGTATGTTATGATTGAGATCGAGAGATGATATCGCATACGTGAGAACTTGGAATCAAAAGTTTTAGAGTTATAAGGTGTTGACGTTTTATGCAATATTATATTAGTAAATAGGTGCACGAGAGTGACTTATTCTAATTAATGTTAGTTTCTTTACAGCTCGAGAGAGTGTATCGAATAATAGCGAAAACCTTTCACCTTTAAAATCAATTGGTTGATAATTTGATAATTCAGTTGAATCATTAAAGATAACATAGTTGATCGACGAGCTTGGTAATTTTCTCGAGTAACTTGCCTTCGCATTTCCGGAACCATACATTTTACTGTTTCTTGTTTATTTGTCGGATGTTAGTTTAGTTTGGCATTAGATAATCACCTTTGTTAATCGTAGGCTAAATATAATTTTATTAATCTTATTTGGTACTTATACGTTAGTCCCTGTGGATTCGACAACCCGTACTTAATTTTCACTATACTAAAACTTGACAACCGTGCACTTGCGGTAGAATCGCTTCACACTATTCTTTGAAATATCTTTTGTTTAAAAATAAAGCGGTCAAGTTTTTGGCGCCGTTGCCGGGGACTAATCTGTATAATATCATACGAGATTAGTTAATTGTAATTTAGCCAATTCTTTATTATTTCGATTTGTTTCATTGTTTTTTGATAGTTGATTTGTTTTGATTTTTGATTTGTGTATTTTGTTGTCTCCTTTTGTCTATTTTGTACAGGAATCGTTTCTCTAGTGCATGCTCAGAAGAGAGGAGCCCATTCTCGAGCCTTTCGATCCGGAAATAGCAAGAACCCTACGTAGGCGATTACGAGAAGCTCGAGCGATGGCAGATAATAATGAAGCACAGAACCCAAGGTCAATGATGGACTTTGCGCAACCGGCATTTCATGGATCTTTGTCCAGTATTACGAGGCCGACGATTCAAGCGAACAATTTTGAGATCAAGCCGGCGATCATACAAATGATACAGCTCTCAGTTATGTTTGGGGGAGCGGCCACGGACGACCCGAATAATCACATCTCCAACTTTTTGGAGATTTGTGACACATTCAAACATAATGGCGTCTCTGACGACGCCATCAGGTTAAGACTTTTCCCCTTTTCATTATGAGACAAAGCTAAGTCATGGTTGAATTCCCTACCTGCAGGTTCTATAACAACATGGGAGGGGATGACGAAAGCATTTTTGTCAAAGTACTTTTCCCCTTCCAAGACGGCAAAGATGCGGAACGATATCACAACTTTTGGGCAGTTTGACCCCGAGACGTTATATGAAGCATGGGATCGTTTTAAGGAGATGTTGAGGAGATGCCCACACCATGGTCTACCCATATGGCTGCAAGTACAAACTTTCTATAACGGTTTATTTTCTTCTAACCGTTCGATGATAGATGCAGCATCTGGGGGATCAATAATGAGGAAGACGCCGGAAGAGGCATATAACCTATTGGAAGAAATGGCATGCAACAGCTACCAGTGGCAGTCAGAGAGGAGCACGCCACAGAAGCCAATAGGAGTCCATCAAGTGGACGAGATCACTGCTCTTTCGGCTCAGTTGGAAGCCATGAACCGGAAGATAGACAGTATGGGAGCAGCAGCAATGCAAGCTCAAGCTATCTTCTGTGAGCTGTGTGGAGGCGGTCATCCAAGCATCGAGTGTCAGGCAGGTAATCAGTTTAACCAATCTGTTGAGGCTGTGAATTTTGTAGGTAACAGGCCACCCAACAATTCATACTCGAATTACAACCAACCATGGAGGAACCACCCGAACCGAAGATGGTCGAACCAGGAGAATGTGCTGAATCCGCAACCGCAGGCTGGGTTCACACAAAAGCCGAGTATGGAGGAACTTATGGCAAAGCTAATTTCATCGACAGAGGTAAGGATGCAAAATCAAGATGCATCGATCAAGAATTTGGAGGTGCAGATAGGGCAGTTGGCCACATTGATTTCGGGGAGAACGCAAGGTACGCTCCCAAGTGATTCTGTAAAGAATCCAAAGGAGCCATCAAATTGAGAAGATGAGGAGGTGACAGTCCAGCTTGGGACTATAAATTAAGAACTTCCGTTTTTCTTTTCTCGAGTTTTGTTTTTAATTTCTTGTTTTGGTGTGATTTTGTTAGTTCATTTGTTTTGAGTTTGTCTGGGATTGAATTCGTGTGTTTTCTATTGCAGGTGTGAAAGCAAGAGCAATTTGGTTGTAGGCGAGGCAATCCGAGAGAAAATTGTTGAGAGAATTTCAAATTCAGTCTGCTGCTGCTGGCGATCGATCGAGACAATTTCTCGATCGATCGCCCGAAATTTTTAAAAGACGTTTTGCCTACTGCCTCGCTCGATCGATCGAGAATTTTTTCCGATCGATCGAGCGAGAGAAAATTTTGAAAAAAAATAGGGCACAGACGCAGCAGCCAGCATTTTATCAAACACATTTTCTCTCCACTCCAGCAAAGAAAAAGCGCCTTTTTCAATTTCTCATCAATATTCCTTCCAATTGTCAAATTATTTCACATCCTTGAAGTAAGTATTGATTCTGATGAAATATTCTTTGCAGATTTGAAGAATCGCAAGTCAAATTGGGTAGAAGTGCATCAAAAAGGGAATTCCAAGCCAAGTGCCAAACTCTTCCAAGATCAGATCTTTAAGTGGTGATTGGTTTCAATTCTAAAAGCTTTTACCTTTTGGTGCAATTTCTTGGTGTAGTAGAATTGGGTTAGGAAGGATTTAAATTTTGAGGAAGTTTTGTGGTGTTGAAGGGTATTAGCATTGCTGTGTTGTTGGGGTGTTGTGTAGTTGCATTCATAGGAAATATCTGAGATTAATTTAGCAAGCAAAATGTCTTCGAGAAAGAGGTCAAAGCAGGCGGAAGCTTCACAAAAGCAGAAGCAGGCGGAAGCCACTCCTTCGGAGCAAGAGCATGACGAACAAAAATTTGTCAATGCCACAGTTGCTGAATTGTATCCCACCTATCATAAGAAACCCCTGAGCCGTGAAAGGGGAATGAGCATAGAAAAAATTGAATGCCCGGTCATTAGGACAGCACGGCGAAAAGGGTGGTATCAATTTGTTCAGACACCTATTGATGCAGTGGTGCCACTGGTAAGGGAATTTTACACAAACCTTCGAGCTGTTAAACCAGGGCACCAAGTAAGAGTTTATGTTCGAGGGAAGGATGTGTTGGTTGATCGAGCTACAATAAATAATATTTACCGGATGCCGTTCCTGCATAACTGTGCATACCAATCTTTCAAGAATAGCAGGATTGACTACGATGAGGTATTGGCAGTCATTGGCATGCCGGGAGTGGATTGGCAAAGGAACGATAAAGCAGAGCCACAGTTGGTTCTAAAAAAGCATTTGAAGCCAGAGGCCCAAGCATGGTTTTCATTTGTTGCCTCGCGGGTCATGCCTTCGACCCACACTTCTGAGGTGACAAAAGATAGAGCGGTCCTGGTATATGCCATCCTCTCAGGGAAGGAAGTGGACTTCGGCGAGATCATTAGTGATCACATTGAAGAGATTGGGAGCAGCCCACCGACCTCCGCACTACCGTTTCCATCCACAATCACTGCTTTATGTCAGAGAGGCGGAGTGACATGGGGGGAAGACGATGAGCTACTTCCGCCGAAGACCCCGATCATTGTGGACGGTCCACCACCTCCTACGGGCCGACGAAGGGCCAAGCCAAGACCCTCGGACACTACACAGGCTGGAGCATCATCCTCTGCTGCAGAGCGTACACGTGTTACATTGGACTCTCTTCATAGGGATCTCCAAGATATTCGCCTGGAGCAGCAGAGCATTCACAGCATGCAGCGGGACATTCATAGCATGCAGAGAGCATTGCAGATGGACCATGAGCAGGTAGCTCAGCGTCAGATGGAGTTCATGCACTATCAAAGTGCATGGAACACTGCCATGGCCCAGGGCTTTCCAGGTTTCCAGTTCCCGCCGGAGCCTCACTTTGCACCTTATCATCCGCATGCACCTCCACCTTCTGAGTACCCACCATTTCCGCCATATCAGGGCGAGGAACACCACTACCCAGTCCCCCCTCCGGAGCATGATGAGGACGACGATCAGTGACGATCGTCATCATGGTATGTGTCTTTGCCTTTGCATTTATTTTTCTTGTTCATTGAGGGCAATTCACATGCTAAGTTTGGGGGGGTTTTTGAGTATTTGTATATATCTTGCTTTTGCACATATTGTTACTTGTCTTGTTCCACTACCTTGCATGACTGCATGATTTTGTGACTGATTCATCCTTGAGCATTACCAACAAAAATTTTTTTTTTTCTTGTGAGTTAATCTTGAGAAATGAAGAATTAGATTTGTAACGGTAATACATGATGAAATTAATCCTCATCTACATAGAAGTCATGAATAAGTTTAACTTGTTTGCATATATCCTTTGTGAAGCATATGTCAAAATTGAGGAATAATTTGAGCACATTTTGAGTCATGATTGAGTGAAATATTTATTGATTAAAGTGACAACTTGTGTTAGCGATGATTAGTCTTGAGCATCTTAGATAACGCTACAGTTTAGTTGAAAGCACTTTCAGGCGAAATTTATAATTAGGAACTAGACTTGGAGATGATTTAGGGAACCTTTGGACCGTTTGAGCCTTTCAAGCCTACCTGTTATACATTATTCCTTAGTGTCCTCTTTTGAGCCTTATTGAAAAAGAATGGTATATGCATTGCATATGATTAGACCCCCATTCGACATTCTTGGCGAACTCATTATACTCACCTTGGTTTGAGCCTAAAAGAACAATTTTATCCATCCCTAAGAGAGTATAATGAATCTCATTCATTGCACGGAATTGTTATATATAAATGAGTTCAAAAGGAACAAAAGAATGAGCAAAGAAAAAAGAAAAGATGTAGAGAAAATCCTTGAAAAGAAAATTTAAATAAGACCCAAAGTGGCCAAGGCTAGAAAAAGTTGAAGAGAAGCTCGTTAGTGTGCGAAAAAAAATATTGAACTGATTCTATTGTACTCTCTTCTTTGAATTCATCCTACCTTTTCTTTGGAGCCGACACCAAAAGGCCTAACGTTATAAGCTTTTAAAGTCCTGTTGATCCAAGTCTAGGGAATAATTGCATTAGTGGAGAAGTGCTGGATAGTAAATTTGTAGAGTAGTTCAAAGTAATCTTGACTAGGAGTTGATATGGCACATGTGGATCTTAAAGATATATATGTAACTCATGTTTGACAATAGCACACACGCACGTTCCGATGTTGCGATGTATTGTTTCACTTAGGAGGAATTGCTTCTTGTTAAATGTTGAATGACTTTTATTGATGTGTAAGTAGGATTTCTGAGTTTTTACGTATGTTGTAAAGATGATTCATGCTTAGTATCAAGTTTAACTCTTCCTTTTGAGCTTATTGCTTGCTCGAGAAAGATCAAGTCTAAGTTTGGGGGAGTTGATAGCCGTAGATTTTAAGTGTTTTCAACTGTAATTTCTTCCCATTTTCCGTACTTTTTCCTGGATTATATTATGCTTTTTGGTGTTTATTCGTTTGTTTCAGGAAAATAGATCGGAAGTGGAAGAAATGAGCTAATATGAAGATAAAGGGCGAAATCGAGGCGAGAAAGAGTTGAAATTGAAGAAGTGAGATTTTCGGAATCTCGATCTATCGAGATTTTGTCTCGATCGATCGAGCCAGACAGTGTTCTGAGAAGAAAAGAATTTCAAGTCTCGATCGATCGGAACAATTTTCCGATCGATCGAGCGAGGCAGTAACTTCAGAGCTAAATTTATCAAAGTCTCGATCGATCGGAAGGAAATCTCGATCGATCGAGCGAGGCAGTGAGTTTCAAAGGCTGGCATGAACAGTGCACCGATCGATCGGACGCAAATCTCGATCGATCGAGACGCAAATGCGGGAAAATCTTAACTTCCATTTTTGAAATGATTTTGAGGTATAAAAGGATAAATCACTTCCATAACAAAAGGGACGATACCAGACGTGATTTAGGTCGAAAATAAGCAGCCCTAGCCGCCGCCTAACGCCGCCAAAGGAGATTCAATCTCCGTTCTTCGTCCAAAGTCGAGCCAATCCATTCCGGAGTGCAAGGAAGGAGCAAGAGAAGAAATCACGGTGCAACGCACGGATTCATCCACCGTTTATCGTATTTCTAAACTTTGATTTCTTTTATTTTCAATTCCATTTGATGTTTTTGAGGTCGAGAGACAATTAAACTCTTATGTATTTGATTTGAATTAAATCTAGTTTATTTTATAGAGTTTTAGTTTTGTTGTGTTTGATTATTGATTCAATTGTGAGCGCATTGATTGTTATTGTTCATAAATTAATTGTTTGTGTAGATCAAAGTCTAGCTAGCTTTGATTTAATTTGAGAGTTATAACCGAGATCGAGAGATAACGTTGTAACACGCTCCATTAATTTATGATGTATGTTATGATTGAGATCGAGAGATGATATCACATACGTGAGAACTTGGAATCAAAAGTTTTAGAGTTATAAGGTGTTGACGTTTTATGCAATATTATATTAGTAAATAGGTGCACGAGAGTGACTTATTCTAATTAATGTTAGTTTCTTTACAGCTCGAGAGAGTGTATCGAATAATAGCGAAAACCTTTCACCTTTAAAATCAATTGGTTGATAATTTGATAATTCAGTTGAATCATTAAAGATAACATAGTTGATCGACGAGCTTGGTAATTTTCTCGAGTAACTTGCCTTCGCATTTCCGGAACCATACATTTTACTGTTTCTTGTTTATTTGTCGGATGTTAGTTTAGTTTGGCATTAGATAATCACCTTTGTTAATCGTAGGCTAAATATAATTTTATTAATCTTATTTGGTACTTATACGTTAGTCCCTGTGGATTCGACAACCCGTACTTAATTTTCACTATACTAAAACTTGACAACCGTGCACTTGCGGTAGAATCGCTTCACAAATCCTATCTAATAGGTCAAAGGGCTATAACCACGCACCATGCTCAAACAACACATAAAACATGCTATCACAATTTAATTAATTAAATTCTAAACATTTTAAAATTTAATTCTAATTAAAACTGTAAAATAAAATTTGAAAATTATCGTACGCTCGGGACATCACATGCCACGAAATTAATGCGACTCAAACCATGAACCAAATGGGTCCGACCATCTAACCACACGGCTGGACCATGCATGGGCCTAGGGTTCGAAACCCTATCCCAAGCCATGGTTCGAGCACGTGCGGCGCCGCTAGGGTTCCAAACCCTAGCCGCCGTGTGGTTTTTCATGTTCTTCGAGCCACATGTTCGAAGTTCTTAGCCACGAGCCACGGTCCAACCATGCACGGATTATGATGGTGGCGGCTTGACCATCTCGAGCCAATGGGTTCGAAAAACCCTAGCTCTCACGTGGAAGTAGCCGTCAACCCTCATATTTCTGTGGACCATGATCGAACCATCTTGCATGGCATTAAAACTTATCGAGCCAAAATAGTTCCAAACTCAAGCCATGTTTCGACACTTCCATGCACAATTATTAGCCACAACGCTAAACCATCTCGAGCCAAGGGTTCGAAAACCCTAGCCCTCATGTGGCAGCCGTGTGTCATTTGTGATGGTGGTGGTCGAACCATCTTGCATGCTTTGGGCTCGGTTTTGCGCCTTCATGTATCGTATACAATAGACTTTAATTATATCAAATATAATTTTACGATAATTACACAAACTCGATTTACTCATATCATATATGATTATATACAGTTTTATTAGCATGCAATACAAAACTAAATATGATTAAACAATTAACCATATAAATCCGATATGAGCTTTATACACGGCTCTGATACCACTGTTAGTAATCCAACAAGCATACAACGCAGTGGAATTTAAAATTTTGGATTACTATAACCGTGGATCTATACAAAGTTGTCATATCGGATAAAGGATCATAAGAGTCTCACCCTTGTAGCGTGTTTGAGCAGATTCCACAATGCACCACGGCCAACGAATTCCAAGTCACGAGCAACACCTCCAAGGTCTTGCCTCTACAGTATCCACACGATCAAATCGAAAGGGATGATCAAGAACAAGTTGCTAGACTTATCCTTGAACCAAAACTGAACTCCCGGTTCAAAACCGATCAACGACTACCAATCCCTTCTCCCTAGAACTCGATGGCGGTCGTGAGCTTTGGAGAGCAAGTGGCGGCCGTGAACTTTTTGAGAGCAATTGGCGGCCGAGAGAGATGCTTAAGTTTAGGTTTTGATATGATGTATATTTTAATCATTAACCTTGCTATCTAATTATATATGATTTATTTAAAGCTTTCACAAAGCTTCATGGGCCCAAACCCATGATTTAATTAAATTCTTATAATCATTTAATTAAGACTCTTCTTAATTAATTAATTCATCCAATGAATTTAATTCCCTTTATCGATTTAATCTTTTGTGCGACCCGATAGGATCTTGTAATGTTGGCAGTGACATAAAATCTCATTTTACGTCACAAGCAGCGGTATCTAGCAACACATCAAGGCTACCCAAAATACAAGAATGTCTTTGACTCGACATAACCTTTAGAACTTGTGATAATATTAACCATGTAACTTAATCCCTTTGTCCTTTGTGTTTAGATTGAACACGAGTCATGGAATAGTCATACTCGTATATTCAATCTCTATTTCTTGATCCCCAAGTAGAACTAGAATAAACGAATAAGGTAGATATCACATATCGACTCATTCGAGCACGGCCATGCATTTTAGTCTTACTTGATCAAGGGCCCAAACACTTCTCCTGTTATATAGGAGGGACAAATCCTATCTCGATCGATCAACATCCCTCTATATAGTTCGTAGTGTATTTAATAGTTGCCTTTATAGTTTACCCTGTTACAGTTAACGTTTGACAATATCAAGATACATAACTCATTATGTTGGGATCTCTGATGATCTCAAGTCGTAAGGATTACATACATTATTATCACTATGAGAATTGCTTATGACACTCATATAACTATCCATGTAGCATTATCATGGTGGGTCTTTCCAGTACATCGTTCTCTAACATGTACCCATGTGTTGATTTGATATCTCGTATCTATGAACAATTCATCAATCAAAACATACTAGTCTCAATGTATTATCATTATCCTTATTTATGATAATACTTGACTAGGGACAATCTTTAAGAATAATACAATATTATTCTAAGGACATTAACTTATATATCAATTCATATTGCACAGATATTCGAATAATATATAATAATGATTTGCCATTTATAAAATCATAATACATTGTATGTCATAAACAATATCTAATGACTTGTCTTAGGGCATATCCCAACACCTCTTCGGTCCTAAAGTAAATGAGTATATCGTCAATGAAAACAATGACAAACTGATCCAAATATGGTTGAAATACTCTGTTCATCAGACTCATAAAGACAGCCGGGGCATTTGTCACCCCAAAAGGCATGACTAAGAATTCATAGTGCTCATATCTAGTCCTGAAAGCTGTCTTCTGAACATCATCTTCCCTTACCCAAATCTGATGATACCCCGACCTCAGATCGATCTTACTGTAGGGCCTCGTACCCTGTAACTGGTCAAACAAATCATCGATCCTCGGAAGTGGATACTTATTCTTCACTGTGGCTTTGTTTAGTTGCCTGTAATCGATGCACAAACGCATCGAACCATCTTTCTTTTTGACAAATAGGACTGGTGCACCCCAGGGCGATACGCTAGGGCGTATGTAACCCTTATCAAGGAGTTCTTGCAACTGAACCTTCAACTCCCTTAACTCCGCTGGTGCCATCCTATACGGGGCACGAGAAATGGCAGACGTCCCCGGTAGTAACTCAATCCCAAACTCGATCTCTCTCGTCGGTGGGAATCCGGGAATCTTTTCCGAAAAGACATCAGGAAACTCCGCCACTACGTGTACAACATCGACCTTTAATTCTTTCCTCTTTTCCGTAACATCGATAGCCTAGATGAAATATCCTGTATGGCCTCGTTCCAATAGCTGTGCCATCTTGACAACAGATATCAACGGAATCTTTGGACGGGAACAATCCCCATAAAATGTCCACTGGACTCCCAAATCAGATCTGAACCGGACAGTCCTCTGCCTGCAGTCTACAACTGCCTGATACCTGTTCAGCACATCGATGCCCACAATGCAATCGAAGTCTGACATTCCCAGAACAATCAAATCTGACCTTAGCTCGTTACCCTCAAAATAAATGAGGCCGTCATAGACAATCCAATCAGCAATCAAACTTCTTCCAGCGGGTGTCGAGACTACAAGAGGCATGGGCGACGGAGAAGTGCATATGTGGTACCATTTCACAAAACTTGTCGACACAAAAGAGTGTGACCCACCTGTGTCGATCAATATAAAAGCAGGATGCGTAAATAAAAGACACGTATCCGCCATCACTTCCTCCGGAGCCGCTATAGCCTGCTTCCTCGTCAATGCATAAACTTGCCCCTGAGGTGGCCCCATAGGTGACCTCCATACTACCTCGGTACAAACGGTGGCCTGTGCTGCACTGCTCTGTCTGCTGGCCTCCCCGCAGAGTTCTGTTGTCCCTCCCGATTGGGACATTGCCGAGCAAAGTGGCCCTTATTGCCACAAACGTAACAACCTACACAGTCTTTCTCGAATGTGGTTGCCCACAAAGAGAGCACTGGACCTTCACAAAACATACCCAAACTCTTCAACAACACATATAACATCATAACTCACTAAAACCCACATAAAACACTTCAAAAATCATACCCCAACCACATTCAACACATACCCAAAAACAAACCCACATAAAAACTCAAAATGCTAACCCATTTCTAAACCAAACATCATTAAAACTTTAGGAAGGGTTTCATACCTCTTGAGGACTCCAAATCCTACAATAAATCTCACAAACAAAGGTTTTGTGAAGATTTCTCCTTCCACTTTATGCCAAAATCGAAAATATGAGATGGGTTAGGGTTGGGGATGAATTTGGGGATTTAAGAGTGAGGGTTAAAAGTGAATAAAGTGGGGTATAGTGGGGTATGGGTTTTAAAGGTTAATAAAAATTGTACCCCATCAATTAACATGGTGTATAAAATACCCCAACATGGTATTTTAAAAGCATTTACAAAAATGCACCAAACTTCCACTAAATCCATATTTTCCTCATAATTAACAACCAATACAATTAAATCATGTTAACACCTCATTTCGCAACATGCATAACATGCACCCTGAAATGCAACCCCCGGGTCACGCCTATTGATGTGACTAGAAATAGACACATCTTTAGTGCTTAATTGTCTACGATTTGGTAGGTTTTGATAGATAATTTGATACGTATGCTACCTAATCGTATATTTGTGTAATTGTAGGTACAATCGAAGAAAACGAGCTAAAAATGATGTGTAAAGACCAAGAAGAGACATGGACATGACAAGGACTCAAAGTTGATCAAGAAAAGGGCAAAACTGTAATTTTGGAGGTGGCAATCGATCGCCTGGAAGAGGAAATCGATCGCCTATGGACAAAAAGTTTTGCAACAAAATTCACAGATCAGCGATCGATCGCGACTACCAGGCGATCGATCGCCAAAATCTACTGGAGCCCAGCGATCGATCGCGATAAAGTGGCGATCGATCGCCTCAAGGTATTCGCTGAAAAAAAATAAACTAGCGATCGATCGCCACACATCAGGCGATCGATCGCCGCAGAGTCCGGAAATTAGGAAATTGAGTCTTTTACCATGTTTAAAAGATTGTATCCCATTTTTATCACTCCCAGACCCTAAAACTCGAGACTAAGCCTCATTAGAAGTAGCTTTTGATAGTTTTTCCAATTTTTATAATAATTGAGATTTTAGATTAATTTTCTCGGAAGTTTTGTCAAGAACAACGAAGAACGGGACCGGAATCGACAAGCCAGAATCGTGACTATTATTAGTAATTTCTTTTCCTTTGTTATTTTAATGTTTTGGAATAATATGTTGTTGATTTTAGATTCAATTATGCTAGGCTAAAACCATTTGATTCTTGGTTGAAGGGATACCTACTTTTGGATTTGAATCTTTTATGAGAATTCGGTTTGATTGTTGAATTAGATTTCGATTTCAATTTGTTTCTCAAATTTCGAATTCCATGATTGTTGTGTTTGTGTATTAGACCGATCACCTAATATTCAATTGCATAATCGATAGTTTGTTAAGAAACAACTAAGATCAATAATTAACCGGCTGTAGGTGTTATTGAATTCTTAGGAGAAACGGTTGAGTAATCAATTTTAACGGCTGTAGTTTTCATTGATTAGATTATCGAACTCATTAGTTTTGAAAACTATCATTGATTTAATCATTAACGGCTGTAGTGGTGATTAGAGATTTGGTAAGGGTTGAATTGAATGCTGTTTTCTCTTTGACTACGAATAAGATGAGTAGGAATTGAATTTCCAGTCGATAGATAATCGAAAGAATTCGAATGTTTTGATTTGATGACCAAAAGATAATTTTCCAAAAGTACGGTTACCTGAAAACCAAGAATCGCTTTAATCCCATAAGTTTTAATCGTTTTAGTTAAACTCGTTTATTAGTTTGATATTCGCTAAGTAGTAGTAATCCAATCCAAAACCCCCATTGTTACTATTTGTTTGATAATTGACACGAAATAAATTTACCTTCCCTGTGAGATCGATCCCTACTTCCGCTACTACATATTTTTGCTATTAACTGAAGAATGGTTAATTTAGACGTACACGATAAGCGCTACCAAATTTTGGCGCCGTTGCCGGGGAAGGCAATATTTATTAGTATCGATTTTTTTTTATTTCGTTTTTGTTATTTACTTTCCCGCACGACTACTGAGGTTTGTTGATGAGTACAGGCGGATCGTTTGATTACAAGGATAATTCATATTACGATCCAGAAATCGAGAGGACGCTGCATCAAAGAAGGAGAGATACTCGGAGACAAGAAGAGGAGGAAAGGAACGATATGGCTGCGAACCAAAGTCTACGCCAACTGGCCAATCCAGATTTGGACCAACAACCTCTTTGCATAAATTTTCCTGCTTTCGCAACTAATGTAAGTTTTGAACTTAAATCGGGACTTATACATTTGTTGCCTTCTTTTCATGGACTCGCAGGCGAGGATCCCCACAAGCATCTGATGGAGTTTCATGTGGTTTGCACCACTATGAAACCGACGGGAATTACTGAAGATCAGATCAAGTTAAGGGCTTTCCCTTTTTCTCTAAAGGACGCGGCGAAAGACTGGCTCTTCTACCTACCACCAGGGTCCATCACAACATGGACGGACCTCCAAAGAACGTTTTTGGAGAAGTACTTTCCAGCATCAAAAGCGGCTAACATACGCAAGGAGATCTACTCCATTAGACAATTCAGTGGAGAAATATTGCATGAGTATTGGAAACGTTTCAAAAAGTTGTGTGCAAGTTGCCCACAACACCAGATAAGTGTACATTTACTCATTCAATACTTTTATGAAGGTTTATTGTCTAGTGACAGGAACTTAGTCGATGCTGCGAGTGGGGGAACCTTTGTCGATAAAACACCGGATGATGCGCGGAGCTAATAGCCAACATGGCGGCCAACTCACAGCAGTTTGGCAACTTTCGAGAGGAACCAGCACAAAGGAAACAAGGGGAGGTAAATGTTTCCAGCCCCGAACAACAACTGATAGATTTAACGTTTCTTATGCGTGGTATGGCAGGTGGCAATGTGGGAAAGGTGAAACATTGTGGTATATGTTTGGAGATAAGTCATACCACTGATGCATGTCCATCACTTCAAGAGACATCAACTGAGCAAGTGCATGCATCAGGGGGATTTCCGGGACAACCCCAACGAAGACATGACCCTTACTCCAACACATACAATCCAGGATGGAGAGACCACCCTAACTTGAGTTATGGACCGCAATCGATAAATCACGTTCCTCCTCAAGCGCACCTTTTCAGAGGGCACAACAACAACCCAATTATCCTTATACTACTGACAGGTTAGAGGTTATAATTCAAGATCTTGCTCACAATGTTACTAAATTTCAACAGGAAACAAGATCGAGTATTCAAACCTTGAATACCCAAGTGGGTCAAATAGCCACTGCACTTAATAGAGTTGAAGCAACCGGATCAACCACTCTACCATCCCAAACAGTGGTGAATCCGAGAGAAAATGTAAATGCAGTCACAAGTAGGAGTGGGAAGGAATTGGAGGTGCCAGAGAAGATAGAGAAAGAACCATCAAAGAGTGAGGAAGAAAAGGAAAAGGAAGTTGGAGGAAAGACCGGGATAGAACACGAGGCACCAAAAGGTAAGCCTCCTTCTTTTTCTGAGTATAAAGTACCACCCCCTTTTCCCCAAGCTTTGAAAGATAACAAGAAAGACGCTGGACTCAAAGGCCTATATGAGACCTTCCGAAGATGTGAGATAAACATACCATTGCTGGACGCAATCCAACAAGTACCCGCGCTATGCGAAATTCTTGAAGGAATTATGCACTGCCAAGAGGAGTCATAGATTGAAGGGACCCCAGAAGGTTGAACTGGGTGAAAACGTTTCAGCGGTGATACAAAGAAAAATCCCTACCAAGTGTAAGGATCCAGGTATGTTCTCTATCCCGTGCACCATTGGTACCACTCGACTTGAAAAAACCATGTTAGATCTAAGAGCATCAATTAATGTTATGCCATATTCTATATATGCTTCTTTACAACTTGGTCCCTTGAGTCCTACTGGAGTGGTAATTCAATTAGCGGATAGATCTAGTACATATCCTAGGGGTTTAATTGAAGATGTGTTGGTGCAAGTAAATGAACTAGTCTTCCCAGCTGATTTTTATATCCTTGACATGGAAAATGGTGATAATAGTAGTCCTATATTGTTAGGAAGAACATTTCTCAAAACGTCTAAGACTAAGATAGATGTGCATAGTGGTACCCTCACTATGGAGTTTGATGGTGAGATTGTTACATTTAACATCTATGATGCCATGAAATATCCTTGCAATAATGATGATACTGTGTACTCTGTTGATGTTATTGATTACCTGTCCCAGGAAGTTTTTGAGAATACAGGGAACGATGAACTGGAAAGCACTCTTACCACGGACATGGAGAAAGAAGACGAAGCCACACCCCTCATGGACGAAGTGAAGCACGCCGTTGACGCACTGGATGATAGGTACTGTTTCTTTTATATCATTACCTGTTTCTAATACCAGGATTCCCCCATCTGTTTTGCAGGCACCCAAAATCGAGCTTAAGCCGCTGCCAACTCATCTCAAGTACGTATTCCTTGGTGAAGGTAATACACTACCAGTGATCATCTCCAGCAAGTTGGGGGATGATCAAGAGAAGGACCTGATTCATGTGCTCAAGGAGCACAAGACTGCTATAGGCTGGACCATTGCAGACATAAAGGGAATCAGTCCCTCCACATGCATGCACCGGATTCTACTGGAGGAAGGAGGAAGCCCCACATGTCAACCACAAAGGAAGCTGAACCCACCCATGATGGATGTGGTGAAGGAAGAGATTCTGAAGCTCTTATCAGTTGGCGTGATATATCCTATCTCCGATAGCCAATGGGTTAGTCCGGTACAAGTGGTTCCTAAGAAGAGCGGTATTACTGTGATCAAGAATAAAGACGATGAACTTATACCCACACGCATTCAAAATGGCTGGCGCGTGTGCATTGACTACCGGAAGCTCAACGCTGTGACTCGAAAGGACCACTTCCCTCTACCTTTTATTGATCAGATGCTTGAGAGGTTAGCATGCCATTCATTTTATTGTTTTCGTGACGGTTACTCGGGCTATTTTCAGATTGCAATCGCTCCGGAGGACCAAGAAAAGACCACCTTCACATGTCCGTTCGGCACGTTCGCATACCGTCGCATGCCCTTTGGCCTCTGCAATGCCCCAGCTACTTTCCAACGGTGTATGGTCAGTATCTTTTATGAGTTTATTGAACATATCCTAGAGGTATTCATGGATGATTTTACTGTTTACGGTAACTCATTCAAGGATTGCTTATCTAGCCTTACACTGGTTTTGAAGAAGTGCATCGATACTAACCTTGTTTTAAATTCTGAAAAATGTCATTTTATGGTTGAACAAGGTATAGTGCTAGGTCATGTTGTGTCTGCCAATGGTATAGAGGTCGATAAGGCGAAAATTGATGTCATGCAATCTTTACCTTATCCTACTTGTGTTCGGGATGTGCGCTCGTTTCTTGGTCATGCGGGTTTTTACAGGAGGTACATCAAAGACTTTGCCAAGATAGCTACGCCTTTGTGTAAGCTACTACAAAAGGATGTCCCGTTTGAGATGACTGACGAAGGCAAGAGCGCTTTTGATACACTGAAGAAGTCATTGACTTCTACCCCTATTATCCAACCAACCGACTGGAACAAGCCTTTCGAGATCATGTGCGATGCAAGTGATTATGCGGTTGGTGCTGTCTTGGGACAAAAAGAGGGCAATGCTTCACATGCCATCTACTACGCATCCAAAACCTTGAATGACGCCCAACGCAACTACTATACTACTGAGAAATAGCTATTAGCAGTCGTTTTTGCTCTTGAAAATTTAGATCTTATTTACTTGGTACTAAGGTGATTGTTTATTCTGATCATGCAGCTCTTCGCTATCTGATGACGAAGAATGAGGCAAAACCAAGGCTAATAAGATGGATTTTGCTCTTGAGTGAATTCGACATCCAAATCAAGGATAAAAAGGGCAGCGAGAACAAAGTAGCGGACCACTTAAGCCGTCTACCACATTTGGACGATGAGCTGTGTTTGAAGGAGGAGTTCCCGGATGAGCACCTATTCGCCATAAACGACAATTTACCATGGTACGCTCATATTGTGAATTTTTTAGCTTCAAATGTGCTACCCCATGAACTCTCTAGGGCCCAACGAGCCAAGATTAGAAGTGACGCCAAGTATTACGTATGGGATGACCCTTACTTATGGAAGAACTATGCGGACCAAATCATTCGACGATGCATACCCGAGACAGAGGTAAATGACATTCTTACGTTCTGCCACTCATATGCGTGTGGTGGACATTTTGGAGCCAAGAGGACGTCGAGAAAGGTACTGGAATGTGGGTTCTTTTGGCCCACACTATTTCGTGACTCATATCTTTTCTGCAAGAATTGTGCACAATGTCAACTGACCGGTAATCTCTCCCAAAGAAATGAGATGCCCCAACAACCCATTCTCATTTCTGAAATTTTTGACGTGTGGGGCATCGACTTTATGGGACCTTTTCCTATGTCTTATGGTCATATCTATATACTGCTTGCTGTTGATTATGTATCGAAATGGGTGGAAGCTATAGCTACCCGGACTGACGATTCCAAGGTTGTTGCAGATTTTATCAAGCATAACCTTTTCTCTAGATTTGGAATCCCACGAACCATCATCAGTGATAGAGGGGCACACTTCTGCAATCGGACAGTGGAAAGTCTATTAAAGAAATACCACGTGACTCACAAGGTCTCCACTGCCTATCATCCGCAAACAAATGGCCAAGCCGAGGTCTTCAACCAAGAAATCAAGGCCATATTGGAGAAAATCGTCAACCCGACACGGAAAGATTGGAGCTTGAGACTTGATGATGCACTATGGGCCTACAGGACCGCATACAAAACCCCGATAGGTATGTCCCCTTATAGACTGATTTTTGGAAAACCGTGTCATCTTCCTGTAGAGTTGGAGCACAAAGCGTACTGAGCAGTGAAGAACTTCAACATGAACTATGATGAAAGTGGAGTGCATAGGAAGCTGCAATTGCAAGAGCTCGAGGAGATTCGAAATGAAGCATATGAAAGTGCAAGATGTTACAAAGAGAAGACAAAGGATTTTCACGACAAGATGATATCAAGGAGGAATTTTGAAGTTGGTCAGAAAGTTCTCCTTTACCATTCACGCCTTCGTCTATTTCCAGGTATGCTTCGTTCCAGGTGGCATGGTCCTTTATGTAGTTACTGCAATCTCACCACATCCCGTATATACATTTGGGCCATCTTTAAGTATGTATACGACATACTATAAGGGATGAAATGAGCCGTCTTCGTCAGCCTATCTACGATTACCCAGATCGCATCAAATCCTGAGGCCGTCCTCGGAAAGTGGGTCACGAAGTCCATAGATATATGCTCCCACTTCCATTCAGGCACCTCTAAGCTTCTCAGCTCTCCACCAGGCCTCTGCCTCTCTGCCTTTACCTGCTGGCAGACTAAACATCTTTTAACAAAAATGATTACCTCACGCTTCATGCGTCTCCACCAGAATTGATCGCATAGATCTTTGTACATCTTCTTTCCCCCTGGGTGGATACTGAACCGACTACTGTGGGCTCGCTCCAATATTCCTCTAAGCAGTTCTGGTGTATCTGGGACCACCCATCGGTTGCCCAGTCTCAAAGAGTCATCTTCAGCCACTCTGAACTTGGATGGCTGACCCTGAAGTATCAATGATGTCCATCTCCGAATCTCGCTATCCAACTTCTGGGCCTTCCTGATTGCCTCAAATATATCTGGCTCCGCCAATAAGGTCGACACTCGCACAGGCGATGTGTCTACATCGAAGTCATAGCCCAGATGGCAATAAGAAGTCATCAAAGCTGACAAACACATGACATCCTCTGCAGTACTCTTCACCTTCCGACTTAAGGCATCTGCTATTCGGTTCACTTTACCTGGATGGTACTCAATTTCACAATCATAGTCTTTGAGCAAATCCATCCACCTTCTTTGCCTCATATTCAACTCTGCCTGAGTGAATAAGAACTTCAGGCTCTTATGATCCGTAAATATAGTGAAAGACGTGCCATACAAGTAATGCCTCCAAATCTTCAAGGAAAAGATGATGGCCGCCAATTCCAAATCATGCACTGGATACTTGGCTTCGTGTGGCTTCAGTTTCCTCGATGCATAAGCCACCACATGCCTATCTTGCATCAACACACAGCCCAAGCCCTGTAATGACGCATCTGTATACAAGGCGAACTTCTTATCCTCAGACGAAATTACCAGTACAGGCGCTGTAGTCAAGCGACGCTTCAGTTCTTGAAAACTTTCCTCACAAGCCTTAGACCAAAAGAAGGGGACTCCTTTCTGAGTCAGCTGCGTCAGGGGTTTGGCAATCTTCGAGAAACCTTCGACGAAACGTCGGTAATAACCTGCCAAACCAAGGAAACTCCGTATCTCCGGTACGGAAGTGGGTGCAGCCCACTCTTACACAGCTTCAATCTTCCTGGGATCCACAGATATCCCATGGTTAGATATGACATGGCCTAAAAATACCACGCTGTCCAACCAGAACTCGCACTTACTAAGCTTTGCATACAGCTGATGATCCCTAAGGATCTGAAGTACTATCCTCAAGTGCCTGACATGCTCTTCTTCAGTCCGAGAGTAAATAAGTATGTCGTCAATGAAGACTATGACGAACTGATCCAAATATGGCTGGAACACCCTGTTCATCAAACTCATGAAGACAGCTGGGGCATTCGTCACCCCAAAAGGCATGACCAGGAATTCATAGTGCCCATATCTAGTCCTGAAAGCCGTCTTCTGAACATCATTTTCTCTTACTCGAATCTGATGGTACCCCGACCTCAGATCGATCTTACTATAGAGCCTCGTACCCTGCAACTGATCGAACAAGTCATCGATCCTCGGAAGTGGATACTTGTTCTTTACTGTAGCTTTGTTCAACTGCCTATAGTCAATGCATAGACGCATCGATCCATCTTTCTTCTTAACAAATAAGACAGGCGCACCCCATGGCGATACGCTAGGGCGTATGTAGCTTTTGTCTAGGAGCTCTTGCAATTGAATCTTTAGCTCTCTTAGTTCCGCTGGTGCCATCCTATACGGGGCACGAGAAATTGCAGACGTCCCTGGTAGCAACTCAATCCCAAACTTGACCTCTCTCGTCGGTGGGAATCCGGGAATCTCCTCCGGAAAGACATCAGGAAACTCCGCCACTACGGGCACATCCTCAACCTTTAATTCCTTCCTCTTATCCGTCATATCAACAGCATAGATAAGATATCCCGCATGACCTCGTTCCAATAGCTGTGTCATATTGACAGCAGATATTAACGGAATCTTCGGACGGGAACCATCCCCATAAAATGTCCACTGGACTCCCAATACAGATCTAAATCGGACAGTCCTCTGCCTGCAGTCTACCACTGCCTGATACTTGTTCAGAACATCGATGCCCACAATGCAATCGAAGTCTGTCATTCCCAGCACAATCAAATATGATCTTAGTTCATTATCCTCAAAATAAATGAGGCCATCATAGACAATCTGATCCGTAGTCAAACTTCTTCCAGCGGGGGTCGAGACCATAAGAGGCTTGGGGGACGGAGAAGTGCATATGTGGTGCCTTTCAACAAAACTCGTCGACACAAAAGAGTGTGACGCACCTGTGTCTATCAATATAAGAGCAGGGTGCGTAAATAAAAGACACGTACCCGCTATAACTTCCTCCGGAGCCGCTGTAGCCTGCTCCCTCGTCAAAGCATACACCTATCCCTGAGGTGGCCCCGCGGGCTGACCTCCATACTGCCTTGGCACAAAAGGTGGCTGGTGTTGTGCCGTTCTGTCCGCAGGTCTCCCCGTAGAGCTCTGTTGTCTTCCCCTGTTGGGACACCGCCGAGCAAAGTGGCCTCTGTCGCCACAGACATAACATCCTACGCAGTCCTTTGCCAAATGTGGTTGCCCACAAAGAGTGCACTGAACTCTTCCAGATCTGTCCCCCTGAGACTGTCCTCTCCCAGATGGAGCATCATTCCTACCTTTCCCTTTCCACCGATTCTCGGGCCTCTTGCCACTGAATCTCGATGCTGAAGTGTTCCCCCTAGGCTTAAACTGATCACCCCTAGGCTTCAAATTATCAGAAGTGGATCTCTGAGGGGGTGCCAGAGGTGGCACAGCATCAGGATATGCACCGACTCCCAGTTCAGCTAGCTCAGCTCGTGAGAGTGCATCATCAAAACAGGCAGGGCCATAAGTGATCACCCTGTCATACAGTTCAGGCCTTAAGCCCTTCATGAAGTTCCGCATCTTCGCTTGAGTGCTTGCAGCAATGTGTGGCACATATCGTAGTAAGGAACAGTAATGTAGAGCATAGTCAGATACAGGCATGGTACCTTGTCTCAAGCTGGTAAACTCATCCTCCTTGGCCTGTCTTGCAGCGGCTGAGAAATAGCGGTTTAGAAACCGCGTTCGGAACATCTTCCAGTTCACTTCCTGTCCTAGAGCCTCTTGCTCAATCACTGTGGTTTTCCACCACATCAGTGCCTTCTTGGACAGCTGAAATTCTGCCAATCTGATCCAGGCCGTCTTTGCACAAGGCGCTGCCACAAATATCTGTTCGATCCTCTCTAACCATTCCTCAGCTTTCTCTCCTGATTCAGTTCCCTCGAACATCGGAGGTCGATACATCATAAACTGAGCCAAGCTCAATTCCCCAGGTAGCAACTGCTGTTCAGAGGGTTCCTCTCCTAAGGCTGGTGGTGGCAATAGATTCGTACGCCCAGCACTTGCATTTACACTAATGGCGTCACCCACTTCTATGTTTGCTGCCATGCTGCAACACAAGGGTTAATAACAACACCAAGCAGTTCATAAAACTCACCATTAGGTAATTGAACATGTTAGTATAACATCTTCTTCTTAAACATATAAACCTGTTCAAAAGTAAGCACATAGCTAACTTATTGCTAAGGCTACCCTTCACTCATTCCCGAGTTATCTAACCACTGCTCTGATACCACTAATGTGAGGTCTTCCCACCTTAACAGTGATTAATAGACATAAGAAGGACTAATCATGTATTAAGGTAACATCTTAAGGTTTTGGTTGTTACACGAGCTAACAGGATTACAGGCCAAAATACACAACTTCAAAAATAATTCATTACATTCTAAAAGAATGTCATTTAGATTTACACTACTCCTAGAGTAGATACTAATCATAACTTGAATCCTATACATTCATGTGTCCCTCGTAGCTCACTGCCTCAACCCGACCCTTAGTCCTTCCGTCCCAAAAGTGTACCTACAGGGACAACACATCATGAGCATATACAATCTTACTTATCATCATAAAAACATCATAGCAAATGCATGAAATAATTGTTAAGTAAATATGCTGGATTTCTCATTAACTTCTTATTGTTGTCCCTGACTTATAATCATGCATATGGGGCATCTTACCCCCGTGGCATCTTACCACAATATCATCGTATGGCCTCTTACCATATGGGGCATCTTACCCCGTGGCTTCTTACCACAATAACATCGCATGGCCTCTTACCATGTGGGGCATCTTACCCCGTGGCATCTTACCACAATACATCGCATGGCCTCTTACCATGTGGGGCATCTTACCCCGTGGCATCTTACCACGATAACATCGTGTAAACATCATCATATAAGCATCGTATAAACATCATCATATAAACATCGTATATACTTCATTGTATAAACATCGTATAAACATCATCATATAACCATCGTATAAACATCATCATTTCATCGTGAACACTCGTGCAATAAAAGCATAGTTGTAGTATAAAGATGTGTGTTACCGTCCGATGCCCGTACGCCTCTTACGTACCTTTTCAAAAGGAGGAGGAGTCAACAGACTTTATCTCCTTGATGGTGCCGGTACCTGGGATGGTTCTACAAGACCACATAATACCATATTAGATGCCTCAAAACCATCTCACATCATAAACTTAACAAAATAAAACATCATTATATTTTTCAACTTTCTGCCTCTCTCGATCGATCGGCCCAAGGTCTCGATCGATCTCGGCCGATCGAGACACTGTGCACAAACAGTGCCTTAGCATTCTGTCTCGCTCGATCGATAGAAACATTTTACCGATCGATCGAGGAGCTTCACCGATCGATCGAGAAATCCTTCGATCGATCGGCACCAAAATTTTGAAAACATGCTTAGACCTTCTGTCTCGCTCGATCGATCGGGACCAAATCTCGATCGATCGAGAGCTCTGAAAAATCGGGATTTTCCCCAGATTTTTGAGCACCCCTTTTCATACCATCTTTTCTACTTCATAACACATCTTTCATGCTGAAACAAACATGTGAAGAACTTCATAAAATATCCATGTAAGCTCTTAAATCAAAGGTTTAACAAAACCTAAGCTAACATGCATCATAACATCATTATAATCTTCATCCTCAACCAACTTTACAGAAAACAGAGTATGTTCTTCTTTGCCCAGATTTTCGAGCACATAGTTTCATAACTAGAAATCTACCATATAAAACATGTAATATGCTCGAGCAAACATGCTAATAGTTACATAATACTTTCATATAAGCACCCATACCAAGGTTTCACCAAACCTAAACTTAGCATGCATTAAATCACCCAAAACAAACCCAACTTAAACACAAAAACAGAGCACCAGGTCTTACCCCCTTTTTCTCCTCCTTTGGTGTGAATCAATGTACACCTTAGCCCAAGGTTTCCTCTCCTCTTTCTGCAACACTTCAGGGGCGACTTTTTGAGAAAAGGGAAGGAGAAGTGAAGAGGAAGGAGGTGATTGAAGGGTATGAGGGCTTGTCAAGTGGGGGTATGGGCTTGCCAAGTGGGGGTATGGGCTTGTCAAGTGGGGGGTGGCCGAGTGGCAGGGGGTGGTGTGGGTTGGGTGGTCATGTGGTGTTTAATTGCGTCCCGGTATATAGTACGATGTATTAAAATATCCTCACTCGATATTTTCTAACTTCATTTAATTAATACATCCCTTAAAACACCCAACATGTTCCCCACAACATATCATCATAACATAAATCGTGGCCCCCAATTTAAATACACCACAACCCTTATACACATCATAATTTATCATCATAGAACATAATCATATCACATTTCGGGGGTATTACAGAAGCATTGAAATACACTAATGATAAATGACTCAATTCCATAAGAAGCGAGGAAGAATTCCGCTTATGTGGAAAAGGAAGAAGGAACCATAATTTCATATGTTGATTATTTATGAGTTGTGGTTGTATTTATGATTTATGCATTTATGTTTGCATTCATATTATGTTGTATACGATATTATTATGTGGTAAGATGCCACGGGGTAAGATGCCCATATGGTGTAGGGTCTTCCTACCTTAACATCAATTAGTACACATAAATTGGACAGAACTTGCATTTATAACCTCTTAAGGGTTCCGGTTGTAGCTTGAGCTAAGGAGATTACAGGCCAAAATAAAATTTCCAAAAGCTATTTAATTACATTCCCATTAATGAATGTTAAAGCTATAGGTTTACACTACTCCTAGAGTATAGACTATCAAAATCTTGCATCCTACATTCATCTTGCTTCCTTTAGCTCACCTCCTCAACCCGACCCTAGGCCCTCGGTCCAAAAGTGTACCTACAGGGATAACACATCGTGAGCATATACACATTTACTTAACATTATATCAAAAGTATACAGTAATGCATAACATCCTAGTTAAGTAAAGGTTATTGGTCGTCCTTCGACTTCCTTTGTTATCCCTGACTCTTATTCATTTATTAGGGCATCTTACCCCATTGTATGGCATCTTACCATGTCATAATCATCGTGTGGCGTCTTACCACGTGGGCATCTTACCCAATCATATGGCGTCTTACCATGTCATAAACATTGCGTGGCCTCTTACCACGGGGCATCTTACCCAATCATATACTTTGGGTGGCATCTTACCACGCGGGCGTCTTACCCAATCATACACGTCGTATGACCTTATCATAAACTTCATCATCATAAACATCATCATAAACATCATCATCATAACATCATCATAAACATCTTCTTCATAACGTCATCATAAACATCATCATAAACATCGTCATCGTAACATCATCATAAATATCATCATAACCATCATCATCGTAAACATCATCATAAACATCTTCATCATAAACATCGTCGTAAGCATCATCATAAACATCATCATCGTAAACATCATCATAATATGTAAGGGTATGGTTTACCGTCCGATGCTCGTACGTCTCTTACGTACCTTAATTCCAAAAGAAGGAGAAATCGTAGAACTTTATCTCCTTGAAGTCGTGGGCACCTGGGATGGTTCTACATAACCATACAAATTGATATTAGAAGCTAAACATAGTCCAATATCCAAAAATCCCACAAAAAAATCAAAAACCACATTTTTATATCTCGCGATCGATCGCTGCCCAGGCGCGATCGATCGCGAGATCACACTGGACGAGGGGCAAAAATTCCCTTCTTGGCGATCGATCGCCACTTTTGGCGCGATCGATCGCCAGCCTCGCCGATCGATCGCCCAAGAGTGGCGATTGATCGCCAAATGCTACTGGCGGACACTGGAGGCTCGCGATCGATCGCCAAGAACGGGCGATCGATCGCCGAGTGCTGTACTCCGAAATTTCGCCATTAATGCTCATTTTTCAAGCTCCTCCTCATGCCACCCAAAACCAAACTTCCTCACAACTTCAATAACATCATAACCCACTAAAACCCACATAAAGCACTTCAAAAATCATACCCCAACCATAAACAACACATACCCAAACAAACCCACATAAAACATCAAAAACTTAACCCATTTCAACACCAAACATCATAAAACTTATAGGAATGGTTCCATACCTTTTGTAGGCTCCAAATCCTAGCAAAGATCACACAAACAAAGTTTTTTGTGGAACTTTCCTTCTCCTCCTTTGGTGGAACTCGAAAATGGGTAGGGTTTGGGGTTGGGAAGTGATTTTGGGGATTTTTAAAAGGTGAAAGGTAAAGTGGGGGTTAAAGTGATGGGTAGAGGATTTAAAAAGGGGTTGCTTTAACTTAATTAAAAATTGTACCCCAAACTTAACATGATGTATAAAATGTTCCAACATAGTATTTTAAAAGCATTTTACAAAAATGCTCCAAACTTCATCTAAAATCACATCCTCTTCATATTTAATAATTAACACAATTAAATCATGTTAACATCTTAATACCCAACACATAAATCCATCAACACATGATACATCATATAAACATAATTAATGCCTTACTTGCAATTAATTAATTTCGGGGCATCACATATGGTAAGAGGTCATACGATGTTATTATGTGGTAAGATGCCATGGGGTAAGATGCCCATATGGTAAGAGGCCATACGATACTATTATGTGGTAAGATTCCATAAGACGTTATGATGCTATGATGTTAATCAATTACATTAAGATCTAATGATTTCGTGCATGAATATTTGAAACAGGGACAATAAAAGTGGGTTAATGTGTTTAACCAGGAAGATTCATGCATTTCTTTATTTATGTGCATTTTCTATGATGATTGGCGATGGTTTATACCGCCGGACACGGATGATAGCGGTGATGTATTCCGCTGTGTCGAGGATGATGATTCATTTCTCTATGATGACACGGATGATAGCGATGGTTCATTCCGCTGTGTCAATGATGATGACTCATTCTTCTATGAGGATTGGCGATGATTCGTGCCGCCGGATATGTTGATAGCGATGCCTCTTTCCGCTATTATGTGGACGATGATTCATGCTCAGGTGTATAGCGAGGTTTCATGCCACTTATTATATGACGAGGTATCATGCCGTCGATTCTATTACGATGGATTGTGCCGCTATGTACTCAGCACAGGATTTTGCCGCCTTCGAGCGATGGGTGCTGATTACGCGCTATTATCGAGTGACGAAGACAAGTATGCCGCTATCTTGTTAGCGATGAGGTATGGGATATTGCTATTCTATTTAGCATTATTATAGCTGGCATGCGTTGATATGCATGTTTTATTATGACTATTTTACTAGCATGATGATGGATGTCATACGTTGATGTACATGGACCGTCACGAGTTGACAAGGTTGTTTAGATGTCATTATTGACATGTATCGTCACTAGTTGACGATGCCTTAGATGCCATGAGTGGGCATGTATCGTCACGGGATGACGATGACGATGGTGTAGGAGATGTCTTATTAGACATGCATCATCGTTACGATGAACAATGCGTTGAGTATACGTATTTAGTTATATGCCTTGGGTGCCAGTGCCGAGCATGGTGTCTACGTCACCGATCGACGTGACCCTTATACCGAGCGGGTTGCTCGAGAAATGGATGGACGCGCTGTACATGTGATTGTACCGCAGCATATGTTTGAGGTGATCATATTACGAGTGGTGATACCCTTGAGGTATGCTCTTTGGAATGGCTCTTTGGCCATGTAAATTGATGACAGGAGTAATCGTGGAGGAAATTACTCGCTTTCTATCGAAGTGACATGTGGTAGACAGGGTCACACCACCCTTGAGGGTGTAGAATGGGTCCTAAAGGATTAGGATCAGGTTACGTTAAGTACATAGGGACACCGGAGTGTCCAGGGTGTATCGGCATTAGAGGAACGTTGGGTACAGACCCACTACTCTATTGATTTTTCTTCCCACGGTATGGTGTGCCGTACGGAAACGTCCGTGTTGTTGGTAGGTTTGAGGTAAACCTAAAGAGGCAGCGACTAGTTTGTCTGCCGCGTGTGTGCAGTACAATGATGGGCTTGCTAGAGCTGTTATACTGCTCGTTGGAACCAAGTTTGGTAAATCGTAAGGTGATACGATGTGGATTGTGGTGGACTCTAGTAGTCACCACGTCATTTGAGGTTGAGGTTGTGCATGCCTCACTGAAACATATATACGTTTATGTTTAATCTTGGTGAGACTTGTCTGGGACAGCTCATAATGTTGGAGTACCAACAAGAGAGTCATCAAGTCGTCGTTGGCTCGATCTGGGGAATCCGTGTATTTGGGATGCAATGAGTGTTATTGTATCCAGTTTTTCCGAACGGTGGTTCGAGACTAGTGGATCTCGAGTTCGATGGCACTTTCCTTGTGGGGAAGGAGGTAGTATTATACCTATTGGGAATCTTTGAAAGATTCGACAAGTTGGTGCATGTGGTGTTGATTTTGGGAATCACACCGTGTGATGTTAATCGTCGATTATCATTCTCCACTGGGTAGGAAATAACTCAGGATTGACGGTTGTGTTTGGGGCTTAGGGGTAGGTTGTAGATACCCGAGCCGAGTGCATTGAGTATGCATGTGATGTCAGTGCTTAGGCAGGTATACCGGTGAGTATACGGATGCCAGTTATTGTTTTCCTTTTTGTCAAGCATAGAGTTATGCTATTTTTGGATGGTTAAATCTTTGATGAGAGATATGGAACACCTTGAGATTGGGAATCTCCATGGCACGATAATTATGAGGAATAATCGTGAAGTTAGTTGACTCCCTTTGAGGAGGGATTATCTTGTGTGGGTTAAGGTATTTCCTTATTGGTGTTTTCCTCCGAGTTATGCGATAGCCTTCCCAAGTTTGGATTGTTAAATCCTAGGATTATCAAGGCATGACAGGAATTCGGATTGGTTGGGTGTCGCTGTCGACACAAGCGTTGAGGATGCAATGGGTTTATTGCATGTCCTTTCAAAATTTTAAACTCTGTGGAGTCTCGGTTGTTTATTTATGATCAGGATGTGATTCTTGGAACATCCGGAGGTGGACATCTTGTGAGATGTCTTTTGTGTGAATCCGTGGCCGTGAGTTGCCCAAATTGAGTTGCAATGATGCGCCTGCTCCTTCGATGGAAAAGGTTTGAAAGTGGAAACCAGGTTTGGTATGTGTACACCGTGGTATACTAGTGTTTCCCTCGTAACGATGTATGTTAGACATCGTGAGTCATGAGAGAGATGTCTTTGAATGATATCTACGATGGAATCGGGAGCGCTTCGAATCCTTGCAGTTTCAGTTGACTAACTGCTTTGGATTATTAGCCTTGAGCTGTGCTGACGCTCTTTGACGTTATGATGGATTTGGAAGTCTATTCCACTCCAGAGTTTGACACGAGGTCAACGTTCTCACGGTTGAGGTGTCATTCAGGATGCGTTCTTACTAGTTGTATTAGAACTAAGGATGACTGTCCGATCTACAGTCGTAAGTATTGGTTGTTTTGCAGTCATGAGGGACTGACTTTTGGGATGAACCGCATCGAGGTACGTTTTGCCTCTTGGGTGATATGTTGGTTTTGGTAAGTCGCTCTGTTTCAGAGTTTGATGTGAGGTAAGTATCCTCGCGTTTATTAAGACGATTCTGATATGGTCAAGAATCGAGGTTATGGCTTCATGTTGTTGTGTAGCCTGGGTGTTACGTGATACACCGGTGCTAATTTCGAGGACGAAATTCTTTTATTGGGGGATATTGTGATGACCAGGGATTATAGATGTTAATCCCGGAGTGTTAATAACCCCTAAAGTTGTTTTACGTGGCGATTTGGAGTTTAATCGCGGTGTTGGGCCTTCTGGGCTCGTTTATTTGGGTAGTTGGGATCGTTGGATTCCGAGGTTGAGATTGTATTCTCATTTGGGTGAAAAACCTAAGAGTTGGGTTTTTAGTGTGACTCGGGATCTGGGGTGCTTTGTGTGGGCACCGGTAGGGAGTTTTGGAGTTAGAGAGAGAGTTTTTGAAAACAGATGATTTTTAATGAATCATGATGTATTTGTGGGGCTATTAGTATTTCGGGGTATTTTTGCTATAAATATCAGTTGAACCCGAGATTTTAATTATTGGAAGCCATTATTTTGCTTTGACCTCTCTCTCTCCCCGTCCGATTCCCGTCTGCCTCGACCCCCGCCGCTCCAAGCCGTGCGCCCGCCGCCGTCCGGCCGCCTTCCGGCGCGTCCGACCCACCCACGGCTTCGTCTCTTCCAGGCGCACCTTCTCATACCAAGAATTCGAAGTTTCGTCGCGTTTCGGAGTCGGATTTTGCAGAAAACGCAGACGCCCAAAATTCTAGGGTTCTTCGATTTTAAGCGATTTTCCTTCCGATCTTCGTATGGGTAACCTTCCTTACCCCTTTTTCATGCTTCTCATGAAATTCCTTGCCATTTTGTGATTTATTGGTTCGAAATTTTGCCCTAATTTCGTGAGGTTGGGGTTCGAATTTGGGGGTTTTGGCAGGGGGGTGGTGATTCTTGTTATGGGTCGTTTATTACATGTTTTAGATGTATTATGGTGCTTGGTTGGGTTCAAATTGGTGATGTTAGGGTTCAAATTTTAGGGATGGCTCTTGAGCAATTTTCGATAATGTCTCATTCGATTTCCCTCCCTGCATATGCCCTGCCCCGGGTCTTCTAAATGGTAAATTGTCGTGTGTGTCAAATATATTTTTTTTGTATAAGGGTAATGGGTGTGCTTGAGCATGGGTTGCATGTTCGTAAATAATTGTGAATTATTTATCGTGTTAGCACATCATTCCTCGGGGCATGGAACTCGAGCAAGGTTTGGCTCGGACTTCGGATATTTAAGGTACGTGCGACGTACGAGCATTTCTTTATATGAGAGCATTTGTGAAATGCATAATGTATTTTGATTGCATTGAATAATTGTGCGTATGGTTATATATATATGTTGATATAGCCAAGGAACGACCAAATCTTGATATCGCCGCCACAAGCGTGCGTAACACTAGAGTAGGATAACTCTTACAAGGTATATGGGGTACTGGATGTATATGACCAATGTAGGGCATTGAGATGCCTGAGAATGATCGTGAAATCATGTATTCATTATAAGACATTTGAGATGTCTAAGTATAATGGAGAATTGGTAAAATAAATGCTAGGCATTTGAGCTATCTGTGATTGATAGCGAGGTTGTGAAATCAGTATTAGATATTGAGATATCTATATTTGCATGTATAATGAATTTGGAATCACTATCTATTGATACTCAAGAATTAGGCATGCGATGAGTTAAATCAATGTGTTGATTTACTGATTTTTGAGATTTGATGAGTTTGATGATTGTGAGAACAGGACAGTACACGGAATCCCGGATGAGGACGTTGCCATCCAGGGAGTATCATTTAAAATTAATTAGTATTTACTTTTGTTGTAAATTATGAATTTCATTATTGTGATTATGGGATTTTGTGTATTGGTATGATCACCCCGTTGGGGGCTGTCTCTGTTGGGGCAGGTGAACAGGTACATCGATGGCTGTGGAGCTGAGCTCGAGCTGTTGATTGGATGTACTCACAGGATCGTGGTACCAGGGCTTGATGGAGCACGGTACCGTATAGAGTACTTATATACACCTGAGGGTTATATACACATTCATGATGCTCGCATGTGAGCACAGTTATACTTGTATATGGGTTGTATATAAAGGCATGAGCCTTTCTCTCTTTCATTCTATGTTGCATGCAATTAAGGGTAGAATTGCTAATGATATGAGAGTCATTGGTGTATTATGTGGGTGTTGAAACCCGCTTTTGTCGTCATATGTGTGGTGTCTTCCCTGGCTGGGAATTTACTTGGTATTGCTGTATTCTGATGAGTATTATGTTTTCCCTGGACGGGAATTATGTTATGTGTTGTGCTTTTATTTCGGGATAGCTCTATTTATGGGGAGACTCTGCCCAAATTTTTATAAAAGTCCACAATGTAAAAATGGTACAAAGGGGATGGTAATGGGCGAACTTTATGAGTCTATTTGTTGTTAGGCTGATGATCTTATAACATTGAGTTTTAAAGAAAATTTTGTAATTGCCATTCAATGGTAAATTATCATCTGAGCTTCCCGATTGACTTTTTATTGAAAGCATGTGCCACACATAGTGGTTAATACACTAATCAAGGGTTAAGGGCTAAGGGGTCCTTACATTTACGCTCTTATTCATATTGTGTTGAATATGAATTATTATGTGCTCATGTGTTGGGGGTTGTCCTTGTAGGTGCATTTGGCATAGAGAACCAGGGTCGGGGTTGATGCGTGAGCTGTAAGGAGTGCTTCAGGGATAGTAGAACAGTATCTCCCTTTTTGTATAGTTTCTACATAGAGTAGAGTAAAACTATAGTTTCACACTCTTTTGTTAGGAATGTAACTAATTCCTTTTGAAATTTTTGGTACTGTAACTCTTAAGCTCAGGGCATCAACACGGTCAATTACTTTGATTTATGCATGATTAGTTCTCGTAATTGCACCTTATAACGTTGTTAGACAACGGGGTCTCACAAAAGTCAACAACAACATTAAGCCATCATCGACGTCCGGAGGCTCTTGGAATAATTTGAAGAATCAATGAAGGGTTTAGATGATTTTCCACTGCATTTCGGTCGAAGAGTAAGGGGGAAAGAATGAGGAGGCATGCATGAAGTGTAGGTGGAAGATTAGATATTTCTTATGTGTAACATAACCTTTGGTTAAATTTTGGTCATTCAATTTTCATCATTTAAAAATATTTATTTTAAAGAATGGTAGATTAATTATTATATGTTGTTCGAATTCCCTTTGAATTTAATTTATACTACAAATTCAATTCGAAATTGTTTATTCCAATTCCGCACCAAAATACGATTCCCAAGAATTTAATTCCGTAATTACTTCATGATTTACCATACTAAATCAAATAATTAAAGGTAAGTAATTTTGTGATGCCCCGAAATCAATTATATGCAATTTGAGCATTAATGATGGTCATGTGATTATTTATGTTGGTAATTAATTTATATGATGGGTAATGAAGTGTTAGCATGATTTAATTATATTGATTATCAATTATGAGGAAAGCATGAATTTAAGGGAAGTTTGTAGCATATTGTAAAATGCTTTTAAAATACCAAGTGGAGTATTTTATACATCATGTTAAGTTTGGGGTACAATTTTTTAATTAAATTAAACAACCCCTTTTTAATCCTTTACCCATCACTTTAACCCCACTTTACCATTCACTTTAAAAATCCCCAAAATCACTTCCCAACCCCAAACCCTTCCCATTTTCGAGATCCACCAAAGAAGGAGAAGGAAAGCTTCACAAAAACTTTGTTTGTGTGATCTTTGTTAGGATTTGGAGCCTACAAGAGGTATGGAACCATTCCTAAAAGTTTTATGATGTTTGGTGTTGAAATGGGTTAGTTTTTGATGCTTTATGTGGGTTTGTTTTGGGTATATGTTGTTTATGGTTGGGGTATGATTTTTGAAGTGTTTTATGTGGGTTTTAGTGGGTTATGATGTTATTGATGTTGTAGGGAAGTTTGGATTTGTAAGGCATGAAGAAAGGTTTGAAAAATGCTCATTAATGGCGATTTTTCGATGTACAGCGACTGGCGATCGATCGCCCATTTTTGGCGATCGATCGCGAGCCGGCAGTGGGCGCCAGTAGCGTTTGGCGATCGATCGCCACCTTTGGGCGATCGATCGGCGAGGCTGGCGATCGATCGCGCCAAAAGTGGCGATTGATCGCCAAGATGCAAAATTTTGAGCCTCGTCCAGTATGATCTCGCGATCGATCGGGCCTGGGCGGCGATCGATCGCGAGGTGTAAAAATGTGCATTTTTGATATTTTTGTGGGATTTTTGGATATTGGACTATATTTAGCTTCTAATATCAATTTGTATGGTTATGTAGAACCATCCCAGGTACCCACGACTTCAAGGAGATAAAGTCCTCCGACTTCTCCATTTTGGGAATTAAGGTACGTAAGAAACGTACGAGCATCGGACGGTAAACCATACTCCTACATTTAATGATGATGTTTATGATGATGATGATGATGATGTTAATGATGATGTTTATGATGATGATGATGACGATGTTTATGATGATGTTTATGATGATGATGTTTATGATGATGTTTATGATGATGATGTTTATGATGATGATTATGATGATGTTTACGATGATGATGTTTATGATGATGTTTATGATGATGATGTTTATGATAAGTAAGTTTATGATAAGGTCATACGACGTATATGATTGGGTAAGACGCCCATGTGGTAAGATGCCACCCAATGTATGTGAGTGGGTAAGATGCCCCTGTGGTAAGATGCCACACGATGTTTATGATGTGGTAAGACACCATACGATTGGGTAAGATGCCCATGTGGTAAGATGCCACACGATGGTTATGTTATGGTAAGATGCCATGCAATGGGGTAAGATGCCCTTATGCATGAACAAGAATCGGGGATAACAAAAGAAGTTGAAGAACGACCAATATCTTTTACTTAACTAAGATGTTATGCATTACTGTATGCCTTTTTATATCATGTTAAGTAAATATGTATATGCTCACGATGTGTTGTCCCTGTAGATACACTTTTGGACCAAAGGGCCTAGGGTCGGGTTGAGGCGGTGAGCTAAAAGGAGCAAGATGAATATAGGATGCAGGATTTTGATAGTCTCTACTCTAGGAGTAGTGTAAACCTATAGCTTTAACATTCATTTTTGAGAATGTAATTAATTAGCTTTTGGAAATTTATTTTGGCCTGTAATCTTCTTAGCTCAAGCTACAACCGGAACCCTTAAGAGGATATGAATGTATGATTGGTCCATGTTATGTGTATAAGATGATGTTACGGTAGGAAGACCCTACATTAGTGGTATCAGAGCAGTGGTTAGATAACCCGGGAATGAGTGAAGGGTAGCCTTAGCAATAAGTTAGCTAGGTGCTTACTTTTAAACATGTTTTGCACATAAGTTGCATATGAAGTATATGATGCTGTGCTAACATGTTTTGTTTATCTAACGAGGTATTATATGAACTGCTTTTGGGTATTGTTGTTAACCCTTGTCTTGCAGTAT
This sequence comes from Haberlea rhodopensis, assembly GCA_907163345.1. Classification (NCBI taxonomy): domain Eukaryota; kingdom Viridiplantae; phylum Streptophyta; class Magnoliopsida; order Lamiales; family Gesneriaceae; genus Haberlea; species Haberlea rhodopensis. The sequence continues at coordinate 517,888 of CAJQUN010000032.1, read as the reverse complement.
GGCAGAAAACGTGGAAGTGGGTGACGCAGTGAGTGTCAATGCAAGTGCGGGACGTACGAATCCCCTACCCCCGCCAGCTTTTAATGATGAACCGTCCGAACAACTATTGTTGCCATGGGAGCTAAGTTTAACTCAATTTCTTGCATACCGACCCCCAACCTTTGAAGGAACCGAAACAGGGGAACGAGCTGAGGAATGGTTAGAAAGGATAGAGCAAATCTTTGTGGCAGCCCCATGTGCGAAGACAGCATGGATACGGTTAGCAGAGTTCCAATTGGCCAAGAAGGCACTAATGTGGTGGAAGACCACTGTGGTAGAGCAAGAGGCTCAAGGTCATGAAGTTAATTGGAAAATGTTTCGAACTCGGTTTCTGAACCGCTATTTCTCGGCTGCTGCACGACAGGCTAAGGAAGATGAATTTACTCACCTCAAGCATGGTAATATGTCAGTGTCAGATTATGCTCTTCAATACTGCTCTTTACTCAGATATGTGCCTCATATCGCCACGAGCACACAAGCAAAGATGAGGAACTTCATGAAGGGCTTGAGGTCGGAGCTGTATGATAGGGTGATCACTTATGGCCCTACTTGCTTTGACGATGCACTTTCACGGGTTGAGCTAGCCGAGCTAGGAGTTGGTGCATACCCTGATGTCGTACCACCTCCAGCACCCCCTCAGAAATCCACTCCTGAAAACTTGAAGCCGAGGGGTGAGCAGTTCAAGTCAAGGGGGAACACATCGGCGTCAAGGTTCAGTGGTAAGAGGCCCGACAATAGATGGAAAGGAAACCGTAGGAGCGATGCCCCATCTGGGAGGGGGCAGTCTCAGGGAGACAGATCCGGGAAGGTCCAGTGCACTCTTTGTGGGCAACCACATCTGACGAAAGATTGTGTAGGATGATGTTTGTGGCGACAAAGGCCACTTTGCTAGGCAGTGTCCCAACAGGGGAAGTCAACAGGGTTCTGCGGGGAGGCCTGCGGATAGATCGGCTCAGCACAGACCACCATTTGTGTCAAGACAGTATGGAGGTCAACCCATGGGGCCACCTCAGGGACAGGTTTATGCCTTGTCAAGGGAGCAGGCTGCAGTGGCTCCGGAGGAGGTTATAGCGGGTACGTGTCTTTTATTTACGCACCCTGCTTTTATATTGATTGACACAGGTGCATCACACTCTTTCGTGTCGACAAGTTTTGTGGAAAGGCACCACATATGCACTTCTCCGTCGCCCACGCCTCTTGTAGTCTCGACCCCCGCTGGAAGAAGTATGATTACTGATCAGATTGTCTATGATGGCCTCATTTATTTTGAGGATAAAGAGCTAAGGTCAGACTTGATTATTCTGGGAATGTCAGACTTTGACTGCATAGTGGGCATTGATGTTCTGAACAAGTATCAGGCAGTTGTGAACTACAGGCAGAGGACTGTCCGATTCAGATCTGAAATGGGAGTCCATTGGACATTCTATGGGGATGGTTCTCGTTCTAAGATCCCGTTGATATCTGCTGTCAAGATGGCACAGTTGTTGGAACGAGGCCATACAGGATATCTCATATATGCCGTTGATGTTATGGAAAAGAAAGAAGAAGTGAAAGTTGAGGATGTGCCCGTAGTGGCGGAGTTCCCTGATGTCTTTCTGTAAGGACCCTAGTTCCTTAAGTGCGGATTAAGGCATAATTAGAGCTAATATAAATCATCAGAGTGAAATAATCGTGTTGAGACTATGAGCTTTAAGAATTACATGCCAAAATAAGGACTAACAATGGATTAGTTACATTCCCATCTAAATGAATGTTATCAATTATAGTTTTACACTACTCCTAGAGTAGATACTATACAAAATTAATCATGTCCTTCCTTCCTCAAAAGAATTCTTCACAAGCTCACCACCTCAACCCGTTCTAGCCCCTCTATCATCATGCCAAAAAGTACCTACATGGACAACCCTCAAACATGAGCAATGATATCATTCATATACAACACAATATGAAGATAAAGCGTAAATGCATAATCATAATAAAACACTTCCTGTTTTTCCCATGCATTTTAAACGCTTCCCGTTTGGTTGTCCCTGTACCATAACTCATGAGTATAATCAATAGATTATTTAATGGTCTACACATGTCATGACATAATACCATTCCATTATCACCGATTACCAATCACCAATCCCTAGTCTGTCCATCACAATGTATTTTAATGCCCCTCGCTTATTTACATATAGGCGGCATAGAATAACCTCGCTTCAATGGACATGCGGTACTCCCACCCCTCGCCTCACATTGAGCGGCAAATATTCTTTCCTCGCCCTATATGATAACCACGCTCAAATGTGACAGGCGGCGCTCCCACCCCTCGCTTCACATTTAGCGGAACCAAAACAAATAGCGGCAAGCATTAAAATCATCAAGGGATGACCATGACTCATGGGAAGTGCACCAATAACCAACATATGCATATACAATCATCATGCATAAATCAACATGTATTTGCATCCACAATGCATAATTCCATATATACTCGCATCCACAATGCATAAACAATGAGTATACTAGATACATGTACCGTTGGGTGCCCGTACGTCCTCTACGTACCTTTCCAAAAGTGGAATTGATATGGCTTCACTTCCTTGGTTGCGTTGCTACCTGGGATGGTTCTACACAATCACACACCCCATATTAGAAGCCAAATAATAGTTGAATACCAAAAATTCCATCAATCAAGCCAAAGAAATAATTTTCAGCAAAAATGCTCTACCGATCGATCGGTCACACCCTTACCGATCGATCGGTAACTGTTCATAATTCCCAATTTAATCTACGGCTTTTATCGATCGATCGGTCCAAGATACCGATCGATCGCTAGCCATCCACCGATCGATCGGTCGCTTTTACCGATCGATCGGTAAGCATAGAATTTTCACCCCTCGCTTCGCACTTGCACCGATCGATCGTAGCCCTGCTACCGATCGATCGGTCGCCGCGACATTTTCGGGCAAACTCCATTTTTTTGGTACAAAACTACCAAATAACCCAAAACATCCTAAACCAAAGACATCCCAACAACATATCATCACAAAAACCTCAAAAAACCATACCCCAGCCACATATAACACCAACCCACAACAAACCCATATGAAAAACTCAAATAACAAACTCAGATCAACACAAATCTTTGCAAAAACAACAAGGAGGGACATATACTGTAAGGACCCCCTTAGCCCTTAACCCCTGATTAGTGTATTAACCATTATGTGTGGCACATGCTTTCAATAAAAAGTCAATCGGGAAGCTCAGATGATACTTTACCATTGAATGGCAATTACAAATTTCCTTTAATACTCAAAGTCATAAGATCATCAGCCTAACAGCAAATAGACTCATATGTTCGCCCTTTACCATCCCTTTGGTGCCACTTTTTACATTGTGGGCTTTTATAAAAATTTGGGCAGAGTCTCCCCATAAATAGAGCTATCCCGAAATAAAAGCACAACACATAACATAATTCCCGGCCAGGGAAACATAATACTCATCAGAATACAGCAAAACCAAGTAAATTCCCAGCTAGGGAAGACACCACACATATGATAACAAAAGTGGGTTTCAACACCCACATAATACACCAATGACTCTCTTATCATTAGCAATTCTACCCTTAATTGCATGCAACATAGAATGAAAGAGAGAAAGGCTCATGCCTTTATATACAACCCATATACAAGTATAATCGTGCTCACATGCGAGCATCATGAATATGTATATTATCCTCAGGTGTATATGAGTACTCTATACGATACCGTGCTCCATCAAGCCCTGGTACCACGATCCTGGGAGTACCTCCAATCAACAGCTCGAGCTCAGCTCCACAGCCATCGATGTACCTGTTCACCTGTCCCAACAGAGACAGCCCCCAACGGGGTGAGCATACCAATACACAAAATCCCATAATCACAATAATGAAATTCATAATTTACAACAAAGGTAAATACTAATGAATTTAAATGATACTCCCTGGATGGCAACCTCATCCGGGATTCCGTGTACTGTCCCTGTTCTCACAATCGTCAAACTCACAAATCTAAAAAATCAGTAAATCAATACATTGATTGACCCATCGCATGCCTAATCCTCGAGTATCAATAGATAGTGATTTCAAATTCATTATACATGCAAATATAGATATCTCAATATCTAATACTGATTTCACAACCTCGCTATCAATCACAGATAGCTCAAATGCCTAGCATTTATTTTACCAATCCTTCATTATACCTAGACATCTCAAATGTCTTATAATGAATACATGATTCTACGAACCTAGACATCTCAAATGTCTCATAATGAATACATGATTCTAAGAACCTAGACATCTCAAATGTCTTATAATGAATATATGATTCTAAGAACCTAGACATCTCAAATGTCTTATAATGAATACATGATTCTAAGAACCTAGACATCTCAAATGTCTTATAATGAATACATGATTCTACGATCATCCTCAGACATCTCAAATGCCCTACAATAGTCATATAAACCCAGTACCCCTTATATCTTGTAAGAGTTCCTACTCTAGTGTCACGCATGCTACAAGCGGCGATATCAAGATTTGGTCGTTCCTTGGCTATATCAACATATATGTATAACCATACGCACAATATTCAATGAAATCAAAAATACCTTATGCATTTCACAATGCTCTAATATATATAGTAATGCTCGTACGTCGCACGTACCTTAAATCTCCGAAGTCCGAGCCAAACCTTGCTCGTGTTCCATGCCCCGAGGAACGATGTGCTAACACGATAAATAATTCACAATTATTTACGAACATGCAACCCATGCTCAAGCACACCCATAACCCTCAAAATATTGCCAACACACGACAATTAACCTTTTAAAAGACCCGGGGCAGGGTACATGCAGGGAGGGGAACGAATGAGACAATAACGAAAATTGTTCAAGAACACCCTACAAATTTTCGAACCCTAATCTCACAAATCGAACCCAATTAAACACCATAATTCATTTAAAAAGTGAATTAAACCATCAATAGCAAGAATCATCACCCTTGCCAAAAACCCCCAAATTTTCGAACCAACCCTACAAAAATTCGAAAATAATTTCGAACCAAAACCACCCAAATTAGCAGGGAAAAACATCACAAGTATGGAAAAGGGGTAAGGAAGGTTACCCAATCGAAAATCGGAAGGAAAATCGACCAAAATCGAAGAACCCTAGAATTTGGGGATCGACGCATTCCTGCAAAATCCGACTTCAAAACGCGACGAAACTCTCAATTCCCGGAGGGGATAGCTGCGCCTCGACGAGACGAAGCCGGTGGCGGGTCGCACGCGCCGAACGGTGGCCGGACGGCGGCGAACGCACGGCCTGAAGCCGCGGGGGCTGGGGAGATCGGGAATGGGCGCGGGCGCGGGAGAGAGAAAGAAAGTGGGGCTGAAATGAAATTAATTTTAAAAATCTCAGGTTCAATTGGTATTTATAGCAAAAATACCCCGAAATACTAATAGCTCCACAAATACATCATGATTCATTAAAAATCATCTGTTTTCAAAATTCTCTCTCTAACTCCAAAACCCCCTACCGGTGCCCACACAAGCACCCCAGATCCCGAGTCACACTAAAAACCCAACTCTTAGGTTTTTCACCCAAATGAGAATACAATCTCAACCTCTGGATCCAATGATCCCAACTACCCAAATAAACGAGCCCAGAAGGCCCAACACCTCGATTAAACTCCAAATCGCCACGTAAAGCAACTTTAGGGGTTATTAACACTCCGGGATTAGCATCTATAATCCCTGGTCATCACAATATCCCCCACTAAAAGAATTTCGTCCTCGAAATTAGCACCGGTGTATCACATAACACCCAGGCTACACAATAACATGAAGCCATAACCTCGATTCTTGACCATATCAGAATCGTATTAAAAAAAAACGCGAGGATACTTACCTCTCTTCAAACTCTGAAACAGAGCGACTTACCAAAACCAATATATTACCCAAGAGGCAAAAACGTACCTCGATGCGGGTCATCCCAAAAGTCAGCCTCTCATGACTGCAAAACAACCAATACTTACGGCTGTATATCGGACAGTCATCCTTAGTTCTAATACAATTAGTATGAACGCATCCTAAATGACACCTCAACCGTGAGAACGTTGACCTCGTGTCAAACTCTGGAGTGGAATAGACTTCCAAATCCATCATAACGTCAAAGAGCGTCAGCACAACTCAACGCTAATAATCCAAAAGCAGTTAGTCAACTGAAACTGCGAGGATTCGAATCGCTCCTGATTCTATCGTAGATATCATTCAATGACATCTCTATCATGACTCACGATGTCTAACATTCATCGTTACGAGGGATATAGTAGTATACCACGGTGTACACATACCAAACCTGGTTTCCACTTTCTAACCTCCTCCATCGAATGAGCAGTTGCATCAATGCAACTCAATTTGGGCAACACACGACCACAGATTCACACAAAAGACATCTCACAAGATGTCCACCTCCAGATGTTCCAAGAATTACATCCTAATCATAAATAAACGATCGAAACTCCACAGAGTTTCAAATTCTGAAAGGACATGCAATAAACCCATTGCATCCTCAACACTTGTGTCGACAGCGACACCCAACCAATCCGAATTCCTGCCATCCCTTGATAATCCTAGGATTTAACAATCCAAACTTGGGAAGGCTATCGCATAACTCGGAGGAAAACACCAACAAGGAAATACCTTAACCCACACAAGATAATCCCTCCTCACGGGAAGTCAACTAACTTCACGGTTATCCCTCATAATCATCGTGCCATGGAGATTCTCAATCTCAAGGTGTTCCATATCTCTCATCAGAGATTTAACCATCCAAAAATAGCATAACCCTATGCTTGACAAAAGGAAAACAACCACTGGCATCCGTATACTCATCGGTATACCTGCCTAAGCACGAACACCACATGCATACTCAATGCACTTGGCTCAGGTATCTACAACATACCCCTAAGCCCCGAACACAACTGTCAATCCTGAGTCATTCCCATCCAGTGGAGAATGATAATCGACGATCGACAACACGCGGTGTGATTCCCAAAATCAACACTACATGCAATAACTTACCGAATCTTTCAAAGATTCCCTCAGATCGAGTCAACAACGACTTGATGACTCTCTTGTTGGTACTCCAACATTGTGAGCTGTCCCAGACAAGTCTCACCAAGATTAAACATAAACGTATACACGTTTCAGTGAGGCATGCACAACCTCAGCCTCAACCTCAAATGACGTGGTGACTGCTAGAGTCCACCAGAACCCACATCGTATCACCTTACGATTTGCCAAACTTGGTTCCAACGAGCAGTAAAACGGCTCTAGTAAGCCCCTCATGGTGCTGCACACATACGGCAGACAAACTAGCCTCTGCCTCTTTAGGTTTACCTCAAACCTACCAACAAGACGGACGTTCCCACATGGCATACCATACCATGGGAAGAAAACTCAATAGAGTAGTGGGTCTTTATCCAACATTCCTCTAATGCCGATACACCCTGGACACTCCAATGTCCCTATGTACTTAACATAACCTGATCCTACTCCCTTAGGACTCATCCTACACCCTCATGGGTGGTGTGACCATGTCTACCACATGTCACATCAATAGAAAGCGAGTAATTCCTCCACGATTACTCCCGTCGTCAAATTACATGGCCAAAAGCCATTCCAACGAGCATACCTCAAGGGTATCACCACTCGTAATATGATTACCCCAAAATAAGCTGCGGTACGATCACATGTATAGCGCATCCATCCATTCCTCGAGCAACCCGCTCGGTATAAGGGCCACGTCGATCAGTGACGCACACACCACCTTGTGCTCGGTACTGGCACCCAAGGCATACCACTAAATACGTATACTCAACGCATCGTTCATCGTAACGATGATGCATGTCTAAAAAGACATCTCCTACACCATCGTCATCGTCATCCTGTGACGACACATGCCAACTCATGGCATCTAAGGCATTGCCAACTAGTGACGATACATGTCAACAATGACATCTAAACAACCCAGTCAACTCGTGACGGTCCATGTACATCAGCGTATGTCATTCACCATCATGCTAGTAAAATAGGCATAATAAAACATGTATATCAACGCATGCCAGCTACAATAAAGCTAATAGAATAACAATATCTCATACCTCATTGCTAACAATATAGCGGCATACCTGTCTCCGTCGCTCAATAATAGTGCGTAATCAGCACCCATCGCTCGAAGGCGGCAAAATCCTGTGCTGAGTACATAGCGGCACAATCCCTCGCTATAGAATCGACGGCATGACACCTCGTCATAAAATAAGTGGCACGAAACCTCGCTATACACCTGAGCATGAATCATCGTCCACATAATAGCGGAAAGAGGCATCGCTATAAATACCCGGCGGTATAAACCATCGCCAATCAATATAGCGGAATGAACCGTCGCTATCAATACACATGGCGGAATGAACCATCGCCAATAAATATAGCGGAATGAACCATCGCTATCAATACACCTGGCGGAATGAACCATCGCCAATAAAAATAGCGGAATGAACCATCGCTATCAATACACCTGGCGGAATGAACCATCGCCAATAAATATAGCGGAATGAACCATCGCTATCAATACACCTGGCTGAATGAACCATCGCCAATAAATATAAATCGACACAGCGGGACACATCACCACTATCATCCGTGTCATCACAAATGAATGAATCATCATCCTAACAAGCGGCATCTCATCCTCGCTTCTTCATACAAGCGGTATCTCATCCTCGCTTCGTATGGCATCCACGTAAGCAGAATTTTGCTCCTTATGGAAATCCACGTAAGCGGAATTTTTCCTCGTTCCTATGGAATCCATGTCAGCAGAATTGTTGCTTCTTATGGAATTGAGTCACTTATCAGTAGTGCATTTCAATGCTTCTTACTACTCCACATAAGCGGAATTTTTCCTCGCTTCATATGGACCTTAGCATAAGCATTGAAATCCTCACTAGGATAACCTGGACTCGTGAAATATCAATAGTGCATTTCAATGCTTCTTACTACTCCATATAAGCGGAATTCTTCCTCGCTTCATATGGGCCTTAGTGTAAGCATTGAAATCCTCACTTTATATTTCACAATATACATATGCAAAACGATGCGTATCAACATGTATCATATCATAATGCACTATCTTATGCATACCTTGATTTACCTTGTGTTAAATGACTAAACACATAATACATGTTACCATTGGGATGCCCGTACATATGTATAATCATCATTCCTTTTTGTACTCCATATTTCCTGTAACCTGCAACCATCAGGGTTAGCAGCAATAGCCATATACGCTATGCATCAAACATTCAATACATATATGCAACCACTTGCATGTCAATACGTATACCAAGACATGTTACCATCCCTTTACCTGATTTTCTTAAAAACCAGCTTCCTTGGCACATAACACACGGAGTGCCAGACATCACTATTAATGCAATCCTATCGTGTTCCACACGATTCCTGCAACCACAATGGTTAGCAATACCACTTTTCATATCATTATAGCACATAAACAATTTGTTATGTCATACAACATTAATGCCATCATGCATAAATATGTGCTATCAATAACTTCCTAGGCCATTAACAGCCCCAATGAGCAACCACTGCTCTGATACAACTAATGTAAGGACCCCCTTAGCCCTTAACCCCTGATTAGTGTATTAACCACTATGTGTGGCACATGCTTTCAATAAAAAGTCAATCGGGAAGCTCAGATGATACTTTACCATTGAATGGCAATTACAAATTTCCTTTAATACTCAAAGTCATAAGATCATCAGCCTAACAGCAAATAGACTCATATGTTCGCCCTTTACCATCCCTTTGGTGCCACTTTTTACATTGTGGGCTTTTATAAAAATTTGGGCAGAGTCTCCCCATAAATAGAGCTATCCCGAAATAAAAGCACAACACATAACATAATTCCCGGCCAGGGAAACATAATACTCATCAGAATACAGCAAAACCAAGTAAATTCCCAGCCAGGGAAGACACCACACATATGATAACAAAAGTGGGTTTCAACACCCACATAATACACCAATGACTCTCTTATCATTAGCAATTCTACCCTTAATTGCATGCAACATAGAATGAAAGAGAGAAAGGCTCATGCCTTTATATACAACCCATATACAAGTATAATCGTGCTCACATGCGAGCATCATGAATATGTATATTATCCTCAGGTGTATATGAGTACTCTATACGATACCGTGCTCCATCAAGCCCTGGTACCACGATCCTGGGAGTACCTCCAATCAACAGCTCGAGCTCAGCTCCACAGCCATCGATGTACCTGTTCACCTGTCCCAACAGAGACAGCCCCCAACAGGGTGAGCATACCAATACACAAAATCCCATAATCACAATAATGAAATTCATAATTTACAACAAAGGTAAATACTAATGAATTTAAATGATACTCCCTGGATGGTAACCTCATCCGGGATTCCGTGTACTGTCCCTGTTCTCACAATCGTCAAACTCATCAAATCTCAAAAATCAGTAAATCAATACATTGATTGACCCATCGCATGCCTAATCCTCGAGTATCAATAGATAGTGATTTCAAATTCATTATACATGCAAATATAGATATCTCAATATCTAATACTGATTTCACAACCTTGCTATCAATCACAGATAGCTCAAATGCCTAGCATTTATTTTACCAATCCTTCATTATACCTAGACATCTCAAATGTCTTATAATGAATACATGATTCTACGAACCTAGACATCTCAAATGTCTCATAATGAATACATGATTCTAAGAACCTAGACATCTCAAATGTCTTATAATGAATACATGATTCTAAGAACCTAGACATCTCAAATGTCTTATAATGAATACATGATTCTACGATCATCCTCAGGCATCTCAAATGCCCTACAATAGTCATATAAACCCAGTACCCCTTATATCTTGTAAGAGTTATCCTACTCTAGTGTCACGCACGCTACAAGCGGCGATATCAAGATTTGGTCGTTCCTTGGCTATATCAACATATATGTATAACCATACGCACAATATTCAATGAAATCAAAAATACCTTATGCATTTCACATTGCTCTAATATATATAGTAATGCTCGTACGTCGCACGTACCTTAAATCTCCGAAGTCCGAGCCAAACCTTGCTCGTGTTCCATGCCCCGAGGAACGATGTGCTAACACGATAAATAATTCACAATTATTTACGAACATGCAACCCATGCTCAAGCACACCCATAACCCTCAAAATATTGTCAACACACGACAATTAACCTTTTAAAAGACCCGGGGCAGGGTACATGCAGGGAGGGGAACGAATGAGACAATAACGAAAATTGTTCAAGAACACCCTACAAATTTTGAACCCTAATCTCACAAATCGAACCCAATTAAACACCATAATTCATTTAAAAAGTGAATTAAACCATCAATAGCAAGAATCATCACCCTTGCCAAAAACCCCCAAATTTTCGAACCAACCCTACAAAAATTCGAAAATAATTTCGAACCAAAACCACCCAAATTAGCAGGGAAAAACATCACAAGTATGGAAAAGGGGTAAGGAAGGTTACCCAATCGAAAATCGGAAGGAAAATCGACCGAAATCGAAGAACCCTAGAATTTGGGGATCGACGCATTCCTGCAAAATCCGACTTCAAAACGCGACGAAACTCTCAATTGCCGGAGGGGATAGCTGCGCCTCGACGAGACGAAGCCGGTGGCGGGTCGCACGCGCCGAACGGCGGCGGGCGCACGACCTGAAGCCGCGGGGGCTGGGGAGATCGGGAATGGGCGCGGGCGCGGGAGAGAGAAAGAAAGTGGGGCTGAAATGAAATTAATTTTAAAAATCTCGGGTTCAATTGGTATTTATAGCAAAAATACCCCGAAATACTAATAGCTCCACAAATACATCATGATTCATTAAAAATCATCTGTTTTAAAAAATTCTCTCTCTAACTCCAAAACCCCCTACCGGTGCCCACACAAGCACCCCAGATCCCGAGTCACACTAAAAACCCAACTCTTAGGTTTTTCACCCAAATGAGAATACAATCTCAACCTCTGGATCCAACGATCCCAACTACCCAAATAAACGAGCCCAGAAGGCCCAACACCTCGATTAAACTCCAAATCGCCACGTAAAACAACTTTAGGGGTTATTAACACTCCGGGATTAGCATCTATAATCCTTGGTCATCACATATACCCTTCCTAGACCTTAAATCTTACCAAGAATCACTCCACAATAGTTTGAGCAAAGATTTCTCTTCCTCCTTGGGGCCAAAAACGAAAATAAGGGGAAAGGGTTAGGGTTGGGGAGTGTTGGGGAATTAAGGAGTAAAATGGTAAAGTGGTTGATAAAGTGGGGTGATTAAAATGAAGTGCATTCCACAATTCCATGGTGTATAAAACACCCCAACATGATATTTAAAAGCATTAATCCAAAATGCACCAAAATATCAATTAAACTCATGATTTCCAATTAATTGCTAACCATGGCAAATAAATCATGCTAATAACAATTTTTTCCAACATGCACAACATGCACCCTGAAATGCTCTCCCTGGTCACTCTATCATGTGACTAAGCATTTCCATAAGATAAATAAATCCAACACATAATTAATTACCACCATAATTAATCATATAAACACAATTAATGCCCAAATTGCAATTAATCATTTCGGGGATATCACAATTACCGGGAACGTCTGCCATTTCTCGTGCCCCTTATAGGATGGCACCAGCGGAGCTAAGGGAATTAAAGACACAGTTGCAAGAGCTCCTTGATAAGGGCTATATACGCCCTAGCGTATCGCCCTGGGGTGCACCAGTTTTATTTGTCAAGAAGAAAGATGGTTCGATGCGTCTGTGCATTGACTACAGACAACTGAACAAAGCTACAGTGAAGAATAAGTATCCACTTCCAAGGATTGATGACTTGTTTGACCAGTTGCAGGGTACGAGGCTTTACAGTAAGATCGATCTGAGGTCGGGGTACCATCAGATTCGAGTAAGGGAAGATGATATCCAGAAGACAGCTTTCAGGACTAGATATGGGCACTATGAATTCCTAGTCATGCCTTTTGGGGTGACGAATGCCTCAGTTGTTTTCATGAGTTTGATGAACAGGGTGTTCCAGCCATATTTGGATCAGTTCATCATAGTTTTCATTGACGATATACTCATCTACTCCCGGACTGAAGAGGAACACGTGAGGCACTTGAGGACGGTACTCCAGATCCTTAGGGATCATCAGTTATATGCAAAGCTCAGCAAGTGCGAGTTCTGGTTGAACAGTGTGGTATTCTTGGGCCATGTTATATCTAGTAGTGGGATATCTGTAGATCCCAGGAAGATTGAAGCTGTGATGGAGTGGACTGCACCCACTTCTGTGCCCGAGATACGAAGCTTCCTTGGTTTAGCGGGTTATTACCGACGTTTTGTCGAGGGATTCTCTAAGATCGCTAAGCCGTTGACACAGCTGACTCAGAAAGGAGTCCCGTTCTATTGGTCCGAAGCTTGTGAGGGAAGCTTCCAAGAATTGAAGCGTCGTTTGACGACAGCGCAGTGTTGGTGATTCCTTCTGAGAATAAGAAGTTTGCCTTGTACACGGATGCATCATTGCAAGGTTTGGGCTGTGTGCTGATGCAAGATAAGCACGTGGTAGCTTATGCTTCGAGGCAGTTGAAGCCTCATGAGACCAGATACCCAGTCCATGATCTGGAATTGGCGGCCATCATTTTTGCCTTGAAGATTTGGCGTCATTATCTTTATGGTACGACGTTTACTATCTATACGGGCCATAAGAGCCTGAAATTTCTATTCACTCAGGTTGAACTGAATATGCGTCAAAGAAGATGGATGGATTTGCTCAAGGATTATGACTGTGAGATTGAGTACCATCCTGGTAAAGCAAATTTGATAGCAGACGCCTTAAGTCGGAAGGTGAAGAGTACTGCTGAAGACGCTATGTGTTTATCAGCGATGATGACCTATTATTGCCATCTGGGCTATGATTTTGATGTGGACACGTCGCCGGTGCGAGTGTCGACCTTATTGGCCGAGCCAGACGTATTTGAGGCTATCAGGAAAGCCCAGAGGTTAGATGATGAAGTTCAGAGATGGTCATCGATAGTACTTCGAGGGCAACCATCAAAGTTCAGAATGGCAGAAGATGATTCCTTAAGGCTGGGCAACCGATGGGTAGTCCCAGATACACCAGAGTTGTGTAGAGGGATATTGGAGCGAGCCCACAGTAGTCGGTTCAGTATCCACCCAGGAGGAAGGAAGATGTACAAGGACCTATGCGGTCAATTCTGATGGAGACGCATGAAGCGTGATGTGATGACTTTCGTCAAAAGATGTTTGATTTGTCAACAAGTAAAGGCAGAAAGACAGAGGCTTGGTGGTGAGCTGAAGAGCTTGGAAGTACCTAAGTGGAAGTGGGAACACATATCTATGGACTTCGTGACCCACTTGCCAAGAACGGCCTCTGGATTCGATGCGATTTGGGTGATCGTTGATAGGCTGACGAAAGTAGCTCATTTCATCCCTTACAACATGACTTTCACATATTTAAAGATGGCCCAATTATATGTACGGGATGTAGTGAGGTTGCATGGGATTCCAGTCTCGATTGTGTCTGACAGAGACCCAAGGTTTACTTCTCATTTCTGGGAGGGTCTCCAGACAGCTTTGGGCACCGAGGTGAGACTGAGTACAGCTTATCACCCTCAGACAGACGGCCAAACAGAGCGTACTATACAGACGCTTGAAGATATGCTGAGGGCATGTGTTTTGGAGTTTGATACTCCGTGGCAAGATTCTATGCCGCTGGTAGAGTTCTCCTATAATAACAGCTATCAGGCGAGCATTCAAATGGCCCCTTTTGAAGCTCTTTATGGACGACGTTGTAGGTCACCGCTGTATTGGGAGGACTTGACTAGTAAGGCGGTCGGAGGACCGGATATGATTAAAGATATGGAAGACAAGATTAAGATGATACGCTTAAAGATGAAAGCGGCCCAAGATAGGCAAGCAGCCTATGCAAATAAGCGGCGACGGCCGCTAGAATTCCAAGTAGGAGACAAGGTCTTCTTGAAAATCTCACCCTTCAGGGGTGTGGTCCGTTTTGGTATGCGGGGTAAGTTATCTCCAAGATATGTCGGACCGTATGAGGTGTTACGGTGTATTGGTACATTAGCTTACCGTTTGGCTCTACCGCCATCTTTATCCGGGATTGATGATGTTTTCCACGTTTCTATGCTACGGAAGTATGAGCCAGACCCGTCTCATGTTTTACAGCCTACTGAAGTGCAGTTAGATTCAGATGTATCTTACGTTGAACGATCGGTCAGGATTCTGGATCGTGAGGATCGCAGATTACGAAGTAAAGTTATACCGATGGTCAAAGTTCAGTGGGATCGTCGGGGTGTCGAGGAGGCTACGTGGGAGACGGAACGACATATGATGCAGCATTACCCGGAACTATTTTCTGGTATGTTTTATGTTTAGTTTCCTTATGGTAAAGTGCATGCGATTTCGAGGACGAAATCTTATAAGTAGGGGAGTAATGTGATGCCCCGAAATCAATTATATGCAATTTGAACATTAATGATGGTCATGTGATTATTTATGTTGGTAATTAATTTATATGATGGGTAATGAAGTGTTAGCATGATTTAATTATATTGATTACCAATTATGAGGAAAGCATGAATTTAAGGGAAGTTTGTAGCATATTGTAAAATGCTTTTAAAATACCAAGTGGAGTATTTTATACATCATGTTAAGTTTGGGGTAAAAAAAATTTAATTAAATTAAACAACCCCTTTTTAATCCTTTACCCATCACTTTAACCCCACTTTACCATTCACTTTTTAAAAATCCCCAAAATCACTTCCCAACCCCAAACCCTTCCCCATTTCGAGATCCACCAAAGAAGGAGAAGGAAAGCTTCACAAAAACTTTGTTTGTGTGATCTTTGTTAGGATTTGGAGCCTACAAGAGGTATGGAACCATTCCTAAAAGTTTTATGATGTTTGGTGTTGAAATGGGTTAGTTTTTTATGCTTTATGTGGGTTTGTTTTGGGTATATGTTGTTTATGTTTGGGGTATGATTTTTGAAGTGTTTTATGTGGGTTTTAGTGGGTTATGATGTTATTGATGTTGTAGGGAAGTTTGGATTTGTAAGGCATGAAGAAAGGTTTGAAAAATGCTCATTAATGGCGATTTTTTGATGTACAGCGACTGGCGATCGATCGCCCATTTTTGGCGATCGATCGTGAGCCGGCAGCGGGCGCCAGTAGCATTTGGCGATCGATCGCCACCTTTGGGCGATCGATCGGTGAGGCTGGCGATCGATCGCGCCAAAAGTGGCGATCGATCGCCAAGATGCAAAATTTTGAGCCTCGTCCAGTATGATCTCGCGATCGATCGGGCCTGGGCGGCGATCGATCGCGAGGTGTAAAAATGTGCATTTTTGATATTTTGTGGGATTTTTGGATATTGGACTATATTTAGCTTCTAATATCAATTTGTATGGTTATGTAGAACCATCCCAGGTACCCACGACTTCAAGGAGATAAAGTCCTCCGACTTCTCCATTTTTGGAATTAAGGTACGTAAGAAACGTACGAGCATCGGACGGTAAACCATACTCCTACATTTAATGATGATGTTTATGATGATGATGATGATGATGATGATGTTAATGATGATGTTTATGATGATGATGATGATGACGATGTTTATGATGATGTTTATGATGATGATGTTTATGATGATGTTTATGATGATGATGTTTATGATGATGATTATGATGATGTTTACGATGATGATGTTTATGATGATGTTTATGATGATGATGTTTATGATAAGTAAGTTTATGATAAGGTCATACGACGTATATGATTGGGTAAGACGCCCATGTGGTAAGATGCCACCCAATGTATGTGAGTGGGTAAGATGCCCCTGTGGTAAGATGCCACACGATGTTTATGATGTGGTAAGACACCATACGATTGGGTAAGATGCCCATGTGGTAAGATGCCACACGATGGTTATGTTATGGTAAGATGCCATGCAATGGGGTAAGATGCCCTTATGCATGAACAAGAATCGGGGATAACAAAAGAAGTTGAAGAACGACCAATATCTTTTACTTAACTAAGATGTTATGCATTACTGTATGCCTTTTTATATCATGTTAAGTAAATATGTATATGCTCACGATGTGTTGTCCCTGTAGATACACTTTTGGACCAAAGGGCCTAGGGTCGGGTTGAGGCGGTGAGCTAAAAGGAGCAAGATGAATATAGGATGCAGGATTTTGATAGTCTCTACTCTAGGAGTAGTGTAAACCTATAGCTTTAACATTCATTTTTGAGAATGTAATTAATTAGCTTTTGGAAATTTATTTTGGCCTGTAATCTTCTTAGCTCAAGCTACAACCGGAACCCTTAAGAGGATATGAATGTATGATTGGTCCATGTTATGTGTATAAGATGATGTTACGGTAGGAAGACCCTACAAATTTATGGCATCACATTAACTTTTGTGGTTGTAGATCTTGTCATTTGGTGTGCTACTATCATAAGAAGAAGTCGTTGTATATTGGAAGATGATTGCCACATTCCGAAAACACCGAAAACGGGACAAATTCCTCTTAAGAATAAAGTGTATCTTGCCTCGACTTGATAAAATTGTCGTCATCTATTTTCCAAACCATATAAAGATTCCCGAACAACGCAACCAACAAATGTAAGGGGGTGTTGAAAATTGTCCTATATTAAAATCTTAAAAGCTATGCTAACTTTTTTAAGATATATTGACTATTAAGTTAATTGATTTTGATTTGGAACTGGAGAATTATTTCTCTAAGAATTATTTCTCTTGATGCTCACTTCTCACAAGCCGCAAAACTATACCGGAGAGAAAATTCGATTACTCCAGGTTCTTAGTTTTAATTTTCTGCTCATTCCAAAAATTCCCATTTTCTTTTCGGGATGAAGAGATAATCAATCAATTTCGTCGCATTTAACCGGTTATAATTTTGACGAACTTCAATCCAGAGGTTCTCGACGAAAATCATGAAGTGCATTTCGCTTGGCTCGATAAATTGAAACTCGGATAAGAACTTTGAAATTGTTAGTCTTCAGATTGAAATCTAGGGATTCAGTTCCAGAATTCATCGCCATTTACAGAATGAGTCGGATTTTAGGACTGTCAGGCTTGAAAAGCCTCGAACAGTTCAAGTATGAGCCAGGTTCGAAGTCTGGAGCTGCGCGAGTGAAGACCCTTCCGATCTCCTCGGACTAAGCTTCCTGCGGAAGCTTTTCGAATTTGAAGAGTACTGCAGGTTGCACATTTTTTAGTTATGTTTTGCCAAAACACTTGTGCGCATCTAACAGCTTTTTCTTTGTACAGAGAAGTTGGTCAAAGAACAAGCTTTTGCGAAAACTAACCTCGAACTTGCAGTAAGATTGAAAATAATTCTCACATTCTTTACGCGTAAAATAATTCTCAAATACACTCAAGATCGTATAGCTCTCTGAGACCGTGGTTTATTCAACTGAAAGCAAGTAAATATATGTTATGAATATGTTTCCATTATGCTTATATTAGTAAACATACAAATGTGAAATCATAAAACTATTATTGGTCCCCCTTCCATAAGCCTAAGCGTTTTGGGAAAGAGGCTAACTACGGGTAGATGTAAATTGCTCGTATGTTTGTTACATCTAAGCAGGGACATGTATTATTTTTTAAATGCAAAACCCGGAATTGCAGTCAGGTTAAGTCATGTTTTTTGTGTTTTCTGGAAATTCCTTTTGATTCCTCATTTGACTATGTTGGGATATGCCCTAAGACAAGTCATTAGATGATTGTTTTGACATACAATGTTTATGATTTTATGAATGGCAATTCATTATTATATATTATTCTTTTAACTGTGCAATGTGAATTAATATATATGTTAATGTCCTTAGAATAATATTGTATTATTCTTAAAGATGTCCCTAGTCAAGTATTATCATGAATAAGGATAATGATAATACGTAGAGACTAGTATGTGTTGATTGATGAATTGTTCATTGATATGAGATATCAAATCAACACATGGGTACATGTTAGAGAACGATGTACTGGACAGACCCACAATGAGAATGCAACATGGATAGTTATATGATCGTCATATGCAATTCTCATAGTAATAATAATGTATATAATCCTTACGACTTGTGATCATCAGAGATCCCAACATAAGGAGTTATGTATCTTGATATCGTCAAACGTTACCCGTAACAGGGTAAACTATAAAGGCGACTATTGGATACACTACGAATTATGTAGAGGGATGTTGACTGATCGAGATAGGATTTGTCCCTCCTATATAACAGGAGATGTGTTTGGCCCTTGATCAAGTGAGAACTAAAATGCATGGCCATGCTCGAATGAGATATCGAGCTTATTCGTTTATTCTAGTTCTACTTGGGGATCAAGAAATAAAGATTGAATATACGAGTATGACTATTCCATGACTCGTGTTCAATCTAAACACAAAGGACAAAGGGATTAAGTTACATGGTTAATATTATCACAAGTTCTAAAGGTTATGTCGAGTCATTGACATTCTTGTAATTTGGTAGCCTTGATGTGTTGCTAGACACCGCTCTTTGCTTGTAACGTAAAATGAGATTTTATGTCACTGCCAACATTACAAGATCCTATCGGGTAGCACAAAAGATTAAATCGAGAAGGGAAATTAAATTCATTGGATGAATTAATTAATTAAGAAGAGTCTTAATTAAGTGATTAAAACGTTTTAATTAAATCATGGGTTTGGGCCCATGAGGCTTTAAGAAAGCCTTTAATTAAATCATATATAAAATAACAAGGTGATTAATTGTTAATCCATTCCTTGAGAACATTTTATAATCATAAAACCTAGCACACAAAAAGCCCACGGCCGCCGTTTCACTCTTGGCTCTCTCGGCTTCATCATAGCCGAAGTGAGCTTTGTTGATTCCGGCCATCTTTTCGATTGTGAATCGAGTGAGGTTTTTGGTTCCGGTTTAAGAACTAGTCTAGCAACTTGTTCTTAAACTATCCCTTCACCCGATTTGATCGTGTGGATACCGTTGAGGCAAAACTTGACAAGTTTTGCTAGTGACTCGAAGGAGACGTTGGACGTGGTGCTGCTCCGTGGAATCTGCTCAAACACGCTACAAGGGTGAGACCTTCGTAAATCCTTTATCCGATATGATAACCTATGTATAGATCCGCGGTTTAGTAATCCAAAATTTTATTCCGCTGCGTTGTATGCTTTAAGGATTACTTTCAGTGGTATCAGAGCCGTGTACAAGGCTCATATCGGATTTATGTGGTTAAATAGTTTAATCATATTTAGGTTAATATTGCATGCTATTTAAAACTGTATGAACAGATATGATATGTTAATATTAAGTTTGTGAAATTATCATGAAATTATATTTGATATAATTGATGTTTGTTGTATACGATACATGAAGGCGCAAAACCGAGCCCAAAGCATGAGATGGTTCGACCACCACCATCACAAATGACACACGGCTGCCACATGAGGGCTAGGGTTTTCGAACCCTTGGCTCGAGATGGTTTAGTCGTTGTGGCTAATAAATGTGCATGGAAGTGTCGAAACTTGATTAGGGTTTAGAACCCAATGGCTCGTGACGGCTAGCTAGTAGCCGTGCATGGGCTCGGCCATCGTCGCCCTTTGGCTAGGGTTTAGAACCCTTCTCTTGGCTCGAAAATTTGTATTAGCGGCACTTGAATCACGATAAATGATGGGTGACGGCTAGGGCCACATGAGGGCTAGGGTTTTCGAACTCATTGGCTCGAGATGGTCAAGACGCCAACATCATGAATCGTGCATGAAAGGCTGAGAACTATAACAAAGGTTTCGAACCATGGTGGCTCGTGACGGCTAGGGTTTCGAACCCTAGCAGCCAAGATTGCCTCACGGCCGCCACCATCCAAAGGTGTTAGGGTCTCGGACCCTCGAGCTTGGGCCGTGGTTTTGGGCTAAGTTTCCATGACATGTGATGTCCCGAGCGTACGATAATTTTTCAAAAATTATTTTACAGTTTTAATTAGAATTAAATTTTAAATTGTTTAGAATTTAATTAATTAAGTGTTAAAGCATGTTTTATGTGTTGTTTGAGCATGGTGCATGGTTATAGCCCTTTGACCTATTAGATAGGATTTGTGAATGTTTGTAATTTATAATACGACATGCGTGTCGTGCCTTCTCTATTTTATTCTAAATGTAATCCCTCCCCTATGTTCCCCTCGAATGTGAATCGAGGAATTCTATATCTTGTAAATAGTGTAGTTTATTTTATTGATGGTGATCAATGAAGATGGAGCATCGTGCCTGGATGAGGAGGCCATTCACAAATTGGAGCCAAAGGAAGGTGCTTGTGAAGTTACCTTAGGTTGACTCTTAGGATTTTCTCATTGGCTTGAGAAAATCGTTAGTAGGGGCTATAACCATGTCACGTTTAATTATGTATGTTGATGCATGATTTATCTTATGCTTTAGATTGATAATTGTATTATACATATATTTAGATATGTATACAACTATATGTAGTGGACATATTTTAAATTATCAAACTAATCATGAGATCAATAAATCCCTCTAAAATATTAAGTTTTAGATGCCTTCCAAAATTAAAAGTACTCGTCAAAAACTTCGATTGTACATGTGTGGGTTTGCCAAAGCAAAGCACCGTGGCAATCTTAGTAAGGCGCGAAAGGATAAAAGTGATATCCGTTATACTTTAAATTGGGTACGACTTAACTAGGTTATCTCAATAGGACTGGGAACCTAGAGGCATGGGTTGGATAATAATTCATTTGATGAATTGAACAAAGCGTTGTTCGTCCAACTATCCAAGAATTATATGTGATATAATTGACAAAGTGTTGTCTACCTAAATAACCGAGTCTTGGGCGATTAGCCAAAGCTAACTCAAGATTAGGCGAAATATGGATCTTGGCCCACTAAGGTTTGAGGGTTGATATTTTTAAACAAAATAGTGGGAGCATCATTTAATGTAAGACCATGTTAAATGATTAAATCATAAACTTATTTTGCATATTTATATTGTACATATCCATGGCAACTAACAACGTAACAAGCACTTTATCACTGCGATCGGTCCTTGAGAAGGACAAATTAAATGGGACAAATTTCCTAGACTGGCATAGGAACTTGAGGATAGTCCTCAAACAAGAAAAGAAACAATATGTCATAGAGGAACCCTTACCTGCTGAGGAACCTCCCCTAACGGCTACAAGAGCCGAAAAAGATGCTTACAAGAATCATCAAAGTGACGCACTTGATGTTGGGTGCCTTATGCTTGCCACCATGAACTCTGAGCTTCAAAAGCAACATGAGGAAATGGAGGCGTTTGATATGATCGAGCATCTTAAGCAACTGTACCAACAACAAGCAAGACAAGAGAGGTATGACGTCTCTAAGGCGTTATTCCAGTGTAGAATGGTAGAAGGAAGTCTGGTTGGAACTCATGTACTCAAGATGATTGGGTATATTGAGAATCTGGAGAAGCTGGGTTTTCCTTTGGACCAAGAGTTGGCCACTGACGTGATCTTGCAATCGTTGCCTGAAAGCTTCAGTCAATTTGTCTTAAATTACAATATGATTGAAATTGAGAAGACACTACCACAGTTACTTGGCATGCTTAGAACTTTTGAAGCAAATAGCAAGAAATCTAAACCTACAAATGTTCTTATTGTGAATAAGAACAAAGGAAAGACTAAAGCTAAGAACTTCAAGAAGAACAAGAAGGTCTTTGTTAAATCTAAGCCAAAGTCATCTGCACTGAAACCAAAGGGAGGGATAGCAAAGGAAGGGAACTGTTTCCATTGCGGTGAGATCGGCCATTGGAAAAGAAACTGCAAAGTATATCTGGAGGATCTACAGAAATGAAGTGTGACTTCCACTTCAGGTATTTTTGTTATAGAAGTCAATTTATCTACTTCTTCATCATGGGTATTAGATACTGGATGTGGATCTCACATTTGTGTAAATGTGCAGGACCTCAAAAAGAGTAGATTGTTGGCGAAATGCGAAGTTGATCTCCGAGTTGGAAATGGAGCAAGAGGTGCTGCATTAGCTATAGGAGATTATTATTTATCTTTGTCTTCTGGTTTATCATTGATTTTAAAAGACTGTTATTTTGTGCCATCCATTACCAAAAACATAATTTCTATTTCTTGTTTAGACAAGTGTGGGTTTTCATTTATAATAAAGGACAACTGTTGTTCTATTTATTTAAATGATATGTTTTATGCTAGTGCACAAATGGTGAATGGTCTTTATTTATTAAATCTTGATATGCCTATCTATAACATAAATACTAAAACGAATAAAAATAATGATTGTAATCCGACTTATCTCTGGCATTGTTGCTTGGGCCACATAAACGAGAACCGCATATCTAAACTTCATAAGGATGGAGTATTAGATTCATTTGATTTTGAATCATATGAAACATGCGAATCTTGTTTAATGGGCAAGATGACTAAAGCCCCTTTCAAGGGACATGTTGAAAGGGCAAATGTTTTATTGGGACTAATACATAGTGATGTATGTGGACCAATAAGTACACAAGCTAGAGGTGGTTTTCAATACTTCGTTACATTTATTGATGACCTCAGTAGATATGGGTATGTGTACCTAATGAAGCATAAGCATGAAACCTTTGAAAAGTTCAAAGATTTCAAGAATGAAGTACAAAACCAACTTGGCAAAAGTATCAAAATCCTTCGATCAGATCGAGGAGGTGAATACTTAAGCCAAGAGTTTCATGACTATCTAAAGGAGTGTGGGATAGTCCCACAACTCACTCCTCCGTATACTCCACAATGGAATGGTGTATCCGAGAGGAGAAATCGAACCTTGTTAGACATGGTTAGATCAATGATGAGTCATGCAGATCTTCCAATATCGTTTTGGGGACACGCTCTAGAAACAGCGATTTTCTTACTGAACCGTGTTCCATCTAAATCAGTGGAAAAGACACCATATGAGATATGGACTGGGAAGCGTCCTAGTATGTCTTTTATGAAGATTTGGGGTTGTGAGGCTTTCGTTAGACGTCACGCCACTAACAAACTTGGACCCAAATCTGATAAGTGTTTATTTGTGGGGTATCCTAAGGAAACGAAAGGATACTATTTATATTATCCCACCGAGAACAAAGTAGTTGTTGCTCGGACTGGTGTATTTCTTGAAAGAGAATTTATTTCTAGAAAAACCAGTGGGAGAAAAATAGAACTTAGTGAAGTTCAACCACAAGAAAACACTGAACCTGAGATTGAGATGGAAACAGAGCAGGCACCGCAAGCTGTTGTGGAAAAAGTACCTGCTCAAGAGACACGAGCCCAGCGTAGGTCTGTAAGAGAACACCGGGAGCCACAGAGATATGGATTTCTTGTGACTCAACAAGGTGACTTACTACTTATTGATGAGGATGAGCCGTCATCTTATCAACAAGCTATAATGTGCAATGATTCTGAGAAATGGCAAGAGGCCATGAAATCTGAGATGGAATCCATGTATGCAAACCAAGTATGGACTTTGGTTGATCCACCTGAAGGGGTACGACCCATAGGGTGCAAATGGATTTTCAAGAAAAAGACCGATATGGATGGTAATGTACAAACCTATAAAGGTCGGCTGGTTGCAAAAGGATTCAAACAAATTCATGGTATTGACTATGATGAAACCTTTTCACCAGTGGCCATGGTTAAATCCATGAGGATCTTACTTGCAATAGCTGCATTTCATGATTATGAAATCTGGCAGATGGATGTCAAAACAGCTTTCCTTAATGGAAATCTGCTCGAGGATGTGTACATGACACAGCCCGAGGGTTTTGTCGATCCAAAGGATGCTGGAAAGATATGCAAGCTACAACGATCCATTTATGGATTGAAGCAAGCTTCTCGGAGTTGGAATCTTCGTTTTGATGATGCAATCAAAGAGTTTGGTTTTATCAAAAACGTAGATGAACCTTGTGTCTACAAGAAGATCAGTGGGAGCATAATCATTTTCCTAGTGTTGTATGTAGATGACATACTTCTCATTGGGAATGATATCCCTGCCTTACAATCTGTAAAGATTTGGCTAGGGAAATGCTTTTCGATGAAAGACTTGGGAGAAGCCACCTATGTATTAGGAATCAAGATCTATAGAGATAGATCAAGAAGGCTTCTCGGCCTAAGTCAAAGTACATACATAGACAAAGTGCTTAAAAGGTTTAGCATGCAAGAATCAAAGAAATGATTCGTGCCTATGACACATGGTATATATCTCTCGAAGGAACAGTGTCCTTCAACACCAGATGAGAGACAACGCATGAGTAAGATTCCATATGCGCCAGCTATTGGATCTATCATGTATGCCATGATATGTACTCGTCCCGATGTATCGTATGCTTTGAGCATGACGAGCAGATATCAAGTTGATCCAGGTGAAGGTCACTGGATTGCTGTCAAGAATATCCTGAAGTACTTGAGAAGAACTAAGGATACATTCTTGATTTATGGAGGTGAGGAAGAGCTCAATGTAATTGGTTACACTGATGCAAGCTTCCAAACTGACAAAGATGATTTTCGATCGCAATCTGGATATGTGTATTGCCTAAATGGAGGTGCTGTGAGCTGGAAGAGTTCAAAGCAAGAAAGTATATTGCTGCCTCGGATGTAGCAAAGGAAGCTGTTTGGATTAGGAAGTTCATTTCTGAACTTGGAGTGGTGCCTAGCATTAAAGATCCGATAGAACTCTATTGTGACAACAATGGAGCGATCGCATTGGCTAAGGAAACTAGATCTCACCAAAGATCCAAGCACATACTTAGGCGTTTCCATTTCATTCGAGAAATCGTTGAAAGGGGAGATGTTAAAATATGCACAGTACCAACAGATGATAATGTATCTGACCCATTGACGAAGCCACTGTCACAGCAGAAGCATGATCGTCATACTAGATCTCTAGGCATTAGGTATATGTCTGAGTGGTCTTAGTGCAAGTGGGAGATTTGTTGGGATATGCCCTAAGACAAGTCATTAGATGATTGTTTTGACATACAATGTTTATGATTTTATGAATGGCAATTCATTATTATATATTATTCTTTTAACTGTGCAATGTGAATTAATATATATGTTAATGTCCTTAGAATAATATTGTATTATTCTTAAAGATGTCCCTAGTCAAGTATTATCATGAATAGGGATAATGATAATACGTAGAGACTAGTATGTGTTGATTGATGAATTGTTCATTGATATGAGATATCAAATCAACACATGGGTACATGTTAGAGAACGATGTACTGGACAGACCCACCATGAGAATGCAACATGGATAGTTATATGATCGTCATATGCAATTCTCATAGTGATAATAATGTATATAATCCTTACGACTTGTGATCATCAGAGATCCCAACATAAGGAGTTATGTATCTTGATATCGTCAAACGTTACCCGTAACAGGGTAAACTATAAAGGCGACTATTGGATACACTACGAATTATGTAGAGGGATGTTGACTGATCGAGATAGGATTTTTCCCTCCTATATAACAGGAGATGTGTTTGGCCCTTGATCAAGTGAGAACTAAAATGCATGGCCATGCTCGAATGAGTCGATATGAGATATCGAGCTTATTCGTTTATTCTAGTTCTACTTGGGGATCAAGAAATAAAGATTGAATATACGAGTATGACTATTCCATGACTCGTGTTCAATCTAAACACAAAGGACAAAGGGATTAAGTTACATGGTTAATATTATCACAAGTTCTAAAGGTTATGTCGAGTCATTGACATTCTTGTAATTTGGGTAGCCTTGATGTGTTGCTAGACACCGCTCTTTGCTTGTAACGTAAAATGAGATTTTATGTCACTGCCAACATTACAAGATCCTATCGGGTCGTACAAAAGATTAAATCGAGAAGGGAAATTAAATTCATTGGATGAATTAATTAATTAAGAAGAGTCTTAATTAAGTGATTAAAAGGTTTTAATTAAATCATGGGTTTGGGACCATGAGGCTTTAAGAAAGCCTTTAATTAAATCATATATAAAATAACAAGGTGATTAATTGTTAATCCATTCCTTGAGAAAATTTTATAATCATAAAACCTAGCACACAAAAAGCTCACGGCCGCCGTTTCACTCTTGGCTCTCTCGGCTTCATCATAGCCGAAGTGAGCTTTGTTGATTCCGGCCATCTTTTCGATTGTGAATCGAGTGAGGTTTTTGGTTCCGGTTTAAGAACTAGTCTAGCAACTTGTTCTTAAACTATCCCTTCACCCGATTTGATCGTGTGGATACCGTTTAAGCAAAACTTGACAAGTTTTGCTAGTGACTCGAAGGAGACGTTGGACGTGGTGCTGCTCCGTGGAATCTGCTCAAACACGCTACAAGGGTGAGACCTTCGTAAATCCTTTATCCGATATGATAACCTATGTATAGATCCGCGGTTTAGTAATCCAAAATTTTATTCCGCTGCGTTGTATGCTTTAAGGATTACTTTCAGACTAACCTGTGGTGTGACCTTTGATGACATGCAGAACTCTAAGCTCAAGAAACTGACAGAGCAAATTCAGATACTGGAAGAGAAATTGACTGCACTCAATGAAAATGCTAAGCTAAAAGTGAAGCAGAAAGAAGATGAGAAGCTCAGGAAAGGAGTTGACTCTAAGTTCTATTTGACAAAGACATTGTGTGATCAACTCAATGAAACTTTGCAGCAATTAACTATTCAGGTTCAGGATGGTATGTGTACTGTACAGCATGGGATTTCTCATTTCAATTTTAGAGATATTCTGACGTACTGAATCTAAACTCTTGCAGCTGACAAAGATAAGGCATATTTTGAAGATAAACTGTCTGCAACATCCGTTGCCCTTGATAAATTACATGAGCAGATGAAGTCTATGTCCTTGAGGTTGGACTCTTCAGAAGAAACGGTTAAAATTCGTGAGTGACTAACTCCAGTAATTCATCAGTTAGATTTATTTTTTTGGATGGATCATCGTAGAAGTGATATCAAATTATTGGACGTGATTCTCTGAGTTTTCTTTTTTTGGCACTTTATGACGATGACCTGCCTTTGTACGATAAATCTAGGGGGGCAAGAACTTATGCAACTTGGTCTTGCTAAGGAACAAATGGAGAAATCTTTCCTGGATGACAAGCATAAGACAACCATCCAGCTTGAGGAGAAAGGTGCAAGTTTAATCAAGGAGAGATTTATTATTCTAAGAACATCCAATACTATTTCTTTCACCTTTTGTTCATCTAGTGAACTGCAATGTCAATGTTATACTGTTAACGCCGCTAGTTATATTATTTGGTATAATAATATAACTCCACAAAGTTGTTCACACGCTTCATTGAAAATGACAACAGTTATCATTATTAGGACAAGAATCATCAGTCTGTTTTCCGGTAACTGTAATTCGTTTCAGTTTTAGAGCCAGCATACTTTATCAGCTCATATTGGTAATTCCATCAAATTGCTTAGTTTGGTAAGAGGATTTGCTGGTTTGTCTAAATAAGTGGAGCTAAATAACCCTGAAGATTTCAATTTACCCTGATTGAAAAGAAACCGATTAAAGTTTCACTGAGTTTTGTTTACATATTTGATAATTTTACCCACTTCAATTGGCAATTAGTTATACTGGGAGCTGGATGGATACATTAAAATCTGAAGATGACACATATTGTATTTTTTTTCATTTTATTAGAAGACAAGTAAAACGGCCAAAATATACAGGTGACAACTGGTCGTTAATAGATATCAATTGTTCTCGACGTGTACTTTACACCTTTGGTCGTGCCATTACCTTATAAAATCGAGTACTAAGTTTCAATCCCAGGATTTTTGATCTTTCCACTTCTACAAGATATTTTTACTCCAAATGATGTACCATCATTTTCTCTTTTGAACCAGATAACAAGATTAAACAATTGAAAAAAAATGGTGAATGTAATCAGCTGGCTTTGAAAAGTTTGACTTCTAAGTTGGAAGAGTTGCAAGTTGAATTGAGAGTAAACGAAGAAGACCTGCAACAATTGAGGAACGCCCAAGAAAAAATGGCGAAAAATAACATGAATCTACTATCTAGCAAAAACAACTTTGCTAACAGGTTAGAAATAGCACTCATGGAGCTCAAGAATCTTGAAGATTTTGTCAACTTGCTTGTTGAGAGGGTTACAAAATTGGAGAATCAAAGCCTAACCTTTTCCGAAAAAGTCATTCAGCTTAATGTTTTATATGATTCGTGTCTTGAGCTATCAAAGAAAGAGAAAGAACTTGCTGCTCAGAGTGCTCAACAAAAGTTTGATCAGATCCACTACCAGTCCATATGCGTCATATCAGAAAAAATGCTTTGAATTTTGTTAATCGGGAATTGAATGGTAAAGTCCTTGAACTTCAGAAAGATCAGGAATTCGCAATGGTGCAGCATGCAGAAGATTGCCGATTGGCAGAAGAGAAAATCCGGAAATTGGAATCCGAAGCAGAAATACTTTTATCTAAGCAGACTGAAATGCGAGCCTTCCTAGCCAAATTAGAGGCTACTGTGAAGATTTCATTAGAAAACTCAAGATTATCTGAAAAAGAAATGGTGAAAGCTAATTTGGTTAACCATGTGCCTTTTGCATCACGATATGTGATGATGTTCAAGTTTTTTATTTGTTTACCTATTTGTTTTTATCCTGTGCCATGCAGAAAGATTTGTCGCTGAAACTTTCCAAGGTAGAGAATGGTAGTAATAATCTTATCAAAGGGTTAAAAGCAGATATCCTGGAAAAGCAAGAAGAAATCGATTGTTCGAAGAAGGATATTGAGAAAAATGAAGAAAATTTAGTATCACTTGAAAAAGAGTCAGTGAGCTTGACATTGCATCGAAGGAGAAGGATCCGCTAATTTTGGAACTCAAGACGAGAGAAAAACAGTTGGAAGATCAGAAAGAAGAGGTTATTCCACACGTCTTTTAGTTTAAAATGTGTAGATAGCCTCTTGAATGGGTCAGATATGATTCGTCTGTCTGTTTTAGATCAAGGCATCACTGACTGATGCTGTAAGTAAGCAAAAAGAAGCGAAGAATCAATACAAACAGTTGATAGAAAGTAGAGTTTTCAAAGCATTTGAAAGAAATATATCAGAGAAAGGACCAGGTACTCTCTTGCACCATCAACATTACAGCAGCTCCTATTCGTGCATCTCTTCTTTTTGTGATGTGTGCAATTGACTGGTTGGAGTTTGATCAGGCAATTAACGATATACGAAGGAAGTACGAGGTGGAGAAGCAGGATAGTGTTAATTATGAAAAAGAAAAGGTTTTATAATCACTTTGCATTTTGAGTTTCTGTTTCAATTTGATTAAGATTATTACCTGTGCCAATTTTTAGGCAGAGAAATCTATCAAGGATATGGAGAAACAACCGGAGGAAAAGGTAGCGGAAAATAAAAAAGAATCTCGAGAATGCTTGATTCGTGTACAAGAAGAACATGCTGCATTGGTATGATACTCTATATTGGCCATCTTAATTTAATTATATTTTAGTCTTATTTTACAGTTAAAACTTATTTCGCTGAGGTTTATTCTTCTGGTTGTATTTGATTTGAGTATTAAAGAACAATTATGAAACTGCCATAGGAAGAATTGGAATTGCCTCCTAATTCCATTTGCTCAGTACAAGTAGAAATTGTTATTGTTCTTTATCATTAAACACACAAGAACGGAGAATTTCGCCTAATTGGCTTTTGTCCCCATTCTAAGTGAGGTTGAATTTCTTCCTTTTGTCTGTGGTCACAAAGATTTTGTAACGTGCACCAAGTAGCACGAAGTTGAGAAGAATACTACAACTAATGGGAACTTGACGTACAATAGATTTATTCATGGAAAATTCTAGAAGACCTGATTCTATCCATCTCTTATCACATCATCATCTTTATTTCAAGTTTTAATTATTTGGATAGGTAGGGATTTTATTTTCAGTTTAGATAGGATGATCATTTGATTTTTGAAGTTATCTAGGTTTGGTTGTTTCTTTTAAATAGGGCTTTGAGTAATAACGTTGGCAAGCAAGTATTTGATTCAAATTTCTCTAAAAGAAAGTTACTGCCGTCAGATCCCAATTTCTCAACCTCTCGGTCAATCACCCTCACCTTTCCCCCACCAAAACCCGTGAATAGTAACCCCATGAATAGTAACCCGTGAATAGTAACTCCTCATCCCATGACCTAACCCATCATCCCATAACGTGATCCTGCACAAATAACATTGGCATCAGAGACACTCGTTATGGGGGACTTCCACGTCTTTGGAAAAAGGCAGGAAAAAGGCATCAGGAGTTCATAGCAGCGGCTGAGAAACGGCAACAAGCTCTTTTTGAGAAGTTGAGGCAATTTCTGCAAGTCCAACCCTGTGCTCGCAAAAACACGATCAACTTGTCAAACTGTTGCAGGGATATGTTACCGATGATAATTCTGAAAATGGTGTAAAAAGTCATCATGGAGACACCGGCAACTCAAATTTTGATACTGAAAAGAGGGGTGATTTTGTGTCAGAGCTCGACTCCAATAAACATATACCTTCGAAATCAACTATTTTATCTTTTGCTCCTGGGAAAACCGAGGAATTTTATGATAAAAACCTAGAAATCAAAATCTGGAGGAGTTCAAGAACCACCGCCACCGTTGCTTACTCTTTGCATTGATCCAATGACAACTTATATTTTTAATCGCAGTGGGGTTTGCAGACAAACACATCTCAAGAAAGGGAGTGATGTTATGAAGATCAAATCCTAGATACTCCTGCAATTTTATCTTTTATGATAATGATTTTGTTTATTTCTAAATTCAAATTAGGATTTGCTTTATTATGTTTTGATTGATTAGGATTTGATTTTGGTTTTGATTATGATTGGTTTTGGTTTTGGTTTTGGTTTTGATTAGGATTGGTTCGTGATAATTTTAATTTATCGGGTAAGGCTCCTATTTTGTATTTTGTATAAATAGGATGAATTATTAACAAAGATCAAGAATGAAGTTTTTGAATTAAATAAATTTTTAAGAAGGTTTCCTGCCATCATTGCTCTGTCTCTCTATTTTCCCCCAAACTCCCGTTCAACAACATAGGTGAACAGTACCCCGACCCGTGAACAATACCCGCGACCCATGAATAGTAATATCATCATCTCATAACGCGATCCTGCGTACATAACAGATTTTCTCCGGCATTAATACTCTCTTTTTCTCTAGCGAAGATAACTCGGGAATTGAAGTGAGAACTTTCCAGTTGGCAGTTGCCACTGATAAGCTGCCATATGTGGTCATATGATTTGTTGCAATTGGAAATCTGGAAATTTATGAGCTGATATAAATGTGAGAATCTATAAAAAAAAATTCTGAACAGCCATAAGCTGGTGAGATTAATGTGTTGTCGATGTAGATTGGCTGCATTCAGCAGGAATACAGTAGCAAAGAAATGACCCTCATTTCTAAGCACAGTGAAGAACTAAGAAGCTCCCAGATTCAAGCTGAAACTGAGATCAGAGAGGTTTGTCACTCTAACTTCTACTTTCAAAACAATTGTAACAAATTAGTGTACCATTTGAATTAATGTTACATGTATTTTCTGTAGAAAACGGCATCAATTAGGTCTGAGCATGAGGCTTAGCTACGAGCTTTGAGGTGTGAGCACCAAGATGATCGCAGAAGAATGGAGGAGTTGGATATTTTAAAAACCAAGGTAATTCACGTATTTACATCATAGTCGTGTTACCGCTACCTTAATGGGTTATATCTTAGGAAGAGCGGCAGAGGGCATTACTGCAACTGCACTGGAATGGGTGACAACCCACAAGATGACCAAGAAGTGAATTCCAAAAAGGTCTGCCCTGTAACACCTTGATACTCCCCTTCGTTATCCCCACCCCACTCTGATGGAAGTCAAGAAGTATCTGTGTTATAATTGCTGTCATAAATTGATACTAAATTAATGATCCATAGCTTAGCTCTTTTTATTTATCATCTGTAAGCTGGATAGAAATATAAGTAGTGTCAGATGGGTGCAAATATTCATATCCTCGCCCATTTATCCAATCGAAGAGAGAAAAATTGTGTGAATGTTTATTTGCTGAGAAGTTCACACTGATGAACTCTACCAAGTGGCAAGAATTGGTGATAATGTCACCATACATGATAATGACAAACATTCACGAGGTTTCTGAAAACTGATCTTAATATGACTCATGATTCAATTATTATTTTCTTTATCCGCATGCATTACCATTCTCCTTAATTCACAAGCTGGTAGGGGAGGAAATTGTCTGTCTTTGAAATGTTGTCATAAAAAAATACAAAAGGACCAGATATTGTCAGTTGGAAGCATATTACCTGTTGGAAATAATTTGAGAGTTTTAAGGTACTCTTTTATTTCTCAATGAATAGAAAAAATACATTGCGCACCTATTTGTAGGTTAAGAGAAGAATTGTGATAAGGAAACTAAGATTATTATAAGGAAACTAGATCCTATCTTCTACCAAATCAAATCTGTACAAATCTCTATACAACAATATTACCCTTAAATATTGCCTTCAATCACCAACACAATCTTGGGAATCTTGATTTTCAACACTCCCCCTCAAGCTGGTTTGGAAAATATCTTTGATACTTAGCTTGCTGATTAGATAGTTGAATTGTTCCTTATGCAATCCTTTTGTAAGAATATCTGCAATTTGTTTACGTGAAGATAAATGGACCATCTTGATTGTTCCTTTATCAATTCCTTAATGAAGTGTTTGTCAATTTCCACATGTTTCGTTCTGTCATGAAGAATTGGATAATGGGAAATTGCAATTGCTGCCTTGTTGTCACAATACACATTTATCTGTAATGTGCTTTGAACTTTTAGATCTTCGAGCAATCTCTTGATCCATAAGACTTCACAGATTCCATGGGCCACTGATCTAAATTCTGCTTCAGCGCTACTTCTTGCCACTACATTTTGTTTCTTACTTCTCCACGTGACCAAGTTTTCTCCCACAAAAGTGCAGTAAGCGGAGGTAGATTTTCGATCAGTAGAACATCCAGCCCAGTCTGCATCAGTGTAAACTTCAATCCTCCGGTGTCCCTATTTTTTAAATAGGGAATGCATAAATTGGCTTACTCTACTGCCTGCAAATGCTATGTCAGGACGTGTATGAGATAGATAGATTAGTCTTCCAACCAGTCTTTGAAACTGCTCAACCTTCACTTTACTCTCGGTTTTCGCATGTTGAAGTTTTTGGTTGGGTTCAACTGGAGTTTCAACAGTTCTGCATCCCAGTAGTCAAGCATCAGTGAGCAAGTCAAGTGTATATTTGCGTTGAGTGACAAATATACCATCCTTTGATCGTGCAAATTCCATACCCAAGAAATACTTAAGGATTCCTAGATCCTTGATTTCAAAATCTTTGGCAAGACCTTTCTTCAATTCATGCAATCCTCTAATGTCATCACCTGTCAGAACAATGTCATCCACATAAACAATTAGGATTTCCTTGGCTTTGAGTGTAGCCAAGTGTTTTTACAACTCTTCCAAAACGTTCAAACCAGGTTCTTGGAGATTGTTTAAGCCCATACAAGGACTTTCTTAGTTTGCGCACTTTATTTTCACCCAATTTCTTCTCAAAACCTGGAGGTAGGGTCATGTAAACTTCTTCCTCAAGGTCTCCATTTAAAAAGGTATTCTTTAAGTTGTTGTAAAGGCCAGTTGTGGTTAACAACAAGTGATAAAAGAACTCGACTTTAGTTTATTTGTGTCACTAGTGCAAATGTTTCTTGGTAATCAATTCCAATAGTTTGAGTGAACCCTTTGCAACAAGTCTGGCTTTGTTCCTTTCAATACTTCCATCCGCTTTGCACTTCACATTGAATACCCATTTACATCCTCCGGTTTTTTTTTTCGTCAGGCAATGTTACCAATTCCACATACCATTCCTTTCCAGAGCATTCATCTCTTCCATAACTGCTAACTTCCAATCCTGATTATCCAGAGATTTCCTTAGTAGTACTTGAAATAAACATGTTAGACATGTTTGAAATGAAGGCTCTATAACTATTGGAAAGTTTGTCGTAGGATATAAAATCTGCAATGGAATATTGGGTACACTTCGAGTACCCTTTCTAAGTGCTATGGGAATAGAGTCAGGTACGTTAGTTGAAGGAACTAAAGTAGGATTAGGGTCGAGAGTACCTGATTCTTTTGGATCCTCTTTCGAGGATTCTGATTGGCCTTGTGGCATAATGGTTGCACAATCTTTATTCTTGTATTTTTTCCTGGTATAACCAAGTGTTTTGGTTTAAGATCATCGGTGTTTACCTTGTCTCCCCCTGCTTGTGAGTTTTCGATTAATGGCAAAGTATAGTCATTTTCATTTTCGACATTTGGATCAGTAGATGAAAAATAATCTTTGGTAAGGGATTCGAATTTGTGTCCCAAAACTTTGCTTCATTTTCATGCTCCCACTGAAGTGAAGTTTTCGAAAAATAGGGCAAATGTTCAACAAATGAGATATCCAAACTGACCAAGAAATTTTTTTGTGGAAGATTATAGCAATTGTAACCTATTTTGTTTGCCGCATAGCCTAGAAAAATGCAACGTGCAGAGCGAGGATCCAATTTGGATCGAGAATGCTGGGTAGGTGGACATAGGCAACACAGCCAAAAATTTTGAGTGGTAAAACAGAAGTGATGCCATGTTGGGAAAAAAGTTATGAATAATCGAAGAGTAGTATAATTCAGAACACGAGTGGGCATGCGATTGATGAGGTAAGAGGCCATAAGGATAGCATCACCCCATAAGTATTTAGGAACTTGCATCGAAAACATCATTGCCCTGACAACCTTAAACATCATTGCCCTGACAACCTCAAGTAAATGTTTGTTTTTTCGTTCTGCAATACCATTTTGTTGGGGTGTATCCCGACAGGTGGATTGATGTACAATGCCACGTTCTTGAAAATAATGGCCTAAATACTCATTAAAATATTATGTCCCGTTATCAGAATGAAACAAGCAGACTTTTGTTCCAATTGTGTCGCAACCATTTTGTGAAAAAATTGAAATATTTTTTCACTTGAGATTTATCCTTAAGGAGATATACCCAGCAGAGACGAGTGTGATCATCGATCAATGTAACAAACCATTTTTTGCCAGTCAGAGAAGTGACCTTTGAAGGACCGCATACATCTCTATGAATTAAATAATTAGGTTTTGATGCATGATAAGGTGTTGTTGAATTTGTAGTCTTGTGACTTTTAGATAACAAACAACTATCACAATAAAACGAGGAGCAATCCAAAGTTTTGAATAAAGCAGGAAATAGATACTTTAAATATTGGAAGCTAGGATGTTCTAATCGAAGATGTCAAAGCATATTTTATCACGAGCAGAGGATGAACAAAGACTACTGATGTAACCATGACTATGCCAGGAGGTGGACAAAACATTAGTAAAAACCATTGACCATTTTAGCACTGCCAATCATCTTCCCCGAGTTCCGGTCCTGAAATTCACAATGAGAAGGAAAAAGATAACACAATAGTTAGAATCCTTAGAAATCTTATTAACCGATAATAAATTACAGGTTAGTTTCGGGACATGAAGGACAGACTGAAGGGTTAAAGTATTTGAGAGGGGAATTTCGCCCTTTCCTATAATAGGAGTCAAACTATCATCAGCTATTCGAACACTTTCAGAGACAAGAAATTTCGAATACGTGCAAAAAAAAAAAAGGGAAGTAAGGTCATGTGATCAGATGCTCCGGAATCAATGATCCACGGGGCTGAAGCGTGTGTGCAGGAGAGGGCAGTAAGATAACTACCCTTTTGTGCAAGTGCCTATTAGGAGTACCGGTAAAGGGATTGGATTTTAGCAGCTGTAGAATTTGATCCATCTGCTCCTTGGAGAATGGAGAGGTCTCGGGGTCAGGTCCTTGGGGTGGCCGGCGTGTAGTTTTATTGTACTTCCAGCTCGCGGGCTTGCCATGAATCTGCCAACACGTGTCTTGAGTGTGATTTGGCTTGTTGCAAAATTCACATTTCAGCCGTGGCTTGTCTTGTTGACGGCGATTGGGAAAAAACTTTGTTGGCAGATGGATCAGAGACAACTAGAGCGGACTGCTCTTCTTCCCAAGCATGACGTTGCGACGACTTTCCTCACGTCGGACTTCAGAGAAGACACCACCAAGGAAAGGTAACGGTTGACGGCCAATGATTCTGCCACGGACCTCATCAAACTCAACATTCAACCCGGCCAGAAATTTAAATATGCATTTGTCTTCCACCAATTTTTTGTGTTGGTTGCAGTCCGCCACCGATTTCCATTCATAGGAGTTGAATAAATCAAGGTCTTGCCACAACCGCTTCAATGAGTTGTCTTTGTCTTGACAGATTTCACCAAGTTTGACAGTCAATTCATAGATTTGGATTGATTCCCCAAATCAGAATACATTTGGTGGATGTTATCCCATATATAGTGAGCTGTGGAATTTCATAAATAATTTGAGCTAATCTCTTCTTCCATAAAATCGACCAACCAAGTCATCACCATGGATTTTTCAGCGTCCCACGTTGGGAACGAAGTATCATCATGGGCTGGGTCCTTTATTGTACCAGTCAAATAACCGATCTTGCCTCTGCCCCGGACATACATGCGAATGGCTTGAGACCATCGCATAAAATTGTCACCATTCAGTTTGATATTGGTGATTTGTGCAGGGTGAGAATGGCCATCAGAAAAGCTGGAGGGAGCGGTTGGTGGTGTGACTTCGGAAGACATGGCGGAGGCGGCGTATCTAGGGTTAAAAAAAAAAACAATTATGTGAAGGACCGATTATGGCTTTGATGCCATGTTGGAAATAATTTGAGAGTTTTAAGGTACTCTTTTATTTCTCAATGAACAGAAAAAGTACATTGGGCACCTATTTGTAAGTGAATACAAGATTTGTGACAAGGAAACTAAGATTATGATAAGGAAACTAAATCCTATCTTCTACCAAATCAAATCTGTACAAATCTATATACAACAATATTATCCCTTAAATATTGCCTTCAATCACCAACACAATCTTGGGAATCTTGATTCTCCACATTACCGAGTAGTTTGTATCAGTTGAACAGAACTCTTCACCTTTTTATTCTTCGGCACTTTTCAAAAACTCCATAGTCGGGGTCCTATTTTCATATTCAATTTTTGTCAACCAAGACGAGAAAATCTGGCCGTGGCAAGAGAATTAAGCATGATCTGGACAGAACAGAAGGCGATGAAAAGGTGACCTTAAAGGAAAATTGTTACTTTCTTTTCCGGTCGATCACAATCTTGGGTTATGATTGGCCTGATTTTCAATTGTTTTTTTTGCAGGATTCCCCCTATCAGAAAGAATCTCAAACACCGGTGTCAAATTTGTTGAAAAGGGTGGAAAAGGTGAACGCTGGAAATGCGATGAGTCTTCCTAAGCATAGTAGGAAGGTAAGATCACTTCACTTGCTCTTGTGCATGAGTTCTCATGTATACAGACCTCTGTGTGTGTTTTCTGTGGTGTATGCTTATTGATTTTAGTCTCGTACACGTTAAACCAAGATCCTGATATTAGAATCACCTGCATTTCAATGATTAATTATTGTCAATGGCAGGTGACTCACCGTGAATATGAAATTGAAACATCAAATGGAAGAACAATCACAAAGCGAAGAAAAATCAAGAGCACAGTAATGTTTGGGGTATGTATTTACATAACAGTTATCATTATAGCTTTTGCTTAATGTTTTAGCAGGTTTATGATTGAACTCTTGATTTACATCCTTAAACTTTCAGGACCCAAGAAAGCACGGGAATAGAGATACGCCAAAAGCTAAGACTCCCAATCAAGCAACCAAGGAAAGTAGACACTAACAAATCCTTAAAATTCTTTCTTTCTTTGCAGCTGTCATTTATGATCCCTTTATATTGTCTGAGTTTAAATAGTAGACCCACATACTAGTATTTTGTATGTTGACCACGTTCTTGGAAACAGTAATCTGACAATAACTGCTTCATCCGTGCTTGGTTAAAGTAGTTCCAAGTTTATGAATTATAAACTAGTAGTTTTAGAAACAGAGTAAGAATGGTATGTGCTGATTGCTCTTGTTTCATATATCTCTAAAATTGCTCTTGTAAACTAGTGGCTC
Organism: Haberlea rhodopensis; assembly: GCA_907163345.1. Classification (NCBI taxonomy): domain Eukaryota; kingdom Viridiplantae; phylum Streptophyta; class Magnoliopsida; order Lamiales; family Gesneriaceae; genus Haberlea; species Haberlea rhodopensis. The sequence continues at coordinate 478,455 of CAJQUN010000032.1, read as the reverse complement.
TGTACACACACACATATAAACAGATCTGGAGACGGCGAGAACTGCAAGATCTGTAGTTAGTCGTGATATTCATTCATTTATTGCAGGGCTTTAAAGGTGGAGGCCAGCAAAATCCTTCCAAATTAGGCGTTTTGTTCTCGGAAGGATCTCTTAATCCTTATGCTGATGATCCCTATGCATTTGACTAGAGGTATTCCCATTTCATTGTATACTTTTTTTATAGAAAATTCTGAAAAAAACTTTTTGGCATCCATTGATTTAGTTATGCCGGTCAACTTCTGGACGTGATAGTTATAATTTCATTAAAATAGTCTGGAGTAATGACTGTTAGCATTTATTCAGATGAACTTCACATGCACTTGGCTGGCCATTGTAAACCGAAAAAAATAAAGAAAGAAAAAACTGAACTGTTTTGTTTCGTCAGTATGTTTCCTTCTTAAAAAGGTTCAGGTTGTGTTAAACAAATGCAATAGAGTCCATATGATGTTAAAAGAATCCATTTTTTATGTAACTTCATATGTTTATTTTCTTCATTTTTAGTCATTGCTTAAATTTCATCTGTTGACACCGAATTGATATGGATGATTTATTGTTTTGTGAAAGCACCTACGGTTGCGTTGCAATGTGAATACTCTGATATGTTTGGAATTCCGTTCGAACTCTGGAAGACTTCTTGATTTTTGTCTCTAGGCTACACTTTCAGATGGTATACACATTTATACTGATCGATGTGTTCTCATTTTGTGCAAAACAATTAATTGAACCGAAACAGTTTTTGGGTGTGCTTCTTTGGTGTCCTTTTGCTGTTTACCGGAAAAAAACATAGATCTTGGTCTTTTTAGATGGAGGTTTGCATATCATCGTATATTGTGGTGGTTATAATAAAGTTCTTGCATAGGATTGAACAAATGATACTAGATATTGAGTGGAACGAATATGAATTTTTAAGTTGGTGAAAGTACGAAATTTTATGACCCATCATGTGTCTAAAATGATTTTCAGGCAAATGGAATCAAAATCAGCTGATTGAAGCAGCATCAGGATGTAATCACTGTTATCATTGTTCTTAACAATGCCAATATTTCTATGTATTATAATATGCGTGCCAATGAGAGCTTGCTCTAATGGTTGTCATCTTCCCAAACTTTGGAATGATTCTGTCAAAATCCTCTCACCATGCTAAAAAATAATAACAAAAATATTAATCTACGTGCCCATTTAGTTACTTTTGAGCAAACCATGAAAGTTTCTCTTTTTTTTGTTGATTCCATTGTTTTTTGGATCACTTGTTTGTTGTTTTTAGAAACGTATAATTTATTATTAAAAAGATGATGAAATTTGTATCTACCGGGAGCTATATGTGTGAGTACAAAGCTAACGAATAGTTTTTAATTGAAAAAAACTACTTCGCTGATGGTAAAACAATAATACTGAATTACTAATAAATGTTTTAGAAATATATAAATAACTTATGCTAAAAAAAAAAAAGAAATGTATAAATAACATATTTTTCCGCAATAACCAAAAAATATAGCCTATAAATAACATTTGTACAAACTATGAAATAAGCGGATAGGACAAAATTGTTTTATTTTTTAAAAAATGAATGATGAAAAGGTTATTTAATCTTCCAAAAACATCAAATGAACATAACTAAAGATCATTTGAATTTTTATATGATGTGTTACTGGAGAATAAATAATTTATTATCTCTTCATTGTTATTTATAACTGTAGATTTAAATGGGTTGGGCTCATGGCCCAATACCCAATACATCCATGGGTTGGGCTTATGGCCCATTTCCCAATAGACATACATATTAGGCACAGTGCCAAACCCTGGCCGTCAACCCGACAAGGCAGGTATGACCTAGGGTTAGGGCTTGAGCCCTATAAATAGAAGACTACCCTCTTCTATTCAATATACCAAAGAGTTCACTCTCATTCTCATATCACGATAAAACGTCCCTCTTGGAGAATCACCAACGTCTCCAAGGGCTTAAGGTGTGCAATTAGAGTAGATTACTCTAGTAGTAATCTACCAAGCCAACGAGAGGCTGTTCAACGATCGAGGCTAGTAGACGAGCGCAAAAGATCTGGAATAATCTTCCGCTGCAGGTATATCGAATACCCAATTATCTATTGTATTAAATTCCAACAGTGGTATCAGAGCCACAAATGCTCGATCTCGCCGGGTTTTTTTCAAATCTGACCAATTTTTTTGAAATCATAAGCAGATTAAATTCTAGCCCTAATCGGACAGCAGAAGCTTTACCTAACAGAGGGAAGCTTCGCCGTCATATCACCGGCGGCGGTGATTCCTCACGGCAAAAGGCCGGATGAGACAGAAACACAATTTTGACGTAATAAAAAAAAAACAATTAAAAGGGCTGAAGGTGTTTCGTTTTTTTCACCAAAGCAAAGTTTAGCCATCGCCGATGTTGCGCCTGAATGGCTGCAACCATGAACGGCTCGCGCGCACCCCACCGCAACCATGAACGGCTCGCGCGCACCCCACCGCAACCACGAACGGCTCGCACGCACCCCACCCCAACCATGAACGGCTTGCACGCTCTTAAGACTCCATACGTTTTTTCAAAAAAACAATAAAAGAAATTTTTTTTATACGTAACAAAAAAAAAATATGGGAACGAGTTGTAGCTATCGAAACCAATCGGACTTCGCCTGAGGACGGCGCAAGACCATGGATGATGGCCGTCGCAATGGTTCAGTGAATCGCGATTGAGATTGCTCTCACGTCCGTCGCAAGGGTTCAACGAGTTCGCAACTAAAATTGCAAACAATAGAATCTGGAAAACGTCGATAAATTACCGCGGTTAGGCGCGCGACGAAGTTGACGTTGCTGCTGCCATGGTGGTAGCGTCAGGCGACGGCAGTCCGGGAATAACGGCGGCGGCGGCGGCGGCTGGTGGTGTGAAAGTTGGCTGATGATTTTTTGGTAACCCTAATTTTCTACGGGATTTTCGCTTATCTGAAGCAGAAGAAAGAGGCGAGGCGTTTTTTTTTTTCCTTAGATATTTACGTCAAATTTTTTTTTATTTAAAAAAAAAAAAAAAACAATATAATAAATAAATAAACTGAAATGTTTATTTGGATTGGGCCTATAATTAAAAGTTGGGCCGTGAGTTAAAATTAGGAAAGGGCCGATAATTAGGCTCGGTTTATTCCTGCTAACTGGGCTTCGAATTAATCACTGGGCTTCGAATTAATTGGACCAAAAAATGAGTTTGACCTATTATTTGATAGTTGAATTAATAATGTTGTGCCAACAATTATTTCTCATGTATGATATAAAGAGTAAATAACATATTTGAATTCTTGAGCTTGAAATAATTAATATGTTTAGTTGAAAATTATTATGGCTTAGGAAACTTGCATTTTTATATGAATATGCAAATTATGTTATTTGATCATGTAATTTGGTGATACAAGAGTAGTTGCATTTTTTTTATGTAATTTTTTACATCACATTTGAATTGTTATACCATGCATGATATAATGGACTATTTTATTTCGAGATTGGTAACTTTTTATTAGGATCTTTAATTCGGAGGGAGATGATTACTAGCTGAGTGCGAAATTTTCGATCTCAATGAATTAAAGTGACTAATAAAAATTATTTGGATCCGAATAAAATTTGTGTGAACTTAGTACCTTATTTGACTGTCCAGTATAAAGAAAAAGTGATGGAAACACAAACAGCTTTTTCTGAATTACATGGTAGTGGCAAACTTGATGGCCAAAACTATGCAATGTGGCATAGAAAAATTCAGTATTTACTCCATAAAGAAAAGATACTTGATCACCTCACTGACATTCAGCCTAAACCAACTGAGCCTGAAAATGGACCCACTACTCAATTTCGACGCGATATGGACGCGTACAACAAATGGTTGGATCAGGATATGAGTGCGCGCTTTACTATGTTAAGCTGCATGCACGATAACTTGATTAGGGAATTTGAGAAGTACCCTACAGCTAAAGAGCTTTGGGAAGTTCTGAAGGTGACATACGGTAGTACTTCGGCTACAAGACTGAGGGCTCTAACCCTTAAGTTTAACCAGTATGTACTTGACCCAAGACACTCGATGAACCAACATCTTGATGTGATGAAGGATATGATTCGAGAACTTCAGAATGTTGGAAGTGAGCTCACAGACGAGCAACAAGTCTTGGCAGTCCTGCGGTCGCTACCTGAGCAGACATGGGGACATGTTAAACTTGTGTTAACCCACAACGAGCAGATTAAGACGTTCGAGAGTGTCGCTAGTCATTTGAAACTTGAAGCTGACCGAAGGGAATCTGAACGTGCACAAACGGCTGCTCTTGTCGCACATGCTAGTCAGCGAAAACCCCAAAAGGGTGGACGTTGGATTAAGCAAAGTGGTGCTAGGCAAACTGGTGCTAGACTGGGTAATAACAAGATCCTAGCCCCGACCCCAAAGAATGGCCAGACCAAATTGCGTCGCCGGGGGAAGAGGGGTGGACAGAAGAACCTAAGCAAAGTGAAATGCTATAACTGCAACAAGATGGGTCACTTCGCTCGTGATTGCACTGAGCCGAAGAAGGTAAGACTCACTCCTTGCTCTCCAAATATTTTTGTTAGTACACATATATTTGTCGCTAATTCTCTCCTTGGTTGGATTGTAGATACCGGAGCAACAAGCCATGTGACGAGGGATCGAGCAGGATTCGTAGATTATCATCGAGTGCCAGCATGCAACCAATACATTACTATGGGAAATGGCGCACAAGAGGAGGTTCAAGGAGTTGGTTCGTACCGTCTCAAGCTCAGCACTGGGCGTGAGCTACTCCTTAGTGATGTGCTATATGCACCTAGCATAAGATGTAATCTACTTTCAGTTACTATGCTTTTAAGACTTGGTTTTTCATTTCTGTTTGAACAGACTACTTTGTCAATTTTCCTAGGCAATGACCTTTATGGTGTTGGTGCTTGATTTATCCAATGAATGTGTTACATACGTTTCATCTTCTGTTGATATTTTTCTGATTCTGTTAAATGGCATGCGAGATTGGGACACATCGCTCAAGAGAGAATGACTAGGTTAGCTCGAGTGGGCCTTTTAGCCAACCTCGCTAAAGTCAGTCTCCCAGTGTGCGAATCGTGTTTGGCTGGAAAAGCTAGTCGAAAACCTTTTGGAAAGGCGAAAAGAGCCACACGGGCTTTAGAGATAGTACACTCAGACATTTGCGGACCCATGAACGTGAGGGCACGACACGGTGCATTCTATTTTCTCACTTTTATTGATGATTATTCGCGCTATGGATCGGTATATCTCTTAGCTCATCGGTCAGAAGCGCTTGAATATTTCAAGCGATTCTTGACAGAGGTTGAGAATCAAAAAGAGAAGAATCTCAAGATTCTACGTACCGATAGAGGGCGAGAATATCTGTCTGATCAGTTTAGACAATTATGTGAGGAAAAAGGAATTGTAAGACAATTAACGATTCCGTATACTCCGCAACAAAATGGTGTTGCAGAGAGACGAAATCGAACCCTTCTGGATATGGCCAGATCAATGATGGCGCAAGCAAATCTTCCAATATCTTTCTGGGGAGATGCAATTTTGACTGCTGCATACATTTTAAACCGTGTACCCTCTAAATCAGTTGTTGTGATTCCCTATGAGTTATGGCATGGCAGAAAGCCCAACCTGGAGGCTCTGCGCCCTTGGGGATCGGCAGGGTTTGTTCATAGTACCTCACATAAGCATGGAAAGCTCGGACCAAGAGCTTCAAAATGTATTTTTATAAAATATTCTGATTGTTCAAAAGGCTATGTGATGTACGGTGAACACCCTAATGGTGGAATGACTGAAATTGAGTCTCGAGATGTGGATTTCATTGAAAATGATTTTCCCACTATAAGTGAAGTCAAAGGAGATATTCAACTATACGAGTTGAACGAACTCCAAGATAACTCTCCAGTCTCTAATGGGGATGAGGTTTTAGGGCCTTATCCAACACCAAATAGAGAAGACGAGAACAACCTGGAATTGAGTGGGAGTGTTCCGTTGGGAGAAGACTCTCAAAATCCACTAGTACGGAAAAGCAGACTTGGAATGGTTCCCCGACGACGTTTTGACGTTGAAGGCGAGTCTTTCATGTGCACTTCTATGGATATTGATGAGCCAGCTAATTATCAAGAAGCTGTAACTTCGCTAAATGCAAATGAGTGGAAATCTGCTATGAAAGACGAGATTGATTCCATGGCTGAGAACCATGTATGGGAATTGGTTGATCTACCACCTGGACGTAAGACCATAGGGAACAAATGGGTTCTAAAGGTCAAACGTAAGGCAGATGGTTCAATCGATAAGTTTAAAGCTCGTCTTGTGGCTAAAGGGTATACTCAAAAAGTGGGTGTTGATTACGAAGACACATTCTCTCCTGTGGTGAGGTTTGCCTCCATTCGCCTCATTTTAGCCTTAGTCGCCCACCTTGACCTGGAACTATTCCAGATGGATGTCAAGACAGCGTTTCTCAATGGAGAACTAGACGAAGAAATATACATGGATCAACCCATGGGATTTCAGATAGAGGGACAAGAGCGCAGAGTTTGCCGTCTCAAACGTTCCATTTATGGTCTGAAACAGTCGTCTAGACAATGGTATCATCGATTTCATCGAGCTATCAATGAGATAGGCTTTACGATGGTTGAAGAGGATCATTGTGTATATGTCAAGAGATGCGAAAAGAAGTTTCTGATTCTCTCGCTATATGTGGACGATATATTATTGGCTGGAAATGACATGGAAATGATTGTCACCACTCAGAGGTGGTTGTCCTCAATTTTTGAGATGAAGGACATGGGGGAAGCTGAATACATACTTGGTGTTAAGTTACACCGTGACCGCTCTAAGAAGCTACTATGCTTATCTCAAGAGGCTTACATCAAAAGGATGTTAGAGCGGTTTCATATGCATAATGCTAAACCTGTTGACACTCCCATGGACAAAGGTAATGTCCTTAGCAAGGATTTGTGCCCTAAAACAGAAGAAGAAAAAGCACGTATGAGTAAAATTCCATATGCTAGCGATGTAGGGAGTTTGATGTATGCAATGATGTGTACTCGACCAGACCTGTGCTTTGCTGTTGGAATGGTGAGTAGATATCAAAGTAATCCTGGATTTGCTCATTGGATGGCAATCAAGAGGATACTTAGATATCTAAAAGGAACAAGTGATATCTCTTTGTGCTACCATGGAAACAGCTTAAAACTTGTTGGATACAGTGATGCTGATGGCTCAGCGGATAGAGATGAGCGCACATCGGGATATGCTTTCATGTTGGGAGGCGCAACTATCACATGGTGTAGTAAGAAGCAGCCTTGTATCTCTCTATCTACTATGGAAGCTGAGTATATAGCATGCACATCAGCAGTTCAAGAGGCAATATGGTTAAGAAGATTTCTACAAAGTTTGCGAGTTTCTGCGCATGTAGATGAGGCCGTTGTCATCTATTGTGATAACATGACAGCTTTGGCTTATACGAAAGATCCTAAGTATCATGGGAGAACAAAGCATATTGACACCAAATATCACTTTATTCGAGATAATATTGCACATGGTCATGTGATTCTGAGGCATATTCCTACGGGTGAAATGGTTGCTGATCCATTTACCAAGCCATTACGTAGAGATTTGTTCCTACGACATACTGGTGCTATGGGGCTTCGTAGGATTTAAATACGTTATATTTTTGCCTGTAAGAACAATTTATTTATTAATAAGATTTGTTTGTTCTTATTAGTTTGTTGAGGTACTATGTTCATATGAGAATGTCACCAGACTTTGATTGGCTCACTCACACGGGCAATCACCCTGGCGCTTTGATAGCGAGCAGGATGAGACTTGAAGATCATGTATGACATGATCCCTTCGCGCTTGGAGGAACGAGGAAGGTAGTAATGATAATATTATAGTCGCCTTAGCAGGAGGCTAAGATGAGATCTGATTAGATCAATTATGGAGTACGTCCAACCTCCATAAAAGTCTGTTTATAGCCGAATGTGCGAATTGCTGGTAGATGGTATCTCGCAATGCGCAAGTCATGTGCTTTTTGTAGCCATTGGACTCAGATTCGTATGATGTTAAGAGCGTGACATACCCAAGTTGAGTGGGAGCTCCATCATAGCATGTATACATACTACATGTGCTGAGTAAGTTCGACCACAATAGTGGAGTGACAGAAAGGATTCCTGCTTCGTCACTGTGTGAGCGCTTTATTTGTTCTAATGTACCCTTTGGGACTCTGGACCATGTCACAAGGTGTAAGCTTGATGACGCTACTTTAGCATGTATCCAATGGCCAAGATTGATGCGGTCTGTCGGAGCATGTCTGGGAAAGCTGTCAAGACCAAACTGATTGGCATGAGTGGCCGAGGAAGAACCAAGTTGGTAACGCATCATTTTGTTCTATGGCTCATAGGCCGGCCGACTAAGTCGAAATTTGTTTTTGACATAGTCATGAGCATAGATACATAATTGAGAGAGTCAAGCATGCTATATTATAATATGAGGGATCATAGATGCTTGGTCTGATGCGACCACACTAGTTTGGGGTATATGCGAGTTTCTGAGTTGTAGAATTATGTTAGTTTGGTGATGACTTAATATAATTCTCCTCACCGTTCCTTCTCGCTTGGTCGCACGCTTTATTCCCTGTATGAGAGAGGGCGACGTGAATGAAAGACGATTGAGAAATGATGTGAATAATGATTCAAATATGTATGAGTGGGAGATGTAGATTTAAATGGGTTGGGCTCATGGCCCAATACCCAATACATCCATGGGTTGGGCTTATGGCCCATTACCCAATAGACATACATATTAGGCACAGTGCCAAACCCTGGCCGTCAACCCGACAAGGCAGGTATGACCTAGGGTTAGGGCTTGAGCCCTATAAATAGAAGACTACCCTCTTCTATTCAATATACCAAAGAGTTCACTCTCATTCTCATATCACGATAAAACGTCCCTCTTGGAGAATCACCAACGTCTCCAAGGGCTTAAGGTGTGCAATTAGAGTAGATTACTCTAGTAGTAATCTACCAAGCCAACGAGAGGTTGTTCAACGATCGAGGCTAGTAGACGAGCGCAAAAGATCTGGAATAATCTTCCGCTGCAGGTATATCGAATACCCAATTATCTATTGTATTAAATTCCAACAATAACAATGGACTAGAAAGATTTTTTTCCCCTCAAAACCATTATGGTCAGATTTCTAGGAGAAATATTTCACCATAATTAATGGGGGAAATATCGAGATGGACATCAGGTCGAGTTTCGGTTTAGGGTATTCAAATGTCGGGTACCCAAAATTTTGGGATGCTAAATTTGCTATCCGAATCAGAAAGAAAATTACATTACCTGAATATCAGTTACCGAAAATTGTCGGGTACCTAGAAAAAATGCATAAAAACATTATTTTTAAATATAATAGTTGGCACTGCCATAAAATTCATCCTTATGCTCCTACATATGCCGAGCAATACACAACAAAAGCACATATAAGAGTTGGTACGTAAAAATAAATGATCAACCCCTTCTCTGCATCTTAAAAAAGAGTTTTTGTGGCTTGTATGCAAGTGGGGATCCTACAAAGTGAAGAAATCACCTGTTGTGCGCCAGTGCCTGCGCCTGCGGTCGAGAAGCCCAAATACATCAACAAAACTTAAAGAGTGTGCTAAGAATACACGTGATTCCAACATAAAACCAATTGGCAATGTGTGGAATAACTCATGTAAATTATAAGAAGGAGCTAGTGGCAAATAACTCCCTCGTGGTTTGCCAAATAGGCTAATTACCCCATGTGGTTTGAAAATAGGCGTTTTACCCCCTGTGGTTTATAAAATGGGCAGTTTACCCCTTGTGGTTTGTGAAAATAGGCATTTTATCCCCTTATAATTTGTGAATAGATGTGAAATACACCTTACACATAGGTAAACCACATTGAGGTAAAATGCATATTTTCACAAATCACATGGGGTAAAATGCCTATTTCCAAACCATAGGGGGGTAAAATGCATATCTTGTATACCACAGAGGGGTAACATGACTATCTTCATACCACAGGGGGGTAATCCGCCTATTTGTGGAACCATAGGGGGGTAATCTGCCAAAAACCCTATAAGAAGCTAACATAGCTTTTAGTTTATCAATGTGGGACAACTCTCAACACTTCCCTCACATATGATTATATATCAGTCAAATATGTGGATTGATAACGCGGGTAACGTTTAGCATGTGGGCGGAATAGTCAATCATATGAAAAGCTGCTCTGATACCATGTTAAGAATACATGAGGTTCCAACTCAAAACTAATTGCCAAGAGTGAAGTAACTCATGTATATTAGAAAGAGCTAATGTAGCTTCAAGTTTCTCAATGTGAGAAAACTCTCAACAAAGTGGTATGGAATCAAAAGACAAGAAAAGTTGGAACTTGGAGTCGGTGACCAATGTAACTATGTAACGGTCGAAACTTGGAGTCGGCGAGCAACGTAAACCCTCGTTTTTTGCCTGAAGAATTGTAAATGGGATTTGGGGGTGAACTGAAGTCTAAACCGAAGAATTAAATTATGAAATGGGTTAATCTAAATTATCATAAATTGGGTGTGTTAATAAATTGCTCTCTGGGTTAGCCTGCTGTTGTATTTTAGGTTACCCAAAAAGTTTCAGGTAGTAAAAATACTACCTGGATACGAACGGATTACAAAATTTCGGGTATTGAGCATACTGATGCTTTTGAAAAATAATCGTCCTGATCGGGAGAAACCCGACAGGGTCGGGTCCGGTACCCGATACGCGACAAAAAATGTACACCCCTAGGGAAATGCATGAATGAGAATGGTTCACCACTGAGAAGGGTTAATTTTTTAGGCGATCGATCTTTGCTCCAAAATTATATTTTAAGCCCTTTTCTTGATCTACCTTAAGTCATTATCATCTTCAAAGCTTTTCTTGATCTTTATTCGTTCTTGTAGCTCGATTTCTTCGATTTCACTTACATTTACACAAATATACGATTAGGTAGCATATGTATCAAATTATCCATCAAAATATACCAAATCGTAGACAATTAAGAGCAATAGATGTGTATTTCTAGTCACATCAACCACATTTGCAAATTTTCAGTAGAAGGTAGCTTTCCGAACTCTTTTTTTAGCATAAACATACATTGTATTAAGTAACAATATTTACAACAAAGATCCAGCCAAATGTCAGAATACACAACGAAACTGATCGCTTTTATTTTAAACAATAAAATATCAAAGCAGCGCGAACCGCAAGTTCATGGTGTCAAGTTTTAGTATAGATAGGAAGAATGCGGATTGTCGAATCCACAGGGACTAACAATCAATTATCAAATAAGACTTCTTTAAACTATATTTAACATACGATAATGAATTTAATAAAATAATAATTAATTAAATTAACTACTAATCCAACCAAGTCAATAAAAGTAAACGAAAAAATTCCACTAGAAAAGAATATCAAGGCGTCGGCTCACCAATGTAATTCTCTACAATTCTCTATTGAATATCAAAATATTTCTAAGGTGACGAGTTCTCCGAATTTATCTAATATACTCTCTCGAGATATATTAAAACTAATATTAAATTGCAGTAAATCACTCTCGTGTACTTATTTAACAACTTAATATTGAATTAAGATCCATGAAAACTACTAGCTTTCGATTACTAGATATCTATAGCTATCACACATGTATTTGACTTCATCTCTTGATCTCAGTCTGAAATCCACGGTATGAGTTATTAATTCCGTATCATAAAATCATCTCTCGACCTCAATTACGACACTAACATCATTCAAAAGTGATCAATCCCTCAAAAGCATTTCATAAAACATACACAAAGAATTATAAGGATTCAATCATTAAATCATCAAATCATAGGTTCATAACAAAGGATTCGCTTAGCCTCGATAAATAAATTTAGTTCAACATAATAACGTGAAAAGCAAAACAAAACTAAAAATCAAAGACAAAAAAAAACTCCCGATGTCGACTTCGTTCGTAGATCCTTGCTTCTTCTATTGCTTCCTTCTCGATCGTGTTCTTCAATTGCCTTGTTGGCTTGTTCCAATTCCTAGGATGAAGAGGTGATGGTGGATGATGGTGACATGGAGTGTGGATGAATTGAGGCCCTTCCTAGGGTGTAAAAGTGGTTATATAATCTGATTTTTCATGTTTTATATGGAAGGAATTATGCACTTCCTTGTTGAACACAAACTCTATAAGGAATTTATTTTTCAGAAAATTCTCCCGGCCGATCGTTCGAGCAAACTTGCTGGACGACTCGATCGAACGAGATGGTTGCTCGATCGGTCGAGCTTCGTTTTTATTTAATTTTTTTTTTCTTTTCTTCCTTTCCCTCGGTTTGGTCATTTTTGATCATTTTTGGCTCATTTACTCTACTTTTATGCATTTCAACATTGATTCCTGAAGCATACAAATATATAGCAAAAATCGTAAAATTGTCCTTGAATCAATACAAAAATCATTAGAAAATCATATATAAATAAGTGTAAAAACGACACTTATCAACTCCCCCCCCCCCCCAACTTATCACTTGATCGTCATCGATTAAGCATTAAAATCACAAGGTAGAGTTCATTCTCAATACTTGAAAACAATTATGTCATGACTTGCATTATTCTCAGAAATTTCATACATATATACAAAAGTTATACAAGACATGCTTTCTCCTAAATCAAGCAACACATCTCAAAATCGGAATGTGTGTGTGTGCTATAGTCAATCTCAAGTTTCATGCACATATTCAAGATCAAATCATGTTAATCAACTCAAAAAAGATTATCATCAATCATCCTATAGGCTATTTTCAAACAGCTTTTCCAATAATGATAGTTACCCCCTAAACTTAGATCAAAAGGTCTTTATAAGCTTGTAATTTTTGGCCTTTGGTGTCGGTTACAAAGAAAAGATAGGATAAGCGCAAAGAAGAGAGTATAATCTTGTAAAGTTCACTTTTTGTAGCACATATTGAACTTCTCCTCAATTTTTTCTAGCCTTTGCCTCTTTGGGTCTTATTTATTTAATCTTTTCTCAAGGCTTTCTTTTTTCCTCTTTTCTTTTTGCTCTTTTTCTCATTCATCAATCTTTTTCAATAAGCTCATTAAGATATAACAAGTCACGTGTATCAAAAGAGATTCATTATACTCCCTTAGGTGGTGATAAAAATTTTCATTTAGGCTCGTAAGGTAGGTATAATGAGTTAAACAAGAATGTCGAATGTGCTCTTAAATATATGCAATGCATAAACCATTCTTTTTTTTTTTCAATAAAGCTCAAATTGGGACACTAGGGATTGATATAGACTAGGTAAGCTTGAAGCGCTCAAACATGTCAAAGTTCGCCTAGATCATTTCCAAATCAAGTTTGTAACTATAAAATTTCGCCTCAAAGTGTCATCATCAAATAAGTTCTAGGAAAACTCTAAGATGCTCAAGACAAATTATCAAGTTCACAACAATTATCACTATTTAACATGCAATCCACAAGATCATGACTCAATGTGCTCCATATATCATTCTTGACATGCTAACTCGAAATAGGATATTCATGTTCAAGTCCAACAATCATCAAAATTCAAGTCCATATGCATATTGAGATCAAAATCCTCAATGAATAGTCACTACTACAATTTATTATTTTCTCAAGTTTGAACTCATAAAAAAAAAAATTAACACATAATAATCGGACGATTCAAGGATTCAAGTGTTAATTAAGTCAGCATGTAGATTAACAAGTAACATGCAAGTCACTCCCCCAAACTTAAATGAAACATTGTCATTAATGTTTAAAAGAATCTAAAGGGAAAAAGTAGGCTCTCCTGATAAAGACGCTTGTATGAGGGTTGAGGAAGATTAGCTTTTGAAAGCTCCACTATTGTAGGGGTTCATTGCTCCAACTGAGTACCTAGCAAGAGAATAATACCAATGGTAAAATAGTCAACTCGAGAGATAAACAAACTAAATGCAAAAACTGAAAATAAAACAAAACTAAATAGCAAAAGGATACATGGGTTGCCTCCCAAGAAGCGCTAATTTATAGTCGTCGGCTTGACCATCAGAAGCAACCATCAAAGAGCGGTTGTAGCCCATAGTAAGTATCGTACGGTACTACGAATGGGTCCTCATTCAGTATGCCTTCAAGCTTGGCAAGATTGTTCCATTGAAAGTTCGTCGCTCCAACAACTTTCGGTTTGAAATGGTTGGCATAGGAGAATGATTCTTGACTTGGCTTCATATCTTGGAGGATAGAGAGTGGTGAAGTTGGCATCGATGGGAAATACGGATCCATATATGGCATAGAACATGTCTCCATCGACGGGCTCAAGTTAGAATCTTCGAAAGTTTCTTCCTTTTCCAACATCACACTAGGCTCATCTTCATTTGGGAACTCTTCGGATAATGTCTCTGAAGTAGGCTCATTTTCTTGAAGAGGCTCAAGTTCCCTTGAATCTTCCACACTAGTAGGATCACTCCCCCAAACTTGATTGTTTGAGTGGTCATCGTCATGAAACCCAACTTGATTCATCTCCTCTTCTATAGTAGGTATCATCTCGTTCTCTTGGCAGCTTGCTGATAATGTTTCCATGGGGCTCGCCATTTGCTGCTCCAGACGACGCATTGAGTTGGTCTGACTTTCAATCTTTGTCTCACATGATGCCATAAACCTGAGTAACGTATCCTCTAGATGAGTATTGACTTCTTCATAACAGTCACTCGTCTCTCCGTGATGTTCAAGTGGCGGGTGTGTAAAATGAGGGTGGTGAGGCTTCGGTGGGTATTGGTGGCTCCAGCCTTGCAGTGAAGGATTCCAAGGGCACTGGTAGTCGAAGTTCGCCGTATCATTAAACAAGTGCAATACACTGTCTTCATCTCTATCAACCAAAGAACTATCAGTTGCCAAAGCTCCGTTGAATATCCATCCTTGGGTGTCCGCATCCAAACCACTGAAGAAATATTGCAGACGAGTGTAGTTTGGAAAGTCATTATACCGGTACGTGTTTGCCAAATCGTTGAATCTCTCCCACACTGCATAGAACGGCTCGGAAGGTTGTGGGAAAATCTTGTGAAGGCTTGTTGATGTAGCATCTCCAAGTACCTCACAAGAATAACAAAACTAAACAATTAAATATATTTTTTTCGAAAAATAAAAGAATATAAACAAGAAAAAAAACAAATGGTTAAATTACAGTCAAAGAATCTCGTATGATATTACTAAAGTTAAGTTACAGTCAAAGAATCTCGTATGATATTACTAAAGTTAGTCCCCGGCAACGACGCCAAAAACTTGATCGCTTTTATTTTAAACAATAAAATATCAAAGCAGTGTGATTGTACCGCAATGAAGAATACGGATTGTCGACCTCACATGGACTAACAAGCAATTACCAAATAAGACTTCTTTAAACTATATTTAACTTACGATAATGAATCTAATAAAATACTAATTAATTAAATTAACTACTAATCCAACCAAGTCAATAAAAGTAAACGAGAAAATTTCACTAAAAAAAATTATCAAGGCTCGGCTAACCAATGCAATCCCTACAATTCTTGATTGAATATCCAAATATTTCTAAGGTGACGAGTTCTCATAATTTATCTAATATACTCTCTCGAGATATATTAAACCTAATATTAAATTGCAGTAAGTCATTCTCGCGTACTTATTTAACAACTTAATATTGAATTAAGATCCATGAAAACTACTAGCTTTTGATTACTAGATATCTATAGCTATCACACATGTATTTGACTTCATCTCTCGATCTCAGTCTGAAATCCACAGTATGAGTTATTAATTCAGTATCATAAAATCATTTCTCGGTCTCAATTACGACACTAACATCATTCAAAGGTGATCAATCCCTCAAAAGCATTAATATCATAAAACATACACAAAGAATTATAAGGATTCAATCATTAAAACATCAAATTATAAGTCATAACAAAGGATTCGCCTAGCCTCGATAAATAAATTTAGTTCAACATAATAACGTTAAAAGCAAAAAAAAACTAAAAATCAAAGACAAAGAAAAACACCCGATGTCGACTTCGTTCGTAGATCCTTGCTCCTTTTCTTGCTTCATTCTCGATCGTGTTCTTCAGTCGCCTTGTTGGCTTGTTCCGATTCCTAGGATGAAGAGGTGATGGTGGATGATGGTGATATGGAGTGTGGATAAATGGAGGCCCTTACTAGGGTGTAAAAGTGGTTATATAATCTGATTTTTCGTGTTTAACACAAGCACTATAAGGAATTTATTTTTTAGAAAATCCTTCCGGCCGATCAATCGAGCAGATTGCTCGATCGATCAAGCAAACTTGCTCGACGACTTGATCGATCGAGATGGTTGCTCGATCGTTCGAGCTTCATTTTTATTTTATTTTTATTTTTTTTCTTTTCTTCCTTTCCCTTCTTCGACAAGTTCGCTCGGTTTGATCCTTTTCATCATTTTTGGCTCATTTCCTATCCTTTTATGTATTTCAACATTGATTCCTGAAGCATACAAATATATACCAAAAAGCGTAAAATCGTCCATGAATCAATACGAAAATCATTAGAAAATCATATCTAAATAAGCGTAAAAACGACACTTATCAGAAACAAACAAATATTGCGATAGAAACTGTAGGATCAAGCACTTGCCGTTTTACCAAAAGTTATATCTAGTGGTAACGGTGCAACTCTAATTTTTAAATCGTAGAGAAGTCCAAACGCCACGCTTCGATCACCCTGAAAATTATTGCACTCCAACATAAACAAGTGGCAAGTGTCATCAACGTAAATCCTAGGAAAAGAAGTACTAAAAGGCCCATAAGTAACAAGCTTAGCAACATAAGCGCAAACCCGCAAACTGGAGAGAGACCACCAAAACCAAATGGGTCCCCTCAAACCAAGCAGGCCACGAGATGGTCGAAGAAAGGAACCGTCTTCCATGCAATCAGAACGTACATATGAGGATAAACATGAGGCAAGAACTGATAACATACACCAAATGCACAATCTCCCATATCCTAAATCCGCAGCGGACAGAAAACGGCCAAAGAAAAACATTGCGTGGTGCATGAAACCTTGAATTACAGTAATAAAAACCAAGCCAATTCCCGGCAACGACAAAGCACGAGTACTAATGCAAAACCAAGCCAATCCCGGCACGAAAAGCACGAATACTAATGCACCACCACCACAAAAAACCCAATAGTCGAACCAGGCAAAAAACACAACCAGTAGCCCAAAACAGCAGTCCTTGAAATTAATATTATGTACTTCAATTATATATTAAAAATCCGAATCCTTTTGCGCAGTTATATATGGAGTATTTAATAATTTATACATGTAGATTGTCAGTGAGTAAATGATGTCTCCATGTGTAAGAAAAAAATATTTAATACCTATAATTTTTTTAAAAATATATATATTTTATCCTCCAAAAATTACAGCTTGACCTAAAAAAATACAGTTTATGGCCAAAATAATTATGTTTTGTTCCGCTAAAATTATATTTTAACCATAGAAATCTTTTTGACCCTTTTTTTATATTAATTTCTTTTGCGTTCCTAAACAAAAATTCTATGTCCACGGTTCTACATGGTTCTCCCACCCTTTTCTATCAACGTTATTATCTTGTCGCGTGTCCATTATCTTATACTCTCTGTAAAAGTATATCTTTGTCTCAATTACTTCCCAGCTATTATTAAATATCTGCTTCTTATTACATAAAACAGGCACCAAATTATCTTCAACCTAACTCTCTAATTGCTGCTAAAAGAAGAAATCCCATAAATAAACCCAATGAGAAACAGTTAAACAAATACCACCGCCGTCATTCTCAGGTCAAACATCAGGATCATTATGATCAGGAACCACATTCCTGGGCAGCTATAAGAAGCCTCTTCAGCTGCAAGTACATTCAACCACAACAACAAGAACAACAACAAACAAAGCAAAAGCCAAGGCAAAATCATCACCAGAATCTTAAACATACACATGGAGAAGAGAAAGTGATTCAAAGCAAGCAAAAATACATATCAAACAGGCGAAAAAATAGCAAACCTTTGAAGAAAAAACACAAGGAAACGAGATGCTCAGGTAACGAGTCACAGGATGGGATTAAAATGTTTCATGGGTTGCAGAAAATTCTACAAAACAATTGTTAATAATCTCAAGGTTATATGAGGCTCAACAATCAGGGGCTGCATTCATACTTGGGCACTCTCACGTACGAGCGAAAATGGTCGTCGTTATTGAAGAGGATGCCGATCAACATCGGGTATAATTTCTTGAAGTTGGGATGCTGTATGTATGTAGTGTAAGAATATGTTTGTGTGAAACTTGCAAAATTGATGGTAAAGGCCAAGTTGCGTTTACTTGTATATAAAAGTTTGCAAATATCAGTAAATAAATTTACGTTAGTAGTCACAAAACATGAGTTTTTAGAAATTATTTGATACATCAGCTATTCTTCATAATATTTCTCTATATTGTTTGCCTACATCTGTTTCGTATCTATTGAGGACTTGCTATCTTCTTCCTCAACTTGCTATGATCCTATACACGTCAAGATAAACAAGAATAAAAAAGATAGTATATATTAAACCAAGAATTTACCAGAGGGTGAGAGCCTATGAGTCTGCCTTGGAGATGACAATTTCGTCCGCTTGTCTACAGTTTAGTGTTTCGGTCATAACTTTCTCATACGATATCTGAATTAAACAAATTAGCTGTCCACACGAAGATAACATTAAGTTCTACAACTTTTTGTTGACTACATTTCCAAAATATGACATGAAGAATCTCGAGGAGAAATAAGTGACGTGTTTGGATACCACAATTAGTATGTTTAGTACCACAGAGTAGCTTTTATAGTACCACCAATTATGTTATTTAGTACAAAAAAATAAGTTATTTAGTACCACAAATCAGTATATGTGAACCACAAGTTAGCTTATATAGTACCACCAAACATATCGAAAAAGTATATATACTATTTACTAAATGTATGATAAACTGGTACTAAATAAGCTAAGATATTGTTTTATTTTCATATTATTTGTGGTAATAACTCGTAGTAACTATATCAAATAATAAATTTAACGTTGTACTAATTGTATCACATACCATATACAAACATATTAGTGACTATGAAAAATGTAGTGACTATGAAAAATGTGGTACTACTTGTATTAGTTAGTTGTACCCTAAACATGTAAATATGATATTATTTTAAGAAAAGATGTGGTACCATTTATACAAGAATGTGATACTATATTATTTATGACTATTTATTATTATAAAATAACATGAAATGCAATCAACACTTACATTCATATAATATCATATATGATATGATTTTATTTTCACATTATTTGTATTAGTAACTCGTAATAACTCTACCAAATAGTATATATTTAACATATGGGTGCTTAACGGGCCGGATCAATCCGGATCCAGGCCCAAAATCGGACCGATTAGTCCGGTCCAGAACGAGAACCGGACTAACCAGTTCTAAACCGGTCCGGAACCGATTTGATACCGGATCGGATCGGTTCTACCGTTCCGGATCCGGTAACTTACCGGTTTCGGACCAAACGGATCCGGTTCCGGTTCCGGATTGAACCGAATCAATTCCGTTTTTTTTTTTAAAAAAAGAAAAAGTTCGATACAATCCCTTCGTTTTTTACTTTTTGAAAAAAAAAAACAAAAAGAAATCCGGTTCCGGGTTAGAACCGGTCCTAACCCGAAACGGTTGGACCGAATCGGAAATCTGGTTCCTTAACGGAACGGACCGGTTCCGGGATTATCGGATCCGGAATCGACCGGTTCCGGACCGGGCCGGACCGTCCGTTAAGCACCCCTAATTTAACATGATACTAATTGTTGGATATGATTACAAATATATTTGTGTATATCATATCTTTCATTAAATAATACTAAATAAAGTATTTTGTGATGCATTTTATTTTACAATAGTATGTAATCAGATATATTATAGTACTGAAAACTAACTTATGTTAGTACCACAATTAGTATATATAGTACCATAAATTAGCTAAATTGTGGTACTATATAAGCTAATTTGTGGTACTATATATATTAATTTATGGTACTATATTATCTATGATTATGTATTATTATAAAATAACATGTAATGCAATCAACACTTAGATTTCATATAATATCATATATGATATGATTTTATTTTCACATTATTTGTATTAGTAACTCGTAATAACTCTATCAAATAGTATATATTTAACGTGATACTAATTGTTGGATATGATAACAAATATATTTGTGTATATCATATCTTACGTTAAATAATACCAAATAAAAATATTTTGTGATGCATTTTATTTACAATAGTAAGCAATCATATATATTATAGTACTACAAATTAGCTAATGTAGTACCACGAATTAGAATATATAATACCACAAATTAGCTAAATTGTGGTACTATACAAGCTAATTTGTGGAACTATTACTAATTTATCGTACTATATTATCTATGATTATGCATTATTATAAAATAACATGTAATACAATCAACACTTAGATTTCATAAAATATCATATATGATATGATTTTATTTTCACATTATTTGTATTAGTAACTCGTAATAACTCTATCAAAAATAGTATATATTTAACGTGATACTAGTTGTTGGATATGATTGCAAATATATTTGTGCTATAATTAATATCATATCTTACGTTAAATAATACCAGATAAAAATATTTTGTGATGCATTTTATTTTACAATAGTAGGTAATCGTATATGTTATAGTACTACAAATTAGCTAATGTAGTACCACGAATTAGTATATATAATACCACAAATTAGCTAAATTGTGGTACTATACAAGCTAATTTGTGGTACTATATATACTAATATATCGTATTATATTATCTATGATTATGTATTATTATAAAATAACATGTAATGCAATCAACACTTAGATTTCATATAATATCACATATGATATGATTTTATTGTCACATTATTGTATTAGTAACTCGTAATAACTCTATTAAATAGTATATATTTAACGTGATACTAATTGTTGGATATGATTACAAATATATTTGTGTATAACTAATACCATATCTTAAGTTAATAATATCAAAATAAAAGTATTTTGTGATGCATTTTATTTTACAATAGTAGGTAATCGTATATATTATAGTACTACAAATTAGCTTATGTAGTACCACGAATTAGTATATATAATACCACAAATTAGCTTAATTGTGGTAGCCTATAAGCAAATTTGTGGTACTATATATACTAATTTATTGTACAACATGTAATACTAAATTGTTGTACTATATAAACTAATTTGTAGTACTATATATACTAAATTGTGGTACTATATAAGCTAATTTGTGATACTATATACACTAATATGTGGTACTACATATACTAATTTGTGGCACTATTGAGCTAAATTATGGTACTATATATACTAAATTGTGGTGTTATATAAGGCTAATTAATTGTCTGAGCCCTTTAACAGTTAAGCATTTACTCTCATAGTCGTTATCTATTATTTAATAACATCTTTCTATACATCCATAAATTTCATTCACCACTTCATTCTCAATCTTTTATATAAACACTTCATAATTCATTTAAACTAAATTTCAAATCAATATATACAATGAATACGAAAATCTCCCAGATTTTGTTCTATTTGTCGTTCTTTTGGTCATGACATCAAGGTGTGCACGAAGAACACCACCCCAACTAGACTTATTAATGATGAGTTGAAGAAAATGCTTAAGATTGGGGATGATGGTGATACTTCCAGCGACTTAGCCGGCGTTAAGATGATGTCTGGAGATGCACATGGTGTGACGGTAGATGGTACTGTGGAAGGTGTTGAGGAACCAGTTTGATCCAAACCGGGTGAAGGTTGTTCTCGGGCACGGTGGATAACTCCTCGATCAAGGAGGCAAGTGCCCATGCTGTTTTGTTAGAAGATTTAGAACCCAGCCATCAATTGTTGCATGGCCTCATTTAATCCTGGTATCTCGATCTCGAAAACTTGAGGGAGACAAATTCGAACATTAGACAAAATATTCAATTTTACAAATCTCTTGCTTTGTCTAATGATCAACTTCCATTTCCAAATGAGGATCCAAAATTATCTCGCAGCTCTTCATTCCCTTCCTTTTCCCTAAAAAAAATCTGATAAAATTAGATTTCAAATTAGTAATGAAAACGAAGATGATCCAACGTCTCCAAAATACACTAATGGTTCGGGTAGGCTGGGTCTTGCCTTGGGTAGCAGATTTTTCTCTCCAGGATTGCCTTCAACTTCATCATACAGCTTGGGTTTGATACTTGGGGACAGTCGAAATGAGCTGAACAGTTCGAGGGTCAACCATGCTGCAAATTCGATTTCACCTAATCCTCCATATAAGTCGAAAAATATCACCAAGAACCCTTTAATAAAGTCAGGTTTTTTAAACAATAAAATTTCTGGCCTTTTTAAAGGGGAATCTAGAAAATCTAAGGATACATCTTCACCTTCTAAGCCATGGGCAAATTTGGTTACTGACGATGATGAAATCCTTTTCCCAATGACTGAATGGCTTGAAAAGATTATTGAAATATGGTCCCAAATGAAGAATTCTTATATAATGTCGAGTTGACGGAATAAGAGATGGATATCCATGTTAGCATAAATGCCCTACAAGCTAAACGTTGGCCTAATGGGCTTTATATTAACTCTAACCCAATTAGCTTATTACAACTATAAATATGATTTGTATCAGAAGGTTAATATGACCTAATCACTCTCAATCAACACTCACTCTATGAGAATAGCCGTCATCACACTAGCACTGGTGCCGGGCTTGTAGATCTGGTCAGGTTGATTGGACTCGATGGATTACCGCTATCAGATTCACGTCGGTGAACGGTAATCTCTTTTCGTGCATTTATATTTGTTATTTGCATGTTTATATATGAATCAGGCGCGATCCTCCGTCCCTGGGTCAGATCAGTTTTCTGTTTGTTTTCCGCTGCGTTTGGATCTGGCGTCGGGGTACGGAAACCCAACAGTGGTATCAGAGCCAGGTTGCGCTTTGATTCATGTATTTGATAATTAATTTTTGTTAGATCGTTTCCAACATATACTAATCGTGTTCAAATTTTTAAAAATTAAGGGGTCCGGAAAAACTTAGAAAATTTAAAAGAACTTGTTGATGTTCGACCGATTTCCACAAAATCTTCGCTGACCATTGCCGGTGAACTCCATGCACGCGGATGGCTGTTGGCGGCAAGGCGACGGAGACGGCTGAGAAATATTCTCTGCTGACGTCCGCGCGCCCCGACTGCTGATTTTCACACGAATCGTGTAAGCCCTTCAAAGACGAACCTCCGTCTAGCAGCAGCCATGGTATCTGCAAATGTTGCAGACATAATCACGCAGGTGGTTCGCGACCAGGCTCAGACCATCGTGAAAGGTTCACGATGTGCGTAGTTTACACAACAAGTATTTTGTATCTGGTCCAAATCTTGTTAGCATAAAATACCCAGCAAGCCAAACGTTGGCCCGATGGGCTTTATGAGCCCTAACCCAATTAGCTGTCTCATAAACACTATAAATATAAGGTTCACTCTAGGGTTAACTAAATCTTTTCAATACACTCACTCTCTGAGAATAGCCGTCATCACAATAGCATTGGTGCCGGGCTTATAGATCTGGTCAGGTTGATTGGACTCGAGGATCACCGCCATCAGATTGATTTCGCTGTTAACTGTAATCTCTTTTCGTGCATTATATTTGATATATTTGCATGTTAATATATGAATCAGGCGCGATCTTCCGTCCCTGGGTCAGATCTGTTTATTGTATTATTTCCGCTGCGTTTGGATCTGACGCCGGGGTGCGGAAACACAACAGTGGTATCAGAGCCAGGTTGTCGCTTTGATTCATATTTTTTATGATTAATTTTATTAGATCGTTTTCGATCAATACTAATCGTGTTTGAGATTTCGTAAATTTTTGAATCCGGAGAACATAGAAAATTGGAATAAAAGGAGTTTTAATCCCGACCCAAAAGCCGACCGGAAAGTGTTTCCGGCGTCTCTCAGGCGCGCTTGACGGCGGCCATGGCGGGAGACGGCAGCACGAAACTGGTTCCCTCGTCCGGACGACAGCGCGCAGAGTACGGCTCACGAACGTAGTGCTGGGCGCGCGGATTCGCGACCACCATGGTTTCTGCAATTGTTGCAGACGTAAACCAAGACCCCCATGGAAGATCAGTACGAAAATCGCAACCAATTTTCGGAAATTGTTTCCGGAAACCTGTGACTGCCACTGCGTGTTGGTTGCATCGGGAAGCCGTCGGCGTGAAGGCTGGCGGCGAGAGGAGGCGGTGGCGGCGCGAGCAAATTTCTGGAAACCCTAATTTCAGACTTGGGGAAGATAATGAACAGTAGGTGGCGGCTGGAGTTCTAAGCAAGACTCAAACCCTAATTTTCGAATTTTTTTTTTTAAAAAAAAATTATTATTTTAAAATCCGAAAGTAGGGTAATTTTGGGGTTGAAAATTGATTTTCTAATTTTGGATCCAAATTGTTTGGAGTCCATAAATTATTTGGGTCATTTTAGATGTTTTATCTGGATATTATTTTTGAAATAATAAATCATAATACTTAATTTATTAAAAATATGATTTTTAATTTATTAAGTGTAAAATGGAGATTTTACAATTAGTTGAAAATTTAATTAATTGAAAATTGAATGAAAAAGTTTCATTTAATTTGTTAATTTTATTTTTGGCTAATATTATGATTTGAGCTAAAATAGTGATTTACCAATTAATTGATAATTTAATTAATTAGAAATTAAATGAAAGTGTTTCATTTAGTTTGTTAATTTTATTTTCAATTAATGATGCGATTAGTGGGGAAACGATAGAATAAATTAATTGTGATCTAATTACATGTGATGTAATTAGTACAATTACATATGATGTAACTATTTAGTTTAATGTTTAATTACATATGTTGTAATTGCATGATGGATGATTATGGGCCTTGACCAATGTGTTTAGGTGAATGTTTAGGTTTTTATTGTTTCATTATTATTGTGATTTTGGTTATCGGGCCTGCGAGCATGCTCTCTCTATTTTCTGATGTATCCCACCCCGAATTTGTATCCCTATTCTCTTGTTTGCACGATTTAAATGTAAAATCTTTAGAATTAGTGGGAGATCAAGATTGAAGACGGAGCACCAAGATCAAGACTTGTATGATGGAAACAAAATGTAATAGGATTGCATTGCATACCTGGATCACCTTAGACAGACTTGTGATCCACGTATGGCTCACGTGGATCAATTAGGAAAAGGCTGTAATCGTCCATATTTATTTTTATTATGCATGTGATGTATTATAAATGTTTGTTTGTATGTTTTATTAGTACATATGACTGCATGAATAAAACATAGTTGCATGAATCCGGCAATCAAACAAACAAGTACTTGATGAGATTTGAAAATTATTAAATCCCTCTTTTGAATATGATTCAAAAATTTTAATATCAAACTGTAAAGGGAGCTCAAAGGAGTTTGTTACTTCCTGTCTTCCATCAACAGTTAAGCAATGAGACGCTATTTGTGTCAGGTGTCTTGTCTCACCCTCGTGGGGGGCATCTGGCATGGGAAAGCTGTGTGTTTAACTGCCACTTAATTATGGATAGGGTTCTGTTAACCTTTAAGATTACTCACCCTCGTGGGGTCTTATTGGCGGACATTACCATCCGTGGGATGGGTTAGTTTGACGTGAAAAGGCATAATTGGCCTGCCTCCGTAGGGTTATGTCAATCACAAGACAAATATCTTGGGGGTTGCATATGATGCAATTGTGAGCTACCTTTAGTATCATGAGGTCGGCTGGACCCTCGCCCGGGGCTATCATGAGCTAGTTGGACTCCAAGCCCACTAAGAAAATACGATTTTCCGTTCATTTGTCATGAGGGTGACGAATTCGAAAAAATTTAGTGGGAGCATTCAATAACTAAAGTCCATAGTTTTTGAATTAATTAATAATCAAACGGTTTGCATATATTTTCTGTTTATTCTCAGTATTGTGATTGCCGTGAATCCGATTACATCAAATCTCGATATAAACAAATTAACCACTAGGATTGGCTATTAATTTTAAAATAATGATTGCTTCTGAAAGTTGCTATATACCCTTGGTGGGAGCCTCATATTGAAGTGTCTCCCGGTTCGTCTCATGAAGAGATCGCCACACTTGAGAAGTGGTGGGACGATGATCTCTCGGCTAGGTGCTATATGATAGCATCAATGTCACTAATGAGTTTCAACACAGATATGAGAAACTCGTTCACATTGCTAATATTTTCCAACACCTACAAATGTTGTTTGGTGAACGGGCGTGATTACTGAGACTCGCGATTTCAAAAGAGCTATTTTCATTTCACATGCGAGATGGGGCTTCGGTCTATGAGCATGGTGTAAGAAAAATATCTCTTGTTGAGAAATTGGAAAATCTGAATGTGACAAATTTTCATTAACTGGCTGTAGATTTGATCTTATGGTCAAAAATAATGGAAACTCATGTATCCTTGATTCAAAGGAGAAACGTGTTCTTCTAGTTGAATCTTCTACAATTGGTGGGAATGATTCAAGGATAAAGTAGAGGAAGGGAAATGGTTCTCAACCTCAAAAGACGAAAAAGCATATAGTAGCAACTAAGAAAAGAGAGGCATCTATGTTTTCACTGCTGGTCACTGGCGCAAAATTGTAAGGCATACCTAGACTAGAAGCGTTCTAGAAAGGGTATGTTTTATATTAAAATTAAATGTTTCTATTGGTTCTACTTCTTTGCTATATGGTGTCAGTTGTGCTCGCATTTTTGCAAAGAGTTGCATGTGTTGTGAAGAAGTAGAGAGCCCTAGGAAGGTGAAACCTACCTGAGGCTAAGCATTGTAGCAAGAGTTGTTGCAAAGGCTGTTTGAAATATTTATTTAATATAAAATCTTGAACAGGCTAGGAACTAGTTTCAGCAATTATTTATTTGTTCCAGATTTAATCATGAACATTGTTCCTATTTTGATAGAGCATATTCTTTTAAATATGCGAATGTGATTTGCAGTATTTTTAAGAATGCGTGTTTTATCGAATCTGGTGAACTTATGAATGATTAGTATGATTATATTCAAAGAATATAAAAGGAATGATAACTTAAATCCAACATATATTTAGCATGTGCTGAATGTCCATTGAATTTGATTCATACGGACGTATGTGGAGCACTAAGTTTTAGTGCAAGATGATGTCAAGTTATCTTAAAGAGAATGTGATTCTCTCCCAGTAACTCTCTAAAGTTACATATTGGTTGAACATAATTCACACAAATGCAGTGACCAAAACTCCATATACGATATGGACTGAAAATTAATCCAAATATAGATTTGAGATTGTTCTGCTTATGTGAAGCAGCCAGTGTGAGATGAGTTGGATAGTTGATCCATCTTATGTTATTTTGTGGAAATTTATATTATCAATTGGTGACAAAGTGTTTGTTTCGCAAGTGCAGTCTTTCTAGAGAAAATGTTTCTGTTAGAAAGGAATGATAATATAATATAACTTGAAAGGGTTCAAGAACCACAAACCACTAGAAACGTGAAATCGGTGAAATTAATTGAGTCAATCACAACCTTTGTTTTACACACACCAAGGATTTGAAAATGTTTCAAGAGCTCCTGACAGAATGAATCTACTCCTTGAAAGTAGTCAAGAAATAGACCATGGATATGATCCTTGGACTTTCAAGGAGGCGATGTCAGATATTGATTCGGGAAATTGGCAAGATGCCATGAAATCTGAAATGGACTCCATGTACTCCATAAGGTATGGGCCTTAGTAGATCATCTTTGGGAATTGTTCCCATTGGCTGCATGGATTTACAAGTGAAAGCTTGGAGTGGATGAGAAGGTAGTGACCTTCAAAGCTTGACTGGTGAGAAACGGTTATTCTCATAGGCAAAGAGTTGTTTATGAGAAACTTTTCATCGGTTATGATGCTATAGTCTATTTAGTTTATTAGTTATATCTTTATATTATGAATATGAGATATGAGTAATGGATGTGAACACAACATTTCTCAATAGTGGCATTGAGGTAGAAATGTATCAGCCAAATGTGTTTACAACTTCTTGGAGTGAGAAAAATGTTTTCAAACGCCATAGGTCCATTATGGGCCTAAGAAGGCATCTCGAAGTTTGAGCTTCCGTTTTGATAACATCATCTGTTTGGTTTTGTTAAAAATCCGGAAGTGACATGTGTATGCAAAACGGTTAGTGGGAGCATGGTTACATTTGTGATGCTTTAAGTCGATTATATCATGCTCATTGTGAATGGTATTGAATTAATCAATTAAAGCATGATTATCTACTAATTTCTCCATGTAAGATTGGGAGAAGCGTCATACGTGCTTAGCATAAGGATCTATAGGGATAGATCTAAAGGATGCTTGAGATCTCTCAATTTACGTAAATAAACACTGTGCTAAAAGGGTTTAGCATAGAATAGTCGAAAAAGAAGTTACTTCATAATATGTCATAGTATTCATCTCTCGAGTCAATGGGGCTTAAGGTTGATGATGATAGTGAAAAGATGACATTGGTACTTATGTTTCGATTTTTTAATAGCATAATGTATGCTATGTTATGTACTTGGCCTGATGTATGTTCTTAGAGTAATGGGCAGACATCAGACAGATCCCGGTGAAGGTCACTGGAAAACAGTGAAAATAATCCTCAAGTTCTTATGAAGTACTTATGATATGTTCATGGTTTTTGGATCTGTAAGTGGAGAAATAAAAGTTGAAGGCTAAGCTGATGCTGGTTTTATTGGATGTAGATGATACCATATCGAAGTTTGGATTTGTATTTAAGCTCAATGATGGTGATGTCTCTTGGAAACGTTCCAAGCAAACCACATTGATTCCACCAGTGAAGCTGAATACATTGCAGCATACGATGCAGCAAAGAGGCAGTTTGGATAAGAAATTTCATCCAAGAGTTGGGTGTAATTTCTAGTGCAGTTGACACAGTCTCTGTGTACTGTGACAACATTTGAGCTATTATGAATAGCCAAGATCTCATCAGGATCCAAACATATATTGAGAAAAATACTATATAATGAGAGAGGTGGTAGACGCGACATTATTATCGCGAGAATCGATTCAGCAGAAAAATATAGTGAATCCACTGACAAAGCATTTACAATAATTGGTGTCTGTTAGACATCTTGGGAAGATGGTCTTAAGACACATGAGTAGTTGGCTTTTGGAAAGTGAAAGATATTGTTGTCATACATGATTAAGTAAATCAATAGTTGACTGATTGTACTTATAATCTTATTATGACAAATCTTTGTTTGAATATTAATATATATGACACTTCTTCATCTGTTTACCCATGCATCTTGATGCATTGACGAAGTCCTTGTGATTGCTATAGTCCACAGAATGTGGTTACGCATATGATGGTGACAATGAAATACATTCTCGACTGCGATTTCTAAATGTTCCAGGTCGATGAGCCTTCGAGAATGGGATATCGATATATGCTCGTTAGAGACTGGTATTCATGATGTGTCTAGTGTAGTGCGCCACGTTTCATCGGCGTTGGCTTGGAGAAGTCAGCACACATGAATAGGTGCTCATTAGGAATGAGTTCACTGAACGACCCTACTCGGAATTCTATAAGTGGTTACCATTTGTCGAGTATAGAATTTCTAGTCATAGTTGTGCACCATTACTCATCATGACCCGAGGCGTCATTGAGGTCTTGATAGATAGCTGTGTACTTTGATTTAATGACTGATCACATGTGGGTCATAAAGTCATTATTTTGGGTACTCAGTGATGCTGTCAGAGGCCTATGATTGTCGTTGGGGATTCACCACTGGTCTTGATGAACCAGGATGTCCTATGTGTTTTTCTATATATGATTCGAGGAATCTCTGGCCAGAGTGGGTAGTGCTTGTGAAAAAAGAGTTTTTCATATACGCACACAAAGAAACATATAACGTGAAACAAATGCATAGTTATTGAAATCATAAGGGGCCTCGACCAACCAATGCCCTTGATTCAATCGGGACATATTGAGTGAAAGGAATGTAATGCACGCTAACTATGGCTGACAGGTTCTCGTACGTTGCTAGTCATTTGTATCTAGGTCTTCGTGAAGCGCAGATGCTAGGCGCTACCCACGATCGGTAGGTTGTTGTTGGAATTATATTTCGGTCATTGTCTATTAAAGGAGTTTAATTGACAATGAGGCATTCAGGATAAGCCCAAAGAAGTTGTTTGACTTCTAAAATCACAAAGGTTGTGATCCTACTGCTATGATACACTTGAGCCTCGCTGGGTCACAATCAACCGGCCTGCCGATCTATCGATGAGAATTGAGACTTAAAGGTTAAGTGCTCAAATTGAGTGATTTAGTATAGATGAATTTAATTTTTGAAAACTCCTCATTCTAGTGGAGTTTCTATATTTGATAGTGTTTCATCTATAGAAAGTTCTAAAATTAAATCATTTGATATATTTATGTTTCATAATTATGTACAATGGATGTACATCAAGTTGTTCAATTGGATTGACTTACTTGGATTATGATTTTATTGTTTTGTGTTGGCTTTTGGGCAAGTGTGAGATTGTTAGCATAAAATACCCAGCAAGTCCAAACGTTGGCCCGATGGGCTTTATGAGCCCTAGCCCAATTAGCTGTCTCATAAACACTATAAATATAAGGTTCACTCTAGGGTTAACTAATTCTTTTCAATACACTCACTCTCTGAGAATAGCCGTCATCACACTAGCACTGGTGCCGGGCTTATAGATCTGGTCAGGTTGATGGGACTCGAGGATCACCGCCATCAGATTGATTTCGCTGTTAACGGTAATCTCTTTTCATGCATTATATTTGATATATTTGCATGTTAATATATGAATCAGGCGCGATCTTCCGTCCCTGGGTCAGATCTGTTTATTGTATTATTTTCCGCTGCACTTGGATCTGACGCCGGGGTGCGGAAACCCAACAGATTGTTAGCATAAATGCCCTACAAGCCAATCGTTGGCTCACTGGGCTTTATATTAACCCTGGCCCAATTAGCTGATTACAACTATAAATATGACATATGTATCTAGGGTTAAAGAGAAGTCACTCTCAATTGATTCCAATACACTCACTCTCTCAGAATAGCCGTCATCACACTAGCACTGGTGCCGGTCTTGTAGATCTGGTCAGGTTGATTGGACTCGAGGACCACCGACATCAGATTGATTTCGCTGTTCTCGGTAATTCTCTTTTCATTCATTATATTTGATTTATGCATGTTAATATATGAATCAGGTGCGATCGATCGTCCCCGGGTCAGATCTGTTTATTGTATTATTTCTGCGTTTGGATCTGACGCCGGGGTACGGAAACCCAACAGTGGTATCAGAGCCAATGGAAGCAAAAATGTAATTGGATTGCATTGCATACCTACATCACCTTAGACAGACTTGTGATCCACGTATGACTCACGTGGATCAATTAGGAAAAGGCCGTAATCGTCCATATTTATTTTTATTATGCATGTGATGTATGATAAATGTTTGTTTGTATGTTTTATTAGTACATATGATTGCATGAATAAAACATAGTTGCATTAATACGACAAACAAACAAACAAGTACTTGATGAGATTTGAAAATTATTAAATCCCTCTTTTGAATATGATTCAAAACTTT
Organism: Haberlea rhodopensis; assembly: GCA_907163345.1. NCBI lineage: Eukaryota > Viridiplantae > Streptophyta > Magnoliopsida > Lamiales > Gesneriaceae > Haberlea > Haberlea rhodopensis. The sequence continues at coordinate 446,568 of CAJQUN010000032.1, read as the reverse complement.
TAATATCAAACTGTAAAGGGAGCTCAAAGGAGTTTGTTGCTTCCTGTCTTCCATCAACATTTAAGCCATGAGACGCTACTTGTGTCAGGTGTCTTGTCTCACCCTCGTGGGGGGCATCTGAACACAACATTTCTCAGTGGTGGCATTTGAGGTAGAAATGTAGCAGCCAAATGTGTTTACAACTTCTTGGAGTGAGAAAAATGTTTTCAAACTCCAGAGGTCCATTTATGGGCCTAAGAAGGCATCTCGAAGTTTGAACTTCCGTTTTGATAACATCATCAAAGTGTTTGGTTTTGTTAAAAATCCGGAAGCGACATGTGTGTGCAAAAGGGTTAGTGGGAGCATGGTTACATTTGTGATGCTTTAAGTTTATTATATCATGCTCATTATGAATGGTATTGGATTAATCAATTAAAGCATTATTATCTACTAATTTCTCCATGAAAGATTTGGGTGAAGCATCCTACGTACTTAGTGTAAGGATCTATAGGGATAGATCTAAATGATGTTTGAGATCTCTCGATCTACGTACATAAACACTGTGCTAAAAGAGTTTGGCATGGAATAGTCGAAAAAGGAGTTACTTCCCAATATATCATAGTATTCATCTCTCGAGTCAATGAGTCTTAAAATTGATGAGGAGAGAGAAAAGATGACATTGGTACCTCATGTTTCGACTTTTAATAGCATAATGTATGCTATTTTATGTACTTGGCTTGATGTATGTTCTTAGAGTAATGAACAGACATCAGACAAATCCCGGTGAAGGTCACTGGAAAACTGTGAAAATAATCCTCAAGTTCTTATGAAGAACTTATGATATGTTCATGGTTTTTGGATCTGTAAGTGGAGAAATAAAAGTTGAAGGCTAAGCTGATGCTGGATTTTTAAATTGGATGTAGATGATACCATATCGATGTTCGGATTTGTATTTAAGCTCAATGATGGTGATGTCTCTTGGAAACGTTCCAAGCAAGACACCACATTGGATTCCACCACTGAAGCTGAATACATTGCAGCATACGATGCAGCAAAGAGGCAGTTTGGATAAGAAATTTCATCCAAGAGTTGGGTGTAATTTCTAGTGCAATTGACATAGTCTCTGTGTACTGTGACAACATTTGAGCTATTATGAATAGCCAAGATCTCATCAGGATCCAAACATATATTGAGAAAATACTATCTAATGATAGAGATGGTAGACGCGACATTATTATCGAGAGAATCGCTTCAACAGAACAATATAGTGAATCCACTGACAAAGCCTTTACAACGATTGGTGTCTGTCAGACATCTTGGGAATATGGTCTTGAGACACATGAGTAGTTGGCTTTGGGAAAGTGAACGATATTGTTGTCATATGTGATTAAGTAAATCAATAGTTGATTGATTGTACTTATAATCTTATTGTGACAAATCTTTGTTTGAATATTAATATATATGGCACTTCTTCATCTGTTTACCCATGCATCTTGATGTGTTGATGAAGTCCTTGAGATTGCTATAGTCCATAGAATGTGGTTACGCATATGATGGTGACCATGAAATACATTCTCGACTGCGATTTCTAAATGTTCCTGGTCGATGAGCCTTCGAGAATGGGATATCGATATATGCTCGTTAGAGACTGGTATTCATGATGTGTCTAGTGTAGTGCGCTGCGTTTCATCAGCGTTTGGCTTGGAGAAGTCAGCACACATGAATAGGTGCTCATTAGGAATGAGTTCACTAAACGAGTGGCTATCATTTGTCAAGTATAGAATTCCTAGTCATAGTTGTGCACCATTACTCCTCATGACCCGAGGCGTCATTGAGGTCTTGATAGATAGCTGTGTACTTTGATTTAATCTCTGATCACATGTGGGTCATAAAGTCGTCATTTTGGGTATTCAGTGATGCTGTCAGAGGCCTATGATTGTCGTTGGGGATTCACCACTGGTCTTGATGAACCAGGATGTCCAATGTGTTTTTCTATATATGATTCGAGGAATCTCAGGCCAGAGTGGGTAGTGCTTGTGAAAAATGAGTTTTTCATATACGCACACAATGAATCATATAACGTGAAACAAATACATAGTTATTGAAATCATAAAGGGTTTCGATCAACCAATGCCCTTGATTCAATCGGGATATATTGAGTGAAAGGAATGTACTGCACGCTAACTATGACTGACAGGTTCGCGTACATTGCTAGTCATTTGTATCTAGGTCATCGTGAAGCGCAGATGCTTGGCGCTACCCATGATCGGTAGGTTGTGCTGGAATTATAGTTCAGCCATTGTCTATTAAAAGGAGTTTAATTGGCAATGGGGCATTCAGGGTAAGCCCAGAAGTTGTTTGACTTCTAAAATCACAAATGTTGTGATCCTACTACTATGATACACTTGAGCCTCGCTATGTCACAATCAACCGGCCGCCCATCTATCGATGAGAGTTGAGACTTAAATGTTAAGTGCTCAAATTGAGTGATTAAGAATGGATGAAGTTAATTTTTGAAAGCTCCTCGCTTTAGTGGAGTTTCTATATTTGAAAATGTTTCATCTATAGAAAGTTCTAAAATTAAAAGTTTGATATATTTATGTCTCATAATTTTGTACATTAGTAGTACATCAAGTTATTCAATTGGATTGAGTTACTTGGATTATGAGTTTGTAGTTTTGTTTTGACTTTTGGGCAAGTGGGAGATTGTTAGCATAAATGTAAGGACCCCAAGCCCTTAACCCTTGATTAGTGTATTAACCACTATGTGTGGCACATGCTTTCAATAAAAATCAATCGGGAAACTCAGATGATGCTTTACCATTGAATGACAATTACAAAATTTTCTTTAATACTCAATGTTATAAGATCATCATCCTAACATATATAGACTCATAAAGTTCGCCCATTACCATCCCCTTTTTACCACTTTTTTCATTGTGGACTTTTATAAAAATTTGGGCAGAGTCTCCTCATAAATTGAGCTATCCCGAAATAAAAGCACAACACATAACATAATTCCCGGCCAGGGAAGCACAATACTTAATAAAATACAGAAATACTAAGTAAATTCCCAGCCAGGGAAAGCACCACACAATAGGACAACAAGAGTGGGCTTCAACACCCACAAAATACACCAATGACTCTCATATCATTTAGCAATTCTACCTCTAATTGCATGCAACATAGAATGAAAGAGAGAAAGGCTCATGCCTTTATATACAACCCATATACAAGTATAATCGTGCTCACATGCGAGCATCATAAATATGTATATAACCCTCAGGTGTATATAAGTACTCTATACGATACTGTGCTCCATCAAGCCCTGGCACCACGATCCTGGGAGTACATCCAATCAACAGCTCGAGCTCAGCTCCACAGCCATCGATGTACCTGTTTACCTTAAATCTCCGAAGTCCGAGCCAAACCTTGCTCGAGTTCCAAGCCCCGAGGAACGATGTGCAAAAATCGAGCCCCAAATCGGACAGATTCCAGTTTCGAACCCTAGCGCTTTTCTGGCAAATCCGAACGCGATTCTCGACGAAACTTCAAATTGATGGTATGGGAAGGTGCACCTGGACGAGACGAAGCCACCGGTGGGTCGGACGCGCCGAAGGCGGCGGGCGCACGCCTTGAAGCAGCGAGGGTCGAAGGAGATCGGGAAACAGCGCGCGAGGAGAGAGAGAGAGGGAAGGTGGGGAAAATGGTTCCAATAATTAAAATCTCGGGTTCAACTGGTATTTATAGCAAAAATACCCCGAAATACTAATAGCCCCACAAATACATCATGATTCATTAAAAATCATCTGTTTTCAAAAATTCTCTCTCTAACTCCAAAACCCCCTACCGGTGCCCACACAAAGCACCCCAGATCCCGAGTCACACTAAAAACCCAACTCTTAGGTTTTTCACCCAAATGAGAATACAATCTCAACCTTGGGATCCAACGATCCCAACTACTCAAATAAACGAGCCCAGAAGGCCCAACACCGCGATTAAACTCCAAATCGCCACGTAAAACAACTTTAGGGGTTATTAACACTCCGGGATTAACATCTATAATCCCTGGTCATCACAATATTCCCCACTAAAAGAATTTCGTCCTCGAAATTAGCACCGGTGTAATACGTAACACCCATGCTACACAACAACATGAAGCCATAACCTCGATTCTTGACCATATCAGAATCGTCTTAATAAACGCGAGGATACTTATCTCACATCAAACTCTGCAACAGAGCGACATACCAAAACCAACATATCACCCAAGAGGCAAAACGTACCTCGATGCGGGTCATCCCAAAAGTCAGTCTCTCATGACTGCAAAACAACCAATACTTACGACTGTAGATCGGACAGTCATCCTTAGTTCTAATACAACTAGTAAGAACGCATCCAGAATGACACCTCAACCGTGAGAACATTGACCTCGTGTCAAACTCTGGAGTGGAATAGACTTCCAAATCTATCATAACGTCAAAGAGCGTCAGCACAGCTCAACGCTAAAAATCCAAAAGCAGTTAGTCAACTGAAACTGCGAGGATTCGAATCGCTCCCGATTCCATCGTAGATATCATTCAATGACATCTCTATCATGACTCACGATGTCTAACATACATCGTTACGAGGGAAACATTAGTATACCACGGTGTACACATACCAAACCTGGTTTCCACTTTCAAACCTCCTCTATCGAAGGAGCAGTTGCATCATTGCAACTCAAATTGGGTAACTCACGGCCACAGATTCACACAAAAGACATCTCACAAGATGTCCACCTCCGGATATCCCAAGAACCACATCCTGGTCATAAATAAACAATCGAAACTCCACAGAGTTTCAAATTCTGAAAGGACATGCAATAAACCTATTGCATCCTCAACGCTTGTGTCGACAGCGACACCTAACCAACCCGAATTCCTGCCATCCCTTGATAATCCTAGGATTTAACAATCCAAACTTGGGAAGGCTATCGCATAACTCGGAGGAAAACACCAACAAGGAAATACCTTAACCCACACAAGATAATCCCTCCTCAAGGGAAGTCAACTAACTTCACGATTATTCCTCATAATCATCGTGCCATGGAGATTCCCAATCTCAAGGTGTTCCATATCTCTCATCAGAGATTTAACCATCCAAAAATAGCATAACTCTATGCTTGACAAAAGGAAATCAACAACTGGCATCCGTATACTCATCGGTATACCTGCCTAAGCACGAACACCACATGCATACTCAATGCAATTGGCTCGGGTATCTACAACATACCCCTAAGCCCCAAACACAACTGTCAATTCTGAGTCATTCCCTACCCCGTGGAGAATGATAATCGACGATTAACAATACACATTGTGATTCCCAAAATCAACACCACATGGACCAACTTACCGAATCTTTCAAAGATTCCCAAATAGGTATAATACTACCTCCTTCCCACAAGGGAAGTGCCATCGAACTCGAGATCCACAAGTCTCGAACCACCGTTCGGAAAAACTGGATACAATAACACCCATTGTATCCCAAATACACGGTTCCCTCAGATCGAGTCAATAAATACCTGATGACTCTCTTGTTGGTACTCCAACATCATGAGCTGTCCCAGACAAGTCTCACCAAGATTAAACATAAACGTATACACGTTTCAGTGAGGCATGCACAACCTCAACCTCAAATGACGTGGTGACTACTAGGGTCCACCACAATCCACATCATATCACCTTACGATTTGCCAAACTTGGTTCCAACGAGCAGTATAACGGCTCTAGCAAGCCCCTCATGGTGCTGCACACACGCGGCAGACAAACTAGTCTCTGCCTCTTTAGGTCTACCTCAAACCTACCAACAAGACGGACGTTTCCGCACGGTACACTATACCGTGGGAAGAAAATCAATAGAGTAGTGGGTCTGTACCCAACGTTCCTGTAATGCCGATACGCCCTGGACACTCCAGTGTCCCTATGTATCTAACGTACCTGATACTAATCCTTTAGGACTCATTTTACACCCTCAAGGGTGGTGTGACCATGTCTACCACATGTCATATCGACAGAAAGCGAGTAATTTCCTCCATGATTACTCCTGTCGTCAAATCGCATGGCCAAAAGCCATTCCAACGAGCATACCTCAAGGGTATCACCACTCGTAATATGATCACCCCAAACATAAGCTGCGGTACAATCACATGTACAACGCATCCATCCATTCCTCGAGCAACCCGCTCGGTATAAGGGTCACGTCAATTGGTGACGCACACACCACCTTGTGCTCGGTACTGGCACCCAAGGCATACCACTGAATACGTATACTCAACGCATTGTTCATCGTAACGATGATGCATGTCTAATAAGACATCTCCTACACCATCGTCATCGTCATCCCGTGACGACACATGCCAACTCATGGCATCTAAGGCATTGTCAACTAGTGACGATACATGTCCACAATGACATCTAAACAACCCAGTCAACTCGTGACGGTCCATGTACATCAGCGTATATCATCCACCATCATGCTAGTAAAATAGGCATAATAAAACATGTATATCAACGCATGCCAGCTACAATAATGCTAATAGAATAGCAATATCTCATACCTCATCGCTAGCAATATAGCGGCATACCTGTCTCCGTCGCTCAATAATAGTGCGTAATCAGCACCCATCGCTCGAAGGCGGCAAAATCCTGTGCTGAATACATAGCGGCACAATCCATCGCTATAGAATCGACGACATGATACCTCGTCATATAATAAGTGGCATGAAACCTCGCTATACACCTGAGCATGAATCATCGTCCACATAATAGCGGAAAGAGGCATCGCTATCAACATATCCGGCGGCACGAATCATCGCCAATCCTCATAGAAGAATGAGTCATCGTAATCATCATATACATATGCTCAAAGGCATGAACCATCATCAACCGACACAGCGGAATGTCTCATCGCTATACATGTGTCTAGCGGTATGAATCATCGCCCATCATCATAGAGGAATGAATCATCATCATCGACACACCGGAATACATCGTCGCTATCATCCGTGTCCTCATAAAGAAATGAATATAAATCCACACAGTGGAACACATCACCGCTATCATCCGTGTCCTCATAAAGAAATGAATATAAATCGACACAGCGGAACACATCACCGCTATCATCCGTGTCCTCATAAAGAAATGAATATAAATCGACACAGCGGAAAACATCACCACTATCATCCATGTCCTCATAAAGAAATGAATATAAATCGACACAGCTGAATACATCACCGCTATCATCCGTGTCCGGCGGTATAAACCATCGCCAATAATCACAAGAGATGAATCATCATCATCGACACAGCGGAATACATCACCGCTATCATCCGTGTCATCACAAAGGAATGAATATAAATCGACACAGCGGAACACATCACCGCTATCATCCGTGTCCGGCGGTATAAACCATCGCCAATAATCACAAAGAGATGAATCATCATCATCGACACAGCGGAATACATCACCGCTATCATCCGTGTCATCACAAAGGAATGAATCATCATCCTCGACACAGCGGAATACATCACCGCTATCATCCGTGTCATCACAAAGGAATGAATCATCGTCCTAACAAGCGGCATCTCATCCTCGCTTCTTCATACAAGCGGTATCTCATCCTCGCTTCGTATGGAATACCCCGCCTCCATGTGCAAGCGAGCCTCCCCCCTCCCGCTCCACATTTTTAGCGGTATAAGCATAAGCTTCTTCATACAAGCGGTATCTCATCCTCGCTTCGTATGGAATATCCCACCTCCATGTGCAAGCGAGCCTCCCCCCTCCCGCTCCACATTTTTAGCGGTCAAGCGTAAGTATAAAAATTCTCACTGTGATAAGCAAGACTCCTGGAATGTATATCACCATTCCTTTTTATACTCCATATTTCCTGTAACCTGCAACCATCATGGTTAGCAACAATAGCCATATACGCTATGCATCAAACATCCAATGCATATATGCAACCACTTGCAAGTCAATACGTATACCAAGACATGTTACCTCAGAAATATCCCTTTACCTGATTTTCTTAGAAACCAGATTCCTTGGCACATAACATACGGAGTGCCAGACATTACCACTAATGCCATCCTATCGCGTCGCACACAATTCCTGCAACCACAATGGTTAGCAATACCACTTTTCATATCATAAAAGCACATAAACATCTAGTTGTGTCATTCAACATTAATGCCATCATGCATAATTATGTGCTATCAACAACTTCATAGGCCCTTAACAGCCCCAATGAGCAACCACTGCTCTGATACCACTAATGTAAGGACCCCAAGCCCTTAACCCTTGATTAGTGTATTAACCACTATGTGTGGCACATGCTTTCAATAAAAATCAATCGGGAAACTCAGATGATGCTTTACCATTGAATGACAATTACAAAATTTTCTTTAATACTCAATGTTATAAGATCATCATCCTAACAACATATAGACTCATAAAGTTCGCCCATTACCATCCCCTTTTTACCACTTTTTACATTGTGGACTTTTATAAAAATTTGGGCAGAGTCTCCCCATATATTGAGCTATCCCGAAATAAAAGCACAACACATAACATAATTCCTGGCCAGGGAAGCACAATACTTAATAAAATACAGAAATACTAAGTAAATTCCCAGCCAGGGAAAGCACCACACAATAGGACAACAAGAGTGGGCTTCAACACCCACAAAATACACCAATGACTCTCATATCATTTAGCAATTCTACCTCTAATTGCATGCAACATAGAATGAAAGAGAGAAAGGCTCATGCCTTTATATACAACCCATATACAAGTATAATCGTACTCACATGCGAGCATCATAAATATGTATATAACCCTCAGGTGTATATAAGTACTCTATACGATACCGTGCTCCATCAAGCCCTGGTACCACGATCCTGGGAGTACATCAAATAAACAGCTCGAGCTCAGCTCCACAGCCATCGATGTATCTGTTTACCTTAAATCTCCGAAGTCCGAGCCAAACCTTGCTCGAGTTCCAAGCCCCGAGGAACGATGTGCAAAAATCGAGCCCCAAATTGGACAGATTCCAGTTTCGAACCCTAGCGCTTTCTGGCAAATCCGAACGCGATTCTCGACAAAACTTCAAATTGATGGTATGGGAAGGTGCGCCTGGACGAGACGAAGCCACCGGTGGGTCGGACGCGCCGAACGGCGGCCGGACGGCGGCGGGCGCACGCCTTGAAGCGGCGAGGGTCGAAGGAGATCGGGAAACAGCGCGCGAGGAGAGAGAGAGAGGGAAGGTGGGGAAAATGGTTCCAATAATTAAAATCTCGGGTTCAACTGGTATTTATAGCAAAAATACCCCGAAATACTAATAGCCCCACAAATACATCATGATTCATTAAAAATCATCTGTTTTTAAAAATTCTCTCTCTAACTCCAAAACCCCCTACCGGTGCCCACACAAAGCACCCCAGATCCCGAGTCACACTAAAAACCCAACTCTTAGGTTTTTCACCCAAATGAGAATACAATCTCAACCTCGGGATCCAACGATCCCAACTACTCAAATAAACGAGCCCAGAAGGCCCAACACCGCGATTAAACTCTAAATCGCCACGTAAAACAACTTTAGGGGTTATTAACACTCCGGGATTAACATCTATAATCCCTGGTCATCACAATAAATGCCCTACAAGCCAATCGTTGGCCCAATGGGCTTTATATTAACCCTGGCCCAGTTAGCTGATTACAACTATAAATATGACATATGTATCTAGGGTTAAAGAGAAGTCACTCTTAATTGATTCCAATACACTCACTCTCTAAGAATAGCCATCATCGCACTAGCACTTGTGCCGGGCTTGTAGATCTGGTCAGGTTGATTGGGCTCGAGGACCACCGACATCAGATTGATTTCGCTGTTCTCGGTAATTCTCTTTTCATGCATTATATTCGATTTATGCATGTTAATATATGAATCAGGCACGATCGACCGTCCCCGGGTCAGATCTGTTTATTGTATTATTTCCGCTGCGTTTGGATCTGACGCCGGGGTACGGAAACCCAACAGTCCGTACCCCGGCGCCAGATCCAAGATGCATATATCATATTCTAATATAATGCACGAAAAGAGATTACCGTTCACCGACATGAATCTGATAGCGGTAGTCCCTCGAGTCCAATCAACATGACCAGATCTACAAGCCAACACCAGTGCTAGTTTGGTGTTGGCATTTCTATGAGAGTGAATGGAATCAAAATCACCAAACCTAGAGAATGACTGACATATTTATAGTTGTCTAGTTGGGTTAGGGTCCATTAAGCCCAACAGACCAACCATTGGTCCATTGGCTTGAAAGGTATTGCTAACAATCTCCCACTTGCCCAAAAGCCAAAACAAAACTACAAACTCATAATCCAAGCAACTCAATCCAATTGAATTAACTTGATGTACTACTAATGTACATAATTATGAGACATAAATATATCAATGGTTTTAATTCTAGAACTTTCTATAGATGAAACATTTTCAAATTTAAAAACTCCACTAAAGTGAGGAACTTTCAAAAATTAAATGCATCTCTTCTAAATCACTCAATTTGAGCACTTAACATTTAATTCTCAATTCTTATCAATAGATCGACGACCGGTTGATTGTGACCCAGCAATTCTCAAGTGTATCATAGCAGTAGGATCACAACCTTTGTGATTTTAGAAGTCAAACACTTCTTTGGCTTACCCTGAATGCCTCATTGTCAATTAAACTCCTTTAATAGACAATGGCCGAAATACAATTTCAGCAACAACCTACCGATCATGGGTAGCGCCTAGCATCTGCGCTTCACGGAGACCTAGATACAAATGACTAGCAACGTACGAGAACCTGTCAGCCATAGTTAGCGTGCAGTACATTCCTTTCACTCAATATGTCCCGACTGAATCAAGGGCATTGGTTGATCGAGACCCTTTATGATTTCAATAACTATGTATTTGTTTCACGTTATATGATTCTTTGTGTGCGTATATGAAAAACTCTTTTTTCACAAGCACTACCCACTCTGGCCAGAGATTCCTTGAATCATATATAGAAAAACACATAGGACATCCTGGTTCATCAAGACCAGTGGTGAATCCCCAACGCAATCATAGGCCTCTGACAGCATCACTGAGTACCCAAAATAATGACTTTATGACCCACATGTGATCAGTCATTAAATCAAAGTACACAGCTATCTATCAAGACCTCAATGACGCCTCGGGTCATGAGGAGCAATGGTGCACAACTATGACTAGAAATTCTATACTCGACAAATGGTAACCACTTATAGAATTCTGAGTAGGGTCGTTCAGTGAACTCATTCCTAATGAGCACCTATTCATGTGTGCTGACTTCTCCAAGCCAACGCCGATGAAACGCGGCGCACTACACTAGACACATCATGAATACCAGTCTCTAACGAGCATATACCGATATCCCATTCTCGAAGGCTCATCGACCAGGAACATTTAGAAATCGCAGTCGAGAATGTATTTCATGGTCACCATCATATGCGTAACCACATTCTATGGACTATAGCAACTTCAAGGACTTCATCAATACATCAAGATGTATGGGTAAACAGATGAAGAAGTGCCATATATATTAATATTCAAACAAAGATTTGTCATAATAAGATTATATGTACAATCAATCAACTATTGATTTACTTAATCATGTATGACAACAATATCTTTCACTTTCCCAAAGCCAACTACTCATGTGTCTTAAGACCATCTTCCCAAGATGTCTAACAGACACCAATCATTGTAAATGCTTTGTCAGTGGATTCACTATATTTTCTGTTGAAGCGATTCTCTCGATAATAATGTCGCGTCTACCATCTCTCTGATTAGATAGGATTTTCTTAATATATGTTTGGATCCTGATGACATCTTGGCTATTCATAATAGCTCAAATGTTGTCACAGTACACACAGACTGTGTCAACTGCACTAGAAATTACACCCAACTCTTGGATGAAATTTCTTATCCAAACTGCCTCTTTGCTGCATCGTATGCTGCAATGTATTCAGCTTCAGTGGTGGAATCCAATGTGGTGTCTTGCTTGGAACGTTTCCAAGAGACATCACCATCATTGAGCTTAAATACAAATCCGAACATCAATATGGTATCATCTACATCCAATTTAAAAACCAGCATCAGCTTAGCCTTCAACTTTTATTTCTCCACTTACAGATCCAAAAACCATGAACATATCATAAGTTCTTCATAAGAACTTGAGGATTACTTTCACAGTTTTCCAGTGACCTTCACCGGGATCTGTCTGATGTCTGCCCATTACTCTAAGAACATACATCAGGCCAAGTACATACTATAGCATACAATATGCTATTAAACGTAAACATATATGGTACTAATGTCATCTTTTCTCTCTCCTCATCAATCTTAAGACCCATGGACTCGAGAGATGAATACTATGACATATTATGAAGTAACTCATTTTTCAACTATTCTATGCTAAACCCTTTTAGCACAGTGTTTATGTACGTATGTTAGTTCCGGATCTTATCGATGAGATTTTAAAGATGACAAAACATATCAGACCGGATCGAGAGAAATCAGACTGACCAGAACGATCGCCCAAAACAGATCAAGCTGATAAGATGACAAAGCATATCAGACCGGATCGAGGGTAATCAGACTAACCAGATCGATAGCTCAACAACAGAACAAGCTGATAAGACACATTACTTATCAGACCGGATCGATGAATATCAGACTGACTAAACCGAAGCTTCAGATCGATATCTATCTTTATCAGATCAGAGCAGCTTAGGATACATACAGAATGGCTCCTCAGTCCGAATCATTAACAGTTATTTATTGTAGCATTTAATGTCGTAATTAATGCTACAAAGGACCAAAGACTGAAGATTGACATAATAGGTAAGAAGACAAAGAAGAGCTTACCTGACAGTCGCCGAAAGTATGAACCGGAACGGCAAATATCCTGAAGAAGAAGACTGTAGCTTTCTCAGAGTTTAAGAAGAGTCAAAGTTGCACATTAAGGGAAATAATGTCGTTGGTACCTTCAACTATAAAAGGATGCAACAAAAGGAACTTACTGACTCTCGCTGATCAATTGAAAGACGCACAAGAAAGCAAAAACAGCACAAGCTTACAAGCTCAGAAGCTCTCGAGCTGAAGTTGTTCTTAAGCACGATTACTGTGTAATATTTGATCATTTAGGATCACTGTGCTCATTTTGTGTATTCTGTATTGAAAATCAGAAAGTGAGAAACATATTGTAACTGTCAGACAGAGTGTGTCTGAGCAGATTGAGTGACTAGGAGTTTCAGACTGGCACTGAGGTAAATCCACCCTGAATCGGGTTTGTACAACAGGATTGTATAAATCAAAGTCTTCTAGTATAAACCTTCCTTAATTGGAAGAAGGGGAGACGTAGAAGGATTACACCACCTTCGAACTTCCAGAAACATATCCTGTGTATTATCTTTCTGCACTTATTCTTTCTTACTAGCCATCGAGCCGTTCTTACATATACAAGAACAGACCGTTCCGCACTCATACTTTCAGTGGTCTGTTCTGTACAAGAGTTGATTAAGAGACAGATTTCTTTCACTAATCCGAAAGAAATCACAAGGGATTATATTTTACAAGGAGTGTTCATTCACCCCCCCCCCCTCTAAACACTCCGGACCGATCCTAACAAGTGGTATCAGAGCAGGTCATCTTAATCAGCACAAAATCACTCGAGCTGATGGCATCATTCAACAAAATCCCTATGTTCTCAAAAGAAGACTATGATGACTGGAGAATCAGAATGCAAGCTCATCTGGCAGCTCAGGATGACGATATGTGGTTCGTCATCACTGATGGACCAATGAAGATTCTAAAAATAAATACAGCAGTCGCCATTACTGGTGGAGAACCACAAATGGTAGAAAAGGACAGATCCCTCTGAGGAAAGAAAGAAAGCAAATCTCGACAACGTTGCCAAAGACATCTTGTTCAAGACACTGGACAAGAACATGTTCAGCAAAATCAAAATGTGCTCTACTGCCAAAGAAATTTGGAAGAAGATAGCACAGCTATGTGAAGGCAACGACCAGACCAAAGAAAACAAGTTAACTGTTGCTCTTCAAAGATTTGTGAGCATAAAGATGAAAAGTGGAGAAACTCTAAATGAGTTTGATGAAAGAGTCACTGGCATCATAAATGAACTGAATGGTCTGGGGAAGGAATATTCTAACAGAGAGATCGCTCTGAAAGTTATGAGAGCTCTGCCAAAGGAATGGGATGTTAAGACCATTGCCATGAGGGAATCAAAAGATCTTAACAAGGTTGAACTTCATGATCTGTTTGCAGATCTTAAGGCCTATGAGTTTGAACTGATAAGCAGAGGTGTAGCAGAGCCATTCATCTCTCAACCAAACAAGGCCCTGGCAGCCATTCCAGACCAGACCGTCTCAACATCAGACCGATCCGTTGAACAGATAAGTAATGATGCTATGTCATTATTTATCAAGAAATTCGGTAAATTCATGTCTAAGAATAAGAGGAACTTCAATCCCTCTCATCATTATAAATCAAGAAAAGATGATACTGTTAACGACCAGGCTTGCTACAATTGTGGTAAGACCGGACATTTTATTGCAGATTGCACCAGACCGAAGAAAGAAGAACGGAAAGAGAAGCATCGTGATGATAGGAAGAAGAAGCAATACAAAGACCGCAAGAATCATGGAAAATCCCAAAAAGTCCTAGTAGCTGAAGAGGGAAACAGCAAATGGGCTCAGACAGACTCAGACTCGGAAAGCTCTGAATATTCTTCCAGCGAAAGCGAAGAAGATATTCAATGTCTTTTGGCAGACGAAGAGATGAGTCAGACAGACGAGGTATATGATCTTGACTCAAATGAATTTACACGAGAAGAGCTCATGTCCGCACTGCAAGACATGGCTAATGATTATAGGATCTTAGCTGAATCATTTGAGAAGAATAAAGCTAAAGTCAGTGATCAAATGGATGAGCACAACAAACCAAGCTGCTCTGAGCAGGGTGAGTGCAAAAATCTCCAGATCGAGCTGAATAAGCTGAAAATCTCTTATGATCAGCTCCATGAAGAAAATAAGAGAATTAGCACACAAAATGCTAAGCTCTCTCATATATTCAAAACATGGACAAAATCCAGAACATCCTTGGAAGAATTACAAGAGGTTCAAAGAAACGTCGGTGATTTCACCGGCATAGGCTTTGACACCAAAGAATGCACCAAAGATGAATCTGAGCTGTTGCTGGTAAAGAACCAAGTCAAACAAATGACATTTGTTAAATCCAGCACAATATATGAGACTGAAGCACCTAAAATTCAAACGGGAGTCTCTTACGTGAATCAAAATCTGAGAAAAGGGATTGGGTATGTCGACCAAGCCAAAGAAAAGGTGTTGGGATATGCCCTAAGACAAGTCATTAGATGATTGTTTAAGACATACAATGTTTATGGATTTATGAATGGCAATTCATTATTATATATTATTCTTTTAACTGTGCATTGTGAATTAAT
Source organism: Haberlea rhodopensis (assembly GCA_907163345.1). Lineage (NCBI taxonomy): Eukaryota > Viridiplantae > Streptophyta > Magnoliopsida > Lamiales > Gesneriaceae > Haberlea > Haberlea rhodopensis. The sequence goes on along the minus strand of CAJQUN010000032.1, from coordinate 430,995 downwards.
ATATATGTTAATGTCCTTAGAATAATATTGTATTATTCTTAAAGATGTTCCTAGTCAAGTATTATCATGAAAGGGATAATGATAATACGTAGAGACTAGTATATGTTGATCGATGAATTGTTCATTGATATGAGATATCAAATCAACATATGGGTACATGTTAGAGAACGATGTACTGAACAGACCCACCATGAGAATGCAACATGGATAGTTATATGATCGTCATATGCAATTCTCATAGTGATAATAATGTATGTAATCCTTACGACTTGTGATCATCAGAGATCCCAACATAAGGAGTTATGTATCTTGATATCGTCAAACGTTACCCGTAACAGGGTATACTATAAAGGCGACTATTGGATACACTACGAATTATGTAGAGGGATGTTGACTGATCGAGATAGGATTTGTCCCTCCTATATAACAGGAGATGTGTTTGGCCCTTGATCAAGTGAGAACTAAAATGCATGGCCATGCTCGAATGAGTCGATATGAGATATCGAGCTTATTCGTTTATTCTAGTTCTACTTGGGGATCAAGAAATAAAGATTGGATATACGAGTATGACTATTCCATGACTCGTGTTCAATCTAAACACAAAGGACAAATGGATTAAGTTACATGGTTAATATTATCACAAGTTCTAAAGGTTATGTCGAGTCATTGACATTCTCGTAATTTGGGTAGCATCGATGTGTTGCTAGATACCGCTCAATGCTTGCGACATAAAATGAGATTTTATGTCACTACCAACATTACGAGATCCTATCGGGTCGTACAAAAGATTAAATCGAGAAGGGAAATTAAATTCATGGGATGAATTAAATAATTAAGAGGAGTCTTAATTAATAATCATAAGGATTAATTAAATCATGGGCTTAAGCCCATGAAGCTTTAAGAAAGCCTTTAATTAATCATATTTAATATGATTGCATGGAGTTTAATTGTAAGACAAGATCAAAACACAAAAACCCTACACCAAGACAAGCTCTCGGCCGCACCATCAAGTTGAACTCTCGGCTCTCATAGCCGTGTGGTTCTTGGTGGCTTTTCGTGCCATCTTGGATTGTGAATCGAGTTAGCTTCGTGTATAGGATTAATAACTTGTCTAGCAACGTGTTATTAATCCATCCCTTCACTCGATTTGATCGTGTGGATACCGTTGAGGCAAAACCAATCGAGTTTTTGCTTAGTGACTCGGAGAAGGCGTAAGACGTGGTGCAGCTCCGTGGATTCAGCCTCAAACACGCTACAAGGGTAAGACACTTGTTATTCTCTAATCCGATATGAATCCCTATGTATAGATCGCTGGTTTGTAATCCCATAATTTTATTCCGCTGCGTTGTATGCTCATGGGGTTACCTTCCAGTGGTATCAGAGCCAGGTTCAAGGCTCATATCGGATTTTATGTGGTTAAATAGTTTAATCATGTTAGAATTTATATTGCATGCTATTTAAAACTGTATTTTCATATATGATATGGAAAAATCGATTTTGTGAAAATCATCGTATGATAATATATATGATATAATTGACGGATCGAAATATATGATAATTCGTGATCAAAAACCAGAACATTGGCTTGTGTGTTGCTCACGGCCGACGCCACCTAGGTGCTAGGGTTTCGAACCCTAGTCACCATGGCTCGGCCGCCGCATCAAATAGGCTAGGGTTTTTGAACCCTAGTCAAACAAGCCTCTCGGCCGCCGCTTAAGGGCTAGGGTTCGGACCCTGGCTCGAGCATGGGTCAAGCCGTCGCACTATCTAGGGTTTTGAACTCTATTGGCTCGATAAAGTATTGAGAAGGTGCAAGTTGGCTCGATAGAATCGACATGGTGCAAGGCGGCTAGGGTTTGGAACCCTAGCAGCGCCGCACCCAAGCCGCCGCATGGACCATGGCTCGGCCATGGGCTAGGGTTTCGAACCCTAGGCCCACTATTGGTCCAGCCGTGGGTTTTGGTTCGAACCATGGTGGTTCGTGTTTTAGTCGCTTTAGTTCGTGGCATGTGATGTCCCGAGCGTACGATAATTTTTCAAAAAAAAATTATATTACAGTTTTAATTAGAATTAAATTTAAATTGTTTAGAATTTAATTAATTAAATGTTAATGCATGCTTTATGTGTTGTTTGAGCATGGTGCGTGGTTATAGCCCTTTGACCTATTAGATAGGATTTGTGGATGTTTGTAATTTATAATACGACCTGCGTGTCGTACCTTTCTCTATTTCATTCTAAATGTAATCCCTCCCCTATGTTCCCCTCGAATGTGAATCGAGGAATTCAATATCTTGTAAAATAATGTAGTTTATTTTATTGATGGTGATCAATGAAGATGGAGCATCGTGCCGGGATGAGGAGGCCATTCACAAATTGGAGCCAAAGGAAGGTGCTTATGAAGTTACCTTAGGTTGACTCATAGGAGTTTCTCATTGGCTTGAGAAACTCATTAGTAGGGGCTATAACCATGTCACGTTTTAATTATGTATGTTGATGCATGATTTATCTTATGTTTTAGTTTGATAATAGTATTACACATATATGTAGATATGTATACAACTATATGTAGTGGACATATTTTAAATTATCAAATTAATCATGAGATCAATAAATCCCTCTAAAATATTAAGTTTTAGATGCCTTCCAAATAAAAGTACTCGTCAATAACTTCGATTGTACATGTGTGGGTTTGCCAAAGCAAAGCACCGTGGCAATCTTAGTAAGGCGCGAAAGGATAAAAGTGATATCCGTCATACTTTAATTGGGTACGACTTAACTAGGTTATATCAATAGGATTGGGAACCTAGAGGCATGGGTTGGATTATAATTCATTTGATGAATTGAACAAAGTGTTGTTCGTCCAACTATCCAAGAATTATATGTGATGTAATTGACAAAGTGTTGTCTACCTAAATAACCGAGTCTTGGGCGATTAGCCAAAGCTAACTCAAGATTAGGCGAAATATGGATCTTGGCCCACTAAAAGTTTCGAGGGTTGATATTTTTCAAATAAAATAGTGGGAGTATCATTTAATATAAGACCATGTTAAATGATTTAAATCATAAACTTATTTTGCATTTTTATATTGTAGATATCCATGGCAACTAACAACGTTACTAGCACTTTATCACTGCGATCGGTCCTTGAGAAGGACAAATTAAATGGGACAAATTTCCTAGACTGGCATAGGAACTTGAGGATAGTCCTCAAACAAGAAAAGAAACAATATGTTCTAGAGGAACCCTTGCTCGCTGAGGAACCTCCCCTAACAGCTACAAGAGCTGAAAAAGATGCTTACAAGAAGCATCAGAGTGACGCACTTGATGTTGGGTGCCTCATGCTTGCCACTATGAACTCTGAGCTTCAGAAGCAACATGAGGAAATGGAGGCGTTCGATATGATCGAACACTTAAAGCAGTTGTACCAACAACAAGCTAGACAAGAGAGGTATGACGTCTCTAAAGCGTTATTCCAGTGCAGGATGGTAGAAGGAAGCTTAGTTGGAACTCATGTGCTCAAGATGATTGGGTACATTGAGAATCTGGATAAGCTAGGTTTTCCATTGGACCAAGAGTTGGCCACCGATGTAATCTTGCAATCGTTGCCGGAGAGCTTCAGTCAATTTGTAGTAAATTACAATATGACTGATATGGAAAAGACTCTGCCCCAGTTGCTTGGTATGTTGAGAACATATGAAGCAAACACTAAGAAGACTAAGGCCACAAATGTCCTTATTGTGAATAAAGGCAAAGGAAGGGCCAAAGCTAAAGGCAACAAGAAAGCAAAGAAAGTCTTTGCTAAATCTAAGCCAAAGTCTTCTGCACTGAAGCCAAAGGGAGGGATAGCAAAGGAAGGGAACTGTTTCCATTGCGGTGAGACCGGCCATTGGAAAAGGAACTGCAAAGTATATCTGGAGGATCTAAAGAAAGGAAGTGTGACTTCCGCTTCAGGTATTTTTGTTATAGAAGTCAATTTATCTACTTCTTCATCATGGGTATTAGATACTGGATGTGGATCTCACATTTGTGTAAATGTGCAGGATCTCAAAAGGAGTAGGACATTGGCAAAAGGTGAAGTTGATCTCCGAGTTGGAAATGGAGCAAGAGTTGCTGCATTAGCTATAGGAGATTATCATTTAGCTTTACCTTCTGGTTTATCACTGATTTTAAAAGACTGTTATTTTGTGCCTTCAATTACTAAAAACATTATTTCTATTTCTTGTTTAGACAAGTATGATTTTTCATTTATAATAAAGGACAATTGTTGTTCTATTTATTTAAATGATATGTTTTATGCTAGTGCACAAATGGTGAATGGTCTTTATGTATTAAATCTTGATATGCCTATCTATAACATAAATACTAAAAGGATTAAAAATAATGATTGTAATCCGACTTATCTCTGGCACTGTCGCTTGGGCCACATAAACGAGAACCGCATATCTAAACTTCATAAGGATGGAGTATTAGATTCATTTGATTTTGAATCATATGAAACATGCGAATCTTGTTTAATGGGCAAGATGACTAAAGCCCCTTTCAAGGGACATGTTGAAAGGGCAAATGTTTTATTGGGACTAATACATAGTGATGTATGTGGACCAATAAGTACGCAAGCTAGAGGTGGTTTTCAATACTTCGTTACATTTACTGATGACCTCAGTAGATATGGGTATGTGTACCTAATGAAACATAAACATGAAACCTTTGAAAAGTTCAAAGATTTCAAGAATGAAGTACAAAACCAACTTGGCAAAAGTATCAAAATCCTTCGATCAGATCGAGGAGGTGAATACTTAAGCCAAGAGTTTCATGACTATCTAAAGGAGTGTGGGATAGTCCCACAACTCACTCCTCCGTATACTCCACAATGGAATGGTGTATCCGAGAGGAGAAATCGAACCTTGTTAGACATGGTTAGATCAATGATGAGTCATGCAGATCTTCCGATATCATTTTGGGGACACGCTCTAGAAACAGCGATTTTCTTACTGAACCGTGTTCCATCTAAATCAGTGGAAAAGACACCATATGAGATATGGACTGGGAAGCGTCCTAGTATGTCTTTTATGAAGATTTGGGGTTGTGAGGCTTTCGTTAGACGTCACGCCACTAACAAACTTGGACCCAAATCTGATAAGTGTTTATTTGTGGGGTATCCTAAGGAAACGAAAGGATACTATTTCTATTATCCCACCGAGAACAAAGTAGTTGTTGCTCGGACTGGTGTATTTCTTGAAAGAGAATTTATTTCTAGAAAAACCAGTGGGAGAAAAATAGAACTTAGTGAAGTTCAACCACAAGAAAACACTGAACCTGAAATTGAGATGGAAACAGAGCAGGCACCACAAGCTGTTGTGGAAGAAGCACCTGCTCAAGAGACACAAGCCCAGCGTAGGTCTGTAAGAGAACACCGGGAGCCACAGAGATATGGATTTCTTGTGACTCAACAAGGTGACTTACTACTTATTGATGAGGATGAGCCGTCATCTTATCAACAAGCTATTATGGGCAATGATTCTGAGAAATGGCAAGAGGCCATGAAATCTGAGATGGAATCCATGTATGCAAACCAAGTATGGACTTTGGTTGATCCACCTGAAGGGGTACGACCCATAGGGTGCAAATGGATTTTCAAGAAAAAGACCGATATGGATGGTAATGTACAAACCTATAAAGGTCGGCTGGTTGCAAAAGGATTCAAACAAATTCATGGTATTGACTATGATGAAACCTTTTCGCCAGTGGCCATGGTTAAATCCATAAGGATCTTACTTGCAATAGCTGCATTTCATGATTATGAAATCTGGCAGATGGATGTCAAAACAGCTTTCCTTAATGGAAATCTACTCGAGGATGTGTACATGACACAGCCCGAGGGTTTTGTCGATCCAAAGGATGCTGGAAAGATATGCAAGCTACAACGATCCATTTATGGATTGAAGCAAGCTTCTCGGAGTTGGAATCTTCGTTTTGATGATGCAATCAAAGAGTTTGGTTTTATCAAAAATGAAGATGAACCTTGTGTCTACAAGAAGGTCAGTGGGAGCGTAATCATTTTCCTAGTGTTGTATGTAGATGACATACTTCTTATTGGAAATGATATCCCTGCCTTGCAATCTGTAAAGATTTGGCTAGGGAATTGCTTTTCGATGAAAGACTTAGGAGAAGCCACCTATGTATTAGGAATCAAGATCTATAGAGATAGATCGAGAAGGCTTCTTGGTCTAAGTCAAAGTACATACATAGACAAGGTGCTTAAAAGGTTTAGCATGCAAGAATCCAAGAAAGGATTTGTGCCTATGACACATGGTATTTATCTCTCGAAGGAACAGTGTCCTTCAACACCAGATGAGAGACAACGCATGAGTAAGATTCCATACGCATCAGCTATTGGATCTATCATGTATGCCATGATATGTACTCGTCCCGATGTATCGTATGCTTTGAGCATGACGAGCAGATATCAAGTTGATCCAGGTGAAGGTCACTGGATTGCTGTCAAGAATATCCTAAAGTACTTGAGAAGGACTAAGGATACATTCTTGATTTATGGAGGTGAGGAAGAGCTCAATGTAATGGGTTACACTGATGCAAGCTTCCAAACCGACAAAGATGATTTTCGATCGCAATCTGGATATGTGTATTGCCTGAATGGAGGTGCTGTGAGCTGGAAGAGTTCAAAGCAAGAAACAGTAGCCGATTCTACAACGGAAGCTGAGTATATTGCTGCCTCGGATGCAGCAAAGGAAGCTGTTTGGATGAGGAAGTTCATTTCTGAACTTGGAGTGGTGCCTAGCATTAAAGATCCGATAGAACTCTATTGTGACAACAATGGAGCGATCGCATTGGCTAAGGAACCAAGATCTCACCAAAGATCCAAGCACATACTTAGGCGTTTCCATTTCATTCGAGAAATCGTTGAAAGGGGAGATGTTAAAATATGCAAAGTACCAACAGATTATAATGTATCTGACCCATTGACGAAGCCGCTGTCACAGCAGAAGCATGATCGTCATACTAGATCTCTAGGCATTAGGTATATGTCTGAGTGGTCTTAGTGCAAGTGGGAGATTTGTTGGGATATGCCCTAAGACAAGTCATTAGATGATTGTTTAAGACATACAATGTTTATGGATTTATGAATGGCAATTCATTATTATATATTATTCTTTTAACTGTGCATTGTGAATTAATATATATGTTAATGTCCTTAGAATAATATTGTATTATTCTTAAAGATGTTCCTAGTCAATATTATCATGAAAGGGATAATGATAATACGTAGAGACTAGTATATGTTGATCGATGAATTGTTCATTGATATGAGATATCAAATCAACATATGGGTACATGTTAGAGAACGATGTACTGAACAGACCCACCATGAGAATGCAACATGGATAGTTATATGATCGTCATATGCAATTCTCATAGTGATAATAATGTATGTAATCCTTACGACTTGTGATCATCAGAGATCCCAACATAAGGAGTTATGTATCTTGATATCGTCAAACGTTACCCGTAACAGGGTATACTATAAAGGCGACTATTGGATACACTACGAATTATGTAGAGGGATGTTGACTGATCGAGATAGGATTTGTCCCTCCTATATAACAGGAGATGTGTTTGGCCCTTGATCAAGTGAGAACTAAAATGCATGGCCATGCTCGAATGAGTCGATATGAGATATCGAGCTTATTCGTTTATTCTAGTTCTACTTGGGGATCAAGAAATAAAGATTGGATATACGAGTATGACTATTCCATGACTCGTGTTCAATCTAAACACAAAGGACAAATGGATTAAGTTACATGGTTAATATTATCACAAGTTCTAAAGGTTATGTCGAGTCATTGACATTCTCGTAATTTGGGTAGCATCGATGTGTTGCTAGATACCGCTCAATGCTTGCGACATAAAATGAGATTTTATGTCACTGCCAACATTACGAGATCCTATCGGGTCGCACAAAAGATTAAATCGAGAAGGGAAATTAAATTCATGGGATGAATTAAATAATTAAGAGGAGTCTTAATTAATAATCATAAGGATTAATTAAATCATGGGCTTAAGCCCATGAAGCTTTAAGAAAGCCTTTAATTAATCATATTTAATATGATTGCATGGAGTTTAATTGTAAGACAAGATCAAAACACAAAAACCCTACACCAAGACAAGCTCTCGGCCGCACCATCAAGTTGAACTCTCGGCTCTCATAGCCGTGTGGTTCTTGGTGGCTTTTCGTGCCATCTTCGATTGTGAATCGAGTTAGCTTCGTGTATAGGATTAATAACTTGTCTAGCAACGTGTTATTAATCCATCCCTTCACTCGATTTGATCGTGTGGATACCGTTGAGGCAAAACCAATCGAGTTTTTGCTTAGTGACTCGGAGAAGGCGTAAGACGTGGTGCAGCTCCGTGGATTCAGCCTCAAACACGCTACAAGGGTAAGACACTTGTTATTCTCTAATCCGATATGAATCCCTATGTATAGATCGCTGGTTTGTAATCCCATAATTTTATTCCGCTGCGTTGTATGCTCATGGGGTTACCTTACAAAAGGCACCAGCAAGACTTGCGTCTATCAGACCAAATCCAAAGGTGCAAGATCTGAGGCAAGGATGACAATACAATTACTACAATTCGAAACCGATTCAACGAAGATATAGACTACCTTATGAGAATCAAAGGTTTCCACAGCGCACACATTATCACACACAACATCGAAACAGACCAGCACACAGCACACCTTACACACACAAGCCATTGAAGCTGATACAGGTGTGGGTTCCCAAAGGGCTAATCCGTTCTGGACCCAAATAGGATTGGGTACCAACAATAATTATATTTGATGACAGATACCGAAGAAACTCGCATCAGACTGGTATTTGGACAGTGGGTGTTCCCGTCACATGACTGGAAACATCGAGCTGCTGTCTGAAATGACAGAATGTATTGGACCCAAAATCATTTTCGGGGACAACTCAAAGGGTAAGACCGTGGGCAAGGGTAAGATTGTCCATGGTAACATTATTATCAATGATGTGTTGTTAGTTGAAAATCTGTGCTATAATCTGATTAGTATAAGTCAACTCTGTGACAATGGTTATGCTGTAGAATTTCACAAACACACCTGCACTGTTAAATCATCAGACGGTATAACCATGCTTGTAGGAATCAGGAATGGAAATACATATAAGATTAACTGGAATCATGCTCAACCTGATAATCCTACTTGTTTCATCGCTAACAATGATAATAAACACTGGCTATGGCATAAACGCTTGAATCATATAAACTTTAAGACCATCTCTAGCCTGTGTAAACATGATTTAGTCATCGGTCTACCCAAGATCGATTTTGCTAAGGATAAGATCTGCGAAGCTTGCCAAATGGGCAAACAGATCAGATCATCCTTCAAGAACAAGAATGCCAAATCCTCCTCCCGCTGTTTAGAATTATTGCATATGGACTTGTTTGGTCCTATACCAATAACAAGTTTAGGAGGAATGCGGTATACTCTTGTTGTTATTGATGATTACTCACGCTTTACATGGACTATATTTTTGAGCAGTAAAGATCAGACCGGTCCGAAGTTGATCAAGCTGCTGAAACTCACTCAGAACGAGAAATCATCCAGCATAAACAGGATTTGTAGTGACAAAGGCACTGAGTTTTCAAATCAGAATCTTGAATCCTTTCTAGAAGATCATGGAATCAAGCATGGGTTTTCAGCCACTCGAACTCCTCAGCAGAACGGAGTTGCAGACGAAGAAACAGAACGCTCAAGGAAGCAGCAAGAACAATGCTTGCTGATTCTGGAATTTCGCAAAAGTTCTGGGCAGAAGCTGTAAACACTGATTGCTACACTCAAAATCGGTCCATGATCAACAAGAAGCTGAACCTTACCCCATATGAAATATGGACTGGTAACAGACCATCTATTTCTCACTTTCATATTTTTGGCTGTAAATGCTTCGTTCATAACAATGGTAAGAATCATCTTACAGCATTTGAAGCTAAGTCAGATAATGGAATATTTTTAGGATATTCATCAACTAGCAAAGCCTATCGAATTTTTAATAATCGAACCTTAACTGTAGAAGAATCTGTTCATGTAGTTTTTGATGAATCTTTATGTGTTGAGGGTAACAAAGAATCAATTCAAAATCAGATGGAAAATATCCATCTCGAAGCTAACAGTGATGATGAGATTGTAGCTAACAGGTCAAGAGACAATCCACCAGAACCAGAAGTACCAGATAGACCGGATCAAGCCATTGAAGCTTCTCCAGATCGAGCTGATCCGGATGTTCCTCACTCAAATGTTAAAGCAGATGCTGATCTTGCTGCTACAACTCATCTGACCGGACCAGACAATCCAGAGTTAAGCTATCGATGGACTAAGAAGCATCCACCCAATCTAGTGATTGGTAGTCCCTCTGCACCGATCAGAACCAGAGGACAGATGATGGATGAATTCACACATGCTGCTTTCATCTCTACTCTGGAACCTAAGAAGATCGATGAAGCTCTAACTGATTTCAACTGGATTAAGGCCATGCAAGAAGAGCTAAATCAATTCGAACAAAATCAAGTTTGGAGTCTAACTCCCAGACCAAGCGATCTGCCTGTTATTGGAACCAGATGGGTCTTCAGAAATAAGCTAGACGCAGATGGAACTGTGGTTAGAAACAAAGCCAGACTGGTGGCACAAGGATTCAGACAAGAAGAAGGAATCGACTTCGATGAATCATTTGCACCAGTCGCCAGACTTGAAGCTATCTGAATCTTTCTTGCATATGCTGCCTTTAAAAACTTCAAAGTATATCAGATGGACGTCAAGAGCGTCTTTCTTAATGGAAAGCTTCAGGAAGAAGTTTACATTGAGCAACCTCCTGGATTTCAGAACCACTCGTTCCCTAATCATGTATATCTACTGAATAAAGCAGTATATGGTCTGAAACAAGCTCCAAGAGCCTGGTATAACACTCTATCTCAATTTCTGCTGAACCATGATTTCCAGATCGGCTCAGTAGATAAAACTCTATTTAAATTTATTAAGGGGGAACATACTCTATTAGTTCAGATTTATGTTGATGACATAATCTTTGGGTCAACTAAACCCAAATTGTGCGAGAAATTTTCTAAGCTAATGCAGGGACAGTTTGAGATGAGCATGATGGGAGAACTCTCTTTCTTTTTGGGTCTCCAAGTCAAACAGCTCAGCAATGGTATTTTCATCAACCAGACCAAGTATACCAAAGAGCTCCTCAAGAGATTTGGAATGGAAACATGTTCAACTGCATCAACCCCAATGAGTCCAACAATCAAGTTAGACAAAGACGAAGGGGGAACGGCAGTTGAAGTAACCATGTATAGAGGACTAATCGGATCGCTATTGTATCTTACAGCGAGCCGGCCTGATATTATATTTTAAGTCTGTATGTGCGCCAGATTTCAGTCAGAACCAAAGCAATCACATTTTATTGCTGCCAAGCGTATTCTGAAATATTTGAAAGGATCTCAGCACGTTGGTCTTTGGTACTCCAAAGATTCAAACTTCAGCTTGATCGGATATTCAGATGCAGACTACGCTGGGTGTAAGATTGATTGTAAAAGCACCAGTGGAACATGTCAATTTCTAGGTGAAAGATTGATCTCTTGGTTCAGTAAAAAGAAGACATCGATTGCCACATCCACAGCTGAAGCAGAGTATCTAGCCGCTGGAAGCTGTTGCGCTCAAATGCTCTGGATTCAACACCAGCTCAAAGACTATGGCATTCAAGCTGTTGACTCTCCGATATTTTGTGACAACACAAGTGCAATTGCTATAACGTACAATCCAGTTCTGCACTCTCGAACAAAGCACATTGATATTCGACATCACTTTATTCGAGATCATGTTGGCAAAAAGGAAATTCGGATCGAGCACATCTCAACAGAGCAGCAAGCAGCAGACATCTTCACCAAACCGCTCCCAGAGGCTAAGTTTAATTATTTCCGTCAAATTCTTGGTTTAATTGACTTATCTTAATAGTTTAGATGTTTTTTTTTTCTTCCTTTCGCACTTAAAGATTTTTGTTACCACAGATCGATAATACAATGTTCAGAAAGACACAGACCGGTCCGAACTTTCAGACCGATCCATGTCAATCTGATGTTATCCCATGATCTGTCTGGTCAATACTTTATTTTTACAAAAACAGCCCGGACTGATCGCATTTTAACCGCCTTCTTTATCTGTTATCTTGACCGTTCATTATGAATTCTTTTTTATCAGTCATCGAGATAAAGACACGTGTCTTCTCTCTCCTATTTAGCGGGCTGAACATTTCATCTTCTTTCACTTTTTACAATTTACCGCTATCTGTTTGCTTATTCTCTCACTCTCCTAAATCTTCGCATTCGTTTAAATTTCATTCCAATGGCTACCATCACTCATAACTCTCTCTCCGTTGAGTTTAATGATATTTACAGGGCAGAAGATGCAGAGATGGTGTCCATCTTCAGAGCTTTGGAATCATCTGGTTTAAGGAACTTTCTGGAGTGCGGCACCGTTGTTTATGAATCAGAAATCCGCGAACTATTCGCCAATGCCGTCTCCCAGAAGACGTCAATATCCACTACTGTCAAGGGCAAATCCTTTGAGATATCGCCGATGACGCTGGTCAAGACCTTTGGCCTCCCCAATGCCGGACTGACAGAGTTTGGACAAATTCCTCAAGCGTCACTCTCAGCTCTTCAAGGAAAGATTTCTATTCTTGGCCATCGCTTGCAACCCTCGTTTAAGAAGAAGGAAATGCTCTTCCATTTCCAGGTGCTGTGCGAAATAGTGGGTAAGCCTATTTTGGGCAAGGCAGGAAGTTTTGACGCTGTAACCGCAGAGAAGTTCAGGGCTATGGCGGTTATTGTATCCGGACAGAAGATGAACTGGTCCGTCATTCTTTTTGGAGTTCTGCTAGAAACGGTGATTGCATCGAAACAAGCTGTATGCTTTGCCGTTCCTCTCAGCAAGCTACTGGAGTCTTTGGACATCGAGCTGGGAAAGCAGTCCGCTCTCAGCCCCTTTAAGATCCTAAACTCCAAAGGACTTGCATTGCTGAAGTCCAAGAGTGCTCCGCCTACTCCTGCTACTCTGGCTGCCTCCAACTAAAGCCACCCCTGCACCCCAACCTTCCATCCAACCTTCACAAGCTTCAACCCTTGCACCCAAAGTCACCGTTAGACTTCCCTCTGCCATTCCCACGGTCAAAGGAATAGTTATCACTGAGTTGGGAGATTATACCCAATCAGGGATCAAGTCCCCTTCCTCCACCGGCAAGGGAAAAGCCATTCTCTCCGAACCCCTCTCCTCTAAACCCAAATCTGCAGCGCAGACAGCCATCGACATCGCTATGGAGGATGTTGATGAGAAGGTGAAGGCACTCATTGTGGTCTTTGATGAATATGTCCAGTACCGGACTATCAACCACCTTTAGTTAATCTTATGTAAGTTGAGCAGACTGAAGAAGATGGAAGAGGAAGTTCTGAAAGGAACAGAGACTGATGATGTTCGGCTTGCCATGCAGCGCAAAGAGCTATTTACGGCTATTCAAAGATTCAGACTGGTCACTCTGCTCCTAGATGCTAAGAAACAGAACTTCGATCCAAATGCTCCAACTGCCAGAGATGATGGGGCTGTTATTGCTCAACTCGAGATGGATGTTCATGCTCTTCACTTAGCTGTCCGTTTTCAACGACAGAAGCTCAGTATATCCACTCCAGCCACCAGCCCGGATCACCCTTCTGCAAGCAAGACTCTGGCAGAACCTTTCGTTGAGGTTATTCCTTCTGATGCAGCAGACCAGACAACCGAGCAAGCAGCGGATGAGACTGCAGAGCAAGTACCAGAACAGACAGCAGAGCAGCCATTGCCTAATGCTCCGTCTGTGCCAGATGATGAACCATTGAATGTATTGTTGGACTCTCCAACAACCTCCATTCCTTTGGGGTCCTCAGCCTCCCGTGCAAAAATCAGTCCGACCGACGCTCTTACGACAATTGACGCACCAGAGTTCGTCGATCCGGACTTGACTGTGTCCACAGTTGTTGCCGCTCTACAAATTGAGGAGCCTTCCAGGCCCAGCACTCCTCCAGTCCAATCAGATGAAGATATGGCCTTCCTTCAAGCCTTTTCCTCGGATTTGGTCACCCTGATCCGATCTGTGATATCCCCGAAATGATTAATTGCAATTTGGGCATTAATTGTATTTATATGATTAATTATGGTGGTAATTAATTATGTGTTAGATTTATTTATCTTATGGAAATGCATGGTCACATGAAAAGGGGTGACCCGGGAGTGCATTTCAGGGTGCATGTTGTGCATGTTTGGAAAATTGTTATTAGCATGATTTATTTGCCATGGTTAGCAATTAATTGGAAAATCATGAGTTTAATTGATATTTTGGTGCATTTTGGTGAAATGCCTTTTAAATATCATGTTGGGGTGTTTTATACACCATGGGTTTGTGAAATGCTTTTAATTAAAACCCAACCCCTTTTATACCCCAACCCCACCCTACCTTTACCCTCACTTTCCCCAAATCACTTCCCACAAACCCTTTCCCCTTATTTTCGAGTTGGAGCATAAAGGTGGAGAGAAACCCTTCCAAAAATCTTGATTTGTGGAGTTTATTGGGAGATTTGAAGTCCCCAAGAGGTATGGATACCTCATTGTTGATTTTGTAGTATTTTATTTGAGTTTGAAATGATTTTGAAGGGTTTTGAAATGGGTTTGTAAGAGTTGGTGTTATTTTTGGGTGAGTGTTAGATTTATGGTTGTATGATGATGTTTATTGAAGATTTGTAGTGATTTGGTATGGTTGATGTTTGAATATTTGAGGTTGTTTGAGTTTGGGAAGGAGAAGGGTGAATAGTGCCCGAAAATCACGTGTGCAAGACTCGGCGATCGATCGGCGCCTCCAGCGATCGATCACGAGCTGCAAGGGCTGAAGGCAGTAGCCTTCAGCGATCGATCGCGAGTTTGGCGCGATCGATCGGCGAGGTCGCGATGGATCGGCGCAAACTCGGCGATCGATCGCGAGTTGAAAATTTTTGTTGGGCGAGGCAGTGTGGTCTCGCGATCGATCGGGGCTATATGGCGATCGATCGCGAGACACCAAAATTGATGTTTTTGGATATTTTTGTGGGATTTTTGGTATTGGACTATTATTGGGTTCTAATATTGATTTGTGTGAATGTGTAGAACCATCCCAGGTGGCGACACAGCCAAGGAATTGAAGTCCTACCACATCCTACTTTTTGGAAAGGTACGTAGAGGACGTACGGGCACCCAACGGTACATGTATCTAATATACTCATTGATTATGCATTGTGGATGCGAGTATATATGTGATTATGCATTGTGGATGCAAATACATGTTGAATTATGCATGATGATTGTAGATGCATATGATTATTGGTGCACATCCCATGAGTCGTGGTCATCCCTTGATGATTTTAATGCTTGCCGCTATTTGTTTTGGTTCCGCTAAATGTGAAGCGAGGGGTGGGAGCGCCGCATGTCACATTTGAGCATGGTTATCATATTGGGCGAGGAAAGGATATTTGCCGCTCAATGTGAGGCGAGGGGTGGGAGTACCGTATGTCCATTGAAGCGAGGTTATTCTATGCCGCCTATATGTAAATAAGCGAGGGGCATTAAAATACATTGTGATGGACAGACTAGGGATTGGTGATTGGTATTTGATATTGATGAGATGGTATTTTGTCATGACATGTGTAGACCATAAAAATAATCTATTGATTATACTCATGAGTTATGGTACAGGGACAACCAAACGGGAAGCGTTTGAAATGCATGGGAAAAATAGGAAGTGTTTTATTATGATTATGCATTTACGCTTTATATTCATATTGTGTTGTATATGCATGATATCATTGCTCATGTTTGGGGGTTGTCCTTGTAGGTACTTTTGGCATGATGAAGGGGGCTAATACGGGTTGAGACCGTGAGCTTGAAGAGCACTTTTGGTAGATGAAGGACAGGATTATTTTGTATAGTGTCTACTATAGGAGTAGTGTAAAACTATAGTTGAAACATTCTTTTGATGGGGAATGTAATTAATCCATTGGTAGTCCTCATTTTGGCATGTAATTCTTAATGCTCATAGACTCAACACGATTAATTTGCTCTGATCATTTATATTAGCTCTAATTATGCCTTTAATCCGCACTTAAGGAACTAGGGTCCTTACACGATCCGAAAGTCATCACGCTGCCATATCGTCCATTGTACCTACTGCTGAGGACGATGAACAGGCTTTGTCCTCATCAGATCGCTCTCCCAGCCAACAATCTGATGCACCTCCATTTCTGGCAAGGACTCTTCAGCACCTCTCTGACAACTGCCTGTCACTCTCTCAACGCATTCTCGAAGTTCATCAAGGTCAGAGGCTTACAGCTTTGGACTTTGATTCATTCAAAGAGAAGATGACTGCCAGTATCGGAATCCTTCAGCGAGGCATAAACGATATGTGTTCTCAACAAGCCTTTTATAAGAACAGTCTGAGAAAAGAGCAGATCGAACTAGCCACTGAAGTCAGAGCCTCTGTTGCCAATTCCCTCCGCGCTCAAGATGTTCGTCTTGACGCTATCAGTGCGCAGCTAGCACAAGTTGTTGACTTTCTTCAAGAGATTGCTGCTGACAAAAAGGGGGAAAAGAAGAAAGACTTCAGGCCGCCTCCGTCTCAATCTTCTAGAAAATAAAATTTTCAGACTGTCTGTATTTAGGATTTTTGGTGATCAATAAAAATCCTCTTTCGATTAAGTCCGTGTTCATTTATTTTGAACTACAATATAAGGCTTAATAATAAAAGGCTTAATCGATCCAACTTAATGATGTTCATTTATTTTGAACAAGAAAGAGTAATCGATCCGAAAGTTTTCGCTTCAGAGTTCTCATCAGACTGGTTAAAAAGACTTAGAAGCTAGGTTTTGTCATCATCAAAAAGGGGGAATTTGTTAGTTCCGGATCTTATCGATGAGATTTTAAAGATGACAAAACATATCAGACCGGATCGAGAGAAATCAGACTGACCAGAACGATCGCCCAAAACAGATCAAGCTGATAAGATGACAAAGCATATCAGACCGGATCGAGGGTAATCAGACTAACCAGATCGATAGCTCAACAACAGAACAAGCTGATAAGACACATTACTTATCAGACCGGATCGATGAATATCAGACTGACTAAACCGAAGCTTCAAATCGATCTCTATCTTTATCAGATCAGAGCAGCTTAGGATACATAGAGAATGGCTCCTCAGTCCGAATCATTAATGGTTATTTATTGTAGCATTTAATGTCGTAATTAATGCTACAAAGGACCAAAGACTGAAGATTGCCATAATAGGTAAGAAGACAAAGAAGAGCTTACCTGACAGTCGCCGAAAGTATGAACCAGAACGGCAAATATCCTGAAGAAGAAGACTGTAGCTTTCTCAGAGTTTAAGAAGAGTCAAAGTTGTACATTAAGGGAAATATTGTTGTTGGTACCTTCAACTATAAAAGGATGCAACAAAAGGAACTTACTGACTCTCGCTGATCAATTGAAAGACGCACAAGAAAGCAAAAACAGCACAAGCTTACAAGCTCAGAAGCTCTCGAGCTGAAGTTGTTCTTAAGCACGATTACTGTGTAATATTTGATCATTTAGGATCACTGTGCTCATTTTGTGTATTCTGTATTGAAAATCAGAAAGTGAGAAACATATTGTAACTGTCAGACAGAGTGTGTCTGAGCAGATTGAGTGACTAGGAGTTTCAGACTGGTAGTGAGGTAAATCCAGCCTGAATCGGGTTTGTACAACAGGATTGTATAAATCAAAGTCTTCTAGTATAAACCTTCCTTAATTGGAAGAAGGGGAGACGTAGAAGGATTACACCACCTTCGAACTTCCAGAAACATATCCTGTGTATTATCTTTCTGCACTTGTTCTTTCTTACTAGCCATCGAGCCGTTCTTACATATACAAGAACAGACCGTTCCGCACTCATACTTTCAGTGGTCTGTTCTGTACAAGAGTTGATTAAGAGACAGATTTCTTTCACTAATCCGAAAGAAATCACAAGGGATTATATTTTACAAGGAGTGTTCATTCACCCCCCCCCCCCCCCCCCCCTCTAAACACTCCGGACCGATCCTAACAACGTAGATTGAGCGACCTCAAGCATCCTTTTGATCTATCCCTATAGATCCTTATGCTAAGCACGTATGACGCTTCTCCCAATCTTACATGGAGAAATTAGTAGATAATCATGCTTTAATTGATTAATCCAATACCATTCACAATGAGCGTGATGTAATCGACTTAAAGCATCACAAATGTAACCATGCTCCCACTAACCCTTTTGCATACACATGTCACTTCCGGATTTTTAATAAAACCAAACACTTTGATGATGTTATCAAAACGGAAATACTTCAGGATACCTTCTTAGGCCCATAAACGGACCTCTGGAGTTTGCAAACCTTTTGCTCACTCCCAATGGTTGTGAAGCTCTATGGCTGCCTTGTATAAAAGTCATCACATCCATATGTTATATCTCATAGTCATAATATGAAGATATAGCTAATAAAATTCGAACAGACTTTAACATCATAACCGATGAAAAATTTTCTCACAGACAACTCTTTGCCTATGAGAAAACCGTTTCCCACCAGTCAAGCTTTGAAGGTCACTACCTTCAAATCCACTCCAAGCTTTCGCTGGTAGATCCATTTGCAGCCAATGAGAACAATTCCCAAAGAGGATCTACTAAGGTCCATACCTTATTAGAGTACATGGAGTCTATT
This sequence comes from Haberlea rhodopensis, assembly GCA_907163345.1. Classification (NCBI taxonomy): domain Eukaryota; kingdom Viridiplantae; phylum Streptophyta; class Magnoliopsida; order Lamiales; family Gesneriaceae; genus Haberlea; species Haberlea rhodopensis. Next base: position 412,122 of record CAJQUN010000032.1, on the reverse strand, counting down.
TCAAATTTCATAGCATCTTGCCAATGTCCCGAATCAATATCTGACATCGCCTCCTTGAAAGTCCAAAGATCATATCCATGGTCTATTTCTTGACTACTTTCAAGGAGTAGATTCATTCTATCAGGAGCTCTTGAAACATTTTCAAATCTCCTTGGTGTGTGTAAATCAAAGGTTGTGATTAACTAAATTAATTTCATCATTTTCACTTTTCTAGTGGTTTGTGGTTCTTGAACCTTTCAAGTTATATTATTTTGTCATCCTTTCTAATATAAACATTTTCTCTAGAAAGATTGCACTTGCGAAACAAACTCTTTGCCTGCAATTGATAATATAATTTCCACAAAATAACATAAGATGGATCAACTATCCAACTCATCTCCCACTGGCTGCTTCACATAAGCAGAACAATCTCAAAATAAAAATTTGGATTATGGTCACTGCATTGGTATGAATTATATTCAACAAATATGTACCTTCAGAGAGTTACTCAGAGAGAATCACATTCTCTTTAAGATAACTCAACATCATCTTGCACTAACATTTAGTGCTACATATACGTCCATATGTATCAAATTCATTGGACATTCAGCACATGCTAAATATATGTTGGATTTAAGTTATCATTCTTTTTTATATTCTTTGAATATAATCATACTAATCATTCATAAGTTCACCAGATTCAATAAAACATGCATTCTTAAAAATACTGCAAAGCACATTCGCGTATTTAAAAGAATATCATTCTCTATCAAAATAGGAACAATGTTCATGATTAAATCTAGAACAAATAAATAATTGCTCAAACCAGTTTCTAACCAGTTCAAGATTTTATTTTATATTAAATAAATGTTTCAAATAGCCTTTGCAACAACTTTTGCTACAATGCTTAGCCTCAGGTAGGTTTCACCTTCCTAGGGCTCTCTACTTCTTCACATCACATGCAACTCTTTGCAAAAATGCGAGCACAACTAGCATCATATACCAAAGAAGTAGAACCAATGGAAACATTTATTTTTAATATAAAACATACCCTTTCTAGAACGCTTCTAGTCTAGGCATTCCTTATAATTTTGCGCCAGTGACCAGCAATGAAAACATAAATGCCTCTCCTTTCTTAGTTGCTACTATATCCTTTTTCGTCTTTTGAGGTTGGGAACCATTTCCCTTCCTATTCTTTATCCTTGAAATACCATTGGTAGAAGATTCGACAAGAAGAACACGATCTTCTTTTGAATCAAGGACTCGTGAGTTTCCAACATTTTTACAATAAGATCAAATCTACAGCCAGTTAATGAGGTATTGTCACATTCAGATTTCCAATTTATCAAGAAGAGATATTTTTCTTACACCATGCTCATAGACCGAAGCCCCATCTTGCATGTGAAATGAAAATAGCTCTTTTGAAGTCACGAGTCTCAGTAATCGTGTCCGTTCACCAAACAACATTTGTAGGTGTTGGAAAATATCAGTAATGTGAACGAGTTTCTCATATCTGTGTTGAAACTCATTGGTGACATTGATGCTATCATATAGCACCTAGCCGAGAGATTATCGTCCCACCACTTCTCAAGTGTGGCGATCTCTTCATGAGACGAATGGGGAGACACTTCAACAGGAGGCTCCCACCAAGGGTATATAGCAACCTTTTAGAAGCGAGCACTGTTTTAAAATTAATAGTCAATCATAATAATTTGGTGATGTTACTTTGTTTGTATTGAGAATTGATGCAATCGGATTCACGGCAATCACAATACTGAGAATAAACAGAAAATACATGCAAACCTTCTGATTATTAATTAATTCAAAAACTATGGACTTTAGTTATTGAATGCTCCCACTAAATTTTTCGAATTCATCACCCTCATGACAAATGAACGAAAAATCATATTTTCTTAGTGGACTTGGAGTCCAACTAGCTAATGAAAACCCCGGACGTGGGCCCACCGGCTTCATGATACTGAAGGTAGATCACAATTGCATCATATACAACCCCCAAGATATTTGTCTCGCGATTGGCATAACCCTACTTGGGCAGGACAATTATGCATTCTCACGTCAAACTAACCCATCCACGGATGGAAATGTCACGCCCAAAAGACCCCACGTGGGTGAGTAATCTAGAAGGTTAACATAACCACACCCTTAATTAAGAGGCAGTTAAACGCACAGCTTTCTCATGCCAGATGCCCCCCACGTGGGTGAGTAAGGCAATATGACACAAGTAGCGTCTCATGGCTTAACTGTTGATGGCAGACAGGAAGCAACAAACCCTTTTGAGCTCCCTTAGCAGTTTGATATTAAAAGTTTTGAATCATATTCAAAAGAGGGATTTAATAATTTTAAAATCTCATCATGTGCTTGTTTGTTTGTTTGCCAGATTCATGCAACTATGTTTTATTCATGCAATCATATGTACTAATAAAACACATACAAACAAACATTTATCATACATCGCATGCATAATAAAAATAAATATGGAGGATTACAGCTTTTTTCTAATTGATCCACGTGAGCCATACGTGGATCACAAGTCTGTCTAAGGTGATGCAGGTATGTAATGCAATCCTATTACATTTTTGCTTCCATTTTACATGTCTTGATTCTTGGTGCTCCATCTTCAATCTCGATCTCCCACTAATTCTAATGATTTTACATTTAAATCGTGCAAACAAGAGAATAGAGATACAATCCGGGGTGGGATACATCAGAAAAAAGAGAGAGCAGGCTCGCAGGCCTGATAACCAAAATCACAATAATAATGAAACAATAAAAAACTAAACGTTCACCTAAACACATTGGTCAAGGCCCATAATCGTCCATCATGCAATTAGAACATATGTAATTAAACATTAAACTAAACAACTACATCATATGTAATTGCACTAATCACATCACATGTAATTAGATCACAATAATTAATTTATTCTATCGTTTCCCCACTAATCGCATCATGAATCGAAAATAAAATTAACAAATTAAATAAAACAATTATATTTAATTTCTAATTAATTAAATTTCAATTAATTGGTAAAAGTTGAAATTGCATTTTAATTTTGGGTCCAAATTGTTTGGAGTCCATAAATTTTTTAGGTCATTTTAGATGTTTTATCCGGATATTATTTTTGAAATAATAAATCATACTACTTAATTTATTAAAAATGTGATTTTTAATTTATTAAGTGTAAAATGGAGATTTTACAATTAGTTGAAAATTTAATTAATTGAAAATTGAATGAAAATGTTTCATTTAATTTGTTAATTTTATTTTTGACTAATATTACGATTTGAGGTAAAATAGTGATTTTACCAATTAATCGATAATTTAATTAATTAGAAATTAAATGAATGTGTTTCATTTAGTTTGTTAATTTTATTTTCGATTAATACGATTTAAAGGTAAAATAGAGATTTTACCAATTAATTGAAATTTAATTAATTAGAAATTAATGGTTTTATTTAATTTGTTAATTTTATTTTAAATTAATGATGCGATTAGTGGGAAACGATAGAATAAATTAATTATTGTGCTCTAATTAAATATGATGTAATTAGTACAATTACATATGATGTAATTGTTTAGTTTAATGTTTAATTGCATAAGTTGTGATTGCATGATGGATGATTACGGGCATTGACCAATATGTTTAGGTGAATGCTTAGGTTTTTATTGTTTCATTATTATTGTGTTTTTGGTTATCGGGCCTGCGAGCCTGCTCTCTCTATTTTCTGATGTAACCCACCCCGGATTTGTATCCTTATTCTCTTGTTTGCACGATTTAAATGTAAAATCATTAGAATTAGTGGGAGATCGAGATTGAAGATGGAGCACCAAGAATCAAGACATGTATAATGGAGGCAAAAATATAATAGGATTGCATTGCATACCTACATCACCTTAGACAGACTTGTGATCCACGTATGACTCACGTGGATCAATTAGGAAAAGGTCGTAATCGTCCATATTTATTTTTATTATATGTGATGTATGATAAATGTTTGTTTATATGTTTTATTAGTACATATGTGTAAGGACCCTAATCCTTAAGTGCGGAAATAAGGCATAATAGAGCTAATATAATGATCAGAGTGAGAAAAGAACATGTTGAGTCTATGAGCTTAAGCATTACATGCCACAATAATAAGGACTTCCAAAAAGAATGGATTAATTACATTCCTCATCAATGAATGCTATCAACTAGTTTTACACTACTCCTAGAGTAGACACTAGACAAAATAATCCTGTCCTTTAATCCTCAGAAGAATGCTCCACAAGCTCACCACCTCAACCCGTTCAAAGCTTGCTATCATGCCAAAAAGGTACCTACAAGGACAACCCCCAAACATGAGCAATAATAATCATTCATATTCAACACAATATGAAGATAAAGCGTAAATGCATAATCAATATAAAACACTTCCTGTTTTCCCATGCATTTCAAACGCTTCCCGTTTGGTTGTCCCTGTACCATAACTCATGAGTATAATCAACAGATTATTTTTAATGGCCAAAACATGTCATGACATCATAAACCATCTCAACTGTACCACATATTGGTCACCATTCCCTAGTCTGTCCATCACAGTGTATTTTAATGCCCCTCGCTTATTTTCATATGGGCGGCATAGGATAACCTCGCTACAATGGACATGCGGCGCTCCCACCCCTCGCTTCACAGAGAGCGGCAAATACCCTTTCCTCGCCCCATATGACAACAACGCTCAAATGTGACATGCGGCGCTCCCACCCCTCGCTTCACATTTAGCGGAACCAATACAAAACGCGGCAAGCATTAAAATCATCAAAGGATGACCACGACTCATGGGATGTGCATCCAATAATCATAATATGCATCTATCATCAATATGCATAAATTACCATGTATATGCATCCACAATGCAATACCTCATATGGCATAAATCAACATGTATATGCATCCACAATGCAATACCACAATATACTCGCATCCACAATGCATAAACAATGAGTATATAAAATACATGTTACCGTTGGGTGCCCGTACGTCCACTACGTACCTTTCCAAAAGTGGAATATGGTAGGACTTCAATTCCTCGGCTGTGTTGCCACCTGGGTTGGTTCTACATATTCACAAATACCAATATTAGAACCCAATAATAGTCCAATACCAAAAATCCCACAAAAATAACCAAAAACACCCTTTATGGTGTCTCGCGATCGATCGCCATCAAGCCCCGATCGATCGCGAAAACACACTGCCTCGCTCAACAATTTTCAACAATCCGCGATCGATCGCGGAGCTAGCGCCGATCGATCGCGGCCTCGCCGATCGATCGCGCCCATCTCGCGATCGATCGCTGAAGCCCTCTGCCTCAGCACTGCTGCTCGCGATCCATCGCGAGAAAAACGCCGATCGATCGCCGAGCTATGGGCATGCGGGGTTTGGGCACTATTCACCCATCTTCAACCCCAACTCATACATACCCAAATACTCCAACATTAACCAAACCCAACAACTCAAAACCAACAATAAACATCAACATAAACTCAAATAAACAACATCCAACCAAAACACTACCAAAATCACAACACCCAACACAAACCCATTTTAAAACCCTTCAAACCAACCCAAACTTAAACAAAACCTTACAAAATTAACAATGAGGTACCCATACCTCTTGGGGATCTCAAATCACCCAACAATCTCCTCAAAACAAGATTTTGCAAGAACTTCTCTTCACCTTTGGCCTCAAAAACGAAAATGTGAAGAGGAGAAGGGTTTGGGTGTTGGAAATGATTTGGTAAAGTAAAAGTGTTGGATGGGGTGGGGTTGGGTATAAAAAAAATGAGTTATTAAATCAAATGCATACCAAAATAATCCCATGGTGTATAAAACACCCCAACATGATATTTTTCAAAGCATTTACTCAAAATGCACCATAATATCAATTGACACATGATCTCTAGTAAATTGCTAACCAAGGCAAATAATCATGCTTCCAATAATATTTACCCAACATGCACCACATGCACCCTAAAATGCAATCCCGGGTCACCCCTATCCATATGACCATGCATTTTCCATAAGGTAAATAAATCCCAAAACATAATCAATTACCACATAATTAATCATGTAAACACAATTAAAGCCAAATAGCAATTAACCATTTCGGGGATGTCACAATACTCCCCTACTTATAAGATTTCGTCCTCGAAATCACATGCACTTACCCCAACAGAAACTAAACATAAACTCATACGAGAGAATAGTTCCGGGTAGTGCTGCACCATATGCTGCTCCGTCTCCCACGTAGCCTCCTCGACACCCCTGCGATCCCACTGAACTTTGATCATCGGTATCACTTTGTTCCGAAGTCTACGGTCTGCTCTGTCCAGAATTCTACCAGGCCGTTCCACATAAGATACATCTGACTCTAACTGAACTTCGGAAGGCTGTAACACGTGAGACGGATCCGGCTCATACTTCCGCAGCATCGATACATGAAACACATCATGTATACCAGATAAAGAAGGCGGCAAAGCCAGTCGGTAAGCTAAGGTGCCAATGCGCTGCAAAATCTCGTACGGTCCAACATACCTCGGAGACAGTTTCCCGCGCATCCCAAATCGCACAACGCCTCTGAAAGGCGAGATCTTCAAAAAGACCTTATCTCCCAACTGAAACTCTAACGGTCTCCGCCGTTTATTCGCATAAGCTGCCTGTCTGTCTTGGGCCGCTTTCATTTTCTGTCTTATAGTCTTTATCTTCTCTTCCATTTCCCGGATCAATTCAGGCCCTCCGACTGATCTACTGTCCAAATCATCCCAACACAGGGGTGATCTACATCATCTGCCATAAAGAGCTTCAAACGGAGCCATCTGAATACTTGCCTGGTAGCTATTGTTATAAGAAAACTCTACCAGAGGCACTGAATCCTGCCAAGAAGCATCAAACTCCAAAACACAAGCTCTTAACATGTCCTCGAGCGTCTGAATAGTGCGCTCGGTCTGGCCATCCATCTGAGGATGATAAGCAGTGCTCAATCTGACCTCAGTTCCCAAAGCTGACTGAAGGCCTTCCCAGAAATGAGATGTGAATCGCGGATCTCGATCTGACACAATAGAAACGGGGATCCCATGCAATCTCACCACATCTCTAATATACAACTGCGCCATCCTCAAAAATGTGAAAGTCATGCTATAGGGGATAAAGTGGGCTACCTTAGTCAATCTGTCCACAATCACCCAAATAGCATCGAAGCCTGAAGCACTCCTCGGCAAATGAGTCACGAAGTCCATGGAAATGTGCTCCCACTTCCACTTCGGTATCTCCAAGCTTCTCAACTCGCCGCCAGGTCTCTGTCTCTCTGCCTTAACCTGTTGGCAGATCAAACACCTCTTCACAAAAGCGACGACATCGGACTTCATTTTCTTCCACCAAAACTGACCACGCAGATCTCTGTACATCTTCTTCCCGCCTGGGTGGATGCTAAGTCTGCTACTGTGAGCTCGCTCCAAGATTCCCTTACGCAACTCCGGCGTACTTGGAACTACCCAGTGATTACCCAATCTCAAAGATCCGTCGTCTGCCACTCTGAACTTCGTCGGCTGACCAAGATGCACTATAGACAACCATCTCTGAACCTCAGCATCTGATCTCTGAGCTCTCCTGATGTTCTCATAAATATCTGGCTCAGCTAATAAGGTAGAGACATACACTGGCGATGCATCAATGTTGAAGTCATAGCCCAGATGGCAATAGGAGGTCATCATAGCCGACAAATGAATGATGTCCTCAGCAGAACTCCTCACTTTCCGGCTCAAAGCGTCTGCTGTCAAATTGGCTTTCCCCGGATGGTACTCTATCTCGCAATCATAGTCCTTGAGTAGGTCCATCCATCTCCTCTGCCTCATGTTCAGCTCTGCCTGGGTGAATAAAAACTTGAGGCTCTTGTGGTCCGTATAGATGGTAAACGACGTACCATACAAATAATGCCTCCAGATCTTCAGGGCGAAGATGATAGCCGCCAATTCCAAGTCATGAACTGGATATCTGGTCTCATGCGGCTTCAACTGCCTCGATGCATAAGCTACCACATGCTTATCTTGCATCAGAACACATCCAAGGCCCTGCAGTGATGCATCGGTATACAGAACAAATCTGGAGTTCTCCGTCGGAATCACTAATACTGGCGCCGTCGTCAACCGGTGCTTCAACTCCCGGAAGCTCTCCTCACAAGCTTCTGACCAAAAGAAAGGCACACCCTTCTGAGTCAACTGAGTCAGCGGCTTGGCAATCTTCGAAAAGCCCGCGACGAAGCGCCGATAATACCCGGCCAAACCAAGGAAACTCCGGATCTCAGGTACAGAAGTGGGGGCAGCCCACTCCATCACAGCCTCAATCTTCTTCGGGTCCACTGATATCCCGCTGCTCGAAATGACATGCCCCAGAAACACTACACTGCTCAGCCAAAATTCACACTTACTGAGCTTAGCATACAACTGATGCTCTCTGAGAATCTGAAGCACTGTCCTCAAGTGTTTCACATGATCTTCTTCACTGCGGGAGTAGATAAGAATGTCGTCAATAAACACGATGACGAACTGATCAAGATACGGCTGAAACACTCTGTTCATCAAACTCATAAAGACGGCCGGGGCGTTCGTCACACCGAACGGCATCACCAAGAACTCATAATGCCCGTATCGAGTCGGAACGCTGTCTTCTGCACATCATCCTCTCTGACTCGAATCTGATGATACCCGGACCTCAAGTCAATCTTGCTATACACCCTGGTACCTTGCAACTGATCAAATAAGTCATCGATCCTTGGAAGAGGATACTTATTCTTCACTGTAGCCTTGTTCAGCTGCCGGTAATCGATGCACAACCGCATCAAACCGTCCTTCTTCTTCACAAAGAGAACTGGTGCGCCCCATGGCGACACGCTCGGGCGTATATAACCCTTGTCAAGGAGATCCTGCAACTGCTCTTTCAACTCTCTCAACTCTGCCGGTGCCATCCTATAAGGTGCACGAGAGATAGCGGATGTCCCTGGCAACAACTCGATCCCAAATTCAATTTCCCTGGCCGGTGGAAATCCTGGGATCTCTTCTGGAAATACATCAGCAAATTCTGCCACAACTGGTACATCCACAACTCTCAGTTCTTTACTCTTTCCAGACGTGTCCACGGCATAAATAAGATAGCCCGTGTGCCCACGTTCCAACAGCTGAGACATCTTGATCGCTGAAATCAACGGAATCTTCGCACGAGACCCGTTGCCAAAGAAAGTCCACCGACTGCCCAACTCAGGTCTGAACTTCACTGTTCTCTGCCGCCAATCTACCACTGCCTGATATTTGTTCAGAACATTAATACCCAAGATGCAGTTGAAGTCTGACATACCCAGTACAATCAAGTCTGATCTCAACTCGTTGCCCTCAAAATAAATGAGGCAGTCTGCCATAAACTGATCAGCAACAACATTTCTTCCAGTGGGTGTCGAGACCAATAGAGGCGTGGGCAAAGAAGACGTGCGCATATGGTGTCTTTCCACAAATCCCACAGACACAAAGGAATGGGAGGCACCTGTATCTATCAAAACAAAAGCAGGGTACGTAAATAAATGACACGTACCGGCAATCACCTCCTCTGGAGCTGCCTGAGCCTGCTCCCTGGTCAGTGCATATACTTGTCCCTGGGGTGGTCCCACTGTCTGACCTCCCGATAGACGAGGCCCAAACTGTTGCCTCTGCTGCACTGTCCTGTCCTCAAACCTTGGCCTGTTGCCCTGATACTCTGACTGGCCTCCCCTGGTGGGACAATACCGAGCAATGTGGCCCATCTTGCCACAGACATAACATGCAGGACACTTGTTTGAAGAATGTGGCCCTCCACAATTGTTGCACCTCGGCTCTCCCGGCCTATCCCCCTGTGAAGATCCTCGACTGGCGGACCAATTTCCCTTCTTGCCATCCTGTTTCTGGCCAAAGTATTTCTTTCCACCATACCGCGAAGATGAAGAGGCACCACGGGGTTTAAATGGCTCACCCCGAGGCCTCAAACTGTCACTAGTCTGCCTCTGTTGCGGTACCGGTGGTGGCATGGCATAAGCTCCCACTCCTAGCTCAGCAAGCTCCGCTCTTGTGAGAGCATCATCAAAAGAAGTTGGGTTATTGATGATAACCCGGTCATAGAGCTCCGGTCGCAGTCCTTTCATGAAATTTCTCATCTTGGCACGTCCATCAGAGGCAATATGGGGGACATACCTCAGTAGTGATGAGTACTGTGTGGCATAGTCTGCCACTGTCATGTTCCCCTGCCTCAGACTTGTAAATTCATCCTCCTTTGTCTGTCTTGCTGCCGCGGAGAAGTATCGGTTCAAGAACATGGTCCTGAAGAGCGTCCAATCAATCACAGTACCTAGTGCTCTCATCTCCATCACTGTGCTCCTCCACCACATCAATGGTTTCTTAGCCAACTGGAACTCCGCCAGCCTCAGCCAAGCAGTAATAGCACAAGGAGCCGATACAAAGATCTGCTCAAGTCTCTCCAGCCACTCTTCAGCTTCTTCTCCGGACTCTGTCCCCTCAAACCGTGGCGGATGATAAGACAGAAACTGAGTCAAGCTAATCTCACCCGGTAGCAATAACTGAACTATTGGTTCCATCCCGACAGCCGGTGGAGGTAGAGGATTAGCCTGTCCAATACTCGCATTTACACTCCCAACATCTCCGACTTCCTCATTAGCAGCCATGCTGTAACACAAATGTTAACAACAATCCAAAGCAATATATATATCATGTCGTTAGATAACAGGAGTGATATAAGCATGTTAGTATAACCAAATATACACCAATATGCACCACATGCATAAACATGCTTCAAATGTAAGCACCTAGCCAAACATGCTAAGGCTACCCTTCACTCGTTCCCGGGTTCTCTAACCACTGCTCTGATACCACTAATGTAAGGACCCTAATCCTTAAGTGCGGAAATAAGGCATAATAGAGCTAATATAATGATCAGAGTGAGAAAAGAACATGTTGAGTCTATGAGCTTAAGCATTACATGCCACAATAATAAGGACTTCCAAAAAGAATGGATTAATTGCATTCCTCATCAATGAATGCTATCAACTAGTTTTACACTACTTCTAGAGTAGACACTAGACAAAATAATCATGTCCTTTAATCCTCAGAAGAATGCTCCACAAGCTCACCACCTCAACCCGTTCAAAGCTTGCTATCATGCCAAAAAGGTACCTACAAGGACAACCCCCAAACATGAGCAATAATAATCATTCATATTCAACACAATATGAAGATAAAGCGTAAATGCATAATCAATATAAAACACTTCCTGTTTTCCCATGCATTTCAAACGCTTCCCGTTTGGTTGTCCCTGTACCATAACTCATGAGTATAATCAACAGATTATTTTTAATGGCCAAAACATGTCATGACATCATATACCATCTCAACTGTACCACATATTGGTCACCATTCCCTAGTCTGTCCATCACAGTGTATTTTAATGCCCCTCGCTTATTTTCATATGGGCGGCATAGGATAACCTCGCTACAATGGACATGCGGCGCTCCCACCCCTCGCTTCACAGAGAGCGGCAAATACCCTTTCCTCGCCCCTTATGACAACCACGCTCAAATGTGACATGCGGCGCTCCCACCCCTCGCTTCACATTTAGCGGAACCAATACAAAAAGCGGCAAGCATTAAAATCATCAAAGGATGACCACGACTCATGGGATGTGCATCCAATAATCATAATATGCATCTATCATCAATATGCATAAATTACCATGTATATGCATCCACAATGCAATACCTCATATGGCATAAATCAACATGTATATGCATCCACAATGCAATACCACATATATACTCGCATCCACAATGCATAAACAATGAGTATATAAAATACATGTTACCGTTGGGTGCCCGTACGTCCACTACGTACCTTTCCAAAAGTGGAATATGGTAGGACTTCAATTCCTCGGTTGTGTTGCCACCTGGGTTGGTTCTACATATTCACAAATACCAATATTAGAACCCAATAATAGTCCAATACCAAAAATCCCACAAAAATAACCAAAAACACCCTTTTTGGTGTCTCGCGATCGATCGCCATCAAGCCCCGATCGATCGCGAGAACACACTGCCTCGCTCAACAATTTTCAACAATCCGCGATCGATCGCGGAGCTAGCGCCGATCGATCGCGCCCATCTCGCGATCGATCGCTGAAGCCCTCTGCCTCAGCACTGCTGCTCGCGATCGATCGCGAGAAAAACGCCGATCGATCGCCGAGCTATGGGCATGCGGGGTTTGGGCACTATTCACCCATCTTCAACCCCAACTCATACATACCCAAATACTCCAACATTAACCAAACCCAACAACTCAAAACCAACAATAAACATCAACATAAACTCAAATAAACAACATCCAACCAAAACACTACCAAAATCACAACACCCAACACAAACCCATTTTAAAACCCTTCAAACCAACCCAAACTTAAACAAAACCTTACAAAATTAACAATGAGGTACCCATACCTCTTGGGGATCTCAAATCACCCAACAATCTCCTCAAAACAAGATTTTGCAAGAACTTCTCTTCACCTTTGGCCTCAAAAACGAAAATGTGAAGAGGAGAAGGGTTTGGGTGTTGGAAATGATTTGGTAAAGTAAAAGTGTTGGATGGGGTGGGGTTGGGTATAAAAAAAATGAGTTATTAAATCAAATGCATACCAAAATAATCCCATGGTGTATAAAACACCCCAACATGATATTTTTCAAAGCATTTACTCAAAATGCACCATAATATCAATTGACACATGATCTCTAGTAAATTGCTAACCAAGGCAAATAATCATGCTTCCAATAATATTTACCCAACATGCACCACATGCACCCTAAAATGCAATCCCGGGTCACCCCTATCCATATGACCATGCATTTTCCATAAGGTAAATAAATCCCAAAACATAATCAATTACCACATAATTAATCATGTAAACACAATTAAAGCCAAATAGCAATTAACCATTTCGGGGATGTCACATTATGATTGCATGAATAAAACATTGTTGCATGAATCCGGCAAACAAACAAACAAGTACTTGATGAGATTTGAAAATTATTAAGTCCCTCTTTTGAATATGATTCAAAAAATTTAATATCAAACTGTAAAGGGAGCTCAAAGGAGTTTGTTGCTTCCTGTCTCCCATCAACATTTAAGCCATGAGACGCTACTTGTGTCAGGTGTCTTGTCTCACCCTCGTGGGGGGCATCTGGCATGGGAAAGCTGTGTGTTTAACTGCCACTTAATTATGGATAGGGTTCTGTTAACCTTTAAGATTACTCACCCTCGTTGGGTCTTATTGGCGGACATTACCATCCGTGAGATGGGTTAGTTTGACATGAGAAGGCATAATTGGCCTGCCTCCGTAGGGTTATGTCAATCACGAGACGAATATCTTGGGGGTTGCATATGATGCAATTGTGAGCTACCTTTAGTATCATGAGGTCGGCTGGACCCTCGTCTGGCGCTATCATGAGCTAGTTGGACTCCAAGCCCACTAAGAAAATACGATTTTCCGTTCATTTGTCATGAGGGTGACGAATTCGAAAAATTTAGTGGGAGCATTCAGTAACTAAAGTCCATAGTTTTTGAATTAATTAATAATTAAACGGTTTGCATGTTTTTTCTGTTTATTCTCAGTATTGTGATTGCCGTGAATCCGATTGCATCAATTCTCGATACAAACAAAGTAACCGCACCACATTATTCTGATTGACTATTAATTTTAAAATAGTGCTTGCTTCTAAAAGATTGCTATATACCCTTGGTCGGAGCCTCCTGTTGAAGTGTCTCCTGGTTCGTCTCATGAAGAGATTGCCACACTTGAGAAGTGATGGGACGATGATCTCTAGACTAGGTGCTATATGACAGCATCAATGTCACCAATGAGTTTCAACACAGATATGATAAATTCGTTCACATTGCTGATATTTTCCAACACCTACAAATGTTGTTTGGTAACGGACGCGATTACTGAGACTCTCGATTTCAAAAGAGCTATTTTCATTTCACATGCGAGATGGGGCTTCGGTCTATGAGCATGGTGTAAGAAAAATATCTCTTGTTGAGAAATTGGAAAATCTGAATATGGCAAATCCTCATTAACTGGCTGTAGATTTGATCTTATAGTCAAAATGTTGGAAACTCACGAGTCCTTGATTCAAAAGGAGAAACGTGTTCTTCTTGTCGAATCTTCTACCAATGGTAGGAAGAGTTCAAGGATAAAGAAGAGGAAGGGAAATGGTTCTCAACCTCAAAAGACGAAAAAGGATATAGTAGCAACTAAGAAAGGAGAGGCATCTATGTTTTCACTGCTGGTCATTGGCGCAAAATTGTAAGGAATACCTAGACTAGAAGCGTTCTAGAAAGGGTATGTTATATATTAAAATTAAATGTTTCTATTGGTTCTATTTCTTTGGTATATGATGCCAGTTGTGCTCGCATTTTTGCAAAGACTTGCATGTGATGTGAAGAAGTAGAGAGCTCTACGAATGTGAAACATACCTGAGGCTAAGCATTGTAGCAAGAGTTGTTGCAAAGGCTGTTTGAAACATTTATTTAATAAAAAATCTTGAACTGGTTAGGAAATGGTTTGAGCAATTATTTATTTGTTCTAGATTTAATCATGAACATTGTTCTTATTTTGATAGAGAATGATATTCTTTTAAATATGCGAATGTGATTTGCAGTATTTTTTAAGAATGCATGTTTTATTGAATCTGGTGAACTTATGAATAATTAGTATGATTATATTCAAAGATTATAAAAAGAATGATAACTTAAATCCAACATATATTTAGCATGTGCTAAATGTCCATTGAATTGGATTCATATGGGCGTATGTGGAGCACTAAATGTTATTGCAAGATGATGTTGAGTTATCTTAAAGAGAATGTGATTCTCTCTGAGTAACTCTCTAAAGTTACATATTTGTTGAATATAATTCATACCAATGCGGTGACCAAAACTCCATTTACGATATGGACTGAAAATTAATCCAAATTTTTATTTTGAGATTGTTCTGCTTATGTGAAGCAGCCAGTGGGAGATGAGTTGGATAGTTGATCCATCTTATGTTATTTTGTGGACTTTCAAGGAGGCGATGTCAGATATTGATTCGGGACTTTGGCAAGATGCCATGAAATCTGAAATGGGCTCCATGTACTCCAATAAGGTATGGGCCTTAGTAGATCATCTTTGGGAATTGTTCCCATTGGCTACATGGATTTACAAGTGAAAGCTTGGAGTGGATGGGAAGGTAGTGACCTTCAAAGCTTGACTGGTGAGAAACAGTTATTCTCATAGGCAAAGAGTTGTTTATGAGAAAATTTTCATCGGTTATGATGCTATAGTCTATTTAGATTTTATTAGTTATATCTTTATATTATGAATATGAGATATGAGTAATGGATGTGAACAATGTGAACACAACATTTCTCAGTGGTGGCATTGAGGTAGAAATGTAGCAGCCAAATGTGTTTACAACTTCTTGGAGTGAGAAAAATGTTTTCAAACTCCAGAGGTCCATTTATGGGCCTAAGAAGGCATCTCGAAGTTTGAACTTCCATTTTGATAACATCATCAAAGTGTTTGGTTTTGTTAAAAATCCGGAAGTGACATGTGTGTGCAAAATGGTTAGTGGGAGCATGGTTACATTTGTGATGCTTTAAGTTGATTATATCATGCTCATTATGAATGGTATTGGATTAATCAATTAAAGCATGATTATCTACTAATTTCTCTACGAAAGATTTGGGAGAAGCATCCTGCGTACTTAGTGTAAGGATCTATAGGGATAGATCTAAAGGATGTTTGAGATCTCTCGATCTACGTACATAAACACTGTGCTAAAATAGTTTGGCATGGAATAGTCGAAAAAGGAGTTACTTCCCAATATGTCATAGTAGTCATCTCTCGAGTCAATGAGTCTTAAAATTGATGAGGAGAGAGAAAATATGACATTGGTACCTCATGTTTCGACTTTTAATAGCATAATGTATGCTATTTTATGTACTTGGCCTGATGTATGTTCTTAGAGTAATGAACAGACATCAGACAGATCCCGGTGAAGGTCACTGGAAAACTGTGAAAATAATCCTCAAGTTCTTATGAAGAACTTATGATATGTTCATGGTTTTTGGATATGTAAGTGGAGAAATAAAAGTTGAAGGCTAAGATGATGCTGGTTTTTAAATTGGATGTAGATGATACCATATCGATGTTCGGATTTGTATTTAAGCTCAATGATGGTGATGTCTCTTGGAAACGTTCCAAGCAAGACACCACATTGGATTCCACCACTGAAGCTGAATACATTGCATCATACGATGCAACAAAGAGGCAGTTTGGATAAGAAATTTCATCCAAGAGTTGGGTGTAGTTTCTAGTGCAGTTGACATAGTCTCTGTGTACTGTGACAACATTTGAGCTATAATGAATAGCCAAGATCTCATCAGGATCCAAACATATATTGAGAAAATACTATCTAATGATAGAGATGGTAGACGCGACATTATTATCGAGAGAATCGCTTTAACAGAACAATATAGTGAATCCACTGACAAAGCCTTTACAACGATTGGTGTCTGTCAGACATCTTGGGAAGATGGTCTTGAGACACATGAGTAGTTGGCTTAGGGAAAGTGAAAGATATTGTTGTCATATGTGATTAAGTAAATCAATAGTTGATTGATTGTACTTATAATCTTATTGTGACAAATCTTTGTTTGAATATTAATATATATGGCACTTCTTCATCTGTTTACCCATGCATCTTGATGTGTTGATGAAGTCCTTGAGATTGTTATAGTCCATAGAATGTGGTTACGCATATGATGGTGACCATGAAATACATTCTCTACTGCGATTTCTAAATGTTCCTGGTCGATGAGCCTTCGAGAATGGGATATCGATATATGCTCGTTAGAGACTGGTATTCATGATATGTCTAGTGTAGTGCGCCGCGTTTCATCGGCGTTTGGCTTGGAGAAGTCAGCACACATGTATAGGTGCTCATTAGGAATGAGTTCACTGAACGAGTGGTTATCATTTGTCGAGTATAGAATTCCTAGTCATAGTTGTGCACCATTACTCCTCATGACCCGAGGCGTCATTGAGGTCTTGATAGATAGCTGTGTACTTTGATTTAATGTCTGATCATATGTCGGTCATAAAGTCATCATTTTGGGTATTCAGTGATGCTGTCAGAGGCATATGATTGTCGTTGAGGATTCACCACTGGTCTTGATGAACTAGGATGTCCTATGTATTTTTCTATATATGATTCGAGGAATCTCTGGCCAGAGTGGGTAGTGCTTGTGAAAAATGAGTTTTTCATATACGCACACAATGAATCATATAACGTGAAACAAATACATAGTTATTGAAATCATAAGGGTCTCGAGCAACCAATGTCCTTGATTCAATCGGGACATATTGAGTGAAAGGAATGTACTGCACGCTAACAATGGCTGACAGGTTCTCGTACGTTGCTAGTCATTTGTATATAGGTCTTCGTGAAGCGCAGATGCTAGGCGCTACCCACGATCGGTAGGTTGTTGCTGGAATTATACTTCGGCCATTGTCTATTAAAGGAGTTAATTTGACAATGAGGCATTCAGGATAAGCCCAAAGAAGTTGGTTGACTTCTAAAATCACAAAGGTTGTGATCCTACTGCTATGATACACTTGAGCCTCGCTGGGTCACAATCAACCGGCCACCGATCTATTGATGAGAATTGAGACTTAAATGTTAAGTGCTCAAATTGATTTAGAATAGATGAATTTAATTTTTGAAAGCTCCTCACTTTAGTGAAGTTTCTATATTTGAAAATATTTCATCTGTAGAAAGTTCTAAATTAAAACGTTTGATATATTAATGTCTCATAATTATGTACATTAGTAGTACATCAAGTTATTCAATAGGATTGAGTTACTTGGATTATGAGTTTGTAGTTTTTTTTTGGCTTTTGGGCAAGTGGGAGATTGTTAGCATAAATGCCCTACAAGCCAAACGTTGGCCCAATGGGCTTTATATTCACCCTGGCCCAATTAGCTTATTACAACTATAAATATGATTTGTATCAGAAGGTGAATATGACATAATCACTCTCAATCAACACTCACTCTCTGAGAATAGCCGTCATCACACTAGCATTGGTGTCTGGCTTGTAGATCTGGTCAGGTTGATTGGACTCGATGGACTACCGTTATCAGATTCACGTCGGTGAACAGTAATCTCTTTTCGTGCATTTATATTTGTTATTTGCATGTTTATATATGAATCAGGCGCGATCCTCCGTCCCTGGGTCAGATCAGTTTTCTGTTTGTTTTCCGCTGCGCTTGGATCTGGCGCCGGGGTATGGAAACCCAACAATTCAGAGCACTCCCAACCAACAACATAAAGTCGTACAATTTGCGTACAAAAAAGAACTTGCATATAAGAAAGCGGAAATAATGGATCATATTAGCCATATGATTAGTGTTTGAATTTTTAGTTCGTTTGTATTTTGATCTCTAAGATTGTAGTGCTTTTTAGCACCTTCTTATGTTTTAAAGTATATGCAGGTTTGGTTTAGTCTCCTACATATGCTTTAAATTTTATTACAATAAAATAAATGGCCTCACGCCACTTAAAAGAAAAAACAAAAAACAAAAAAAAATTAGATAGAAAAGTTTTATAATAAAAAATAAATTGTTAAAAAATAATTTTTTTTATTAAAAATAATGTATATTTTAAAAAATGTGTACTGAAAAAAGATAAGAAAATGTATGTTAAAGAAAAGACCACAAAATGTGACAATTAAGTATGAAATTATTTTTACTTTGATAATTTTTAAAACCAAATATTTTTTTGGCAAATAAATACCTCATAAAATATTATAAAAGGATAAATCTTAAAATTTTAGGCGTGAAGATGAGATTCGAACTCCTGCCAGTCCAGATGAGGGCGCGCCCCTACCAATGTACCAAACTCCTAGGATGGGTTGGGAGGTTGAAGCCCACCCGAGCTCGATCAGCCCATGTGCACAAGTATTCATCGCATAGAGATGCTGATCAACGGTCCTTACGAAGCAACAAAATGTCTTCCGTAAGTGCAGATCCAGAGGATCCAATAAACACAGTAGACATAGTACAATAGTCTTATACAACATTGCTTCTACTTGAAGCCCATGTCTGTACAATAAAGCATCCCACTTCCTTAGGATAAAAACAACTTGGTATCGTGGCATTGCAAAACTTCAAGAAAAAATGGCGACGAAAATGAAGACCTATATAATTTAAATGAGAGAGAAATAATATTTGTGTCTTTAGAACAACTTGGCGAGTTGATAAAAATTAATAATATATATTAGGGAGTTTGGAACAAATATTTTGCTGACAAGAAACTAAACACAAAGTTCAAACTTCATTTGGGGATTTTATCCAATTTGCCGATAAGCATCATTTTTTATGATTTTATCCCAAGGAACCTAAAATCAGTGTTTTCAAAATCGGACCGAATCGATCGGTTCAACTGATTTAACCGGTAATCTGTGCTTAATCCGATCCGATTGACCCTATAAAATTGTCCTGCTAAAAAACCGACGGGAACCGAATTAAACCGGTAAAATACTTGTTCAACCGGTGAACCGGTCGACAGTTGAACCAGCCGGTTGTTTCAATTTCTTTCTTTTTTCAAAAAAAATATTATTTTTTATTTTTCTTAAAATTATAATCAAATTTTTAGAACAAAATAGGTTGTATATAATTTATTATTGAAATAATTATAAAATAATATTTTATATATGTCAAATCCATATAATTTTATAAAGTGTCTTTTATCTTATATATAAACATGCTTAGTTTCTCGTAAATTATATAAAGATGTGAATTATTTCATAATTTTTTAAATATTTTTTATAAGTTTGGGACATTGTTTTTTTGGCATTGTTTATTATTTTTTAAGATATTTTATTTTTTTGTTATGTTGGACATTTGGATTGATCCATTTTTTAAGTTTGACATATTATGTTGGTGTAACTATATTTTTTTAATTGTGAACAACTTGAAATTATAGTAAATGCATGGTATATATATTTTACAAAAATTAAAATATATATTACATAATGCCGATATCATCATCGGTTGAACTAGTGGTTTAATTGATCGAACCGATCAAATTTATAACCAATAAGGCCACGGATTTTATGTCTAGCCCGAATTTAAAAATACGGCCTAAAAGTCACGCAAGAACTATTTTCGGTGCAAATCATTTGATTTGTTTACATTTTCCTCGGCAACTGAGATTTGCGTAAAAAGATTAAAATTTTACCTACTCTAGTCTAGTCTCGTCCACTGTATCGTCCTCCTTGAGATTTTGATATGTGCCATTCCTCACTAAGCCACCATTATTCAGGAAGTCATGCAGCTATGCATAATGGCTAGGAAGTTGAACGTGAAAGATTTAGTCAATTTAGATTTAGTTTGTTTTTTCTTTCTTAATTATGGGTTGCACTCCATGTTGTTCTATTTTCCAGCTTAGTAGTTTAGTGGGTTAGTGGGTTTAGCATCGTTGTTTTCAAGTATTGTAAATAGTCTTTAATATTTTGAATGAAAGGAGGTTAAACAAAAGTCTCAGATTCTTGTTAATCTTTCCTTCCTTCTTCTGTGTAAATTATTTCCTATATCAGATTTGTGTTCTTGGTGGTTGGATTATACAAACTCCCGGTTGGAGGTGAAAAAGGGTGATTTGGGAGCGTGAGATTTTATGTTTTGGCTGTTGTGTTTGGCTCTGCATTAAAGCCCTGTTTCTTTGTTTGTTCACTGTCTGCGAAAGTGTCTCAGCTTTGCGTTCAGCAGAGCACCCACCCTTTCTTCCCATCTGTTTCGATGCGTTTGAGGCCAAAAGGTAAAAGAAATTCTTTCCTTAAACCCTTCAAGAGTTTTGGTTTTGTTTGTATTGATGTCGTTTTGGATGGGTTTGTCATTTGATTATTTTTGTTTTGAAGTTTGAATCAACGAAATGCAATCCACCACAACCATAAGGAAAGTTCGGATAGTTTGTAGTGATCCGTATGCCACTGATACATCCGATGACGAAGGAATTCCCAGCAAGAATGGAAAGCTATTTATCCGTGAAATATGTTTCCCCGTGAGCTCTTATCGAACTTCAAGGAAATATAGAGGCGTTCGCCAACGAAAATGGGGTAAGTGGACAGCGGAGATACGCCATCCAGTACAACACAAAAGGATCTGGTTGGGTACTTACAAAAGTGCTGAAGAGGCATCGATAGCCTACGAAACAAAACGGATTGAGTTTAAGGCTTTGTTTAATAACACGGGCTATGGTAAAAAGAAAATATCTCGCTCTTTGATGCTTTCCAAGTGTGCTAAGAATCAGGACTCGAGTACGTGTGTTGTGTCGCACACTTCACATGTCCCTCCATATCCGGGGCTCGAGTCGGGAGTTGGAGAGGAACTAATGGCACCAACACAAATAGGGAAAGAGCTGGACTTAGATTGGGAGCTTGGTTCAATCATGCTAGAGGAGTACGATTTCACTTGTTCATCCACTACACTTATCATTCCTCGATTTCCATTTTATGGATTTCCTAGTTTACTAGCCGAGAATTCTTATTTGTTTCTACTCCCCCTCCCGGGTGTTAAGCAGAAGTAATTATCTAACATTAATCTTGATATCCCTATCTAAGATTAATTATCAAACAATTGTAAAAGCGCAGTAATTCCTATGACGACTTCTATGGAGTTATAGGCCTTCCGAACAATATAACTACCACGATACGAATTCCTTCTTTCCTATTCACAACCCCCTCTCCCGAGTGATAGATCATAAATATGGAATCATTCAATCCATGGCCAGTAGATTAAAAGCATTAAGAACATGAAAACATAAATAAACCATACGGAAATCCAAATAAACTTCAATCAATTCATAATAAGCGTAGTTTCAAAACAAGCTACATCGTCTCCTAGAAAATAAAATTAGCTCATGCTAGAAGTATTTAAACACATAGACATGTTTAAATAACCCATAAAATTTGATAAAAGTTTAGAGATACAAAACGAATTGACGCTATTCTTCGATCTCCGATGAACGCCGCCGTCTCGTGATGAATTCTCTACTTTTTGCTCCGAGACGTCGTCGTTATTCTTCTCCGTTCTTCAACCCTAGCCTCCTTCACTCCCAAAATATGTCTAAGTCTGAATAGCCTTTGAAAATCCTCCTCTAAACCCTTTAAAAGTCCCGTGCAATCAACTAAGGAAAGTCTCCAAAATTGCCAAAATTCCATTGGCGTAATTACGCCTCCGAAGTGGCGTAGTTACGCCTGTCGACGTGTCCAAAGTCTGGCTTCCCGCGTGACTGGCGTAATTACGCCTCAAAAGTGGCGTAATCACGCCACTTAAAATTCTTCAAAATCACAATTGCCGTGGCTTAGGCGTAGTTACGCCTCAAATCAGGCGTAGTTACGCCTCAAGAATTTCGTTTAAAAGCTCAAATGCCGTAAGCTAGGCGTAGTTACGCCTCAAGACAGGCGTAATTACGCCTGTTGCTTTGATTCAAAGTGTAGATTTTTGGATTCAATTCATCCGTTCTTTCCGTCATTTGCACCCTTTTAGTCCACAAAACATGTAATTACCTGGATTCCTGCAAAACAACACATAACAAAACCAAAAGCGTAATTCTGATCGAAAACTAACACTAAACCATGCAAAATAAGAAGAAATATAAGTGTATAAAATACACTTATCAAACCCCCTAAACTTAAACTTTTGCTAGTCCCGAGCAAAACAACACAAAAAAAACAAAACAAAACAAAAAAAATCAAAACTAAACTGACACGAAAAGACACACAAAACAAAGTTGTAAAACATTCCAATTGTGTAGGCCTCAGAAGTATTCAGACATGCATATCATTTTCTCAAGAATTCTCACGTGTGTGTGTGCTACCATTTCCATGTAATCATTAAATCAATCTTAACTCACACAAATCAATAGGACTTTGCAAGGTATAGGTTCAAATTGCATTGTTAAAAAACAGAGTGTATTTTGATGAATGCTAACAATGCATCAAGACTAGGTAAT
The DNA here is from genome assembly GCA_907163345.1 of Haberlea rhodopensis. NCBI lineage: Eukaryota > Viridiplantae > Streptophyta > Magnoliopsida > Lamiales > Gesneriaceae > Haberlea > Haberlea rhodopensis. Next base: position 388,951 of record CAJQUN010000032.1, on the reverse strand, counting down.
GAGATGCTCATATGTGAATGTCAAAACCATGTTTATTACAAGTGTTTCTCGAGTGTCATAGGTTCACTATTCATAACCTTCTCCACTAGTATATTAGACAAATGTGGCTTGGTCAATAGGTCTTAATAAGCTTGTAACGTTAGGCTTTGGCTCATGGCTTCAATAAAAGGAAAGATATTCAAAGCAAGAGAGTAAGTTGAAATTATAATCAATTTGCGCATTCTCATCCCGCTTTCGACTCCTTCTATTGATGATTCATCAATTTTCTTTTCATTTCAATTCATCCTCTTTTCTCATCCTCCTCATTATTATTCACCTCATTATTTTTCTCTTTTTTTTTCTTTTTTTTTTTTTTTTTCATCCTTACTCCACTTCTCATTTTCAATTAAGATCATAGGAGTTATTTGAACTTTTAAAGCGCAATAGAAGCTTACTCCCTTGAGGGTAGGAAATAGTGTATAAGCTTTAGCAAGGTGGTCAATGTGGGATTTTGAAATGATGCCGAATGGGGGTTATTATGTGCCTAAGCACATGCCATTCGATTTTCAATAAGCTCAAAAGGGTAACTACAGATGAAAATGATGTATTTTGGTGGCTTCAAAGGCTCAAACGATCAAAAAAATTGCCTAAATCATTCATAAGTCACATATGTCTGTATTTCGCCTCAAAGATTACTATAGTAAGTTCTATACTACTCTCAATTCACAAATAACTTACATGATTTGACCAATGTGCTCAGTTGCATCTGAAAACCATGGTAATATCAGAGAAAATTTGAATGAGATTCTAAAAGATATTGCAAACAATTCAATCCTCATTCTTTTACATTTAAGCTCAAAGGGGCTACTATGGCAATTTTCTATGAAAGAATCAAGGCCCAAATTATCAAGAATTGCCTATATCATTTTTGTGTTCGTTCAAATCATCATTGATTAATCAAATGGTCATGGGTTCTAGTGCAAGAATATGTGAGAACTCAAGAGCAGCATGAAAACATGAAAATTTTAAAATTTTCCACAAATCAACTCAATTTTTCATCATTGGCCTCCACTGACTCGTAATACAACTTATGACACTCAAAACTCAACAGACTCTAAATCAAGACAAAACCAATCAAAATAAGGAAAACAAACACACAAAAGCAACAGAAATCCAAGTAGTTTGACTAGTTCAAAGTACCCCCCTAAACTTAGAAATGTGCATTGTCCTCAATGCATACACATGAAGGAATAAATAGAACGATGCACATACCTAATCGATGACCGTCAGTGGTCATCGTCATCCATATCGTTGGGGGCGGTTGTGGAAAAGTGCTGGCTGGAAAGTCGGCGGCAACCCTTAGATGAAGAATTTTCGATTTGGTTGGCTAGGCTAGACCACTTTGTTGCAACCCCCCTAAACTTGCGTCCTTGCACTAGTAGACTCCAAAAACCTGCAATTAATCGATAAAAATATTGACTTTAGAGGTGGGATAGCTTAATTAAGAGAGATTGAAGGAAAAAAATCGGAATTGAAAATTTGAGGGGAAGATGGGATAAAAATACGCGATGCGTAATTACGCCGCTGGAGAGGCGTAATTACGTCTCGCCTACGGCTTTGAAAAATTTTCTGAAAATTGACAGGCGTAATTACGCCGAAAACAGGCGTAGTTACGCCTATGCTACGGCATTTCAATTTTTTTTTTTTTTTTTTTTTTTGAAATCATATAAAAATAAAATAAGGATACAGGATTCGGGTTGCCTCCCGAAAAGCGCTTAGTTTATAGTCCTCGGCCCGACTGTCTTCCATCCATTCACTTAGGCTCGCTCAGGTGAACCTCGTCCACGTCTCTTACTTCTTCCCCAAAATAATGCTTCAATCGCTGCCCATTCGCTTGAAATGTGTGACCGTCATCGCATTTCAGTTCAATTGCTCCATATGGGGTCACTTTCTCAATAGTGAACGGCCCAGACCATCGTGACTTCAACTTTCCTGGAAATAGTCGGAGACGAGAGTTATATAGTAGCACTTTCTGACCAGGAATGAACTCTCTTCTCACGATTTGCTTGTCATGCCAATTCTTCGTCCGTTCCTTGTAAATCTTAGCATTTTCGTACGCTTCATTACGAAACTCATCCATCTCAGTGAGCTGTAGCAACCGTTGCTCACCAGCAGCCTTCAAATCAAAGTTCAGCTTCTTTATGGCCCAAAAAGCCCGATGTTCCAACTCGACCGGTAAGTGGCATGCTTTCCCAAAGACTAGACGATATGGGGACATCCCTATGGGAGTTTTGAATGCAGTTCGGTATGCCCATAATACATCATCCAATTTCAGAGCCCAATCCTTTCGGTTAATACTGACAGTCTTTTCAAGAATTAGCTTAATTTCTCGGTTAGAAATTCGGCTTGGCCATTAGTCTGTGGATGATAAGCCAATGCAATCTTATGCCTCACAGTGTACTTCGTCATCAAAGCACTGAAGATCTTGTTACAGAAGTGAGACCCTTCATCACTGACAATCGATCTCGGAGTACCAAACCGTGTAAAGATGTTCTTTTGCACGAACTTGACCACGACCTGAGCGTCATTAGTCGATGTGGCAATCGCTTCAACCCACTTAGAAACATAGTCCACTGCTAGCAGAATATAGGACTGTCCACAAGATGGTGGGAAGGGGCCCATGAAATCAATACCCCATACATCGAAGATTTCTAATTCCAAGATATTTGTCAACGGCATCTCATGGCGTTTAGAAATATTACCAATGCGCTGACAGCGATCACACGTCTTCACCAAAGTATAACTGTCTCGATGTAGCTCTGGCCAATAGAAACCCGATTGAAGCACTTTTGCTGCTGTCCTTGCTGCTCCAAATTGTCCTCCATAAAGTCTGGAGTGACACTGTAATACCCCGAAAGGTTAAAGGATTATATGCTACAATGATGAAATGATATATGATTATGTGCTACAATAATGAATTACGATGTATTTAAGAAGTTTTGTGGTATTTTAAGTGGGGGTTATATTTATGATATGATGATATGGTTTAGGGGGTATCTTACGTGTTTTTAATTGTTGTATGGATGTAGTACAATTATAAAATATCAAGGGAAGATATTTTTATACATCATATGAAATACCGGGATACAATTAAACACCACAAAACCACCCTACATGCAACCACCCACCCCCCACTTGCATGCAACCCACGCCCCCCTCCCCTGTTTTCTGGAAAATGGTTGACCAGGCAAGCATGTTGTCATTTAGATATTTCCACCTAAGTCTCTCCCAAAAACCCCCTTCTTCCTCCCTTCTCTTCGTCTGAGATCTGGACTGCTGCTAGGAGGAAAGTGGTCGGAAATTACTTGTCTTTTCTTGACAAAAATCAGAGAGCAAAAGTGGTGAGGAATCACGCTGGTTCACCGGCTTTTTCGTTCTTTACATGTATGTTTGTCATAGCAGATTTGGCATGTTAGTGTTAGGTTTGTTGAAAACTTGTTATGAACACTTTTAAGTAATGTTTATGATGTCCCTAGCATGCTTTGTTAAGTAGCTTACATGACTTATGTGTTAGATCTTCGATTGTAAAAAGGGCTCCTCAAAAATCCGGGCAAGGAAGTGCCCTGTTTGTATGTTGAGTAGGGCTTTTGTTATGAAGATTTGAAGCATGCTAACTTAGGTTATGGGAAAACTTTTGACGTAAATGCATACATGGAAGTTTGGTGAATATGCCAGCATATTTGTTTGAGCATGAACTATGGGCTTTATGGTATTTTCGAGGCTATGAATATGTATGTTCAATAATTCTGGGCTAGGAAATTGTGCCCTGTTTTTCAGAAATGTTGATTGAGTATTGATAAAAAGGGGTAGATTTAATGCATGTAGGTTTAAGTTATAAGTGAACCTTTAATTTTAATACATGCATGAAAGTATGTGGAAGTTATTGATATTCTTGTTTAAGCACTCTATGTGTGATATGAAGTAGTATTGATGGTATGAAATGGGGTGCTCAAAAATCTGGGGAAGTCCCGATTTTTCAGAACTCTCGATCGATCGAGATTTGGTTCCGATCGATCGAGCAAGACAGTGGGTCTAATGTATGATTTAAAACTTTGATGTCGATCGATCGATGGATTTTCTCGATCGATCGGTGAAGCTCCTCGATCGATCGGTAAAATGTTCGATCGATCGAGCGAGGCGGGAAGCCAAGACACTGTTACTGCACAGTGTCTCGATCGATCGAGACCTTGGGCCGATCGATCGAGACCGGCAGAAAGATGAAAATATAATGATGTTTTATTTTGTTAAGTTTTTGATGTGAGATGGTTTTGAGGCATCTAATATGGTATTATGTGGTCTTGTAGAACCATCCCAGGTACCTGCACCATCTAGGAGATAAAGTCTGTTGACTCCTCCTCCTTTTGAAAAGGTACGTAAGAGACGTACGAGCATCCGACGGTAAAACACATCCCTACACTATGACTATGCATTTATCGCATGAAAATATATACGATGAAATGATGATGTTTATACGATGAAATAATGATGTTTATATGACGTTTATATGATGATGTGTATACGATGTTATTGTGGTAAGGTGCCACGGGGTAAAGTGCCCCACATGGTAAGAGGCCATGCGATGTTATTGTGGTAAGGTGCCACGGGGTAAGGTGCCCCACATGGTAAGTAGCCATGCGATGTTATTGTGGTAAGGTGACACGGGGTAAGGTGCCCCACATGGTAAGAGGCCATGCGATGTTATTGTGGTAAGGTGCCACGGGGTAAGGTGCCCCCTATGCATGATTATGAATCAGATACAACAATAAAAAGTTAATGAATATCCAGCATATTTACTTAACCAAGATTTCATGCATTTACTATAATGTTTATATGTTGTTAAGTAAAATTGTATATGCTCATGATGTGTTGTCCCTGTAGGTACGCTTTTGGACGAAAGGACTAAGGGTCGGGTTGAGGCAGTGAGCTACGAGGGACACAGGAACGTATAGGATTTCAAGTTATGATTAGTATCTACTCTAGGAGTAGTGTAAATCTAAATGACATTCTTTTGAAATGTAATGAATTATTTTTGAAGTTTTGTGGCCTGTAATCCTGTTAGCTCGTGTAATAACCGAATCCTTAAGACGTTATTATGCATGATTAGTCCTTCTTTTGTCTAGTAATCACTGTTAAGGTGGGAAGACCCCACATTAGTGGTATCAGAGCAGTGGTTAGATAACTCGGGAATGAGTGAAGGGTAGCCTTAGCAATAAGTTGGCTAAGTACTTACTATTGAACATGTTTTATGTGTATGTTGCATATGAAGTTTCTATGTTATGCTAACATGTTTAATTATCTAACGATGTGCCTTATGAACTGCTTTTGGTGTTGTTATTAACCCTTGTGTTGCAGCATGGCAGCAAATATAGAAGTGGGTGACGCCATTAGTGTAAATGCAAGTGCTGGGCGTACGAATCCATTGCCACCACCAGCCTTGGGCGAAGAACCCTCTGAACAGCAGTTGCTACCTGGGGAATTGAGCTTGGCTCAGTTTATGATGTATCGACCTCCGATGTTCTAGGGAACTGAATCAGGAGAGAAAGCTGAGGAATGGTTAGAGAGGATCGAACAGATATTTGTGGCAGCGCCTTGTGCAAAGACGGCCTGGATCAGATTAGCAGAATTTCAACTGTCCAAGAAGGCATTGATGTGGTGGAAAACCACAGTGATTGAGCAAGAGGCTCTGGGACAGGAAGTAAATTGGAAGATGTTCCGAACGCGGTTTTTGAACCGCTATTTCTCAGCCGCTGCAAGACAGACCAAAGAGGATGAGTTTACCAGTTTAAGACAAGGTACCATGCCTGTATCTGACTATGCTTTGTATTACTGTTCCTTATACGATATGTGCCACACATTGCTGCAAGCACTCAAGCAAAGATGCGGAACTTCATGAAGGGCTTGAGGCCTGAACTGTATGACAGGGTGATCACTTATGGCCCTGCTTGTTTTGATGATGCACTCTCACGAGCTGAGCTAGCTGAGCTGGGAGTTGGTGCATATCCTGATGCGGTGCCACCTCCAGCACCCCCTCAGAAATCTACTTCTGACCACTTGAAGCCCAGGGGTGATCAGTTTAAGCCTAGAGGGAACACGTCAGCATCGAGATTCAGTGGCAAGAGGCCCGAGAATCGATGGAAAGGGAAAGGAAGGAATGATACTCCATCTGGGAGAGGACAGCCTCAGGGAGATAGATCTGGAAGAGCTCAGTGCACTATATGTGGACTATCACAGAGGCCACTTCGCTCGACAGTGTCCCAACAGGGGAAGACAGCAGAACTCTACGGGGAGACCTGCGGACAGAACGGCACAACACCGGCCACCTTTTGCACCAAGGCAGTATGGAGGTCAGCCCACGGGGCCACCTCAGGGTCAGGTGTATGCTTTGACGAGGGAGCAGGCTACAGCGGCTCCGGAGGAAGTTATAGCGGGTACGTGTCTTTTATTTACGCACCCTGCTCTTATATTGATAGACACAGGTGCGTCACACTCTTTTGTGTCGACGAGTTTTGTTGAAAGGCACCACATATGCACTTCTCCGTCCCCCATGCCTCTTATGGTCTCGACCCCCGCTGGAAGAAGTTTGACTACGGATCAGATTGTTTATGATGGCCTCATTTATTTTGAGGATAATGAATTAAGATCAGATTTGATTGTGCTGGGAATGACAGACTTCGATTGCATTGTGGGCATCGATGTTCTGAACAAGTATCAGGCGGTCGTTAACTGCAGGCAAAGGACTGTCCGATTCAGATCTGATATGGGAGTCCAGTGGACATTCATTGGGGATGGTTCTTGCCCAAAGATTCCGTTGGTATCGGCTGTCAAGATGGCACAGTTATTAGAACGAGGCCATACAGGATATCTTATCTATGCCATTGATATGACGGAAAAGATGAAGGAGTTGAAGGTTGAGGATGTGCCCGTAGTGGCAGAGTTTCCTGATGTCTTTCCGGAGGAGATTCCCGGATTCCCACCGACGAGAGAGGTCGAGTTTGGGATTGAGCTGCTACTAGGGACGTCTGCAATTTCTCGTGCCCCATATAGGATGGCACCAGCCGAGTTAAGGGAGTTAAAGATGCAGTTGCAGGAGCTCCTTGACAGGGGTTACATACGCCCTAGCGTATCGCCATGGGGTGCGCCTGTCTTATTTGTTAAGAAGAAAGATGGATCGATGCGCCTATGCATTGACTATAGGCAACTGAATAAGGCCACAGTCAAGAACAAGTATCCACTTCCGAGGATTGATGACTTGTTTGATCAGTTGCAGGGAACGAGGCTCTACAGTAAGATCGATCTGAGGTCGGGGTACCATCAGATACGAGTAAGAGAAGATGATGTTCAGAAGACGGCTTTCAGGACCAGATATGGGCACTATGAATTTCTGGTCATGCCTTTTGGGGTGACGAATGCCCCAGCTGTCTTCATGAGTTTGATGAACAGGGTGTTCCTGTAAGTAACCCCATGAGCATACAACGCAGCGGAATAAAATTATGGGATTACAAACCAGTGATCTATACATAGGGATTCATATCGGATTAGAGAATTACAAGTGTCTTACCCTTGTAGCGTGTTTGAAGCCGAATCCACGGAGCTGCACCACGTCCTACGCCTTTTCGAGTCACTAAGCAAAACTCGATTGGTTTTGCCTCAACAGTATCCACACGATCAAATCGGGTGAAGGGATGGATTAATAACACGTTGCTAGACAAGTTATTAATCCTATACACGAAGCTAACTCGATTCACAATCGAAACAACCACCAAACCATCAAGATCACTCCTCGGTTATCAAGAAAACCGAGAGCTTCTCCTTGAAGTCGGCGGCCGTGAGCTTCTCTTCTAGGTTATGATATTGTGTAGTGTTATATCAATTGTCTTCCAATTAAAACCCATGCAATCATATTAAATATAATTAATTAAAGGCTTTCTTAAAGCTTCATGGGCTTAAGCCCATGATTTAATTAATCCTTATGATTATTAATTAAGACTCCTCTTAATTATTTAATTCATCTCATGAATTTAATTTCCCTTCTCGATTTAATCTTTTGTGCGACCCGATAGGATCTCGTAATGTTGGCAGTGACATAAAATCTCATTTTATGTCGCAAGCATCGAGCGGTATCTAGCAACACATCGATGCTACCCAAATTACGAGAATGTCAATGACTCGACATAACCTTTAGAACTTGTGATAATATTAATCATGTAACTTAATCCCTTTGTCCTTTGTGTTTAGATTGAACACGAGTCATGGAATAGTCATACTCGTATATCCAATCTTTATTTCTTGATCCCCAAGTAGAACTAGAATAAACGAATAAGCTCGATATCTCATATCGACTCATTCGAGCATGGCCATGCATTTTAGTTCTCACTTGATCAAGGGCCTAACACATCTCCTGTTATATAGGAGGGACAAATCCTATCTCGATCAGTCAACATCCCTCTACATAATTCGTAGTGTATCCAATAGTCGCCTTTATAGTATATCCTGTTACGGGTAACGTTTGACGATATCAAGATACATAACTCCTTATGTTGGGATCTCTGATGATCACAAGTCGTAAGGATTACATACATTATTATCACTATGAGAATTGCATATGACGATCATATAACTATCCATGTTGCATTCTCATGGTGGGTCTGTTCAGTACATCGTTCTCTAACATGTACCCATATGTTGATTTGATATCTCATATCAATGAACAATTCATCGATCAACATATACTAGTCTCTACGTATTATCATTATCCCTTTCATGATAATACTTGACTAGGAACATCTTTAAGAATAATACAATATTATTCTAAGGACATTAACATATATATTAATTCATAATGCACAGTTAAAAGAATAATATATAATAATGAATTGCCATTCATAAATCCATAAACATTGTATGTCTTAAACAATCATCTAATGACTTGTCTTAGGGCATATCCCAACAAATCTCCCACTTGCACTAAGACCACTCAGACATATACCTAATGCCTAGAGATCTAGTATGACGATCATGCTTCTGCTGTGACAGCGGCTTCGTCAATGGGTCAGATACATTATCATCTGTTGGTACTTTACATATTTTAACATCTCCCCTTTCAACGATTTCTCGAATGAAATGGAAACGCCTAAGTATGTGCTTGGATCTTTGGTGAGATCTTGGTTCCTTAGCCAATGCGATCGCTCCATTGTTGTCACAATAGAGTTCTATCGGATCTTTAATGCTAGGCACCACTCCAAGTTCAGAAATGAACTTCCTCATCCAAACAGCTTCCTTTGCTGCATCCGAGGCAGCAATATACTCAGCTTCCGTTGTAGAATCGGCTACTGTTTCTTGCTTTGAACTCTTCCAGCTCACAGCACCTCCATTCAGGCAATACACATATCCAGATTGCGATCGAAAATCATCTTTGTCGGTTTGGAAGCTTGCATCAGTGTAACCCATTACATTGAGCTCTTCCTCACCTCCATAAATCAAGAATGTATCCTTAGTCCTTCTCAAGTACTTCAGGATGTTCTTGACAGCAATCCAGTGACCTTCACCTGGATCAACTTGATATCTGCTCGTCATGCTCAAAGCATACGATACATCGGGACGAGTACATATCATGGCATACATGATAGATCCAATAGCTGATGCGTATGGAATCTTACTCATGCGTTGTCTCTCATCTGGTGTTGAAGGACACTGTTCCTTCGAGAGATAAATACCATGTGTCATAGGCACGAATCCTTTCTTGGATTCTTGCATGCTAAACCTTTTAAGCACCTTGTCTATGTATGTACTTTGACTTAGACCAAGAAGCCTTCTCGATCTATCTCTATAGATCTTGATTCCTAATACATAGGTAGCTTCTCCTAAGTCTTTCATTGAAAAGCAGTTCCCTAGCCAAATCTTTACAGATTGTAAGGCAGGGATATCATTTCCAATAAGAAGTATGTCATCTACATACAACACTAGGAAAATGATTATGCTCCCACTGACCTTCTTGTAGACACAAGGTTCATCTTCATTTTTGATAAAACCAAACTCTTTGATTGCATCATCAAAACGAAGATTCCAACTCCGAGAAGCTTGCTTCAATCCATAAATGGATCGTTGTAGCTTGCATATCTTTCCAGCATCCTTTGGATCGACAAAACCCTCGGGCTGTGTCATGTACACATCCTCGAGCAGATTTCCATTAAGGAAAGCTGTTTTGACATCCATCTGCCAGATTTCATAATCATGAAATGCAGCTATTGCAAGTAAGATCCTTATGGATTTAACCATGGCCACTGGTGAAAAGGTTTCATCATAGTCAATACCATGAATTTGTTTGAATCCTTTTGCAACCAGCCGACCTTTATAGGTTTGTACATTACCATCCATATCGGTCTTTTTCTTGAAAATCCATTTGCACCCTATGGGTCGTACCCCTTCAGGTGGATCAACCAAAGTCCATACTTGGTTTGCATACATGGATTCCATCTCAGATTTCATGGCCTCTTGCCATTTCTCAGAATCATTGCCCATAATAGCTTGTTGATAAGATGACGGCTCATCCTCATCAATAAGTAGTAAGTCACCTTGTTGAGTCACAAGAAATCCATATCTCTGTGGCTCCCGGTGTTCTCTTACAGACCTACGCTGGGCTTGTGTCTCTTGAGCAGGTGCTTCTTCCACAACAGTTTGTGGTGCCTGCTCTGTTTCCATCTCAATTTCAGGTTCAGTGTTTTCTTGTGGTTGAACTTCACTAAGTTCTATTTTTCTCCCACTGGTTTTTCTAGAAATAAATTCTCTTTCAAGAAATACACCAGTCCGAGCAACAACTATTTTGTTCTCGGTGGGATAATAGAAATAGTATCCTTTCGTTTCCTTAGGATACCCCACAAATAAACACTTATCAGATTTGGGTCCAAGTTTGTTAGTGGCGTGACGTCTAACGAAAGCCTCACAACCCCAAATCTTCATAAAAGACATACTAGGACGCTTCCCAGTCCATATCTCATATGGTGTCTTTTCCACTGATTTAGATGGAACACGGTTCAGTAAGAAAATCGCTGTTTCTAGAGCGTGTCCCCAAAATGATATCGGAAGATCTGCATGACTCATCATTGATCTAACCATGTCTAACAAGGTTCGATTTCTCCTCTCGGATACACCATTCCATTGTGGAGTATACGGAGGAGTGAGTTGTGGGACTATCCCACACTCCTTTAGATAGTCATGAAACTCTTGGCTTAAGTATTCTCCTCCTCGATCTGATCGAAGGATTTTGATACTTTTGCCAAGTTGGTTTTGTACTTCATTCTTGAAATCTTTGAACTTTTCAAAGGTTTCATGCTTATGTTTCATTAGGTACACATACCCATATCTACTGAGGTCATCAGTAAATGTAACGAAGTATTGAAAACCACCTCTAGCTGGTGTACTTATTGGTCCACATACATCACTATGTATTAGTCCCAATAAAACATTTGCCCTTTCAACGTGTCCCTTGAAAGGGGCTTTAGTCATCTTGCCCATTAAACAAGATTCGCATGTTTCATATGATTCAAAATCAAATGAATCTAATACTCCATCCTTATGAAGTTTAGATATGCGGTTCTCGTTTATGTGACCCAAGCGACAGTGCCAGAGATAAGTCGGATTACAATCATTATTTTTAATCCTTTTAGTATTTATGTTATAGATAGGCATATCAAGATTTAATACATAAAGACCATTCACCATTTGTGCACTAGCATAAAACATATCATTTAAATAAATAGAACAACAATTGTCCTTTATTATAAATGAAAAACCATACTTGTCTAAACAAGAAATAGATATAATGTTTTTAGTAATTGAAGGCACAAAATAACAGTCTTTTAAAATCAACGATAAACCAGAAGGTAAAGCTAAATGATAATCTCCTATAGCTAATGCAGCAACTCTTGCTCCATTTCCAACTCGGAGATCAACTTCACCTTTTGCCAATGTCCTACTCCTTTTGAGATCCTGCACATTTACACAAATGTGAGATCCACATCCAGTATCTAATACCCATGATGAAGAAGTAGATAAATTGACTTCTATAACAAAAATACCTGAAGCGGAAGTCACACTTCCTTTCTTGAGATCCTCCAGATATACTTTGCAGTTCCTTTTCCAATGGCCGGTCTCACCGCAATGGAAACAGTTCCCTTCCTTTGCTATCCCTCCCTTTGGCTTCAGTGCAGAAGACTTCGGCTTAGATTTAGCAAAGACCTTCTTTGCTTTCTTGTTGCCTTTGGCTTTGGCCCTTCCTTTGCCCTTATTCACAATAAGGACATTTGTGGCCTTAGTCTTCTTAGTATTTGCTTCATATGTTCTCAACATACCAAGCAACTGGGGCAGAGTCTTTTCCATATCAGTCATATTGTAATTTACTACAAATTGACTGAAGCTCTCCGGCAACGATTGCAAGATTACATCGGTGGCCAACTCTTGGTCCAATGGAAAACCTAGCTTATCCAGATTCTCAATGTACCCAATCATCTTGAGCACATGAGTTCCAACTAAGCTTCCCTCTACCATCCTGCACTGGAACAACGCTTTAGAGACGTCATACCTCTCTTGTCTAGCTTGCTGTTGGTACAACTGCTTTAAGTGTTCGATCATATCGAACGCCTCCATTTCCTCATGTTGCTTCTGAAGCTCAGAGTTCATAGTGGCAAGCATGAGGCACCCAACATCAAGTGCGTCACTCTGATGCTTCTTGTAAGCATCTTTTTCAGCTCTTGTAGCTGTTATGGGAGGTTCCTCAGTGAGCAAGGGTTCCTCTAGAACATACTGTTTCTTTTCTTGTTTGAGGACTATCCTCAAGTTCCTATGCCAGTCTAGGAAATTCGTCCCATTTAGTTTGTCCTTCTCAAGGACCGATCGCAGTGATAAAGTGCTAGTAACGTTTGTAGTTGCCATGGATATCTACAATATAAATATGCAAAATAAGTTTATGATTTAAATCATTTAACATGGTCTTATATTAAATGATACTCCCACTATTTTATTTGAAAAATATCAACCCTCGAAACTTTTAGTGGGCCAAGATCCATATTTCACTTAATCTTGAGTTAGCTTTGGCTAATCGCCCAAGACTCGGTTATTTAGGTAGACAACACTTTGTCAATTACATCACATATAATTCTTGGATAGTTGGACGAACAACACTTTGTTCAATTCATCAAATGAATTATAATCCAACCCATGCCTCTAGGTTCCCAATCCTATTGAGATAACCTAGTTAAGTCGTACCCAATTAAAGTATGACGGATATCACTTTTATCCTTTCGCGCCTTACTAAGATTGCCACGGTGCTTTGCTTTGGCAAACCCACACATGTACAATCGAAGTTATTGACGAGTACTTTTATTTGGAAGGCATCTAAAACTTAATATTTTAGAGGGATTTATTGATCTCATGATTAATTTGATAATTTAAAATATGTCCACTACATATAGTTGTATACATATCTACATATATGTGTAATACTATTATCAAACTAAAACATAAGATAAATCATGCATCAACATACATAATTAAAACGTGACATGGTTATAGCCCCTACTAATGAGTTTCTCAAGCCAATGAGAAACTCCTATGAGTCAACCTAAGGTAACTTCATAAGCACCTTCCTTTGGCTCCAATTTGTGAATGGCCTCCTCATCCCGGCACGATGCTCCATCTTCATTGATCACCATCAATAAAATAAACTACACTATTTTACAAGATATAGAATTCCTCGATTCACATTCGAGGGGAACATAGGGGAGGGATAACATTTAGAATGAAATAGAGAAAGGCACGACACGCAGGTCGTATAATAAATTACAATCATTCACAAATCCTATCTAATAGGTCAAAGGGCTATAACCACGCACCATGCTCAAACAACACATAAAGCATGCATTAACATTTAATTAATTAAATTCTAAACAATTTAAATTTAATTCTAATTAAAACTGTAAAATAATTTTTGAAAAATTATCGTACGCTCGGGACATCACATGCCACGAACTAAAGCGACTAAAACACGAACCACCATGGTTCGAACCAAAAACCCACGGCTGGACCAATAGTGGGCCTAGGGTTCGAAACCCTAGCCCATGGCCGAGCCATGGTCCATGCGGCGGCTTGGGTGCGGCGCTGCTAGGGTTCAAAACCCTAGCCGCCTTGCACCATCTTGATTCTATCGAGCCAACTTGCACCTTCTCAATACTTTATCGAGCCAAAAGAGTTCAAAACCCTAGATAGTGCGACGGCTTGACCCATGCTCGAGCCAGGGTCCGAACCCTAGCTCTTAGGCGGCGGCCGAGAGGCCAATTTGACTAGGGTTCAAAACCCTAGCCACTTTGTAGCGACGGCCGAGCCATGGTGACTAGGGTTCGAAACCCTAGCACCTTGGTGGCCTCGGCCGTGAGCCTACACGAGCCATGTTCCGGTTTTTGATCACGAATTATCATATATTTCGATCCGTCAATTATATCATATATATTATCATACGATGATCTTCACAAAATCGATTTTTCCATATCATATATGAAAATACAGTTTTAAATAGCATGCAATATTAATTCTAACATGATTAAACTATTTAACCACATAAAATCCGATATGAGCCTTGTACACGGCTCTGATACCACTGTAAGTAACCCCATGAGCATACAACGCAGCGGAATAAAATTTTGGGATTACAAACCAGTGATCTATACATAGGGATTCATATCGGATTAGAGAATTACAAGTGTCTTACCCTTGTAGCGTGTTTGAAGCCGAATCCACGGAGCTGCACCACGTCCTACGCCTTTTCGAGTCACTAAGCAAAACTCGATTGGTTTTGCCTCAACAGTATCCACACGATCAAATCGGGTGAAGGGATGGATTAATAACACGTTGCTAGACAAGTTATTAATCCTATACACGAAGCTAACTCGATTCACAATCGAAACAACCACCAAACCATCAAGATCACTCTTCGGTTATCAAGAAAACCGAGAGCTTCTCCTTGAAGTCGGCGGCCGTGAGCTTCTCTTCTAGGTTATGATATTGTGTAGTGTTATATCAATTGTCTTCCAATTAAAACCCATGCAATCATATTAAATATAATTAATTAAAGGCTTTCTTAAAGCTTCATGGGCTTAAGCCCATGATTTAATTAATCCTTATGATTATTAATTAAGACTCCTCTTAATTATTTAATTCATCTCATGAATTTAATTTCCCTTCTCGATTTAATCTTTTGTGCGACCCGATAGGATCTCGTAATGTTGGCAGTGACATAAAATCTCATTTTATGTCGCAAGCATCGAGCGGTATCTAGCAACACATCGATGCTACCCAAATTACGAGAATGTCAATGACTCGACATAACCTTTAGAACTTGTGATAATATTAATCATGTAACTTAATCCCTTTGTCCTTTGTGTTTAGATTGAACACGAGTCATGGAATAGTCATACTCGTATATCCAATCTTTATTTCTTGATCCCCAAGTAGAACTAGAATAAACGAATAAGCTCGATATCTCATATCGACTCATTCGAGCATGGCCATGCATTTTAGTTCTCACTTGATCAAGGGCCTAACACATCTCCTGTTATATAGGAGGGACAAATTCTATCTCGATCAGTCAACATCCCTCTACATAATTCGTAGTGTATCCAATAGTCGCCTTTATAGTATATCCTGTTACGGGTAACGTTTGACGATATCAAGATACATAACTCCTTATGTTGGGATCTCTGATGATCACAAGTCGTAAGGATTACATACATTATTATCACTATGAGAATTGCATATGACGATCATATAACTATCCATGTTGCATTCTCATGGTGGGTCTGTTCAGTACATCGTTCTCTAACATGTACCCATATGTTGATTTGATATCTCATATCAATGAACAATTCATCGATCAACATATACTAGTCTCTACGTATTATCATTATCCCTTTCATGATAATACTTGACTAGGAACATCTTTAAGAATAATACAATATTATTCTAAGGACATTAACATATATATTAATTCATAATGCACAGTTAAAAGAATAATATATAATAATGAATTGCCATTCATAAATCCATAAACATTGTATGTCTTAAACAATCATCTAATGACTTGTCTTAGGGCATATCCCAACAGTTCCAGCCGTATTTGGATCAGTTCGTCATAGTCTTCATTGACGATATACTTATCTACTCTCGGACGGAAGAAGAGCACGTAAGACACTTGAGGACAGTGCTTCAGATCCTTAGGGATCATCAGTTATATGCAAAGCTTAGCAAGTGCGAGTTCTGGTTGGACAGCGTGGTATTCTTAGGCCATGTCATATCTAGCCATGGGATATCCGTGGATCCCAGGAAGATTGAGGCTGTGATGGAGTGGGCTGCACCCACTTCTGTACCAGAAATACGGAGTTTCCTCGGTTTGGCAGGTTATTACCGACGTTTCGTCGAAGGTTTCTCGAAGATTGCCAAACCCCTGACACGGCTGACTCAGAAAGGAGTCCCCTTCTTTTGGTCCGAAGCTTGTGAGGAAAGCTTCCAAGAGCTGAAGCGTCGTTTGACTACAGCGCCTGTGCTGGTGATTCCGTCTGAGGATAAGAGGTTCGCCTTGTATACGGATGCGTCATTACAGGGCTTGGGCTGTGTGTTGATGCAAGATAAGCATGTAGTAGCCTATGCATCGAGGCAACTGAAGCCACACGAAGCCAGGTATCCAGTGCATGATTTGGAATTGGCGGCCATCATTTTTGCCTTGAAGATTTGGAGGCATTACTTGTATGGCACGTCTTTCACTATATATACGGACCATAAGAGCCTAAAATTCTTATTCACTCAAGCAGAGTTGAATATGAGGCAAAGAAGGTGGATGGATTTGCTCAAAGATTATGATTGTGAAATTGAGTACCATCCGGGTAAAGCAAACTTGATAGCAGACGCCTTAAGTCGGAAGGTGAAGAGTACTGCAGAGGATGTTATGTGTTTGTCGGCCTTGATGACGTCTTATTGCCAACTGGGCTATGATTTCGATGTAGACACGTCGCCTGTACGAGTGTCGACCCTATTGGCGGAGCCAGACATATTTGAGGCGATCAGGAAGGCCCAGAAGTCGGATAGTGAGGTTCAGAGGTGGACATCATTGGTACTTCAGGGTCAGCCATCCAAGTTCAGAGTGGCTGAGGATGATTCTTTGAGACTGGGCAACCGATGGGTAGTCCCAGATACACCAGAACTGCGTAGAGGAATATTGGAGCGAGCTCATAGTAGTCGATTCAGTATCCACCCAGGGGGAAAGAAGATGTACAAAGATCTATGCGATCAATTCTGGTGGAGACGCATGAAGCGTGAGGTGATCACTTTTGTTAAAAGATGTCTGATCTGTCAGCAGGTAAAGGTAGAGAGGCAGAGGCCTGGTGGAGAACTGAAGAGCTTAGAGGTGCCTGAATGGAAGTGGGAGCATATATCTATGGACTTCGTGACCCACTTACCAAGGACGACCTCAGGATTTGATGCGATCTGGGTGATCGTAGATAGGCTGACAAAGACGGCTCATTTCATCCCTTACAGTATGTCGTATACATACTTAAAGATGGCTCAAATGTATATAAGGGATGTGGTGAGATTACATGGTATTCCAGTCTCGATAGTGTCTGACAGGGACCCGAGGTTCACTTCACATTTCTGGGAGGGTCTCCAGTCAGCTTTGGGCACAGAGGTGAGACTGAGTACGGCCTATCACCCTCAGACAGACGGCCAAACGGAGCGTACCATTCAGACGCTCGAGGACATGTTGAGGGCATGTGTTTTGGAGTTTGATACTCCGTGGCAGGATTCAGTGTCGCTGGTGGAGTTCTCCTATAATAACAGTTATCAGGCGAGCATTCAGATGGCCCCTTTTGAAGCTCTGTATGGACGACGATGTAGATCACCACTGTATTGGGAGGACTTGACTAGCAAAGCGGTCGGAGGACCGGATATGATCAGAGATATGGAGGGTAAGATAAAGTTGATACGCCTGAAGATGAAAGCGGCCCAGGATAGGCAAGCGGCCTATGCCAATAAGCGGCGACGACCGCTGGAATTCCAGTTAGGAGACAGGGTCTTCTTAAAGATCTCGCCCTTCAGGGTGTGGTTCGTTTTGGGATGCGGGGAAAGTTATCTCCGAGGTATGTCGGGCCATATGAAGTGTTGCAGCGAATCGGTACATTGGCGTATCGTTTGGCTCTACCACCATCCTTGTCTGGCATACACGATGTTTTCCATGTCTCTATGTTACGAAAGTATGAGCCAGATCCGTCTCATGTCTTACAGCCTACAGAAGTTCAGTTAGACTCAGATATGTCCTACGAAGAACGACCAATCAGAATTATGGATCGAGAGGATCGCAGACTACGGAGCAAAGTTATACCGATGGTCAAAGTTCAGTGGGATCGTCGGGGTGTCGAGGAGGCTACGTGGGAGACGGAACTGCATATGGTGCAGCACTATCCGGAACTTTTCTCTGGTATGTATTTATGTTTAGTTCCGTTATGATGATGCATGTGGATTTCGAGGACGAAATCTTATAAGTAGGGGAGTAATGTAATACCCCGAAAGGTTAAAGGATTATATGCTACAATGATGAAATGATATATGATTATGTGCTACAATAATGAATTACGATGTATTTAAGAAGTTTTGTGGTATTTTAAGTGGGGGTTATATTTATGATATGATGATATGGTTTAGGGGGTATGTTACGTGTTTTTAATTGTTGTATGGATGTAGTACAATTATAAAATATCAAGGGAAGATATTTTTATACATCATATGAAATACCGGGATACAATTAAACACCACAAAACCACCCTACATGCAACCACCCACCCCCCACTTGCATGCAACCCACGCCCCCCTCCCCTGTTTTCTGGAAAATGGTTGGCCAGCAAGCATGTTGTCATTTAGATATTTCCACCTAAGTCTCTCCCAAAAACCCCCTTCTTCCTCCCTTCTCTTCGTCTGAGATCTGGACTGCTGCTAGGAGGAAAGTGGTCGGAAATTACTTGTCTTTTCTTGACAAAAATCGGAGAGCAAAAGTGGTGAGGAATCACGCTGGTTCACCAGCTTTTTCGTTCTTTACATGTATGTTTGTCATAGCAGATTTGGCATGTTAGTGTTAGGTTTGTTGAAAACTTGTTATGAACACTTTTAAGTAATGTTTATGATGTCCCTAGCATGCTTTGTTAAGTAGCTTACATGACTTATGTGTTAGATCTTCGATTGTAAAAAGGGCTCCTCGAAAATCCGGGCAAGGAAGTGCCCTGTTTGTATGTTGAGTAGGGCTTTTGTTATGAAGATTTGAAGCATGCTAACTTAGGTTATGGGAAAACTTTTGACGTAAATGCATACATGGAAGTTTGGTGAATATGCCAGCATATTTGTTTGAGCATGAACTATGGGCTTTATGGTATTTTCGAGGCTATGAATATGTATGTTCAATAATTCTGGGCTAGGAAATTGTGCCCTGTTTTTCAGAAATGTTGATTGAGTATTGATAAAAAGGGGTAGATTTAATGCATGTAGGTTTAAGTTATAAGTGAACCTTTAATTTTAATACATGCATGAAAGTATGTGGAAGTTATTGATATTCTTGTTTAAGCACTCTATGTGTGATATGAAGTAGTATTGATGGTATGAAATGGGGTGCTCAAAAATCTGGGGAAGTCCCGATTTTTCAGAACTCTCGATCGATCGAGATTTGGTTCCGATCGATCGAGCAAGACAGTGGGTCTAATGTATGATTTAAAACTTTGATGTCGATCGATCGATGGATTTTCTCGATCGATCGGTGAAGCTCCTCGATCGATCGGTAAAATGTTCGATCGATCGAGCGAGGCAGGAAGCCAAGACACTGTTATTGCACAGTGTCTCGATCGATCGAGACCTTGGGCCGATCGATCGAGACCGGCAGAAAGATGAAAATATAATGATGTTTTATTTTGTTAAGTTTTTGATGTGAGATGGTTTTGAGGCATCTAATATGGTATTATGTGGTCTTGTAGAACCATCCCAGGTACCTGCACCATCTAGGAGATAAAGTCTGTTGACTCCTCCTCCTTTTGAAAAGGTACGTAAGAGACGTGCGGGCATCGGACGGTAAAACACATCCCTACACTATGACTATGCATTTATCGCACGAAAATATATACGATGAAATAATGATGTTTATATGACGTTTATATGATGATGTGTATACGATGTTATTGTGGTAAGGTGCCACGGGGTAAGGTGCCCCACATGGTAAGAGGCCATGCGATGTTATTGTGGTAAGGTGCCACGGGGTAAGGTGCCCCACATGGTAAGTAGCCATGCGATGTTATTGTGGTAAGGTGCCACGGGGTAAGGTGCCCCACATGGTAAGAGGCCATGCGATGTTATTGTGGTAAGGTGCCACGGGGTAAGGTGCCCCCTATGCATGATTATGAATCAGAGACAACAATAAGAAGTTAATGAATATCCAGCATATTTACTTAACCAAGATTTAATGTAATGAATTATTTTTGAAGTTTTGTGGCCTGTAATCCTGTTAGCTCGTGTAATAACCGAATCCTTAAGACGTTATTATGCATGATTAGTCCTTCTTTTGTCTAGTAATCACTGTTAAGGTGGGAAGACCCCACAGACACTTTTCAAGAATCTCTCTTGATTCCTCCTCAGTTACGCATCTCCGGACAATTTGGTCTGCACAGCGTCTGAATACATACGGTTCATCCCAGTAATAATTCTTCACATCATGAAAGAACTTCTTCCTTTGCTGATAAGTGAGGTCTGGAGGCAGTATACCACACGACAAATAATTAGCAAAATCAGCGAACCACGGAGTTTTAGTACATACCTCAAAGAGATGTTCATCAGGAAAGTTCTCTTGTATGACTCCATGATCCATTTGATCCTCCAACCCCAAACGAGATAAGTGATCGGCTACTTGATTTTCACTGCCCTTTTTATCCAAGATCTCGAAATCAAACTCTTGTAGCAACAAGATCCATCTAATCAACCGGGGTTTCGCATCCTTCATGGCAAAAAGATAACGAATCGTTGCATGATCTGTGTAAACTAT
Source organism: Haberlea rhodopensis (assembly GCA_907163345.1). Classification (NCBI taxonomy): domain Eukaryota; kingdom Viridiplantae; phylum Streptophyta; class Magnoliopsida; order Lamiales; family Gesneriaceae; genus Haberlea; species Haberlea rhodopensis. The sequence continues at coordinate 367,803 of CAJQUN010000032.1, read as the reverse complement.
GACCTTTGTCCAGATCAGATATGTAGGGTCTTCCTACCTTAATATCATTTAGTACACATAAATTGGACAGAACATGCATTTATAACCTCTTAAGGGTTCCGGTTGTAGCTTGAGCTAAGAAGATTACAGGCCAAAATAAAAGTTTCAAAAGCTTTTAATTACATTCCCAAATGAATGTTTAAGTTATAGGTTTACACTACTCCTAAAGTAGCGACTATCAAAAGTCCTGCATCCTACATTCATCTTGCTTCCTTTAGCTCACCTCCTCAACCCGACCCTAGACCCCCGGTCCAAAAGTGTACCTACAGGGATAACACATCGTGAGCATATACATATTTACTTAACATTATATCAAAAGCATACAGTAATGCATAACATCCTAGTTAAGTGAAGGTTATTGGTCGTCCTTCGACTTCCTTTGTTATCCCTGACTCTTATTCATATATTAGGGCATCTTACCATATCATAATCATCGTGTGGCATCTTACCACATGGGCATCTTACCCAATCATATGGCGTCTTACCATATCATAAACATTGCGTGGCATCTTACCACGGGGGCATCTTACCCACTCACATACTTTGGGTGGCATCTTACCACATGGGCGTCTTACCCAATCATACACGTCGTATGACCTTATCATAAACTTCGTCATCATAGACGTCGTCATAAACATCATCGTCATAAACATCATCATAAGCATCCTCATCGTAAACGTCATCGTAAGCATCATTATCATAACATCGTCATAAGCATCATCATCATAACATCATCATAAACATCATCATCATAAACGTCATCGTAAACATCATCATTGAAAACATCATCATAAACATCATCATCGTAAACATCATCATAATAGGTAAGGGTATGGTTTACCGTCCGATGCTCGTACGTCTCTTACGTACCTTAATTCCAAAAGAAGGAGAAATCGTAGAACTTTATCTCCTGGAAGTCATGGGCACCTGGGATGGTTCTACATAACCATACAAATTGATATTAGAAGCTAAATATAGTCCAATATCCAAAAATCCCACATAAATATCAAAAATCCATCTTTTTACAACTCGCGATCGATCGCTGCCCAGGCGCGATCGATCGCGAGATCGCACTGGACGAGGGGCAAAAAATCTCTTCTTGGCGATCGATCGCCACTTTTGGCGCGATCGATCGCCAGCCTCGCCGATCGATCGCCCAAGAGTGGCGATCGATCGCCAAATGCTACTGGCGGACACTGGAGGCTTGCGATCGATCGCCAAGAACGGGCGATCGATCGCCGAGTGCTGTACTCCGAAATTTCGCCATTAATGCTCATTTTTCAAGCTCCTCCTCATGCTACCCAAAACCAAACTTCTTCACAACTTCAATAACATCATAACCCACTAAAACCAACATAAAACACTTCAAAAATCATACCCCAACCATAAACAACACATACCCAAACAAACCCACATAAAACATCAAAAACTTAACCCATTTCAACACCAAACATCATAAAACTTATAGGAATGGTTCCATACCTCTTGTAGGCTCCAAATCCTAGCAAAGATCACACAAACAAAGTTTTTTGTGGAACTTTCCTTCTCCTCTTTTGGTGGAACTCGAAAATGGGAGGGTTTGGGGTTTGGGAAGTGATTTGGGGATTTTTAATAAAGTGAAAGGTATGGGGTTAAAGTGATGGGTAGAGGATTTAAAAAGGGTTGCTTTTACTTAATTAAAAAAATTGTACCCCAAGCTTAACATGATGTATAAAATGCTCCAACATAGTATTTTAAAAGCATTTTACAAAAAATGCTCCAAACTTCATCTAAAATCACATCCTCCTCATATTTAATAATTAACACAATTAAATCATGTTAACATCTTAATACCCAACACATAAATCCATCAACACATGCTACATCATATAAACATAATTAATGCCTTACTTGCAATTAATTAATTTCGGGGCATCACATTACTCCCCTACTTACAAGATTTCGTCCTCGAAATCGCATGCACTTACCCAAAAGAAACTAAACATAAATCATACCAGAAAATAGTTTGGGGTAATGCTGCATCATATGCCGCTCCGTCTCCCACGTAGCCTCCTCGACACCCCGACGATCCCAATGAACTTTGACCATCGGTATAACTTTACTTCGTAGTCTGCGATCCTCACGATCCAGAATTCTGACCGGTCGTTCAACGTAGGATACATCTGAGTCTAACTGCACTTCAGTAGGCTGTAAAACATGAGACGGGTCTGGCTCATACTTTCGTAGCATAGAAACATGGAAAACATCATGAATCCCAGATAAAGACGGCGGTAGAGCCAATCGGTAAGCCAAAGTGCCGATACGCTGTAATACCTCATACGGTCCAACATACCTCGGGGATAACTTCCCCCGCATACCAAAACGAACAACACCCCTGAAGGGTGAGATTTTCAAGAAGACCTTGTCTCCTACTTGAAATTCTAGCGGCCGTCGCCGCTTATTTGCATAGGCTGCTTGCCTATCTTGGGCCGCTTTCATCTTTAAGCGTATCATCTTAATCTTTTCCTCCATGTCCTTAATCATATCCGGTCCTCCGACCGCTTTACTCGTTAAGTCCTCCCAATACAGCGGTGACCTACATCGTCGTCCGTACAGAGCTTCAAAAGGGGCCATTTGAATGCTCGCTTGATAGCTGTTATTGTATGAGAACTCTACCAGTGGTATAGCTTCTTGCCACGGAGTATCAAACTCCAAAACACATGCCCTCAGCATATCTTCGAGCGTCTGTATAGTACGCTCCGTTTGGCCATCAGTCTGAGGGTGATAAGCCGTACTCAGTCTCACCTCGGTGCCCAAAGCTGTCTGGAGACCCTCCCAGAAATGAGAAGTAAACCTTGGGTCTCTGTCAGACACGATCGAGAATGGAACCCCAAGCAACCTCACTACATCCCGTTCATACAATTGGGCCATCTTTAGATACGTGAAAGTCATACTGTAAGGGATGAAATGAGCTACTTTCGTCAGCCTATCTACGATCACCCAGATCGCATCAAATCTAGAGGCCGACCTTGGCAAGTGGGTTACGAAGTCCATAGATATATGCTCCCACTTCCACTTAGGTACCTCCAAGCTCTTCAGCTCGCCACCAGGCCTCTGCCTTTCTGCCTTTACTTGTTGGCAGATTAAACATCTCTTAACATAACTGATCACATCATGTTTCATGCGTCTCCATCAGAATTGACCACTCAGGTCCTTATACATCTTTCTTCCTCCGGGGTGGATACTGAACCGACTACTGTGAGCTCGCTCCAATATTCCTTTACGTAACTCTGGTGTATCTGGGACTACCCATCGGTTGCCCAGTCTTAATGAATCATCTTCAGCCACTCTAAACTTTGTTGGCTGACCTCGAAGTGCTATTGATGACCATCTCTGCATTTCATCATCCGACCTCTGGGCTTTCCTGATAGCCTCAAATACGTCTGGCTTGGCCAATAAGGTCGACACTCGCACCGGTGACGTGTCCACATCGAAGTCATAGCCCAGATGGCAATAGGAAGTCATCAAAGCTGATAAACACATAACATCCTCCGCAGTACTCTTCACCTTCCGACTTAAGGCGTCTGCTATCAAATTTGCTTTACCAGGATGGTACTCAATTTCACAGTCATAATCCTTGAGCAAATCCATCCATCTTCTTTGACGCATATTTAGTTCGGCCTGGGTGAATAGAAACTTTAGGCTCTTATGGTCCGTAAAGATGGTAAACGTAGTACCATAAAGATAATGACGCCAAATCTTCAAGGCGAAAATGATAGCCGCCAGTTCCAGATCATGGACTGGGTATCTGGTCTCATGAGGCTTCAACTGTCTCGAAGCATAGGCTACCACTTGTCTTTCTTGCATCAATACATAGCCCAAACCTTGCAATGATGCATCTGTGTACAAGGCAAACCTCTTATCCTCAGACGGAATCACCAACACTGGCGCTGTCGTCAAACGACGTTTCAATTCTTGGAAGCTTTCCTCACAAGCTTCGGACCAAAAGAATGGGACTCCTTTCTGAGTCAGCTGTGTCAATGGTTTAGCGATCTTAGAAAATCCCTCGACAAAACGTCGGTAATAACCTGCTAATCCAAGAAAACTCCGTATCTCGGGTACGGAAGTGGGTGCTGCCCACTCCATCACAGCTTCAATCTTCCTGGGATCCACAGATATCCCTTGGCTAGATATGACATGGCCTAGGAATACCACGCTGTCCAACCAGAACTCGCACTTGCTAAGCTTTGCATACAACTGATGATCCCTGAGGATCTGAAGTACTGTCCTCAAGTGCCGTACATGACCTTCTTCGGTCCGAGAGTAGATGAGTATATCGTCAATGAAAACTATGACGAATTGATCCAAAAATGGCTGGAACACCTTGTTCATCAAACTCATGAAAACTGCCGGGGCATTTGTCACCCCAAAAGGCATGACTAGGAATTCATAGTGTCCATACCTCGTCCTGAAGGCTGTCTTCTGAACATCATCTTCTCTTACTCGAATCTGATGGTACCCCGACCTCAGATCGATCTTACTGTAGAGCCTCGTACCCTGCAACTGATCAAACAAATCATCGATCCTCGGGAGTGGGTACTTATTCTTCACTGTGGCTTTGTTCAGTTGTCTGTAATCGATGCACAAACACATCGAACCATCTTTCTTCTTCACAAATAAAACTGGCGCTCCCCAGGGCGATACGCTAGGGCGTATATAGCCTTTATCAAGGAGCTCTTGCAACTGAATCTTTAATTCTCTTAGCTCCGCTGGTGCCATCCTATAAGGGGCACGAGAAATGGCAGACGTCCCCGGTAATAACTCAATCCCAAACTCGACCTCTCTCGTCGGTGGGAATCCGGGAATCTCCTCCGGAAAGACATCAGGAAACTCCGCCACAACGGGCACGTCCTCAACTCTTACTTCTTCTTTCTTTCCCGTAACATCAACGGCATATATGAGATATCCTGTATGGCCTCGTTCCAATAACTGTGCCATCTTGACAGCAGATATCAATGGAATCTTTGAGCGGGAACCATCCCCATAGAACGTCCATGGAATTCCCATATCAGATTTGAACCGTACTGTCCTCTGCCTGCAGTTCACAACTGCCTGGTACCTGTTCAGAACGTCGATACCCAGAATGCAGTCAAAATCTGACATTCCCAGAACAATCAAATCTGACCTTAGTTCTTTATCCTCAAAATAAATGAGGCCATTGTAGACGATCCCATCAGTAATCATACTTCTTCCAGCGGGGGTCGAGACTATAAGAGGCGTGGGCGACGGAGAAGTGCATATGTGGTGTCTTTCCACAAAACTTGTTGACACAAAAGAGTGTGACGCACCTGTGTCGATCAATATAAAAGCAGGGTGCGTAAATAAAAGACATGTACCCGCTATGACCTCCTCCGGAGCCGCTGAAGCCTGCTCCCTTGTCAATGCATAGACTTGTCCTTGAGGTGGCCCCATGGGCTGACCTCCATGCTGACGCGGCACAAATGGGGGTCTGTGCTGTGCTGTCCTATCCGCAGGCCTCCCCGCAGGACCCTGTTGGCTTCCCCTGTTGGGACACTGTCTAGCAAAGTGGCCCTTGTCGCCACAAACATAGCACCCTATACAATCTTTCGTCAGATGTGGTTGCCCACAGAGAGTGCATTGGACCCTCCCGGATCTGTCTCCCTGAGACTGCCCCCTTCCAGATGGGGCATCACCCCTACGGTTCCCCTTCCATCTATTGTCAGACCTCTTACCACTTAACCTTGACGCCGATGAATTCCCCCTTGACTTGAACTGATCACTCTTTGGCTTCAAATTATCCGGAGTGGATTTCTGAGAGGGTGCCGACGGCGGTACAATATCAGGGTATGCACCCACTCCTAGTTCGGCCAGCTCGGCCCGTGAGAGTGCATCGTCAAAACAAGTAGGGCCATAAGTGATCACCCTATCGTATAGCTCCGGCCTCAAACCTTTCATGAAATTCCTCATCTTTGCTTGCGTGCTTGTGGCAATGTGAGGCACATATCTGAGCAAGGAGCAAAACTGAAGAGCATAATCTGACACTGACATATTACCTTGCTTGAGGTGAGTGAATTCATCCTCCTTAGCCTGTCGTGCTGCAGCCGAGAAATAACAGTTCAGAAAGCGAGTTCGAAACATTTTCCAGTTAACTTCATGACCTTGAGCCTCTTGCTCTACCACAGTGGTCTTCCACCACATTAGCGCCTTCTTGGCCAATTGGAACTCTGCTAACCGTATCCATGCTGTCTTCGCACATGGGGCTGCCACAAAGATCTGCTCTATTCTTTCTAACCATTCCTCTGCTCGTTCCCCTGTTTCGGTTCCTTCAAAGGTTGGGGGTCGGTATGCAAGAAACTGAGTTAAGCTTAGCTCCCCCGGCAACAACTGTTGTTCGGCCGGCTCATCATCAAAAGCTGGCGGAGGTAGGGGATTCGTACGCCCCGCACTTGCATTGACGCTCACTGCGTCACCTACCTCCACATTTGCTGCCATACTGCAAGACAAGGGTTAACAACAATACCCAAAAGCAGTTCATATAATACTTCGTTAGATAACAAAACATGTTAGCACAACATCATATACTTCATATGCAACTTATGCACACAACATGTTTGAAAGTAAGCACCTAGCTAACTTATTGCTAAGGCTACCCTTCACTCATTCCCGGGTTATCTAACCACTGCTCTGATACCACTAATGTAGGGTCTTCCTACCTTAATATCATTTAGTACACATAAATTGGACAGAACATGCATTTATAACCTCTTAAGGGTTCCGGTTGTAGCTTGAGCTAAGAAGATTACAGGCCAAAATAAAAGTTTCAAAAGCTTTTAATTACATTCCCAAAAATGAATGTTTAAGTTATAGGTTTACACTACTCCTAGAGTAGCGACTATCAAAAGTCCTGCATCCTACATTCATCTTGCTTCCTTTAGCTCACCTCCTCAACCCGACCCTAGACCCCCGGTCCAAAAGTGTACCTACAGGGATAACACATCGTGAGCATATACATATTTACTTAACATTATACAAAAGCATACAGTAATGCATAACATCCTAGTTAAGTGAAGGTTATTGGTCGTCCTTCGACTTCCTTTGTTATCCCTGACTCTTATTCATATATTAGGGCATCTTACCCCATTGTATGGCATTTTACCATATCATAATCACCGTGTGGCATCTTACCACATGGGCATCTTACCCAATCATATGGCGTCTTACCATATCATAAACATTGCGTGGCATCTTACCACGGGGGCATCTTACCCACTCACATACTTTGGGTGGCATCTTACCACATGGGCGTCTTACCCAATCATACACGTCGTATGACCTTATCATAAACTTCGTCATCATAGACGTCGTCATAAACATCATCGTCATAAACATCATCATAAGCATCCTCATCGTAAACGTCATCGTAAGCATCATTATCATAACATCGTCATAAGCATCATCATCATAACATCATCATAAACATCATCATCATAAACGTCATCGTAAACATCATCATTGAAAACATCATCATAAACATCATCATCGTAAACATCATCATAATAGGTAAGGGTATGGTTTACCGTCCGATGCTCGTACGTCTCTTACGTACCTTAATTCCAAAAGAAGGAGAAATCGTAGAACTTTATCTCCTGGAAGTCGTGGGCACCTGGGATGGTTCTACATAACCAACAAATTGATATTAGAAGCTAAATATAGTCCAATATCCAAAAATCCCACATAAATATCAAAAATCCATCTTTTTACAACTCGCGATCGATCGTTGCCCAGGCGCGATCGATCGCGAGATCGCACTGGACGAGGGGCAAAAAATCTCTTCTTGGCGATCGATCGCCACTTTTGGCGCGATCGATCGCCAGCCTCGCCGATCGATCGCCCAAGAGTGGCGATCGATCGCCAAATGCTACTGGCGGACACTGGAGGCTCGCGATCGATCGCCAAGAACGGACGATCGATCGCCGAGTGCTGTACTCTGAAATTTCGCCATTAATGCTCATTTTTCAAGCTCCTCCTCATGCTACCCAAAACCAAACTTCTTCACAACTTCAATAACATCATAACCCACTAAAACCAACATAAAACACTTCAAAAATCATACCCCAACCATAAACAACACATACCCAAACAAACCCACATAAAACATCAAAAACTTAACCCATTTCAACACCAAACATCATAAAACTTATAGGAATGGTTCCATACCTCTTGTAGGCTCCAAATCCTAGCAAAGACCACACAAACAAAGTTTTTGTGGAACTTTCCTTCTCCTCTTTTGGTGGAACTCGAAAATGGGAGGGTTTGGGGTTTGGGAAGTGATATGGGGATTTTTAATAAAGTGAAAGGTATGGGGTTAAAGTGATGGGTAGAGGATTTAAAAAGGGTTGCTTTTACTTAATTAAAAAAATTGTACCCCGAGCTTAACATGATGTATAAAATGCTCCAACATAGTATTTTAAAAGCATTTTACAAAAAATGCTCCAAACTTCATCTAAAATCACATCCTCCTCATATTTAATAATTAACACAATTAAATCATGTTAACATCTTAATACCCAACACATAAATCCATCAACACATGCTACATCATATAAACATAATTAATGCCTTACTTGCAATTAATTAATTTCGGGGCATCACAAGATATGCTCTAAATTTGTCGAATGCATACACCACAGCTAGCATCTCTTTCTCGGTGGTCGTGTAATTCTGTTGGGCTCCATCAAGAGTTCTACTTGCATAGTAGATCGCCCTAAAAATCCTGTCTCTCTTTTGCCCCAAAACTGCTCCCACAGCATAGTCGCTGGCATCACACATTAGAACAAATGGCTCCTTCCAATCCGGCACTATGATGATTGGTGCAGATATAAGTGCTTTCTTTAGCCTGTTAAATGCCTGCAAACACAAATCATCAAAGACAAAAGGTGAGTCTTTTTCTAACAAATTACACAAAGGCTTGCTATTTTAGAAAAATCTTTAATAAAACGTCGATAAAAACCCGGCATGTCCAAGGAAGCTCCTAATAGCCTTCTCATTGTTCGGAGGTGGAAGCTTCTCAATTGCAACCACTTTTGCTCTATCCACTTCAAGTCCTTGAGATGACACCTTATGGCCAAGGACAATACCCTCTTGCACCATAAAGCGACATTTCTCCCAATTTAACACGAGGTTCTTTTCTTGGCAGCGCTGTAACACAAGAGGTAGGTTATGCAAACAATGATCAAAAGAGGAACCAAATACCGAAAAGTCGTCCATGAAGACTTCAAGGATCTCCTCCACCATATCTGAAAATATCGCCATCATGCACCGTTGAAAAGTAGCAGGTGCGTTGCATAAACCAAAAGGCATTCTTCGAAACGCAAAGGTGCCATATGGACAGGTAAACGTTGTCTTCTCTTGATCCTCGGGGTCTATGGCAATTTGATTGTATCCTGAATAGCCATCTAAGAAACAGTAATAACAATAATCGGCTAACCTGTCAAGCATCTGATCGATAAATGGAAGAGGGAAGTGGTCCTTCCTTGTGGCCTTGTTGAGTTTCCTATAGTCAATGCAAACTCGCCACCCCCGTCACAGTTCGTGTTGAGATCAACTCATTATTTTCATTTCTTACCACTGTCATCCCTCCTTTCTTTGGCACAACCTGTACTGGGGAAACCCATGCACTATCTGAAATAGCATAAATAATCCCAGCATTTAACAATTTAAGCACTTCTGCTTTTACTACCTCCTTCATTGCTGGATTTAACCGCCTTTGATGATCAATGGAAGGAATGAAGGAATCCTCCATAAGTATTTTATGCATGCACAAAGACGGGCTAATCCCCTTAATATCAGAAATCGACCAACCCAAAGCAGATTTATATGTCCTCAATACACGTAATAATTTATCCTTCTCTAAAGAACAAAGAGATGAAGATATAATTACCGGGTATGTCTAATTCTCACCAAAGAATGCATAAGTAAGGTGGGCCGGTAGTTCTTTCAGTTCCGAGCTCGCCTTCGTATATTCTTTGACTGATGTATCTCGTACATCTTCCTCTTTTCCAACAGTGTTGCTCTCCTTAGGCAGGCTCTTAAGTGCTTCCACTTGCTCAGCAAGATCAGGTTCAGTTGCATCCACTTTCATAATAGAGTTGACCATGCAATTCTCCAATGGATCCTCCGGTATTGCTCCTACTTCAAAGTTATGCACACATGAGTCAATTACATCCAAAAACTTGCAAGTACTTACCTCGTCAGGTCCCTTGAGAGCCTTGTAAATATTGAACATGACTTCTTCTCCTCCAACTCTCAAGGATAATTCTCCTCTTTGGACATCTATAAGTGCCCTGCCTGTTGCTAAGAATGGTCTCCCCAAAATTAATGGAACATCTCCATCTTCCTCCATGTCTAGAACCACAAAATCTACAGGGAAAATAAATTTGTCCACTTTCACAAGCACATCTTCAATTATCCCTCTAGGATATGTGAGAGACCTATCCGCCAATTGCAATGTCATTGTAGTAGGCTTCACTTCACCAAGCCCTAAACTCCTGAAAACAGAAAAGGCATTAAATTAATACTTGCACCTAAATCACATAACGCCCTATTAAATGTAGAACTACCAATAATACAAGGAATAGTAAAACTCCCTGGATCTTTCAATTTTTGTGGTAGCTTCTTTTGAAGGATTGCACTGCATTCTTCTGTGAGATTCACGGTTTCAAATTCCTCAAGCTTCCTCTTTCTTGCCATTATATCCTTCATAAACTTTGTATAATTAGGCATTTGTTGCAACGCCTCGGCAAAAGGAATATTTATGTGGATTTTCTTGAAAATCTCCAAGAATTTGGCAAACTGGTCATCTATAGCCTTTTTCCGGAAACGTTGAGGATATGGAAGTGTAGGCTTGTACATAGGAAGCTTTTCCGGTAATGTGGCTTGCTTCTCCTTTTCAACTTCTTTAGGGGTTTCAACCTGAATTTGAGTCTCCTCAACAGATGGCTCATCAACATGTGCTGGTTCTACATCCCCAAGTTCTTTACCACTTCTCAATGACACGGCCTTGCACTGCTCCCTTGGGTTCACTTCGGTGTTGCTAGGAAATGATCCTCTTTGTTGGTTGTTCATGGCATTAGCAAGCTGCCCAATTTGCACCTCAAGAGATTTCATTGTAGCACCCATGTTGTTCATGTGACCCTCAATCGTATCAAGCCTCGACTCATTCTTCTCAAGCCTCATTTCGAACTTTGAACAAAAGTATTCACCAAATCTTCAAATGAAGGTTTACCTTCATTCTTTTGTGGAGCATATCCAGGTGGTGGATTCAGAGCACTATTGTTGTTGGCATATGAGAGTCTATCATTGTTGTGGAACCCTTGTTGATACGGATTGCTTCGGTAGTTATTATTGTTGTTGGGATACCGATTGTTTATGAACTGAACGTGCTCTTGCTCTGCTTCCCTTGACAACTCCATTCCAGCTGCAGCGGCGGCTAATTCAATAGTAGGTGGTGCTCCTTGCTTGGTCAGAGCTGCTACCTGATTGGTTAGTGCCGACAGTTGTGCAGTAAGAGTACTAAAATGATCAACCTCATACATACCTATGGGTTTCCTTGCCATGGCTCGCTCACTGGGCCACTGGAAGCTGTTAGCCGACATCTCCTCAAGTAATTCAAAGGCAGCATCTGCAGTCTTAGAAAATAGTGTTCCTCCTGCTGCAGCATCCACAATGATCCTAGTTGGTCCATTCAACCCATTGTAGAATAACTGAATCTGCACCCAGCATTCATAGTTGTGTTGTGGGCACCTCCTCAATAAATCCTTGAATCGCTCCCATGCCTCGTATAGTTGTTCAGAATCAATTTGTCTGAACGTACTGATTTCAGTTCTCAGTTGAGCTGACTTAGCTGGTGGGAAAAACTTCGAGAGAAATTTCGATGCCATTTCCGCCGATGTGTTAATACCATTGTTTGGAAGAGATTGTTGCCAGCTCCTTGCATGGTCCCTAAGAGAGAAAGGGAACAATCGCAGTCTCACAGTATCTTCTGGAACACCATTCATCTTCACAGTATCAGCTATCTCCAAAAATATCCTCAAATGCAAGTTGGGGTCTTCAACAGGGGACCCACCAAACTGATTCTGTTGCACCATACTTATCAATGCCGGCTTAAGTTCAAAGTTGTTGGCATTGATAGTCTGGCGAGCTATCCCAGAGTACTTGTTGTTGACCAATGGTTTGAAATAGTCTCTGATCGCCCTTTGAGGTTCAACAAGTTGTGGAGGTGGTTCGTTGTTGTCTCTATTTGCAGCCATTTCTATCAATTCCTCCCTTCTCGTTTTTCTCAGTCTTCTTGCAGTTCTCTCGATCTCAGGATCAAACAGTAACGATTCAGGAGTAGTGTACTTTCGCATGCACTGCAAAAAATTCAGAAAAGACAAAATTCACTCCAAAATAAAATGAATAAAAGCTCTAAATTAAAACCAAGATTAATTGGTACAGTATCAGATTGTACTATATAAATCAATCCCCGGCAACGGCGCCAAAAACTTGTTGCGAAAAATCCCTTACCGCAAGCGCACGGTAGTCAAGTTTTAGTATAAAAAGATGTCGAACCCGAGATTGATTAAATAGTTAAATCTAAGTACTGAATTAAAATAATCTTTGCTTTATTTAGAGAATCGAATAGTTGATTGTTATGCGAAGAATAAAATTTAATTAACTAACGATGATCAAATACTGAGTTGAAAAGAAATCAGTTGGAGACGAATCTAGGAGTACGATTTTCACTTGTTCATCCACTACACTTATCATTCCTCGATTTCCATTTTATGGATTTCCTAGTTACTAGCCGAGAATTCTTATTTGTTTCTACTCCCCCTCCCGGGTGTTAAGCAGAAGTAATTATCTAACATTAATCTTGATATCCCTATCTAAGATTAATTATCAAACAATTGTAAAAGCGCAGTAATTCCTATGACGACTTCTATGGAGTTATAGGCCTTCCGAACAATATAACTACCACGATATGAATTCCTTCTTTCCTATTCACAACCCCCCTCTCCCGAGTGATGGATCACAAATATGGAATCATTCAATCCATGGCCAGTAGATTAAAAGCATTAAGAACAGGAAAACATAAATAAACCATACGGAAATCCAAATAAACTTCAATCAATTCATAATAAGCGTAGTTTCAAAACAAGCTACATCGTCTCCTAGAAAATAAAATTAGCTCATGCTAGAAGTATTTAAACACATAGACATGTTTAAATAACCCATAAAAATTGATAAAAGTTTAGAGATACAAAACGAATTGACGCTATTCTTCGATCTCCGATGAACGCCGCCGTCTCGTGATGAATTCTCTACTTTTTGCTCCGAGCCGTCGTCGTTATTCTTCTCCGTTCTTCAACCCTAGCCTCCTTCACTCCCAAAATATGTCTAAGTCTGAATAGCCTTTGAAAATCCTCCTCTAAACCCTTTAAAAGTCCCGTGCAATCAACTAAGGAAAGTCTCCAAAATTGCCAAAATTCCATTGGCGTAATTACGCCTCCGAAGTGGCGTAGTTACGCCTGTCGACGTGTCCAAAGTCTGGCTTCCCGCGTGACTGGCGTAATTACGCCTCAAAAGTGGCGTAATTACGCCACTTAAAATTCTTCAAAATCACAATTGCCGCGGCTTAGGCGTAGTTACGCCTCAAATCAGGCGTAGTTACGCCTCAAGAATTTCGTTTAAAAGCTCAAATGCCGTAAGCTAGGCGTAGTTACGCCTCAAGACAGGCGTAATTACGCCTGTTGCTTTGATTCAAAGTGTAGATTTTTTGCTTCAATTCATCCGTTCTTTCCGCCATTTGCACCCTTTTAGTCCACAAAACATGTAATTACCTGGATTCCTGCAAAACAACACATAACAAAACCAAAAGCGTAATTCTGATCGAAAACTAACACTAAACCATGCAAAATAAGAAGAAATATAAGTGTATAAAATACACTTATCACACATGCTTTCAATAAAATCATTCGGGAAACTCAGATGATACTTTACCATTGAATGGCAATTACAAAATTTTCTTTAACATACAATGTTATAAGTTCATCATCCTAACAACAATAGACTCATAGAGTTCGTCCATTACACCACTTTTTACATTGTGGACTTTTATAAAAATTTGGGCAGAGTCTCCCCATAAATAGAGCTATCCCGAAATAAAAGCACAACACATAACATAATTCCCGGCCAGGGAAAACATAATACTCATCAGAATACAGCAATATCAAGTAAATTCCCAGCCAGGGAAGACACCACACATATGACAACAAAAGTGGGTTTCAACACCCACAATACACCAATGACTCTCATATCATTTAGCAATTCTACCTCTAATTGCATGCAACATAGAATGAAAGAGAGAAAGGCTCATGCCTTTATATACAACCCATATACAAGTATAATCTTGCTCACATGCGAGCATCATGAATATGTATATAACCCTCATGGGTATATAAGTACTCTATACGATACCGTGCTCCATCAAGCCCTGGTACCACGATCCTGGGAGTACATCCAATCAACAGCTCGAGCTCATCTCCAAAGCCATCGATGTACCTGTTCACCTGCCCCAACAGAGACAGCCCCCAACGGGGTGAGCATACCAATTCCACAATTTCATAATCATAATGACATAATACATAATTTACGAAAATGTAAATATTGTGGAACATATGTGACACTTCCTGGATGGTATCATCCTCATCCTAGCGTATCCCTGTAATAACCCTGTTCTCAAAACAGATAAATCATCAAATCCTGAATATGCAGTTAATCATCACCTTGGTTAACTCTAGCCAGTTTCAATTAGCAACATTTCATAACATCTTTCTTTATCTAGCAGTTATCATAATTCTAGATATCATATTGAGATTTCCTTAACTTCGATACTAGTTAATCACTTCTCTGATTAACTATGTCTCTGTTCCTATTCATTACCAATAGGGAATAAAATACAGATATCCTAGATATCTAATCAAATACCACATTTTCATTTCTTACTTCAAAGTAGCGTCATACTATCGGTGTTCGCTCCGTAGCAACCACACCCCATCATTTGCTCGCTTCATAGCGGCACCAAGCATTTCACCATGTGAATCAACATAACGTAACCAAGTCCCGGTACCATCATAGTAAAACATTTCATGTATTTTAAATCATGCATCATACTTGTAAAACATCATTTAAACTATGCTCGTACGCTAAACGTACCTTAAATCCTCGAAGTCCGAGCCAAACCTTGCTCGAGTTCCGTGCCCCGAGGAACGATGTGCTAACACGATAAATAATTCACAATTATTTACGAACATGTAACCCATGCTCAAGCACATCCATAACCCTCAAAATATTGTCAACACACGACAATTAAACATTTAAAAGACCCGGGGCAGGGTACATGCAGGGAGGGAAAACGAATGCGACATATCGAAAAATTGCCCAAGAACACCTTCAATAATTCGAACCCTAGCATCACAATTCGAACCCAACCAAGCATCATAAATCATCTAAAACATGAAATAAACGATCCCTAACATGAATCATCAACCCATAGCCAAAACCCCCAAAATTCGAAATCAAACCCTCACCAAATTAGGGCAAAATTCGAACCATAACATCTCAATTCGATCCCAATTAAGCATCATAATACATCTAAAATGTGAATTAAACCATCAATAGCAAGAATCATCACCCTTGCCAAAAACCCCCAAATAATTCGAACATAAACCCTACGAATTTGGGGAAATTCGAAACAATAATTCACAATAGGCAGGGAAAATACATCACAAGCATGGAAAAGGGGTAAGGGGGGCTACCCATACGAAGATCGGAAGAAAATCGACCGAAATCGAAGAACCCTAGAAATTTGGGTATCGACGCATTCCTGCAAAATCCGAACTCATAACACGACCAAACTTCAAATTGCCGGTGTAGAAAGGAGCGCCTGGACGAGACGAAGCCACCGGTAGGTCGGACGCGCCGAACGGCGGCGGGCGAAGCGTTTTTGTGCGCGGGGGGGGGGGGGGGGGGGGGGCTGGAGCAGACGGAATCGACCGGGAGAGAGAGAGAGGCGGGTTGGAGGCCTGAAATGGAATTTTTAATTAAAATCTCGGGTTCAACTGGTATTTATAGCAAAAATACCCCGAAATACTAATAGCCCCACAAATACATCGTGATTCATTAAAAATCATCTGTTTTCAAAAGCTCTCTCTCTAACCCCAAAATCCCCTACCGGTGCTCACACAAGCACCCGAGATTCCGAGACACATCAAAAACCCAACTCTTAGGTTTTACACCGTAATGTGAATACAATCTCAACCTCGGGATCCAACGATCCCAACTACCCAAATAAACGAGCCCAGAAGGCCCAACATCGCGATTAAACTCCAAATCGCTACGTAAAACAACTTTAGGGGTTATTAATACTCCGGGACTAACACTCATAATCCCTGGTCATCACAATATCCCCCACTAAAAGAATTTCGTCCTCGAAATTTGCACCGGTGTATCACGTAACACCCGGGCTACACAACAACATGGAGCCATAACCTCGATTTTTGACCATAACAGAATCGTATTAATAAACGCGAGGATACTTATCTCACATCAAACTCTGAAACAGAGCGACATACCAAAACCAACATATCACCCAAGAGGCAAACGTACCTCGATGCGGGTCATCCCAAAAGTCAGTCCCTCATGACTGCAAAACAACCAATACTTACGACCGTAGATCGGACAGTCATCCTTAGTTCTAATACAACTAGTAAGAACGCATCCTGAATGACACCTCAACCGTGATAACGTTGACCTCGTGTCAAACTCTGGAGTGGAATAGACTTCCAAATTCATCATAACGTCAAAGAGCGTCAGCGCAACTCAACGCTAACAATCCAAAAGCAGTTAGTCAACTGAAACTGCAAGGATTCGAATCGCTCCCGATTCCATCGTAGATATTATTCAATGACATCTCTATCAAGACTCACGATGTCTAACATACATCGTTACGAGGGAAACACTAGTATACTACGGTGTATACATACCAAACCTGGTTTCCACTTTCAAACCTCCTCTATCGAAGGAGCAGTCGCATCATTGCAACTCAAATTGGGCAACTCACGGCCACAGATTCACACAAAAGACATCTCATAAGATGTCCACCTCCGGATATCCCAAGAACCACATCCTGGTCATAAATAAACAATCGAGACTCCACAGAGTTTCAAATTTGAAAGGACGTGCAATAAACCCATTGCATCCCAAATACATGGATTCCCAGATCGAATCAACGACGACTTGATGACTCTCTTGTTGGTACTTCAACATCATGAGCTGTCCCAGACAAGTCTCACCAAGATTTAAACATAAACGTATACACGTTTCGGTGAGGCATACACAACCTCAACTTCAAATGACGTGGTGACTACTAGAGTCCACAACAATCCACATCGTATCACCTTACGATTTGCCAAACTTGGTTCCAACGAGCAGTATAACGGCTCTAGCAAGCCCATCATGGTGCTGCACACGCGCGGCAGACAAACTAGTCGCTGCCTCACTAGGTTCACCTCAAACCTACCAATCAGATGGACGTTTCCGCACGGCATACCATACCATGGGAAGAAAAATCAATAGTGTAGTGGGTCTTTACCCAACATTCCTCCAATGCTGATATACCCTGGACACTCCAATGTCCCCATGTACTTAACATAACCTGATCCTACTTCCTTAGGACCCATCTTACACCCTCATGGGTGGTGTGACCATGTCTACCACATGTCATATCAATAGAAAGCGAGTAATTCCTCCACGATTACTCCTGTCGTCAAATTACATGGCCAAAAAAAAAAAAAAAACCATTCCAACGAGCATACCTCAAGGGTATCACCACTCGAAATATGATTAACTCAAACAATTTCTGCGGTATAATCACATGTACAGCGTGTCCATCCATTCCTCGAGCAACCCGCTCGGTATAAGGGTCACGTCAATCGGTGACACATACACCACTTTGTGCCCGACACTGGCACCCAAGGCATACAACTGAAAACGTATACTCAAGCATTGTTCATCGTAACGATGATGCATGTCTAATAAGACATCTCCTACACCATCGTCATCGCCATCCCGTGACGACACATGCCCACTCATGGCATCTAAGGTATCGTCAACTAGTGACGATACATGTCAACAATGACATCTAAACAACCCAGTCAACTCGTGACGGTCCATGTACATCAACATATGTCATCCATCATCGTGCTAGTAAAATAGTCATAATAAAACATGCATATCAACGCATACCAGCTATAATAATGCTAATAGAATAGCCATATCCCATATCTCATCGCTAGCAAATAGCGGCATACCTGTCTCCGTCGCTCGATAATAGTGCGAAATCAGCACTCATCGCTCGAATGCGGCATAATATTGTGCTGAGTACATAGCGGCACAATCCATCGCTATAGAATCGACGGCATGATACCTCGTCATATAATAAGTGGCATGAAACCTCGCTATACACCTGAGCATGAATCATCGCCCACATAATAGCGGAAAGAGGCATCGCTATCAACGTATCTGGCGGCACTAATCATCGCCAATCCTCATAAAAGAATGAGTCATCGTAAACCCACATAATAGCGGAATGGGGCATCGCTATCAACATATCCGGCGGCATAAATCATCGCCAATCCTCATAAAAGAATGCGTCATCGTAAAATAGCGGAATGGGGCATCGCTATCATCATATCCGGCGGCATAAATCATCGCTAATCCTCATAAAGAGTGAGTCATCGTAAAATAGCGGAATGGGGCATCGCTATCATCATATCCGGCGGCATAAATCATCGCTAATCCTCATAAAAGAGTGAGTCATCGTAAAATAGCGGAATGAGGCATCGCTATCATCACATCCGGCGGCATAAATCATCGCTAATCCTCATAAAAGAACGCGTCATCGTAAAATAGCGGAATGAGGCATCGCTATCATCATATCCGGCGGCATAAATCATCGCCAATCCTCATAAAAGACTGAGTCATCGTAAATCCACATAATAATATCGTATGTCCTCTTACCATATGGGCATCTTACCCCGTGGCATCTTACCACAAATAACATCGCATGGCCTCTTACCATGTGGGGCATCTTACCCCGTGGCATCTTACCACAAATAACATCGCATGGCCTCTTACCATGTGGGGCATCTTACCCCGTGGCATCTTACCACAAATAACATCGCATGGCCTCTTACCATGTGGGGCATCTTACCCCGTGTCATCTTACCACAAATAACATCGCATGGCCTCTTACCATGTGGGGCATCTTACCCGTGGAATCTACCCACAAACAACAAGATGAGCACGGAGAGACCCCACAGCAGAGGAGAAACAGCGCAGTAGAAAACGGAGGGCAGCAGAAGCAGCAGCAGAAACAGAAGAGAGCGGGACGCAGAAGAAACAGCAGTAAGAAACGTACGGAGCAGACGCAAGCAGCAGAAAAACAGGCAGAGCAGCGGGACGCAGCAGAAACAGCAGCAGAAAGGACGATCATTATCATCATCATAAAACATTCATACCATTCTTTACTCATCATAAACACCATCAGTAAACGTTACTTATCATGAATCATCCTATTCATCACCACCCCTTCATCTCCATCTTTACTCATCATACACATCATCATAACTTACTTATCATTATCATCATCATAAACATCATATCATCTTTACTCATCATAAACATCATCATAAACTTACTATCATTATCATCATCATAAACTAGGAGTATGGTTTACCGTCCGATGCTCGTACATTTCTTACGTACCTTCCTTGCTTGAACATTACATGAACAAACACATTAGTATATTCAATAATAATTGAGACAATACCGAAGTATTCCACTGTCGGTTGTCTACCCAGTCTGTCCCCAGACAATACGTCATATCTTTCTTTTCCCTGATTTTCTTCCAAAATCAGATTCCTTGGCACGTAGCATATAGAGTGTTAGACATCACTATTAATGTCATCCTATCGTGTTCCACACGATTCCTGCAACCACAATGGTTATCAATACCACTTTTCATATCATAAAAGCACATAAACAATTAGTCATGTCGTATAACATTAATGCCATCATGCATAAATATGTGCTATCAATAACTTCCTAGGCCCTCAACAGCCCCAATGAGCAATCACTGCTCTGATACCACTAATGTAAGGACCCCATATACTTAACCCTTAATTAGTGTATTAATCATTATGTGTGGCACATGCTTTCAATAAAATCATTCGGGAAACTCAGATGATACTTTACCATTGAATGGCAATTACAAAATTTTCTTTAACATACAATGTTATAAGTTCATCATCCTAACAACAATAGACTCATAGAGTTCGCCCATTACACCACTTTTTACATTGTGGACTTTTATAAAAATTTGGGCAGAGTCTCCCCATCAAAAGAGCTATCCCGAAATAAAAGCACAACACATAACATAATTCCCGGCCAGGGAAAACATAATACTCATCAGAATACAGCAATATCAAGTAAATTCCCAGCCTGGGAAGACACCACACATATGACAACAAAAGTGGGTTTCAACACCCACAATACACCAATGACTCTCATATCATTTAGCAATTCTACCTCTAATTGCATGCAACATAGAATGAAAGAGAGAAAGGCTCATGCCTTTATATACAACCCATATACAAGTATAATCTTGCTCACATGCGAGCATCATGAATATGTATATAACCCTCATGGGTATATAAGTACTCTATACGATACCGTGCTCCATCAAGCCCTGGTACCACGATCCTGGGAGTACATCCAATCAACAGCTCGAGCTCATCTCCAAAGCCATCGATGTACCTGTTCACCTGCCCCAACAGAGACAGCCCCCAACGGGGTGAGCATACCAATTCCACAATTTCATAATCATAATGACATAATACATAATTTACGAAAATGTAAATATTGTGGAACATATGTGACACTTCCTGGATGGTATCATCCTCATCCTAGCGTATCCCTGTAATAACCCTGTTCTCAAAACAGATAAATCATCAAATCCTGAATATGCAGTTAATCATCACATTGGTTAACTCTAGCCAGTTTCAAATTAGCAACATTTCATAACATCTTTCTTTATCTAGCAGTTATCATAATTCTAGATATCATATTGAGATTTCCTTAACTTCGATACTAGTTAATCACTTCTCTGATAAACTATGTCTCTGTTCCTATTCATTACCAATAGGGAATAAAATACAGATATCCTAGATATCTAATCAAATACCACATTTTCATTTCTTACTTCAAAGTAGCGTCATACTATCGGTGTTCGCTCCGTAGCAACCACACCCCATCATTTGCTCGCTTCATAGCGGCACCAAGCATTTCACCATGTGAATCAACATAACGTAACCAAGTCCCGGTACCATCATAGTAAAACATTTCATGTATTTTAAATCATGCATCATACTTGTAAAACATCATTTAAACTATGCTCGTACGCTAAACGTACCTTAAATCCTCGAAGTCCGAGCCAAACCTTGCTCGAGTTCCGTGCCCCGAGGAACGATGTGCTAACACGATAAATAATTCACAATTATTTACGAACATGTAACCCATGCTCAAGCACATCCATAACCCTCAAAATATTGTCAACACACGACAATTAAACATTTAAAAGACACGGGGCAGGGTACATGCAGGGAGGGAAAACGAATGCGACATATCGAAAAATTGCCCAAGAACACCTTCAATAATTCGAACCCTAGCATCACAATTCGAACCCAACAAAGCATCATAAATCATCTAAAACATGAAATAAACGATCCCTAACATGAATCATCAACCCATAGCCAAAACCCCCAAAATTCGAAATCAAACCCTCACCAAATTAGGGCAAAATTCGAACCATAACATCTCAATTCGATCCCAATTAAGCATCATAATACATCTAAAATGTGAATTAAACCATCAATAGCAAGAATCATCACCCTTGCCAAAAACACCCAAATAATTCGAACATAAACCCTACGAATTTGGGGAAATTCGAAACAATAATTCACAATAGGCAGGGAAAATACATCACAAGCATGGAAAAGGGGTAAGGAGGGTTACCCATACGAAGATCGGAAGAAAATCGACCGAAATCGAAGAACCCTAGAAATTTGGGGATCAACGCATTCCTGCAAAATCCGAACTCATAACACGACCAAACTTCGAATTGCCGGTGTAGAAAGGAGCGCCTGGACGAGACTAAGCCACCGGTAGGTCGGACGCGCCGAACGGCGGCCAGACGGCGGCGGACGAAGCGTTTTTGTGCGCGGGGGGGGGGGGGGGGGGGGGGGGGGGGGGCTGGAGCTGACGGAATCGGCGGGGAGAGAGAGAGAGGCGGGTTGGAGGGCTGAAATGGAATTTTTAATTAAAATCTCGGGTTCAACTGGTATTTATAGCAAAAATACCCCGAAATACTAATAGCCCCACAAATACATCGTGATTCATTAAAAATCATCTGTTTCAAAAGCTCTCTCTCTAACCCCAAAACCCCCTACCGGTGCTCACACAAGCACCCGAGATTCCGAGACACATCAAAAACCCAACTCTTAGGTTTTACACCGTAATGTGAATACAATCTCAACCTCGGGATCCAACGATCCCAACTACCCAAATAAACGAGCCCAGAAGGCCCAACATCGCGATTTAAACTCCAAATCGCTACGTAAAACAACTTTAGGGGTTATTAATACTCCGGGACTAACACCCATAATCCCTGGTCATCACAGATACTATACAAATAATCATGTCCTTCCTATCAAAAGCGTTCTTCTACGAGCTCACCACTCAACCCGCCTTAGCCCCTTTTTCATGCCAAAATGTACCTACAAGGAAAACCCCCAAAACATGAGCATATAGTAATCCATATTCAACACAATATGAATATAAGGCGTAAATGCATTAACCGTAATAAAACACTTCCTGTTTTTCCCATGCATTTTAAACGCTCCCTTTTTGGTTGTCTCTGTACCACAACTCATGAGTATAATCAATAGATTATTTAATGGTTCACACATGTCATGACATAACACCATTCAATGTTCATCAATTGCCAATCCTAGTATGTTCATCACAATGTATTTTAATGCCCCTCGCTTCACATATAGGCGGCATGGAATAACATCGCTTCAATGGACATGCGGTACTCCCACCCCTCGCTTCACATTTTAGCGGCAAATATTCTTTCCTCGCCTCATATGATAACCACGCTTCAATGTGATATGCGGCACTCCCACCCCTCGCTTCACATTTAGCGGCACCAAAATAAATAGCGGCAATCATTAAAATCATCAAGGTGATAACCATGACTCATGGGATGTGCACCAATAATCATCATATGCATATACAATCATCATGCATAATTCAACATGTATTTGCATCCACAATGCACCATTCCATATATACTCGTATCCACGATGCATAATCAATGAGTATAATAGATACATGTACCGTTGGGTGCCCGTACGTCTTCTACGTACCTTTCCAAAAAGTAGGATGTGGTAGGACTTCAATTCCTTGGCTGTGTTGCCACCTGGGATGGTTCTACTATTCACACAAACCATATTAGAACCAAATAATAGTCCACTACCAAAAATCCCACAAAATAACCAAAAACACACATTTTGGTGTCTCGCGATCGATCGCCATATAGCCCCGATCGATCGCGAGATCACACTGTCTCGTTCAACAAAAAATCCAATCCGCGATCGATCGTCGAGTTTATGCCGATCCAGCGCGACCTCGCCGATCGATCGCGTCAAACTTGCGATCGATCGCGGAAGGTCACTGCCTTCTCCCCTGTTGCTCGCGATCGATCGGGAGAATGTCCGATCGCCGAGACCTGTACACGCGATTTTCGGGCACTATTCACCTTCCTTCTTCCCCAAATCAAACAAACTCAAATACCAACACATCAACAATACAAAACCACTAAAAACCTTCAATAAACATCCTCATACACCCATAAATCTAACACCCAACCAAAATAATATCAACCCCAAAAAACCCATTTCAAAACTCCAATATATCGATCCAAAACCAAGTAAATCCATACAAAAACATCAAGGAATGATATATGCCCTTCCTAGGCCTCAAATCTTACCAAGAATCACACCAATGGAGTTTTTGCAAAGATTTCTCTTCTACTTTGAAGCACAAATCGAAAATGGGGAAAGGGTTAGGGTTGGGAGAGTGAGTTGGGGATTTAAAGAGTGAATGATAAAGTGAGGTGGTAAAGTGGGGTAATGGCTTATATAGGTCAATTAAAATTGTACCCCAACAATTAACATGATGTATAAAATACTCCAACATGGTATTTTAAAAGCATTTTACAAAAATGCAACAAACTCCCAATAAATTCATGCTTTCCAAATAATTAACAATCAACATGAATAACCCATGTTAATACCCAACATGCACGATATACATCCCGAAATGCATCCCCGGTCACGCCTACCATGTAACTAAGCATTTCAACATGATAATTAATTCTAGCACATAAATCAATTATCACCATAATTAATCATATAAACATAATTAATGCCCAAATTGCAATTAATTATTTCGGGGATATCGCAATACTCCCCTACTTATAAGATTTCGTCCTCGAAATCGCATGCACTTACCCAAAAAGAAACTAAACATGAATCACATACCATTGTGATGCCCCGATGTTCGATTACCGATAATTACATTTAATTTTGTTAAATTAGGACGTGATTAATGTTATAAATTTTCGATTAATTGGTAAATTAATCATAATTGAAAAGTAGTAAATGAATACTACCAATATTGAATATATTTAGGGTATATTTTTTTGTAACATGAAAATATTTTTTTAATAATTAATTAACATTAATGTTTCATATCCTCTATACGTGCAACAAATTCAGAAAAGGATACAAATTATTGATTTATTGAGTTGTAGTGAGTCATCATTCACTTTCTTTAAAAATCGAACGTGTGTCTAAAGGAGTTCAGAATATCTAACCACATTGTTTTATCGTCGTTCTTATCCCTACTGTAAATCTTCGATCTATGCTTGACAACACCCAATTTGATTTCAAATCTTGCATCGAAAATCAGCAAGAACAAAACGAAAAGAAATGAAGGCTTGAGGTAATTTCTTCAGCAAATTTATGTGTAATTGTTTGAGTAACGGAAGGATGGTACTAATAAAATGATTAGCTGATTTTAATTACAGGTTGAATTGATCATTACTAGTGCTGTAGAATATAATTTTAGTGTTGTATAATATAATTTAGGGTTGTTCATGTAATTTAAGAAACCTGTTAGATATGTACTTGCATATTTATCATTGAGTATAGAATGGTGCACAGTGATTTTAAATATGATGACACCCCAAGTAAAAAAGGTATTTAAGTTGCTTGATTAAATAGACTTCAGTATTATTATCCTTCAATGTAGTTTAAGTATGGAATCATACATTTAAATGGTGAACGGGCATTCTGATTTTGGTTACTGTTTGTGAGCTGTTTTATTTTTTTTAGGGATAAAGTCAATTATTAGTTTGGTGTTGGTGTGAGTGGTAATTTGATGACGAAATTATCAAATTTTATATTAGAAAGATGAAATAACTTTATTAGTACAGAATCACATAACATATGTGTTGTTTGATTCTATGTAGTTAGCAATTGGACAGATATCGGTTCTCTCGTCGATCAAAATTAAACTAATAAGGTATGTTGCGATCGGGTAACATACGACAGGTATCTGTATCATTTGATATATGATTTGTTGACTTCTTTGAATTATGTGATATTATGTGGCTACGTGATTTTATTTAAATTATGTGGCATTCATAGCATTCATGAATTGGCACATCGGTGTATGAAATTAAATGTTTTGTTAACACACATAAGTTTTTATACATACATCGATGCATGACATGCACGTTGAGCTATGATCCATAAATACCCTGTTTATTTTTGGATTCTGGGATAATCATTGGAGATTGGTACCGCGATACTATGACCGGCATTAAATGGCCCGAAAGGTATAGGGAATCGTGGTCTCCTCTGATTACCATGATTTGTTGAGACGAGGGATTGGTGGCACCTTGCTGATGTCATCCCGTGTATGTCCCTGACTATGTCGAGACTTGGGATGTGATGACGCTTTGACGACGCATCACTGATGATCCCTTATGCTTGGCAGGCTCGAGCTACTATGGTTTGATAGCGATTTGATTGATTCTGATACACCCAGTGGATGGGTGATTGACCTGATACCTACACGACATGCATTGCATTGCATTGCATTACATCATATATCACATTTTCTAGATACATGTTGTATATTCTATGATCGTTCCATATTGGGCTTTTGCTCACCCCCAAAGGGGGTTGTTGTTGTCTTTGTGTGTGGACAATGGCAGGTAGTACAGGTGGTCAGGATCCCAGACAGGGTACATCCGGTGGGAGCCACACTTGAGAGGTTTAGTTTCTTTTTTTATCCCAGTCATATCTATATCAGTGGTGTGTCCCTGGAGTGTAAGGAGTTTATGTATATTTAGTTTATTTTGCTCAGTATGGATATGTGTTTCATAGTTTGATTTGTGTTGATAAAGATGAAACAGATGGTGTCTATATATATTTTGACTATTGGTATTGGTGGTATGTTTCTCGTGCGACGAGGTCATGCCGAAATTTTTAAGGCCACATGTCGATAAATGTTAAACTAATCTTCCGCTGTTTACACTATAATTATCATTGTGTGATAATTAATCACATCATTAGGATTGGGCCCTCACAGTATGGTATCAGAGCATAACTGTGAATGCTCTACTTTCGAGTCTTGTGTACACGTGAATAGGCACAAATATATATGTGCCCATGTGTTTGGCTTATTTGAATTTCATTGCTCTAATTTGATTTACTTGAGTTATTTGGAAATATGAGTTTCTATGTTGTTTGTATATTAAGTTGGAATTTGTTGTTTGACACTTGATTTTGTAGATGTTTAGAAAAGCAAAAGGTCGGGGTAAGGGCAAGGCACCTTCTATTGAAGCTGAGTCTGCCAATAGCACCAGTGTTGAGCGCGTGATTGATCAGTTTGAAGAGATGTCCATGGATCTTGTCATGGCTCGATTTCAGAATTTACATCCGCCCAAATTCCGTGGAACAGAAGGTTCTGCACGAGCTGAATCGTGGTTGAAAGAGATCGAACATTTATTCAGACTGATTGAGTATCCTGAATATCGTAAACTGCCACTTGCCCTATATCAGTTGAAGGATAGTGCACAATCTTGGTGGGAAGCCGCTGAGATTGGTTTGGTTGAAGCCGGAGTTGAAGTATCTTGGGATGTCTTTAAGACCCAATTTCTGGAGCAGTATTCACCTCCATCTTACTATACTGCTCAGGAAAATGAATTTAATAATTTGCGGCAGGGAACCATGACAGTTGAAGAATATGCCTCAAAATTTTCTATCCCGCTGAAATATGCACCACATGTAGCAGCAAATCCAAAGGCGAAATTTAATAGGTTTGTCAATGGGTTGCATCCTACCCTGTTTACTTTGGTGACTGTTGGCTCCCCTACTACTTATGCTGATGCAGTAGAGCGAGCAAAGATGGTAGAATCAGGACTTAGACGGGGAGGTCCATAGTTTCTTCCTCCGCCATCAGTACCTACTCAGCAACATGCTTTGCGTCCTAAAGGTTCAATATTCAAGAAGAAAGGCTCTTCTGCTTCCTCATCTTCCGGTTCCAGTGGATCTCGACAAAGAAGTGTTTATACTGGTCCTTACTGTAATCACTGTGGTGGTAGACATACCATTGAACAATGTCAAGGTATGTCTAGTATATGTCACAACTGTGGGCAAGAAGGTCATTATTCACGTGTTTGTCCTAACAGAGGCATGGCTTCCTTTTCAACCTCAACCACGATTTCCTGGTGGTCCCAGTACTTTTAGACGTATTGCTCCTAATATTCCTATTACTCCTATGCCATCATTTCAGCAGTCAAATGTTCCACAGTATCGAGGATCTCGAGGTCAGACTGTTTCGGGTCCTCCTCAGGCCAGAGTGTACGCCATGACTGAGGATCAGGCAAAGGAGGCTCCTGGTGGTCTTATTGCAGGTATTTGCACGTTATGTGATTATCCTGCACGTTGTTTATTTGATACAGGAGCATCCCACTCATTCATATCGCATGCATTTGTGGCATCGCATGATATTATTTGTACTTCATTAGATAATACCTTATCGATAGCTACGCCTAGCAGGAAGAACTATCTTATCTGAGCAGGTTGTGCATAATTGTGTGTTAATTTATGAGGATAACGTTTTATTCTTAAATTTGATCGTTCTCCCTATGCACGACTTTGATTGCATTGTTGGCATGGATGTTCTATCTACAAATCGAGCTACTGTTGATTGTTGTCATGGGGTAGTTCGATTCCGACCAGTTGATGGACCTAAGTGGAATTTCTATGGCAAGGGTTCCCAAGGGAAAATTCCATTGATATCGTCTCTTGAAATGTCCCGACTTTTATATAGCGGGAATGAAGGTTTTCTTATCTATGCTATTGATATATCAAAAACGGAGCCATCTTTATCTGATATTCTTGTCGTAAAAGAATTTCCTGATGTCTTTCCCGATGAGATTCCTGGTTTTCCTCCTCATCGAGAAGTTGAATTCAGTATTGATCTTGTTCCGGGTACTGCACCTATTTCCAAAGCTCCTTATCGTATGGCACCGTTAGAATTGAAAGAATTGAAAGACCAATTATGGGATCTTCTCGATAAAGGATATATTCGACCGAGTGTATCGCCTTGGGGAGCTCCAGTTCTATTTGTTCGAAAGAAAGACGGTACTATGCGAATGTGCATCGATTATAGGCAACTGAATCGGGCAACTGTGAAAAATAAGTATCCATTGCCTCGTATTGATGATTTATTCGATCAACTTCAAGGCACTTCTATTTACTCAAAAATTGATCTTCGTTCTGGATATCATCACGTGCGTGTTCGAGAGGAAGATGTATCTAAAACTGCTTTTCGTACTAGGTATGGTCATTATGAATTCTTGGTCATGCCATTTGGTCTCACTAATGCTTCCGCGGTTTTTATGGATTTAATGAATCGAACTTTTCGGGATTTCTTGGATCGATTTGTTATCGTCTTTATTGATGATATTCTTGTCTATTCGAAATCCAAAGAGGAGCATACTGAACATTTGAAGTTGGTACTTCAAACTCTTCGCACCGAACATCTTTATGCCAAATTGTCCAAATGTGAATTATGGATGGACAAGGTCGTATTCTTGGGCCACATCATTTCTCGACATGGTATTTCTGTTGATCCAACTAAGGTTGAGGCAGTGTTAAACTAGCCGAGACCTACTAATGTTCCTGAGGTCCGAAGTTTCATGGGTTTAGCTGGTTATTATCGTCGTTTTATTAAAGGTTTTTCAAAAATTGCTAAACCTATTACTCAACTGACACAGAAAAATCAGAAATTTATTTGGTCAGATGAGTGTGAAGCAAGTTTTCTTGAACTAAAGACGAGACTGACCACTGCACCTATACTTACTATTCCTTCAGGTACCGGAGGATATGTGGTATGCACAGATGCGTCTTTAAAAGGTTTGGGCTGTGTATTGATGCAACATGGCCGAGTGGTTGCTTATGCGTCTCGACAACTTAAATCTCATGAAAATAAATATCCCGTACATGATTTGGAATTGGCAGCAATTATTTGTGCTTTAAAAATTTGGCGACATTATTTATACGGGGAAAAATTTGTTATTTATTCGGACCACAAGAGCTTGAAATATTTATTCTCTCAATCTGATCTTAATATGAGGCAACGTAGGTGGATGGATCTTTTGAAGGACTTCGATTGCGAGATTCAATATCACCCTGGACAAGTGAACGTTATTGCGGATGCTCTCAGCCGTAAAGTTCATGATTCTGTTCTAGCGTCTGTTCGTATCGCTAAAGTACATGATGATATCTGTACTTGCTGATTGGACTTTTCACTCACATGTGAATTCTGTCACTGTTTCTGCATTACAGGTTGAGCCAAAATTGATTTCTAAAATCAAGAAAGCTCAACGAAATGATTCTCAAACTCAGAAATCTAAAGAACTTGTGTCTGCAGGACATCCTTCTGGCTTTCAGATATCTTCTGATGGTTCCTTACGACTTAATGATCGGTTGGTTATTCCTGATAATTCTGATTTGAAATCTGCTCTTCTTCGTGAAGCCCATTGTAGCAAATATAGTATCCACCCTGGAGGCCGAAAGATGTATATGACTCTAAGACCCCAATTCTTGTGGAGACGTATGAAGAATGATATAGCTGAATTTATTTCCAAATGTTTGGTTTGTCAACAGGTAAAGCCGAACGAAAGAAACCTGGAGGGTTACTGCATAGTCTTGAAATTCCCAAATGGAATTGGGAACATATTGCTATGGATTTTGTAACCCATCTTCCTCGATCACCCCGAGGTTGTGATGCTATTTGGGTTATTATTGATCGATTATCTAAATCTGCACATTTCATTCCGTATGAGCGGCCTTATCCGTATAAGAAAATGGCTCGATTGTATGTCGAGAATATTGTGAGACTTCACGGTGTGCCTGTTTCAATTGTTTCTGATCGTGATCCCAGATTTACTTCTAAATTCTGGAGTAGTTTTCAAGATGCTATGGGTACGCGTTTGGCAATTAGTACTGCTTATCATCCTCAGACTGATGGCCAAACTGAACGTACTATTCAAACGCTTGAAGATATGATACGCGCTGTGGTGATGGATTTGAATGTTGGTTGGCAAGAAGCTTTACCGTTGGTGGAATTTTCATATAATAATAGTTATCAGACGAGCATTGGTATGGCACCGTTTGAAGCGTTATATGGAAGACGATGTAGATCACCTTTATTCTGGGAAGAAATTGGTGAAAAACAATTGACTGGACCTGATATGATACAAGAAATGAATGAAAAAGTTCAGTTAATTAGACAGCGTATGAAGGCCGCACAGGATCGTCAAGCAAGTTATGCTAACAAGCGAAGACGACCCTTAGAATTTCAGAAAGGTGATCGTGTATTTCTGAAAATATCTCCATTTCGAGGCACTGTTCGTTTTGGCATGCGAGGCAAACTATCACCTCGATATGTTGGCCCGTATGAGATTCTTGATCGAGTTGGAGATCTTGCTTATCGGTTGGCATTACCTCCAGCTTTATCCGCCATTCACGATGTATTTCATGTTTCTATGTTACGGAAATATGAACCTGATCCAGCACACGTACTTCATCCTGATGAGGTTGAACTTGATCATTCGTTAAGCTATGTTGAACATCCTGTTTGCATTTTGGATCGGAATGAGAAAGTATTGCGTAACAAATCTATTCCGTTGGTACGAGTACAATGGACACGACATGGCGTGGAAGAATCAACGTGGGAATTGGAAAGCAAGATGCGAGAATCTTATCCACATTTGTTGATTATGCTCCACTGTATTCCATGTATACGAGTCTATATTCTGATCCGTATTCTGAATTTAGTTTTGATATGTATTATGACTGGTGATATGATGTAATATAATATGTCTGTAAGCTGGAGATTTCGGGACGAAATCTTTTCTAGTGGGGGAGAATTGTGATGCCCCGATGTTCGATTACCGATAATTACATTTAATTTTGTTAAATTAGGACGTGATTAATGTTATAAATTTTCGATTAATTGGCAAATTAATCATAATTGAAAAGTAGTAAATGAATACTACCAATATTGAATATATTTAGGGTATATTTTTTTGTAACATGAAAATATTTTTTTAATAATTAATTAACATTAATGTTTCATATCCTCTATACGTGCAACAAATTCAGAAAAGGATACAAATTATTGATTTATTGAGTTGTAGTGAGTCATCATTCACTTTCTTAAAAATCGAACGTGTGTCTAAAGGAGTTCAGAATATCTAACCTCATTGTTTTATCGTCGTTCTTATCCCTACTGTAAATCTTCGATCTATGCTTGACAACACCCAATTTGATTTCAAATCTTGCATCGAAAATCAGCAAGAACAAAACGAAAAGAAATGAAGGCTTGAGGTAATTTCTTCAGCAAATTTATGTGTAATTGTTTGAGTAACTGAAGGATGGTACTAATAAAATGATTAGCTGATTTTAATTACAGGTTGAATTGATCATTACTAGTGCTGTAGAATATAATTTTAGTGTTGTATAATATAATTTAGGGTTGTTCATATAATTTAAGAAACCTGTTAGATATGTACTTGCATATTTATCATTGAGTATAGAATGGTGCACAGTGATTTTAAATATGATGACACCCCAAGTAAAAAGGTATTTAATTTGCTTGATTAAATAGACTTCAGTATTATTATCCTTCAATATAGTTTAAGTATGGAATCATACATTTAAATGGTGAACAAGAATTCTGATTTTGGTTACTGTTTGTGAGCTGATTTTTATTTTTTTAGGGATAAAGTCAATTATTAGTTTGGTGTTGGTGTGAGTGGTAATTTGATGACGAAATTATCAAATTTTATATTAGAAAGATGAAATAACTTTATTAGTACAGAATTACATAACATATGTGTTGTTTGATTCTATGTAGTTAGCAATTGGACAGATATCGGTTCTCTCGTCGATCAAAATTAAACTAATAAGGTATGTTGTGATCGGGTAACATACGACAGGTATCTGTATCATTTGATATATGATTTGTTGACTTCTTTGAATTACGTGATACTATGTGGCTACGTGATTTTATTTAAATTATGTGGCATTCATAGCATTCATGAATTGGCACATCGGTGTATGAAATTAAATGTTTTGTTAACACACATCAGTTTTTATACATACATCGATGCATGACATGCACGTTGAGCTATGATCCTTAAATACCCTGTTTATTTTTGGATTCTGGGATAATCATTGGAGATTGGTACCGCGACACTATGACCGGCATTAAATGGCCCGAAAGGTATAGGGAATCGTGGTCTCCTCTGATTACCATGATTTGTTGAGACGAGGGATTGGTGGCACCTTGCTGATGTCATCCCGTGTATGTCCCTGACTATGTCGAGACTTGGGATGTGATGACGCTTTGACGACGCATCACTGATGATCCCTTATGCTTGGCAGGCTCGAGCTACTATGGTTTGATAGCGATTTGATTGATTCTGATACACCCAGTGGATGGGTGATTGACCTGATACCTACACGACATGCATTGCATTGCATTACATCATATATCACATTTTCTAGATACATGTTGTATATTCTATGATCGTTCCATATTGGGCTTTTGCTCACCCCCAAGGGGGGCTGTTGTTGTCTTTGTGTGTGGACAATGGCAGGTAGTACAGGTGGTCAGGATCCCAGACAGGGTACATCCGGTGGGAGCCACACTTGAGAGGTTTAGTTTCTTTTTTTATCCCAGTCATATCTATATCAGGGGTGTGTCCCTGGAGTGTAAGGAGTTTATGTATATTTAGTTTATTTTGCTCAGTATGGATATGTGTTTCATAGTTTGATTTGTGTTGATAAAGATGAAACAGATGGTGTCTATATATATTTTGACTATTGGTATTGGTGGTATGTTTCTCGTGCGATGAGGTCATGCCGAAATTTTTAGGGCCACATGTCGATAAATGTTAAACTAATCTTCCGCTGTTTACACTATAATTATCATTGTGTGATAATTAATCACATCATTAGGATTGGGCCCTCACAAGTTCCGGGTAGTGCTGCACCATATGCCGCTCCGTCTCCCACGTAGCCTCCTCGACACTCCTGCGATCCCACTGAACCTTAATCATAGGTATCACCTTGTTCCGAAGTCTGCGGTCTGCTCGATCCAGAATTCTAACAGGCCGTTCCACATAAGATACATCGAATTCTAACTGAACCTCGGAAGGCTGCAACACATGAGACGGATCCGGCTCATACTTCCGCAACATAGACACATGGAACACGTCATGTATACCAGACAAAGAAGGTGGCAAGGCCAGTTGGTAAGCTAAGGTGCCAATGCGCTGCTAGATCTCGTATGGTCCAACATACCTCGGAGACAGTTTCCCGCGCATCCCAAATCGCACCACACCTCTGAAAGGTGAGATCTTCAAGAAGACCTTATCTCCCAACTGAAACTCTAACGGTCTCCGCCGTTTATTTGCATAAGCTGACTGCCTGTCCTGGGCCGCTTTCATTTTCTGCCTTATCACCTTTATTTTCTCTTCCATTTCCCAAACCAATTCCGGTCCTCCGACCGATTTATGATCCAAGTCATCCCAGCACAAGGGTGATCTGCATCGTCAGCCATAAAGGCCCTCAAAGGAGCCATCTGAATGCTTGCCTGGTAGCTATTGTTATAAGAAAACTCTACCAAGGCCACTGAATCCTGCCAAGAAGCATCGAACTCCAATACACAAGCCCTCAACATGTCCTCGAGCGTTTGGATAGTACGCTCGGTCTGGCCATCCATCTGAGGATGATATGCAGTGCTCAATCTCACCTCAGTTCCCAAGGCTGACTGAAGATCCTCCCAAAAATGAGATGTGAATCGCGGATCTCGATCCGACACTATGGAAATAGGGATCCCGTGCAATCTTACTACATCTCGAATATACAACTGAGCCATCCTCCAAAAGCTGAAGGTCATGCTATAAGGAATGAAGTGAACCACTTTGGTCAATCTATCCACAATCACCCAAATGGCATCAAAACCCGAGGCATTCCTCGGCAAGTGAGTCACAAAGTCCATGGAAATGTGTTCCCACTTCCACTTTGGTATATCCAAGCTTTTCAACTCGCCGCCAGGTCTCTGCCTTTCTGCCTTAACCTGCTGGCAGATCAAGCACCTCTTAACAAAAGCTGCGACATCACACTTCATTCTTTTCCACCAAAACTGATCGCGTAGATCCTTATACATCTTCTTCCCGCCTGGGTGGATACTAAGTCTGCTACTATGAGCTCGCTCCAAGATCCCTCTACGCAACTCCGGCGTACTCGAAACCACCCAACGGTTACCCAATCTCAGGGATCCATCCTCAGCCACTCTGAACTTCGATGGCTGACCAAGATGTACTAATGACAACCATCTCTGAATCTCATCATCTGACTTCTGAGCTCTCCTGATATTCTCATAGATATCTGGCTCAGCTAATAAGGTCGATACATACACTGGTGATGCATCTATATCGAAGTCATAGCCCAGATGGCAATAGGAAGTCATCATGGCTGACAAATGGATGACGTCCTCAGCAGTACTCCTCACTTTCCGGCTCAAGGCGTCTGCTGTCAAGTTTGCTTTTCCCGGATGGTACTCAATCTCACAGTCATAGTCCTTGAGTAAGACCATCCATCTTCTCTGCCTCATATTCAGTTCTGCCTGGGTGAATAAGAACTTCAGGCTCTTGTGATCCGTGTAGATGGTAAACGACGTACCATACAAATAATGCCTCCAAATCTTCAGGGCGGAGATAATAGCCGCCATCTCCAAGTCATGGACTGGATATCTAGTCTCATGCGGCTTCAACTGCCTCGATGCATAAGCCACCATATGCTTATCTTGCATCAATACACACCCAAGGCCCTGAAGCGATGCGTCAGTATAGAGGACAAACCTAGTGTTCTCCGTAGGACTCACCAACACAGGCGCCGTCGTCAACCGGTGTTTCAACTCCTGGAAGCTCTCCTCACAAGCTTCTGACCAAAAGAATGGTACTCCTTTTTGGGTCAATTGTGTCAATGGCTTGGCGATCTTTGAAAATCCTTCGACGAAGCGCCGATAATAGCCAGCCAAACCAAGAAAACTCCGTATCTCGGGCACAGAAGTGGGTGCAGCCCACTCCATCACAGCCTCAATCTTCCTGGGATCCACCGATATCCCTCTGCTAGATATAACATGCCCCAGAAACACTACACTGCTCAACCAAAACTCACACTTGCTGAGCTTGGCATACAACTGGTGATCTCTGAGAATCTGGAGTACTGTCCTCAAGTGTTTCACATGCTCTTCCTCACTCCGAGAGTAAATGAGTATGTCGTCAATAAACACTATGACGAACTGATCAAGGTATGGTTGGAACACTCTGTTCATCAAGCTCATAAAGACCGCTGGGGCGTTCTTCACACCGAACGGCATCACTAGGAACTCATAGTGCCCATATCGAGTCCGAAATGCTGTCTTCTGCACATCCTCCTTTCTGACCCAAATATGGTGATACCCTGATCTCAAATCAATCTTACTATACGATAACATTCATTTGATTGATAATGTAATTAATCCATTTGATAGTCCTCAAATTGGCATGTAATTCTTAAAGCTCATAGTCTCAACATGAACATCTATTCTCTGATAATGCATGTTAGCTCTAATTATGCCTTTAATCCGCACTTAAGGAACTAGAGTCCTTACATTAGTGGTATCAGAGCAGTGGTTAGAGAACCCAGGAACGAGTGAAGGGTAGCCTTAGCATGATTGGCTAGGTGCTTACATTTGAGGCATGTTTATGAATATGGTGCATATTGATGTATATTCTGTTATACTAACATGCTTATTATTGTTTATGTTATCTAACGGCATGACATATATATTGTTTTGGAACTGTTGTTAACCCTTGTGTTACAGCATGGCGGCTATGAACTTGGGAAACCTCAATGAAGAGGTGGGTGACGTTGGCAGTGTTAATGCGAGCATCGGTCAGACAAACCCTTTACCCCCACCAGCTGTAGGCATGGAACCAGTGGCTCAGTTATTACTACCTGGTGAGATCAGTTTGACTCAGTTTCTGACTTTCCACCCGCCCCGGTTTGAGGGGACAGAGTCAGGGGAAGAGGCTGAGGAATGGCTGGAGAGACTAGAGCAGATTTTTGTGTCCGCTCCTTGTGCAAGGACGGCGTGGCTGAGATTGGCAGAGTTCCAGTTAGCGAAGAAACCTTCCATGTGGTGGAAGACTACAATGATGGAACTAAGGGCTCAGGGCGTATTGATCGATTGGACTCTCTTTAGAACTCGGTTTCTGAACCGGTATTTCTCTGCGGCTGCGAGGCAGATAAAGGAAGATGAGTTCACAAACTTGAAGCAAGGAGGTATGTCAGTATCAGACTATGCTATGCACTATTCTTCATTGCTGCGGTATGTTCCGCATATTGCCACGAGTGGACATGCGAAGATGAGGCACTTTCTGAAGGGGTTACGATCGGAGCTTTTTGACCGGGTTATCACCAACAACCCCACTTCCTTTGATGATGCTCTTACTAGAGCAGAACATGCAGAGATCGGAGTTGGAGCCTATCCTAATGCTGTACCACCACAGGTGCCACAACAGAGGCAAGCTATTGATAGCTTGAGGCCCCGAGGAGAGTCATTTAAGCCTCGTGGTGCTTCTTCATCCTCACGGTTCAGTGGAAAGAAATCTTTTGGTCGGAAACAAGAGAACAGGAAGAGCAATTGGTCGACCAACCGAGGACCTATGCAAGGAAATAGATCAGGGGAGTCAAGGTGCGACAATTGTGGAGGGCCACACTATTCGAGCAATTGCCCTGCTTGTTACAGTTGTGGTAAGATGGGCCACATCTGTCGGTATTGCCCCACTCGGGGAGGACAGTCAAATTTTCAAGGGAACAGGCCGAGATTTGAGGACAGGACAGTGCATCAGAGGCAGCAGATTATGCCTCGACCATCGGGAGGTCAGACAGTGGGACCGTCCCAGGGGCAGGTGTATGCACTGACCAGAGAGCAGGCCTACGCAGCCCCGGAGGAGGTGATCGCCGGTACGTGTCATTTATTTACGTACCATGCTTTTGTTTTGATAGATACAGGTGCCTCCCACTCTTTTGTATCTGTGGGATTTGTGGAGAGACACCGTATGTGCACGTCTTCATTACCCACACCTCTCATGGTCTCGACACCCACTGGAAGAGATGTTATTGCCGATCAGTTTCTTGCGGATTGCCTCATTTATTTTGAGGGCAACGAGTTGAAAGCATATTTGATTGTGTTGGGTATGTCGGACTTCGACTGCATCGTGGGTATTGACATTCTGAACAGATACCAGGCAGTGGTAAATTGTCGACAGAGAACAGTAAGATTCAGATCTGATTTGGGGATGCAGTGGACTTTTTATGGCAACGGTTCTCGTGCAAAGATTCCGTTGATTTCAGCAATCAAAATGTCTCAGTTGTTGGAACGTGGTCACACGGGCTATCTCATCTATGTCGTGGACACGTCGGGAAAGAATAAAGAATTGAGAGTTGAGGATGTACCAGTGGTAGCAGAGTTTGCTGATGTGTTATCGGAGGAGATTCCCGGATTCCCACCGGCTAGAGAAGTCGAGTTTGGGATTGAATTATTACCGGGAACATCCGCTATCTCTTGTGCACCTTACATGATGGCACTGGCGGAGTTAAGGGAATTGAAGGAGCAGTTGCAGGAACTCCTTGACAAAGGATATATACGCCCTAGCGTATCGCCATGGGGCGCACCGGTTCTCTTTGTAAAGAAGAAGGATGGTTCGATGCGGTTGTGCATCGATGACCGGCAACTGAATAAGGCCACAGTGAAGAACAAGTATCCTCTCCCAAGGATTGATGATTTGTTTGATCAGTTGCAAGGTACCATACTATATAGCAAGATTGATTTGAGATCCGGGTACCACCAGATTCGGGTCAGGGAGGAAGATGTGCAAACGACAGCGTTTCGGACTCAATATGGGCACTATGAGTTCCTAGTGATGCCGTTCGGTGTGACAAATGCCCCAGCGGTCTTTATGAGCTTGATGAACAGAGTGTTTCAGCCATATCTTGATCAGTTTGTCATTGTATTTATTGACGACATACTTATCTACTCTCGAAGTGAGGAAGAGCATGCGAAACACTTAAGGACAGTACTCCAGATTCTCAGAGATCACCAGTTATGTGCCATGCTCAGCAAGTGTGAGTTTTGGTTGAACAGTGTAGTGTTTCTAGGGCATGTCATATCTAGCAACGAAATATCGGTGGATCCCAGGAAGATTGAGGCTTGTGATGGAGTGGGCTGCACCCACTTCTGTGCCCGAGATACGGAGTTTCCTTGGTTTGGCTGGCTATTATCGACGCTTCGTCGAAGGATTTTCAAAGATTGCCACGCCGT
The DNA here is from genome assembly GCA_907163345.1 of Haberlea rhodopensis. NCBI lineage: Eukaryota > Viridiplantae > Streptophyta > Magnoliopsida > Lamiales > Gesneriaceae > Haberlea > Haberlea rhodopensis. The sequence continues at coordinate 328,518 of CAJQUN010000032.1, read as the reverse complement.
TGACACAGTTGACCCAGAAGGGAGTACCATTCTTTTGGTCAGAAGCTTGTGAGGAGAGCTTCCAGGAGTTGAAACACCGGTTGACGACGACACCTGTGTTGGTGATTCCTTCGGAGAACACTAATTTTGTCCTCTATACTGATGCATTGCTTCATGGCCTTGGGTGTGTATTGATGCAAGATAAGCATGTGGTGGCTTATGCATCGAGGCAGTTGAAGCTGCATGAGACTAGATACCCAGTCCACGACTTAGAACGGGCGGCTATCATCTTCGCCCTGAAGATTTGGAGGCATTATTTGTATGGTACGTCGTTTACCATTTACACGGACCATAAGAGCCTGAAGTTCTTATTCACTCAGGCAGAGCTGAACATGAGGCAGAGAAGATGGATGGACTTACTCAAAGACTATGATTGTGAGATTGAGTACCATCCTGGAAAAGCTAACTTGACAGCAGACGCTTTAAGCCGGAAAGTGAGGCGTACTGCTGAGGATGTCATTCATTTGTCAGCCATGATGACTTCCTATTGCCATCTGGGCTATGATTTTGACATAGATACATCACATGTGTATGTATCGACCTTATTAGCTGAACCAGATATCTATGAGAATATCAGGAGAGCTCAGAAGTCAGATGAAGAGATTCAGAGATGGTTATCTTTACTGCATCTTGGTCAGCCATCGAAGTTCAGAGTGGCCGAGGACGGATCCTTGAGATTGGGTAACCGTTGGGTGGTTTCGAGTACGCCGGAGTTGCGTAGAGGGATCTTGGAGCGAGCTCATAGTAGCAGACTTAGTATCCACCCAGGCGGAAAGAAGATGTATAAGGATCTACGTGATCAGTTTTGGTGGAAAAGAATGAAGTGTAATGTCGTCGCTTTTGTTAAGAGGTGCTTGATCTGCCAGCAGGTTAAGGCGGAGAGGCAGAGACCTGGCGGAGAGTTGAAAAGCTTGGAGATACCAAAGTGGAAGTGGGAACACATTTCCATGGACTTCGTGACTCACTTGCCGAGGAGTGCCTCGGGTTTTGATGCTATTTGGGTGATTGTGGACAGATTGACCAAAGTGGCTCACTTCATTCCTTATAGCATGACCTTCACCTATTTGAGGATGGCTCAGATGTATATTCGAGATGTGGTAAGATTACACGGGATCCCCATTTCCATAGTGTCGGATCGAGATCCACGATTCACATCTCAATTTTGGGAGGGTCTCCAGTCAGCCTTGGGAACTGAAGTTAGATTGAGCACCGCATACCATCCTCAGAAGGATGGCCAGACCGAACGTACTATCCAAACGCTCGAGGACATGTTGAGGGCTTGTGTATTGGAGTTCGATGCTTCTTGGCAGGATTCAGTGGCCTTGGTAGAGTTCTCTTATAATAATAGCTACCAGGCAAGTATTCAGATGGCTCCTTTTGAGGCCCTTTATGGCAGACGGTGTAGATCACCCTTGTGTTGGGATGACTTGGACCGTAAATCGGTCGGGGGACCAGAACTGGTTCGAGAAATGGAATAGAAGATAAGGATGATAAGGCAGAAAATGAAAGCAGCCCAGGACAGATAGGCAGCTTATGCGAATAAACGACGAAGACCGTTAGAATTTCAGTTGGGAGATAAGGTCTTCTTGAAGATCTCACCTTTCAGAGGTGTAGTACGATTTGGGATGCGCGGAAAACTGTCTCCGAGGTATGTTGGATCATACGAGATCTTGCAGCGCATTGGCACTTTGGCTTACCGACTGGCCTTGCCACCTTCTTTGTCTGGTATACATGATGTGTTCCATGTGTCTATGTTGCGGAAGTATGAGCCGGACCCGTCTCATGTGTTGCAGCCTTCCAAGGTTAAGTTGGAATCCGATGTATCTTATGCGGAACGGCCTGTTAGAATTCTGGATCGAGGAGACCGCAGACTTCGGAACAAAGTGATACCTATGATCAAGGTTCAGTGGGATCGCAGGGGTGTCGAGGAGGCTACGTGGGAGACGGAGCGGCATATGGTGCAGCACTACCCGGAACTATTTTCTGGTATGTGATTCATTTTTGGGTAAGTGCATGCAATTTCGAGGACAAAATCTTATAAGTAGGGGAGTATTGTGATATCCCCAAAATAATTAATTGCAATTTGGACATTAATTATGTTTATGTGATTATTAATGGTGATAATTAATTTATGTGTTGGTATTAATTATCTTGGTGAAATGCTTAGTCACATGGTAGACGTGACCTGGTAGAGCATTTCAGGGTGCATGTTTTACATGTTGAGTATTTGGGTGTTTTAATGGTTTAATGATGATGGCGGGTGATTATTTGGTGAAACATGTATGTAATTGAGATTTTGGTGCATTTTGGTAAAATGCTTTTAAAATATCATGTTGGGATGTTTTATACACCATGGTAATTGTGGGAGTACAATTTAATTAAAAAAACAAACCCACTTAATACCCCAACCCCACTATACCCATCACTTTCTATTTTTTCCCCCAAATCATCCACCCAAACCCTCATTCTCTTCTATTTTCGTTTTTGGCTCAAAAGTGGGAGAGAAATCTTTGCAAAAATCTTATTTGTGAGATTTATTGTAAGATTTGGAGTCCCCAAGAGGTATGGATACCTCCTTGTTGTTTTTGTAGTGTTTTGATTGAGTTTGAAATGGTTTTGATTGGTTTTGAAAGGGGTTTGTTGGGGTTGATATTATTTTGGTTGGGTGTTAGATTTATGGGTGTATGAGGATGTTTATTGAGGGTTTTTAGTGCTTTTGTATTGTTGATATGTTGGTATTTGAGTTTGTCTGAGTTGGGGAAGAAGAAAGGTGAATAGTACCCGAGAATCGCGTGTACAAGTCTCGGCGATCGATCGGGACATTCTCCCGATCGATCGCGAGCTAAAGGGAAGAAGGCAGTAGCCTTCCGCGATCGATCACGAGTTTGGCGCGATCGATCGGCGAGGTCACGATCGATCGGCACAAACTCGGCGATCGATCGCGGACTGAAAAATTTTGTTGAACGAGACAGTGTGGTCTCGCGATCGATCGGGGCTACACGGCGATCGATCGCGAGACACCAAAATGGGTGTTTTTGGTTATTTTTGTGGGATTTTTGGTATTGGACTATTATTTGGTTCTAATATTGGTTTGTGTAAATGTGTAGAACCATCCCAAGTGGCAACACAGCCAAGGAAGTGAAGTCCTACCACATCCTACTTTTTGGAAAGGTACGTAGAAGACGTACGGGCACCCAACGGTACATGTATCTATTATACTCATTGATTATGCATTGTGGATGCGAGTATATATAGAATTATGCATTGTGGATGCAAATACATGTTGAATTATGCATGATGATTGTATATGCATATGATGATTGTTGGTGCACATCCCATGAGTCATGGTCATCCCTTGATGATTTTAATGCTTGCCGCTATTTTATTTGGTACCGCTAAATGTGAAGCGATGGGTGGGAGTGCCGCATGTCACATTGAAGCGTGGTTATCATATGAGGCGAGGAAAGAATATTTGTCGTTAAAATGTGAAGCGAGGGGTGGGAGCGCCTCATGTCCATTGAAGCGAGGTTATTCAATGCTGCCTATATGTGAAGCGAGGGGCATTAAAATACATTGTGATGAACAGACTAGGGATTGGCAATTGATGAACATTGAATGGTGTTATGTCATGACATGTGTGAACCATTAAATAATCTATTGATTATACTCATGAGTTCTGGTACAGGGACAACCAAAAAGGGAGCGTTTAAAATGCATGGGAAAAACAGGAAGTGTTTTATTACGGTTTATGCATTTACGCCTTATATTCATATTGTGTTGAATATGGATTACTATATGCTCATGTTTTGGGGGTTTTCCTTGTAGGTACATTTTGGCATGAAAAAAGGGGCTAAGGCGGGTTGAGGTGGTGAGCTTGTGAAGAACACTTTTGATAGATGAAGGACATGATTACTTTTGTATAGTGTCTACTCTAGGAGTAGTGTAAAGCTATAGTGGATAACATTCATTTGATTGAGAATGTAATTAATCCATTTGATAGTCCTCAACTTGGCATGTAATTCTTAAAGCTCATAGTCTCAACATGAACATTTGTTCTCTGATAATGTATGTTAACTCTAATTATGCCTTTAATCCGTACTTAAGGAACTAGGGTCCTTACATAATACAGTGTATGTCATAAACAATCATCTAATGAGTGTCTTAGGGCATATCCCAACAAATCTCCCACTTGCACTAAGACCAATCAGACATATACTTAATGCCTAGAGATCTAGTATGACGATCATGCTTCTGCTGTGATAGTGGCTTTGTCAGTGGGTCAGATACATTATCATCAGTTGGTACTTTGCATATTTTTACATCTCCTCTTTCAACGATTTCTCGAATGAAATGAAAGCGCCGAAGTATGTGCTTGGATCTTTGGTGAGATCTAGGTTCCTTAGCCAATGCGATGGCTCCATTGTTGTCACAATAGAGTTCAATCGGATCTAGTATGCTAGGCATTACCCCAAGTTCAGAAATGAACTTCTTGATCCAAACAGCTTTCTTTGCTGCATCTGAGGCAGCAATGTATTCAGCTTCAGTTGTAGAATCGACTACTGTCTCTTGCTTTGAACTCTTCCAGCTTACAACACCTCCATTTAGGCAAAACACATATCCTGATTGCGATCGGAAATCATCTTTGTCGGTTTGGAAGCTTGCATCAGTGTAACCTATTACATTGAGCTCTTCCTCACCTCCATAAATCAAGAATGTATCCTTAGTTCTTCTCAAGTACTTCAGGATATTCTTGACTGCAATCCAGTGACATTCACCTGGATCAACCTGATATCTGCTCGTCATGCTCAAAGCATACGAGACATCGGGACGCGTACATATCATGGCATACATGATAGATCCAATAGCTGATGCATATGTAATCTTACTCATGCGTTGTCTCTCATCTGGTGTTGAAGGACATTGATCCTTCGAGAGATGTATTACATGTGTCATAGGCACGAATCCTTTCTTAGATTCTTGCATGCTAAACCGTTTTAGCACTTTGTCTATGTATGTACTTTGACTTAGGCCAAGTAATCTTCTTGATCTATCTCTATAGATCTTGATTCCTAATACATAGGTGGCTTCACCTAAGTCTTTCATAGAAAAGCAATTCCCTAGCCAAATCTTTAGATTGTAGGGCAGGGATATCATTCCCAATGAGAAGTATGTCATCCACATACAATATCAGGAAGATAATTATGCTCCCACTGACCTTCTTGTAGACTCAAGGTTCATCTACGTTTTTGATGAAGCCAAACTCTTTGACTGCATTATCAAAACAATTCCAACTCCGAGAAGCTTGATTCAATCCATAAATGGATCGTTTAGCTTGCATATCTTTCCAGCATCCTTTGGATCGACAAAACCTTCAGGTTGTGTCATGTACACATCCTCAAGTAAATTTCCATTAAGGAAAGCTGTTTTGACATCCATCTGCCAGATTTCATATTCATGAAATGCAGCTATTGCAAGTAAGATCCTAATGGATTTAACCATGGCAACTGGTGAAAAAGTTTCATCATAGTCAATACCATGAATTTGTTTGAAACCTTTAGCAACCAGTCGACCTTTAAAGGTTTGTACATTACCATCCATGTCGGTCTTCTTCTTGAAAATCCATTTGCACCCTATGGGTCTAACCCCTTCAGGTGGGTCAACCAAAGTTCATACTTGGTTTGCATACATGGATTCCATCTCAGATTTCATGGCTTCTTGCCATTTCTTAGAATCAGTACCCATTATAGCTTCTTGATAAGATGACGGTTCATCCTCATCAATGAGTAGTAAGTCACCTTGTTGAGTCACAAGAAATCCATATCTCTGTGGCTCACGGTGTTCTCTTACAGACCTACGTTGGGCTTGTGTCTCTTGAGCGGGCAATTCATCCACAACTGCTTGTGGTGTCTGCTCTGTTTCCATCTCAATATCATGTTTAATGTTTTCTTGTTGTTGAACTTCACTAAGTTCTATTTGTCTCCCACTTGTTCTTCTCGAAATAAATTCCATTTCAAGAAAGACACCAGTCCGAGCAACAACTACTTTGTTCTCGGTGGGATAATAGAAATAGTATCCTTTCGTTTCCTTAGGATACCCCCACAAATAAACACTTATCAGATTTGGGTCCAAGTTTATTGGAGGCGTGACGTCTCACGTAAGCCTCACAACCCCAAATCTTCATAAAAGACATACTAGGACGCTTCTTAGTCCATATCTCATATGGTGTCTTTCTACTGATTTAGATGGAACACGGTTCAGTATAAATATCGTTGTTTCTAAACCATGTCCCCATAAGGAAGTCGGAAGATCTGCATGACTCATCATTGATCGAACCATGTCCAACAAAGTTCGATTCCTCCTTTCGGATACACCATTCCATTGGGAGTATACGGAGGAGTGAGTTGTGGGACTATCCCACACTCCTTTAGATAGTCATGAAACTCTTGGCTTAGGTATTCACCTTCTCGATCTGATCGGAGGGTTTTGATACTTTTGCCAAGCTGGTTTGTACTTCATTCTTGAAATCCTTGAACTTTTCAAAGGTTTCATGTTTATGTTTCATTAGGTACACATACCCATATCTACTTAAATCATCAGTAAATGTAACGAAGTATTGCAAACCACATCTAGCTTGTGTGCTTATTGGTCCACATACATCACTATGTATGAGACTCAATAAATCATTTGTCCTTTCAACATGTCCCTTGAAAGGAGCTTTAGTCATCTTGCCCATTAAACAAGATTCACATGTTTCATATGATTCAAAATCAAATGTATCCAATACTCCATCCTTAGAAGTTTTGAATTGCGATTCTCGTTTATATGGCCCAATCGACAATGCCAGAGATAAGTTGGATTTGAATCATTATTCTTAATCCTTTTAGTATTTATGTTATAGATAGGCATATCAAGATTTAATACATAAAGACCATTAATCAATTGTGCACTAGCATAAAACATATCATTCAAATAAATGGAACAACACTTGTCCTTTATAATAAATGAAAAACCAATCTTGTCCAAACAAGAAATTGAAATAATGTTTCTAGTAATAGATGACACAAAATAACAGTCTTGTAAATTTAATAATAAACCAGAAGGCAAAGTTAATGAATAATCTCCAATCGCTAATGCAGCAATACTTGCTCCATTTCCCACTTGGAGATCAACCTCGCCTTTCGCCAACAACCTACTCCTTTTGAGATCCTGCACATTAACACAAATGTGAGAACCACATCCAGTATCTAATACCCATGATGAAGAAATAGATAAATTGACTTCTATAACAAAAATACCTGAAGCGGAAGTCACACTTCCTTTTGTCTTCTTAAGATCTTCCAGATATACTTTGCAGTTCCTCTTCCAATGACCGGTCTCACCGCAATGGAAACAGTTCACTTCCTTAGACACTCCTCCCTTTGGCTTGAGCGCAGAAGCATGAGGCTTAGACTTAACAAAGACTTTCTTGTTCTTCTTGTAGCCTTTTGCTTTAGTCTTTCCTTTGCTCTTATGACTTCTTTGAATTTGCTTCATATGTTCTCAACATACCAAGCAATTGCGGTAGTGTCTTTTCGATTTCAATCATATTGTAATTCAAGACAAATTGACTGTAGCTATCAGGCAACAATTGCACGATCGCGTCTGTGGCCAACTCTTGGTCCAATGGAAAACCCAGCTTTTCAAGATTATCAATGTACCCAATCATCTTTAGTACATGAGTTCCAACAAGGCTTCTTTCTACCATTCTGCACTGGAATAACGCTCTAGAGACATCATACCTCTCTTGTCTAGCTTGTTGTTGATAGAGTTGCTTTAAGTGTTCGATCATATCGAACGCCTCCATTTCCTCATGTTGCTTCTGAAGCTCAGAGTTCATGGTGGCAAGCATAAGGCAACCAACATCAAGTGCGTCATTCTGATGCTTCTTGTAAGCATCTCTATCGGCTTTAGCAGCCGTCAAGGGATGTTCCTCAGCAGGTAAGGGTTCATCTAGGACATATTGTTTTTTCTCTTGTTTGAGAACAATCCTCAAATTCCTATACCAGTCTAGGAAATTAGTCCCATTAAGTTTGTCCTTCTCAAGGACCGATGGTAATGACAGTGTGCTAGTTACGTTGTTTGATGCCATGGATATCTACAATATAAATATGCAAAATAAGTTTACGATTTTAATCATTTAATAAGGTCTTATATTAAATGATACTCCCACTATTTTGTTTAAAATATCAACCCTTGAAAAATTAGTGGGCCAAGATCCATATTTCACCTAATCCTGAGTTAGCTTTTGCTAATCACCCAAGACTCGGTTATTTAGGTAGACAACACTTTGTCAGTTACATCACATGTAATTCTTGGATGGTTGGACGAACAACACTTTGTTCAAATTCATCTAATGAATTATTATCCAACCCCATGCCTCTAGGTTCCCAATCATAGATAACTCTAGTTAAGTCGAGCCCAATTTTAAAATAACACGGATATCACTTTTATCCTTTCGCGCCTTACTAAGATTGTCACGGTGCTTTGCTTTGGCAAACCCACATATGTTCAATCGAAGTCTTGACAAGTATTTTTATTTGGAAGGCATCTTGATATGACTTAATATTATAAGCGGGATTTATAGATCTCATGATTTTATTAATATTGAAAATATGTCTGGTACATATATGAATATATACATATCTACATATATGTATATCAAGCATCAATATTAAATAAAACAGTAAAGATGCATCTCATACATCAACATAAAATAAACGTGACATGGTTATAGCCCCAACTAATGATTTTCTCAAGCCAATGAGAAAATACTAGAAGGTCAACCAAAGGTAACTTCACCAAGCACCTCTTTGGCTCCCTTTTGTGAATGCCCTCCTCATCCCGGCACCTTGATCCATCATCATTGATCTCCATCAATTAAATAAACTATATTATATAACAATTACATGATATAGAGAATTCCTTGAGTTACATTCGAGGGGAACGTAGGGGAGGGATAACATTTAGAAAAAAATTAGAGAAGGCACGACTCGCAGGCTGTATTAAATTACAAACATTCACAAACTCCTATCTAATAGTCATAGGGCTATAACCATGCACCATGCTCAAACAACCACATAAAACATGCTATAACAATTAATGAATTAAATTCTAAACATTTTAAAATTTAATTCCAATAAAACTGTAAAATAACTTTTATGAAATTATCGTACGCTCGGGACATCACATGTCACGGATCCTTAGCCCAAAACCCACGGCCAACCAACCACTCATGTGACTAGGGTTCGAAACCCTAGCCTACATGAGGCGGCGGCTTGGAGCTCCTCCAACCAAAAGGGTTCGAAACCCTAATAATTGGCAACGGCGGCCGAGAGCCATGTGCGGCTGCTAGGGTTCGAAACCCTAGCCGTCTCGAACCATAAGGTTCGAAACCTTGTTATAGTTCTTGGCCTTTCCATGCACGATTCATGACGTTGGCGGCTCGACCATATCGAGCCAAGGGGTTCGAAAAACCCTAGCTCTCACGTGGAGGTAGCCGCCAACCCTCATGTTTTCGTGAACCATGGTCCGAACCATCAAGAGCCATGGGCTCGGCTTTTCGCATTCGTGTATCATATACATAAACTGTCAATTATATCATATATAATTTTACGATGATTTTCACAAACTCGATTTATTCATATCATATATGATTATATACAGTTTCAAAGCATGCAATATAATTCTAAATACGATTAAACAATTAACCACATATTTCCGATATGAGCTTTGTACACGGCTCTGATACCACTGTTAGGAATCCAACATGCAATACGCAGCGGAAATAAAAACTATGGATTCCCAAACCGAGGACCTATATAAAGTATTGATATCGGAATGTAAAGGATTCTTACCCTTGTAGCGTGTTTGATGCAGAAACGATGCTAAACCACGAGTCACGAGCAAAACCGCCAAGATCTTGCCTCTACGGTATCCACACGAAAGGGTGTTCAAGAACAAGTTGCTAGACTCGTTCTTAAACCAAGAATGAGCTCACGGTTCAAAACCGATCAACGACGACCAATCAAAAAACCAAAACACCACGGCGGCGGCGGCGGCGATGATGGTGTTTTAGGTGGGCGGCCGAGAGCTCTTTAGGTTTTGTGATAAAAGGATTAATTTTTCTTAATCACCTTGTTATCAAATTATATATGTTAGGTTTAATTAAGGTTCAAGACTTTCTTAAAGCCTCATGGGCCCAAACCCATGATTTAATTAAATCCTTATAATCATGTAATTAAGACTCTTCTTAATTAATTAATTCATCCCATGAATTTAATTCCCCTTATCGATTTAATCTTTTGTGCCACCCGATAGGATCTTGCAATGTTGGCAGTGACATATAATCTCATTTTATGTCACAAGCAATGAGCGGTATCTAGCAACACATCAAGGCTACCCAAATTACAAGAATGTCATTGACTCGACATAACCTGCGAACTGCGATAATATTAACCATGCAACTTAATCCCTTTGTCCTATGTGTTTAGATTGAACACGAGTCATGGAATAGTCATACTCGTATATTCAATCTTTATTTCTTGATTCCCAAGTAGAACTAGAATAAACGAATAAGCTCGATATCACATATCGACTCATTCGAGCACGACCATGCATTTTAGTCTTACTTGATCAAGGGCCCAAACACTTCTCCTGTTATATAGGAGGGACAAATCCTTTCTTGATCACTCAACATCCCTCTACATAATTTGTGGTGTATCCAATGATTGTCTTTATAGTTTACCATGTTACAGGTAACGTTTGACAATATCAAGATACATGACTCCTTATGTTGGGATCTCTGGTGATCTCAAGTCGTAAGGATTACATACATCATTATCACTATGGGAATTGCTTATGACGTTCATATAACTATCCATGTAGCATTCTCATGGTGGGTCTGTCCAGTACATCGTTCTCTAACATGTACCTATGTGTTGATTTGATATCTCATATCTATGAACAATTCATCAATCAAAACATACTAGTCTTAATGCATTATCATTATCCTAATTCATGATAATACTTGACTATGGACAATCTTTAAGACAATACAATATTATTCTAAGGACATTAACTTATATATTAATTCATATTGCACAGATACACGAATAATATATAATAATGAATTGCCATTAACAAAATCATAATACAGTGTATGTCATAAACAATCATCTAATGAGTTGTCATAGGGCATATCCCAACAGTATCCCCACCTGGCACAAAGGGAAAATTAATTAAAAAGATCTCAAGACGCTCTGATGGAAATTACATGATAAATATCTACACAAATTCTGCACCTTTTAGAAAATTAAACCCTGAAATATTCCTGGAGAAAGGGTTGTACCCATGCACTTTTCAGCATACTCCTTCCAGTAAGTAGGAAAGCCAATACCAAAATGGTTAAAAACCTATTCAAGCAAAACCTGATATAACATTAGCATTCATATCAATAGTTAATGGAAGTAAAATGCCCAACCAGGATTATTGAAACTTGAAAAATATGCTCAACCATGTAGCCAAGAACAGGCATATGAAACCAACCGTAGAGGTAATTCAAGTTTGAGCTTATGAATATGGAAGAATATTCATCCACTATATCTGAACAGGTCATTCACCGACATCGATAACCCAAATATCTTTAACACTACATTACTCTTAATCATATTTACTTTGTTGCTGCAATAATTTCATGCTAAGTAAATGCTGACAATTATGGATTTCTCCAAATTAATCCAATAATTAATTTTTAATTGTTCAGTCGAATGCTGCGGACTAACTTCATGGAAAGCATAAAGATTTATGAACTTACATGAGAAGGGAGACCATTTTTTAATGTGTGGTCCTTGTTTATGAAGCCTTTGAGTAGAACAGACACCCCATCAGTGGTTTCCAGAGTACAGATATCATGGACCTTAAGTATAGGCGCAGAGGAAAAAACTCTCATGGCTCCTTGCCTGCAACACATCAGATGAAGCCCTTCAATGAGAAATATACTTCTCACCCGCATTTTCAAAATTTTGAGCTCAAGAACAAGCGGACTCGTGAATAAATTTGAAGGAAATTGGTAACCCCACCCCACACCACAAAACTCAAAACAAATATGGGGTATGCGGTAAATTCGAAAAAAGCACAAAAGTGCTTCTAATTCTCGGTACCTTTATTAAACTGTTGATTATTCTACATTTCATGAGCTCGAACTTGTGAGACGAACAATTTCAATATGGTAGCTAATATCTAACATAAAAAGTAAGGTGGCTAATATCTAACCAACTTGTATGTGTAGGCCATAAATATTAATTTTGAGTATATTTGACTTCATGGATTTCATGAGCACAAACGGTTTCAACAATACAATTATCGGAAATAAACTTCAGGCCCTTTACATGACAATTAACATAAGAAACAAGCTTTCACAGTGCAAAAGTAAGACCCTCAACAGTAAATGCTAAGATTTAATAGCAAAAAGTTGGGATAATAAATGATACGGTCCCTCTTGTTTGAACACATTCCCGATTTAGTCCCTCTTGTTTGCACTGACCCGATTTAGTCCTTCTAGTTTTCTAATTTGTCTCAAATCAGTCCTAACCGTTAAATGCACCGTTAAAACTAACGGAAATGACTGAATCGGGTCACTTAAAACTTCAGGGACTGAATAGGGAATTGATGCAAACTAGGGACTGACTCGGGTCATTAAAAAGATTGTGTGACTTAATTCTTTCAATTTTTAATTATTATATCAATTAATATGGATATTTTATTTATAATTTTGGCAATTTTTTGTAAAATATTTTATTTACATAATGATATAATATATTAAATTTTCATAAAACCATTTTCCACTCAAACAAACAAAACAAAAATAAATATCATATTAATATACAAATATATTTCGATGGCTAGTTTACTTATTAAATAAGATATATTTTTGATTTCATTAAATTATGTCTATCAGATGTGTCATCAATTTATAAAAAATTATTTCATTTTTGATAAATTAAATAAATTTTGTGATAAATTAAATAAATTTTGTTATAAATTAATGACATTTCTTATAATTATTTAAATTACGATATAATATATTAAATTCTACATTTTTCACATAAATGATTTAAATAATTATAAAAATATCATCAATTTATAAAAAATTCATTTAATTTATCAAAAAAATTATTTAATTTATCAAGAAGAAAATATTTTTTTAATAAATTGATGACACATCTGATAAACATAATTTAATGAAATCAAAAATATATCTTGTTTAATAATTAATAAGTACACTAGTCATCGAAATATATTTTGTATATCAATATGCTATTGATTTTTCTTTTGTTTTGTTTGAATGAACAATGGTTTTATGTATAATTTAATATATTATATTATTATTTAAATATAATAATTTTATAAAAAATTGCCAAAATTATAAATAAAGTATCCATATTAATTACTTTAATAATTTAAAGAATTAAGTCACCAAATCTTTTTAAATGACCCGAATCAGTCCCTAATGTTTGCATCGATTCCCGATTCAGTCCCTGCTGTTTTAAGTGACCCGATTAGTCCTTTCCGTTAGATTTAACGGTGCATTTCACGGTTAGGACTGATTTGGGACAAATTAGAAAACAAGAAGGACTAAATCGGGTCAGTGCAAACAAGAAGGACTAAATTGGGAATGTTGCAAACAAGAGGGACTATTTCATATATTAACCCCAAAAAGTTTGAAATATTGAAAACCACCATAATCACTTCATATACATAGCTTACTGTTAGTTTCGGATTTTAAAGATGACAAAACAAATCAGAACGGATCGAGGGAAATCAGTCTGACCAGATCGATCGCTCAAAGAAGATCTAGCTGACATGGCATATCGCAAATCAGATCGGATCGATGAATATCAGTCTGACCAGATCGAAGCTTCAGATCGATCTCAGCTATTATCAGATCAGAGCAGTCAAGGCTGAATATGAATTGCTCTTCAGTCCGAATCATTAACGGCTATTTATTGAAGCATTTAATGTTGTAATTAATGCTGAAAAAGACCAAGGACTGAAGATTACCATAAAAGGTAAGAAGACAAAGAAGAGCTTACCTGACAGTCGCCGAAAGCATGAACCAGAATGGCAATTACCCTAAAGAAGAAGACTGTAGCTTACTCAGAGTTTTAAGCAGAGTCAAGAGTTGCACACAAAGGGAAATAATGTCGTTGGTACATGCAACTATATAAGGATGCAACAGAAGAGCTCAAGAGAGAGTCTGATCAATCGAAAAACGCAAAAGAAAGCAAAACAACACAAGCTTACAAGTTCAGACTTTCTCAAGCTGAAAATCTTCATAAGCACAAGCATATTGTAATATTTGATCATATTAGGATCATTGTGTGCATAGACTAAAGTCTATCTTTTGTATTCTGTACTAAGATAGAGAAGTAAGAATCAATTGTAACTGTCAGACAGAGTGTGTCTGAACAGATCGAGAGACTAGGAGTTTCAGTCTGGTAGTGAGGTAAATCCAGCTGAATCGGGTTTGTACAACAGGATTGTATAAATCAAAGTCTTCTAGTGGAATCCTTCCTTAATTGGAAGAAGGGGAGACGTAGAAGGATTACACCACCTTCGAACTTCCAGAAACATATTCTGTGTTTTATCATTCTGCACTCGTTATATTATTCAAGCCATCGAGCCGTTCTTACTAATCTAAGAACAGACCGTTCCGCACTAAAACATTCAGTGGTCTGTTCTGTAGAAGAGTTGATTAAGAAACAGATTTCCTTCACTAATCCGAAAGAAATCACAAGGGATTAATTTTTAATAGGAGTGTTCATTCACCCCCCTCTAAACACTCCGGACCGATCCTAACACTTACTCTCGAGTAGAACACCCGGAACAGAGAGACCTCCACCTTGAAAGTCGTTTTCTGGCTTCAACAACCACCAATCCAACAAAGATACCTGAAAAATTTCCCACAGAACACGCAATTAACAACGACAGTTAGGTGATATACATAACATGATAAAAAACCTACCGTTTTCAGAAAGCGGGATTTAGGAATGCTGTTGCTGTTCTCGTTTGCGTCGCTTTTAGGAGGACTCTCGAGAGTTGAAGCAAATGCCATCTTTGGTCTCAGTCTCTGATAATTTTCCTTCTACAACGAGCGATTGAGGTTTTAACTTTTTAACTCCATTTTGTATTTTAATTTATTTTTTTGTTTTTCGTTGGCAAGTATTTTAATTTGATTAATTCCCCGTTAAAATTAAGGCCAGCTACATACACAGTTTTTTTTAAAAAAAAAATAGTTGCAATTAGTGTGGGCGTTGGGTCGGGTTTTTCGGGTTTGGATTTTTCCTGGTCGTGTGATCGAAATTTCGGGTAGCATTTTTACTATCGAAAACCCGGAAAAAAAAAAAGTAAATCGCCATTGTCGGGTACTCGAAATTTTTTTTGATAGTATCCGGTACACGAAATCGGATACCCGAAATTTAGCACATCACAAGATAAAGCCTTCCTTACAGAAACAGTAAGTACGCCAAACTTGTTCTTCGGGTTTTCAATGCTTAGAATTTTTACAGCATTCATGTTCCCATCACTAGTCAGAAAAGATCGCAAGGAATTTTCTCCTTTTTCCTCTATGAAACCCAGGCACTGATGGTGTTGTGCAAGTTAAATTCCTAAGAATTTTTCAAACACTATCTTTGTCTTCTTTCCCACACATCAACCCTCACCTGAACACGACCAGACATTTTGCAAAGAATTCATCAATTTTGAAATTTTGAATAGAGGAACATAAGAGAGACTGAGACAAAAAAACTCAGATATTGAAGGTTAATTTTCAAAATTAAAATGTAAGGATACCTCCACCTATACAAATCACAAAGAGTCGGCAAGCCGACGGAACTGTGCAAGGGTTGGAGCTTGGCAGCAGTAAACGAAGTGGGCAAACGGCATACATTAGGGCTTTAGGGCAAATGGTACGGGCAGGTTAACCGTTGACCCGGTTACACGGTTAAGAACCGTAACCGGCCCGTTACTGTACGGGCCGGTTACGGTTCAGGGACCAAAATAACCGTGGAACTGCCGGTTTTAACCGGCGGTTCCAAACCTTAATATATATATTTTTTTTTAGAAAAATTTGAACGGCTAGGATGTAAGGACCCCATATACTTAACCCTTGATTAGTGTATTAATCATTATGTGTGGCACATGCTTTCAATAAAATTATTCGGGAAACTCAGATGATACTTTACCATTAGAATGGCAATTACAAAGTTTTCTTTAACATACAGTGTTATAAGCTCATCATCCTAACAACAACAGACTCACAGGGTTCGCCCATTACACCACTTTTTACATTGTGGACTTTTATAAAAATTTGGGCAGAGTCTCCCCATAAATAGAGCTATCCCGAAATAAAAGCACAACGCATAACATAATTCCCGGCCAGGGAAGACATAAAACTCATCAGAAAACAGCAATATCAAGTAAATTCCCAGCCAGGGAAGACACCACACATATGACAACCAAAGTGGGTTTCAACACCCACAGAACATACTAACGACTCTCATATCATTTAGCAATTCTACCTCTAATTGCATGCAACATAGAATGAAAGAGAGAAAGGCTCATGCCTTTATATACAACGCATATACAAGTAATCTTGCTCACATGCGAGCATCATGAATATGTATATAACCCTCATGGGTATATAAGTACTCTATACGATACCGTGCTCCATCAAGCCCTGGTACCACGATCCTGGGAGTACATCCAATCAACAGCTCGAGCTCATCTCCAAAGCCATCGATGTACCTGTTCACCTGCCCCAACAGAGACAGCCCCCAACGGGGTGAGCATACCAATTCCACAATTTCATAATCATAATGACATAATACATAATGTACGAAAATGTAAATATTGTGGAACATATGTGATACTTCCTGGATGGTATCATCCTCATCATAGCGTACCCCTGTAATAATCCTGTTCTCAAAACAGATAAATCATCAAATCCTGAATATGCAGTTAATCATCATATTGGTTAACCCTGGCCAGTTTCAATTTAACAACATTTCATAACATCTTTCTTTATCTAGCAATTATCATAATTCTAGATATCATATTGAGATTTTCCTTAACTTCCGATACTAGTTAATCACTTCTCTGATTAACTACGTCTCTGTTCTTATTCATTACCAATAGGGAATAAAATACAGATATCCTAGATATCTAATCAAATACCACCTTTTTCATTTCTTACTTCAAGTAGCATCATACTATCGGTGTTTGCTCCGTAGCAATCCACACCCCATCATTTGCTCGCTTCATAGCGGCACTAAGCATTTCACCATGTGAATCAACATAACGTAATCAAGTCCCGGTACCATCATAGTAACACATCTCATGTATCTTAAATCATGCATCATACTTGCAAAAACATCATTTAAACTATGCTCGTACGCTAAACGTACCTTAAATCCTCGAAGTCCGAGCCAAACCTTGCTCGAGTTCCATGCCCTGAGGAACGATGTGCTAACACGATAAATAATTCACAATTATTTACGAACATGCAACTCATGCTCAAGCACATCGATAACCCTCAAAATATTGTCGACACACGACAATTAAACATCTAAAAGACCCGGGGCAGGGTACATGCAGGGAGGGAAAACGAATGCAACATATCGAAAAATTGCTCAAGAACACCTTCAATAATTCGAACCCAACCAACACAAATCAAACCCAAATAATCACCATAATTCATCTAACACATGAATTAATCAATTAACAACAACAATAATCGCCTCACATGCCAAAGCCCCCAAAATTCGAATTCCAAGCCCTAAATTCGAATCCAATTTCTCAAATTCGAACACAATCAAGCATCATAATGCATCAACAACATGAATTAATCAATCCATAACAAGAATCATCACTCCTTGTCAAAAATCCCCAAAATTCGAACCCTAACTCACGAAATCGAGCTGAAATTCGAACCAAATTTAACCAATATTTTCGAACCAAAAAGTCTGAAATAATCGACTCAAAACCAGCTTAAAAACGCCCCAAAAACATCAGAAAAATCGTACCAAAAACATACCAAAATCGCGTCCCAAAACTCGGATGAAATCCAGTTTTCGAACCCTACGCTTTTCTGGCAAATCCGAGCTCGATTCTCGACCAAACTTCAAATTGTTGGTATGTAAAGAAGCGCCTGGAAGAGACGATTCCAACGGCGGGTGGCACGCGCCGAACGGCGGCCGGACGGCGGCGGCCGAAGCACTTTTGTGCGCGGTGGTCAAAGGGGATCGGGAAAGGGGTGCGCGGGTGGAGAGAGAAATGAGGTGCTGAAATGGTTCCGATAATTGAAATCTCGGGTTCAACTGGTATTTATAGCAAAAATACCCCGAAATACTAATATCCCCACAAATACATCATGATTCATTAAAAATCATCTGTTTTCAAAAACTCTCTCTCTAACTCAAAAACCCCCTACCGGTGCCCACACCAAGCACCCGAGATTCCGAGTCATACTAAAAACCCAACTCACAGGTTTTCACCGAAATGAGAATACGATCTCAACCTCGGGATCCAACGATCCCAATTACTCAAATAGACGAGCCCAGAAGGCCCAACACCGCGATTAAACTCCATGTCGCCACGTAAAACAACTTTAGGGGTTATTAATACTCCGGGATTAACATCCCTAATCTCAGGTCATCACAATATCCCCCACTAAAAGAATTTCGTCCTCGAAATTAGCACCGGTGTATTACATAACACCCAGGCTACACAA
The DNA here is from genome assembly GCA_907163345.1 of Haberlea rhodopensis. NCBI lineage: Eukaryota > Viridiplantae > Streptophyta > Magnoliopsida > Lamiales > Gesneriaceae > Haberlea > Haberlea rhodopensis. Next base: position 309,653 of record CAJQUN010000032.1, on the reverse strand, counting down.
CAACATGAAGCCAGAACCTCGATTCTTGACCATAACAGAATCGTCTTAAAAACCTCGAGAATACTTACCTCACATCGAACTCTGAAACAGAGCGACATACCAAAACCAACATATCACTCAAGAGGCAAAACGTACCTCGATGTGGGTCATCCCAAAAGTCAGTCCCTCATGACTGCAAAACAACCGATACTTACGACTGTAGATCGGACAGTCATCCTTCGTTCTAATACAACCAGTAAGAACGCATCCTGAATGACACCTCAACCGTGAGAACGTTGACCTCGTGTCAATCTCTGGAGTGGAATAGACTTCCAAATCCATCATAACGTCAAAGAGCGTCAGCACCACTCAACGCTAATAATCCAAAAGTAGTTAGTCAACTGAAACTGCGAGGATTCGAATCGCTCCCGATTCCATCGTAGATATCATTCGAAGACATCTCTATCATGACTCACGATGTCTAACATACATCGTTACGAGGGAAACATTAGCATACCACGGTGTACACATACCAAACCTGGTTTCCACTTTCAAACCTCCTCCATCAAATGAGCAGTCGCATCATTGCAACTCAATTTGGGCAACTCACGGCCACAGATTCACACAAAAGACATCTCACAAGATGTCCACCTCCAGATATCCTAAGAATCACATCCTGATCATAAATAAACAATCGAGACTCCTCAGAGTTTCAAATTTGAAAGGACATGCAATAAACCCAATGCATCCCAAATACATGGATTCCCAGGCCAAAACAACGACGACTTGATGACTCTCTTGTTGGTACTTCAACATCATGAGCTGTCCCAGACAAGTCTCACAAAGATTTAAACATAAACATATATACGTTTCAGTGAGGCATACTCAACTTCAACTTCAAATGACGTGGTGACTACCAGAGCCCACCACAATCCACCTCGTATCACCTTACGATTTGCCAAACTTGGTTCCAACGAGCAGTATAACGGCTCTAGCAAGCCCATCATGGTGCTGCACACACGCGGCAGGCAAACTAGTCGCTGCCTCACTAGGTTTCACCTCAAACCTACCAATCAGATGGACGTTTCCGCATGGCATACCATACCATGGGAAGAAAAGTCAATAGAGTAGTGGGTCTTTACCCAACATTCCTCCAATGCTGACATACCCTGGACACTCCAATGTCCCCATGTACTTAACATAACCTGATCCTACCTCTTAGGACCCATCTTACACCCTCATGGTTGGTGTGACCATGTCTACCACATGTCATATCAATAGAAAGCGAGCAATTCCTCCACGATCACTCCTGTCGTCAAATTACATGGCCAAAAAGCCATTCCAACGGTACCACCACTCGTGATATGATCCCTCAAACAATTTCTGCGGTACAATCACATGTACAGTGCGTCCATCCATTCCTCGAGCAACCCGCTCGGTATAAGGGCCACGTTAATCGGTGACGCACACACCACCTTGTGCCCGACACTGGCACCCAAGGCATACAACTGAAAACGTATACTCAACGCATTGTTCATCGTAACGATGATGCATGTCTAATAAGACATCTCCTAAACCATCGTCATCGCCACCCCGTGACGACACATGCCCACTTCATGGCATCTAAGGTATCGTCAACTAGTGACGATGCATGTCAACAATGACATCTAAACAACCCAGTCAACTCGTGACGGTCCATGTACATCAACATATGTCATCCATCATCATGCTAGTAAAATAGTCATAATAAAACATGTATAACAACGCATGCCAGCTATAATAAAGCTAATAGAATAGCAATATCTCATACCTCATCGCTAACAAGATAGCGGCATACCTGTCTCCGTCGCTCAATAATAATACGTAATCAGCACCCATCGCTCGAAGGCGGCAAAATCCTGTGCTGAATATATAGCGGCACAGTCCATCGCTATAGAATTGACGGCATAATACCTCGTCATATAATAGGTGGCATAAAACCTCGCTATACACCTGAGCCTGAATCATTGTCTACATAACAGCGGAAAGAGGCATCGCTATCAACATATCTGGTGGCACTAATCATCGCCAATCCTCATAGAAGAATAAGTCATCGTAAATCCACATAATAGCGGAATGGGGCATCGCTATTAACATATCCGGCGGCATAAACCATCGCCAATCCTCATAGAAGAGTGAGTCATCGTAAAATAGCGGAATGAGGCATCGCTATCATCATATCCGGCGGCATCAATCATCGCCAATCCTCATAAAAGAATGAGTCATCGTACAATAGCGGAATGAGGCATCCTATCATCATAAACATCATCATAATCATCATATCATCTTTATTCATCATAAACATCATCATACACATCATATTCACATATATACTCACAACAAACTATGTTAATTAGAAATGGACTGTCCGGGTTCCATTATGACAGCGGCACAATTGGCCCCCTCGCTCGACATAACACATCGTATGATACCCATCGCTACGCCTTGATAGCAGATGTATCTCTTATTCAGCGGATGATACCCATCGCTACGCCTTGCTAGAGGATGTACCCCATCGCTCAGCGGATGATACCCATCGCTACACCTTGATAGCGGATGTACCCCATCGCTCATCAGCGGATGATACCCATCGCTACACCTTGATAGCGGATGTACCCCATCGCTCATCAGCTATGTGAGCGGCAAGACCTTCCTCGCTTGCCCATAATGACCACCGGACATTCTACCATTCTAAGTAACATAGTTAAACATACATTATCATCATATAAACATCATCATCTTATAGCATCATTATCTTAGAGATAAAACAGTAAATATACGAAATCATAGTTGAGTAAGCTTGTTGGTTATTCATTAACTTCTTTTCATTTTCCCTGGTTCATATTCATGCATATGGGTATCTTACCCTGTGTCATCTTACCGCCTTATAAACATCATATCATTCTATAAACATCATATTAACATCATCATTACTTATCATAGTCGTCATCGTAAACGTCATATCATCTTCATTTATCATAACATCATCGTAAGTATCTTGTCATCTTTATTCATTATAAAATCATCTTCATCGTGAACTTACTTATCATAACATCATCTTAAACATCTTATCATTTTTATTCATTATACACATCATCATGGCATCGTAAATTCTTATGCAATCATAGTATGATCATAATATAGGAGTATGGCATCTTACCATATGGGCATCTTACCCCGTGGCATCTTACCACATCATAACATCGTATCACATCATCATAAACTTACTTGTCATAAACATCGTCATCATAACATATTCGTCATAAACTTACTTATCAAAATCATCATAATCATCATCATCATAAACATCATAAATACTTATGCATTCAATGCATAGTCAGAGTTAGGAGTGTGTTACCGTCCGATGCCCGTACGCGTCTTACGTACCTTCCTTGCTTGGGCATTACATGAACAAACGCATTAGTATATTCAATAATAATTGAGACCATACCGAAGTATTCTACTGTCGGTTGTCTACCCAGTCTGTCCTCAGACAATACATCATATCTTTCTTTTCCCTGATTTTCTTCCAAAATCAGATTCCTTGGCACGTAGCATATAGAGTGTTAGACATCGCTATTAATGCCATCCTATCGTGTTCCACACGATTCCTGCAACCACAATGGTTAGCAATACCACTTTTCATAACATAAAAGCACATAAACAATTAGTCATGTCGTATAACATTAAGGCCATCATGCATAAATATGTGCTATCAATAACTTCCTAGGCCCTCAACAGTCCCAATGAGCAACCACTGCTCTGATACCACTAATGTAAGGACCCCATATACTTAACCCTTGATTAGTGTATTAATCATTATGTGTGGCACATGCTTTCAATAAAATTATTCGGGAAACTCAGATGATACTTTACCATTGAATGGCAATTACAAAGTTTTCTTTAACATACAGTGTTATAAGCTCATCATCCTAACAACAACAGACTCACAGGGTTCGCCCATTACACCACTTTTTACATTGTGGACTTTTATAAAAATTTGGGCAGAGTCTCCCCATAAATAGAGCTATCCCGAAATAAAAGCACAACGCATAACATAATTCCCGGCCAGGGAAGACATAAAACTCATCAGAAAACAGCAATATCAAGTAAATTCCCAGCCAGGGAAGACACCACACATATGACAACCAAAGTGGGTTTCAACACCCACAGAACATACTAACGACTCTCATATCATTTAGCAATTCTACCTCTAATTGCATGCAACATAGAATGAAAGAGAGAAAGGCTCATGCCTTTATATACAACGCATATACAAGTAATCTTGCTCACATGCGAGCATCATGAATATGTATATAACCCTCATGGGTATATAAGTACTCTATACGATACCGTGCTCCATCAAGCCCTGGTACCACGATCCTGGGAGTACATCCAATCAACAGCTCGAGCTCATCTCCAAAGCCATCGATGTACCTGTTCACCTGCCCCAACAGAGACAGCCCCCAACGGGGTGAGCATACCAATTCCACAATTTCATAATCATAATGACATAATACATAATGTACGAAAATGTAAATATTGTGGAACATATGTGATACTTCCTGGATGGTATCATCCTCATCATAGCGTACCCCTGTAATAATCCTGTTCTCAAAACAGATAAATCATCAAATCCTGAATATGCAGTTAATCATCATATTGGTTAACCCTGGCCAGTTTCAATTTAACAACATTTCATAACATCTTTCTTTATCTAGCAATTATCATAATTCTAGATATCATATTGAGATTTTCCTTAACTTCCGATACTAGTTAATCACTTCTCTGATTAACTACGTCTCTGTTCTTATTCATTACCAATAGGGAATAAAATACAGATATCCTAGATATCTAATCAAATACCACCTTTTTCATTTCTTACTTCAAGTAGCATCATACTATCGGTGTTTGCTCCGTAGCAACCACACCCCATCATTTGCTCGCTTCATAGCGGCACTAAGCATTTCACCATGTGAATCAACATAACGTAATCAAGTCCCGGTACCATCATAGTAACACATCTCATGTATTTTAAATCATGCATCATACTTGCAAAAACATCATTTAAACTATGCTCGTACGCTAAACGTACCTTAAATCCTCGAAGTCCGAGCCAAACCTTGCTCGAGTTCCATGCCCTGAGGAACGATGTGCTAACACGATAAATAATTCACAATTATTTACGAACATGCAACCCATGCTCAAGCACATCCATAACCCTCAAAATATTGTCGACACACGACAATTAAACATCTAAAAGACCCGGGGCAGGGTACATGCAGGGAGGGAAAACGAATGCAACATATCGAAAAATTGCTCAAGAACACCTTCAATAATTCGAACCCAACCAACACAAATCAAACCTAAATAATCACCATAATTCATCTAACACATGAATTAATCAATTAACAACAACAATAATCGCCTCACATGCCAAACCCCCAAAATTCGAATTCCAAGCCCTAAATTCGAATCCAATTTCTCAAATTCGAACACAATCAAGCATCATAATGCATCAACAACATGAATTAATCAATCCATAACAAGAATCATCACTCCTTGTCAAAAATCCCCAAAATTCGAACCCTAACTCACGAAATCGAGCTGAAATTCGAACCAAATTTAACCAATATTTTCGAACCAAAAAGTCTGAAATAATCGACTCAAAACCAGCTTAAAAACGCCCCAAAAACATCAGAAAAATCGTACCAAAAACATACCAAAATCGCGTCCCAAAAATCGGATGAAATCCAGTTTTCTAACCCTACGCTTTTCTGGCAAATCCGAGCTCGATTCTCGACCAAACTTCAAATTGTTGGTATGTAAAGAAGCGCCTGGAAGAGACGATTCCAACGGCGGGTGGCACGCGCCGAACGGCGGCCGGACGGCGGCGGCCGAAGCACTTTTGTGCGCGGTGGTCAAAGGGGATCGGGAAAGGGGCGCGCGGGTGGAGAGAGAAATGAGGTGCTGAAATGGTTCCGATAATTGAAATCTCGGGTTCAACTGGTATTTATAGCAAAAATACCCCGAAATACTAATATCCCCACAAATACATCATGATTCATTAAAAATCATCTGTTTTCAAAAACTCTCTCTCTAACTCAAAAACCCCCTACCGGTGCCCACACCAAGCACCCGAGATTCCGAGTCATACTAAAAACCCAACTCACAGGTTTTCACCGAAATGAGAATACGATCTCAACCTCGGGATCCAACGATCCCAATTACTCAAATAGACGAGCCCAGAAGGCCCAACACCGCGATTAAACTCCATGTCGCCACGTAAAACAACTTTAGGGGTTATTAATACTCCGGGATTAACATCCCTAATCTCAGGTCATCACATAGGATCTTCTGACCGTTGTATATCAACGGTCAAGATCTCCTGACCGTTGCAACAGGTGAACCGACGGTTAACCGCCGGTTCACCCCATAATATATTTTTTTTAAAAAAAAATGAACGGCCAGGATCTCCTGACCGTTGCAACAGGATGAACCGTCGGTTTGTAACCGGCGGTTAATCGCCGGTTCGACGGTAAAAATTATTTTTTTTTATAATTCGATGGCTAGGATTATTTGACCGTTATAGATCGACAGCTAGAATTAAGTGACCGTTATATTTTATGCTTATAAATATCCTCCACACCCATTTCATTTTTCATCAATCTTAACACAACTCTAAGTTTTCGATACATCATTTACTTGTATTATTTTCGAATTACTCAATGGAAGGTCCTAGTGATCCACGTAAAGGCAAAGGCAAAGGCAAAGGCAAAGGCAAAGGCAAGATGACATATCCCGAAAGGGCCGAACCCGATGTTGATATTGATATTGATGATATTGAATTCACCGACGATGATCCTTTTGCTACACATGATACCCAAGAAAGTGCGCATTCAAAGGTAAGATCTATGCCTCCACTTAAATCATCGATTTTTACTAAACATTTTGAGAATGTGACTCTTCCATCCGGAGAGATGCGCGCCAAATGCAAATATGGTACCAGTACGTATAAGTTTCAAAGTGGTGGTGGCTATGGATGTTTTAAGTGTCATATCGAAACAAAGCATCCAGTGGAGTTTGGTAATGATTCTCTCAAACTCAACTGTCTAGATTTCATTCCTCGGGTGAAGGTACCGACTCTCCACTTTTCAAATACACTGATGCACAATTAAGAGAATCGGTGGCAAAATTTATCTCTGTAGAACATCTTTCTTTTAGTATTGCATCTAGATTTGGTTTTGAAGATCTGTGTCACGAATCTCTACACGAACACTTAAAAAATTAGTTCGTCAACAAAAGAAAGAATTAGTTACATTATTTAGTAATTTGACGAATAAAGTTTCTATATGCTCTGATATTTGGAGTGATCATTGGCAAACTAATTCGTACATGGGTATTACTTGTCATTGGATAGATAATTCATGGTCAATTCAAAAAAGGTTGATTGCATATCGAGTGTTCAATGAATCACACACCGCACAAAATATTTCTCAACTGATTTGTGTAATTTTATAAGAATACGGTTTAACTTCCAAAGTTTTTTCTGTGTCATTTGATAATGCTAGTTCGAACATATTGAGTATTGAAGATCTTAAACGTGTTTGTCAACCTGCTATTGGTGGTTTATTTTTCCACATTCGATGTATTTGCCATATTTTGAACTTATGTGTGCAAGATGGATTAAGATCGTTAGATAATCAGATTCGACCAATTAAAATGGCATTATCTTATTTGTGGTCCCATCCGGTTTGATGAAACAATGGGGTAAGTTTTGTAATGTTCATGGCATGCGACCTAGAAAATTTCCACGAGATATACCCACACGTTGGGACTCAACATTTAAATTGCTAAATGACTCATATGAATATAGAGAGTTATTGTGTTCATTTTTTGCACAACATGGTGGAAACTCTAATATTTATGTATTTTCGCACCAATGGAATGTATGTAAAAGTATCTGTGAAATGTTGAAGGTATTTTATGATGCAACTGAACATTTATCTGGAGTTTATTATCATACATCTCATTTAGTTTTGATGAACTGTTGTAATGTGGCACTTACGTTAAATGAAAATTTCTCTAATTATATGTTAACCTCTTCTGTGGTAGCAATGAAGGTTAAATGGGAAAAATATTTTTATAATATTCCTGAACTGTTTCTAGTTGCTTTTGCTTTAGATCCTCGACTTAAATTGGATGTTTTGCATGAAATGTTAGTGATGTATTACGAGGCATTATCCCCCCGGATGATATTTCCCCAATTGATTCTTGTATGGTAGTAAATCGTGTTAGAAATTATTTTCATGACATTTATAGAGAATATAGTTTAAAATATGGTGTACAAGAAAATGAATCACAACTACAAGTTAGTGCTCAAAGTCATTCTAGTGATATTAAACTCACCAAAGCACAACTTTTGTTAAAAGAACGCACTAAACGCCCCAGATGATCATCAAGTTCAAGTCAGGAATTTGATAATTATTTTACGACTTCTTTTGATTTCAGTGAAGCAGATAACGAGCAACAATTTGATATATTGCGGTGGTGGTCACAAAAGACACAAATTTTCCCGATTTTATCAATCATAGCAAAGGAAATCTTAGCTTGCCCCGTGTCAACTGTTGCTGTGGAACAAGCTTTTAGCGCAGGGGGAAATATTTTGGATGTAAGACGATCAAAAATGAGTCCAGATTATTTAGAGGCCCAAGCACTAATGGACGATTGGACGAGGGCGGCAAAAAGAAAACAAGGAATGGAATCAAGCTCGAACCAAGATGAATTTGATACCGAAGGAACTACTATTACGGGGACAGGTAACGGAAGTGATTGAGCTACGCCACTTCCAAAGGTAAGAGAACTACGTGGGCTTTGATTCCTCTACACCCTAAGAGGATACGTAGGCAACTTAAAAAGTTCAAGCCCTCCCCTCCCCTTACATTTCCTTTGTTTTTTTTTATAGTAATTTTTAAATTATTTTAAATAAAATTTTACTTTTTTTAATTTAAAAATATAAGGGTCGAACCGTAACCGGTGGTTAACCGCAACCGTAACCGAAACCGTAACCGACAGTTCACGAACCGTAACCAAAACCGTCTACGAAGGTTAAGGTTAAGGGTCGAGCTCTTACGAACCGTCGAACCGGTGGTTCCGAACCGTCAACCGGCGGTTCACGAACCGTGGTCATGTCTAGTGATAGCGGCCCCTCTGTTTTTTTAAAAAAAATTAAAATTTTTTGAAAAAAATTTAGGCGGCCCCCAGTCCTAAGAACGACCAGTATATGTTGAGTGACCGCCTGAGGATCAGGCGACCGTTGTCAAATTGAGGGGCCGCTACCTGTTATAGCGGCCCCTCTTTTTTAAAAAAATTTAAAATTTTAATTAAAGTTTTTTTAAAAAAATTGAGTTGGAGGCGGCCACTCATTTTTAATATTATAAAAAATGATCCTCATATCATCGAGTATGAATTATTATTTCTATTTTTGCTGTTGAATGATGATATATTGGTTGTCGTAACGAGCGACATGTTATTCTTATTATTATTGTGATTGTGTAACTGATGTTGAGGCTCGTTGAAATGAGCAGGGACGGACGCAGGATTTCCGAGAAGAGTGGCAAAAAAAAAATATTTTTTATAAGTTTACAATAGTTAAATAATATATTAATTAATTATCTATTATTAATTTAATAAATAATAGTTATATTTTGATTTATATGAAATTTAGTTTTGTTTTATTTTATATGTAATATTTATAAAATTATATATTTTATATAAAAATGAGTGTCAAATTATTGTTTGCATCCCCTTAAAAATTATCTAGATATATATAATCGGACAAAAAATTTTGTTGTTAAATTTCACATACAACGTCAATACGGGTAGATTGACTAAGAGTGAAAATGGTTGATAATCACTACAATTAATTCAAAAACGTTCGAAATTAAAATTTCGGAAGCTATTCTATTTTTCCCAAAACCTCGAAATATACTTGTATTGACCCGATTTAGGCCCTACTTATAAACCAACTAAATATGATTGATCTTAAAAAGTAGGTATGTTAGTTTATTTATGTATTAATCTAAAATGTATTGTATTGTATTATTGTGTGGCCTATAGATGAGGCTTAAACTGGGTATATAGAAGTATTTTCCGCCCCCACCACATGCCAACCTATTTGCATGTTTCCCTCTTAGGGTCTATATATGTGCCTCAACTTATATAAAATATATATTTTTTGCCCCTCTTCTCGAAAATCCTGTGTCTGTCCCTGCTCGTTTCTTCGAGCCTCAACATCTGTTAAAAATCAACAATAACAATAATAATAAGAATAACATGTCGGTCATTTCAATGTCTCTCAACATCATCGTTCATTCAAAACCACCAGTATATCATCATTCAACAGCAACAATAAAAATAATAATACATGCTCGATGATATAAGGATCAATTATATTAATAATAATATATTATTAATTATTTAAAATTATTATAAATTAATATTATTATATTTTATATATTATTATAAATTATATTATTATATTTTATATATTATAAGTAATATAATATACATTAAATTAATAATAATATAATTAATTAATATATTATAATACATATTTTTATAATATTAAAAATTGGTGGCCGCCTCAAACTCAATTTTTTTAAAAAAAATTCAATTAAAAATTTAATTTTTTTAAAAAAAGAGGGGCCGCTATAACAGGTAGCGGCCCCTCAATTTGACAAAGGTCGCCTGATCCTCAGGCGGTCACTCAACATATACTGGTCGTTCTTCGGAGTGGGGGTTTGGGGTATTTTTGTAAGGATTTTAAAAGTGCGGTATTTTTGAATAAAATTTTTGAATTATTTTTAATAAAAAACCCTGTTTGTGTGTATATCGGGTACCCGAAAATATTCTGGTACCAAATATACTACCCAAACACCAACCCGAAAAAAATAGAGAAAATTACATATAGGTACCACTTTACAAAACATCTTTCAACTAAATCTACCAAAAATTCTTCTTTTCAAATAAACACCTTTTTTTGAAAAACTTCTTTCAAATAAGTCCAATTTTTGAAACCTAATCTAAAAAGTCCATTCGTTTTACTTAAATACCCCTGAATCAGTTCCCCTCCTCCACCAGCTTGATGTAACTACCTAGACGCCATTGTTCCATATTTACTGTCGCCGCCAGAAGGCGGAGGGAGGGTTGTTGCCGCTGTCGCAGATGTGAGTGTCCACGTCGTGATCATCGTTGCATTTTTCATTACGTGTAAATTATTAAGAAACTGTAGATGGAATTACCATTCATATTTTCATGTCATTCCGCTTTTGTGAATTATCCAGTATGCTCAATAGTGCATACATGATATTAATAGATTTAAAAGTTTCATTTTTGGGATCTCAAATCATTAGTGGGTTGTGGAAGTGAATTTCAAATTCTTACCAATATTAACAGATTTGTTTCCCAAATTAATTAAAAAATTGAATAGATTGCGTACGCCTGAACATTACTCATTTCAACTTCTTGGATCTGAACAAATAACTCTTTGTTCTTCAGAATTTATCAACTTATTGGACGCCATAATCAGGAATTTTCTAAAATTATGACATGGAAATTAATGGGATTTACTTGTTTTACGCGATCATGCAATTGAGTACGAGTATATTGACGTGATAATAGATGTTGAGGGACTATTAATCGACATAGATTTTCGATCGGAGTTCGAGACTCATATGGTGCATGTGAGTCATGTGGTGCATGTAATTTACATACACCACACGAGACTAACAAGGAATTACATTGCGGTGCATATAATTTACATGCACCGATAGACTATTGGTGCATGTGAATTACATGCACCGGTAGACTCAACATTTGAATTGGTTATCAAATTACATAATAATTGAGTTTCATACAGTAAGTGTTAAAGACGATCACAAATAACACTTAAAAATTAAGACACGTATGGGTAATATATTATCATTTGAAAAATAATATACTTTTGTTACGAGATTATTTAATAATTTATCATATATTATATACTCATCCATAATAAAAAATTAATTACTAAAATAATATATTGTATCCTTAATTTGTTATATAAGATCAACTGTAAAAATTATAGAATGAAAAATTAATTCACATTTTTATGATTTGATCATTGTTATTTCGTAATTAGATAAAAAAACATAATATATTAGTGCATCACTGCCTATCGGTGCATGTAACTTACATGCAACGATAGATTTTAATAAGTCGATGAATGTGAATTACATGCACCGCTGAGTCTATTGGTGCATGTAAATTACATGCATAGACTTATACTATATTTAACCAAAAACATAGTCTTTTTATATATACTTTTGAATATGGAACATTTTTTCCTCAATAATGTTTTTTAATTTAATTGCAAACTGAAATAGAGAAGGCTCATGATGTGAAATAGCAAACTGAATAAGAAAGCAACACCTAAGTCTAAAGGTACATGTAAGTTACATGCACCACTGGGTCTATCGGTGCATGTAAATTTTAACTTACATGCACCGATAGACTCGTGAGCTGTTGGTGCATGTAAATTACATTGCACCACTGAAACTATCGGTGCATGTAAATTACATGCACCGATAGACTCATGAGCTGTCGGTGCATGTAAATTACATGCACCAATGGTTTCAATGTCATTACCTTCTCAAAATTTGCATTCAAACAATTAATCGAACATCTCAAATACATTATAGTTTTGAGTTTTACATTAAAAATCTACAAGGAATCATTACAATAAATTGAAATTCATAATAAATATAAAATTTTCATTCAAACAATTGATCGAACATCTCAAATACATTATAGTTTTACGTTTCACTCTAAAAATCTACAAACAGACATTACAAAAAAAATGAAATTAATAAGAAATATAAAACAATATCAACACCAAATAGATGATAAACAGAAGAAGGAGATGATTTTGTCTTCTTGCACAACCGTTTTGTTTTCGTTTCTTCGCGACCAGTGCACGCAGCTCTGACGCCATGGAAGGAGCGATAACTTCCGACAACTGGCGTTAGTGGTTGGGACATGTGGCTGGTGTGAGGGTTTGGAGACTAGGGTTTTGAGGTTGAAGGAGGTGACCAGGAAGACAGAAGACTATTTTGGTCATTTTGACCAAAATTGGGCCTAGTTGAAAGAATTTTTTTTGGGGTGACTGGGCCGAAAAATCTTTTACCTAATGGTACCGCCCCGAAATTTTCCCAAAAAAATACCAGAACCTGATATTTTTATAATTCCCTACCCAATCGAGTAATACCAGGCCGGGTCTGGTCAGATACCCGATACACGATTTTATTTTTTTGCCCACCCTTAGTTACAATCAATTATAAATACAATTCATTGATAATATAAGATCATTACAAAGAAAGCTCAAGCCAACTACACAAAGTTTCAAACTACCACCACAAAAGCATCGATTAATGTAAACAAAGTACAACTTCTAACAATTGCAAAAAAACAATACAACCAAACACACCGTACAAAGTTGCGCTTTTTTTAAACAAAATTTCAAAAATAAAGTTGTTTACACAAAAATTCTAATTTTGGCTCATTTTGGACCACCAATAGCTCTATAATATCAAATTTCTAATTAAAAAAACACACCATCCGCTATTGTATACAAAAATTCAAATATATATATTTTTTAAATTATTTGTAAATTTCGATTTATTTATTTGAAATTAAGACCATTACTCCTAATCACATCTAAATCTTCTAATCCTACTATTTTCTCTCTTTTCATAATATTATTGCTTCCTTATTTCGTATATAGCATGTATCAAGGTACAATGAAATGTTGTATGTGAAAACAAGAAAATTTTTGACACTTGAAGTTTTGCCTCAACGGTGTCACCCTTCCCAAATGGTCACGGTCTCTACAAATAGCTCTTGGACGAGCCTTGTAAATTAAATAAATCTACCTCCCCATGATTAAAAAAAAAATGAATTTTCAATGCATTTTTTGTAAAATTGGTTTTAAAATAAACCAATTTTTTTTTATCAAAATTTTGAACCAACCAATTTTTTTGTGTTAGTTTTGTAATTATTTTTAAAATTCACAATATTTATTTAAATTAACCAGATTCTTTTCTTCATTTATTCACGCTGATTTTCTCAAAATCTATATAGCTAGACGCTAGTGCACGTGTACTGACTATTGACATAATTTTTATTTTATTTTGATATCATTAATACAATTAAACATGATAATTTAATTCTTCATGTATGATATAATAAAATATTTAACTTAAATGCATTGATTTCGAGTTCTAAATCTTAACTATTATATTAACATTTTTAACAGATTTTAAATTTACTCTTGAAATTCAAACTTCAAATACTTCCTCAAAATAGGTCCACAAAATTTAGATTCATATATAATAAACATAGTATATTTTTGAGTGATGTAATTTTTTCATTTCATATGAGTAGGAAATAATCTGACATAAATTCAAAATTTTGATGATACGATATTTAAACTAAGTATAAAGATTTACATATGAATTTAAATTTTGAAAAAATTAGAATAAGACTTACTGTTTTTTAGAAATTACATAAAATATGATTTTTGTTTTCTAAAAAAACGATGATAGCATATACTCGACGGGACATTCTTATATGAACCGGGTTCTGTCATACACCAACACGTATACAGACATGTACATATATAGTGTTGGTTTTTGGGAACCCAAATAACTTGGTTTTGATGTTAACAAAATTTGCTATTGTATTGCCAGCAAATTTCATTAAGTGTACAGTGGATATATCATGATTAGGAGCTTGATGAATTACAATAATCAAGCTGAAATAATCAAGACGGAATCCTGGCAGAGCTGATTGTTTCGATCATATCTCATTGTTCAATCATCCAAATAACGTGCTTTGAAAGAGGTTGAACAACCAACTCAAATTACTAAAAGTAATATTTCAGAACAGATTGGCTAGTTCGAAAGTTATCAAGGAGAAAAGACGTCTGGAAAATCAAGCTAATTCTCGCTGAAACAACAAACATTTACAACAGGCGAATATCAGTCAGATGGCCATGACTCTTAGCTTGCTTATCTAAACGGGGTGATTCATTATGCTTTAGAAAGTTAAGAGAAAGATCTACAAGTATTCTTCAGGATTCTAATGCTGAACTGGAGTGTAAGATGGTCAAAAGGTGTATGCAAGTTACTGGTCTTCTCGTATTTCGAGCAGCCTGATCTCATACGAACTCGGGATTGAGTGATTTTTTATTCTCTAGAAAGCCAAGACAAAGAGCACAACTTTCATATTCACCACAGAAGTCAATGAATCAAGAGTTACAAGCAACAAATCATTGAAAATTTATAAAGCCGATTTGATCAAACTGATTTGACCAAGCTGGTCTACACCAAGCTAATCTGTCCGAGATGAGCCGACCATACTGAATTATACCGAACTGGTCTGTCAATATTTCAGTTCGGTCTGAATTATCAAGATGAAATATGAAACTAGCCCAGAACCAAAATATGACTGTTGCAATGTTGGGAACCGGACATAATCTTTTTCCAACAAGCATATTCTTATATCTAACGTTTAAATCATTATTGGAGGTTATAAATACAAGTCCTGGAAGCTCAAAGTTGCTTTAAGATCAATCCAAGAGAGATCAAAACAAGCCCAGTTGTGATTCAAAATGGGTAGCCTACAAAGATAGACAAGCTTAGATGAGAGCAAGCCTAGATTCGTAAACACATCCTGTGATGTCCCCGAAATGATTATGTGCAATTGAACATTAATTATGTTATGTGAGGATTATGGTGTTAATTTATTGGTGTTGATTTAATAATAATGGGAAATGCTTAGTCATGCGGTGGACATGACCTAATAATGCATTTCAGGGTGCATGTGATCTATGTTGGGAATTTGAGTTATGACATGATTATTTGGGATGGGTGTTGGTTGTTTTTGGTAAAGCATGTTTAATTGGAATTTTGATGTATTTTATTGAATAAATGTTATAAAATATCATGTGAGGATATTATAATACATCATGCTAAATACCGGGACACAGTTAATTCATTTAGCATGTTTCAGCCACACATTAACCACTACCACTCATTAAATCACCCCAACCCCTACCCATTTCTGCAGATTTAGCCTTGCCCATACCCCCACTTGACTCCCCCACACTCAACCCTCATCACTTGGTAGCCTCTCCCCTCCTCCACCCATTTTTTGCCCAGCTTGAGCTCAACAAAGAGGAGAGGAAGTTTTGCTTCCATATTGCTTCAAACCTTGCAAAAAGTTGGAGCAAAAAGGGGTGAGGAACCATATCATGTGTTGGTGTATCTTTTGGTTGAGTTAGATAATGTGTTGAGTACAAATGGCATGTATGGTAGTATTCTTGATGGAATTTGTTATTGTGTAGCTTCATGGTAGTATAATGGAGTATTTTTGCATGTTAATTTGTTGGGGTATAATGGTTTATGGTGTGTTTTATGGTAGCTTTTGGATGGTGCTCGAAAATGGTGTTGGTTCGCGATTACAGACATTGGCGATCGATCGGCGCATTTTTCCAATCGATCGCGAACCAGAGTACGAGGCAGAGACATTTGGTGATCGATCGCGAGATTTGAGCGATCGATTGGCGAAGTCAGCGATCGATGTATTGCTTCAGCGATCGATCGCGGAATGTAGAATTTTGGGCATTGAGGCAGTAGCATCTCACGATCGATCGGGGCCCATTGGCGATCGATCGCGAGAAGCCAAAACTTGTGTTTTTAATTATTTATTGTGGGATTTTTGGTATTGGGCTATTATTGGCATCTAATTGGTTTGTGTGATTGTGTAGAACCATCCCAGGTGGCAACACATCCAAGGAAGTAAAGTCCTACCACATCCTACTTTTGGAAAGGTACGTAGAAGACGTACGGGCACCCAACGGTAACATGTAATTTATATACGCATTGGGATATGCATTGTGGATGCAAGTGTATATTGAATTGTGCATTATGGATGCAAATACATGTTGATCTATGCATTATGATTGCATATGTATATGTTGATTGATTGGTGCACATCCCATGAGTCATGGTTATATTAGAGTGATGATTTTAATGCTTTGCCGCTGTCACTTGAAGCGATGATAGAATACTTGCCGCTGTCATATTATAGCGAGAAATAAATATTTGCCGCCAAATGTTGAAGCGAGGGTTTTGCCGCATGTCGCATTTGAGCTAGGTTATTCAATGCCGCTAATATGTCGAAGCGAGGGGTTGGTGCCGCTGTCATGACATGCGAGGTGCATTAAAAATACACTGTTATAACAGACTAGGGATTGGTATTGGTGATATGTCATGACATTTATGAAACCATTGAATAATCCATTGATTATACTCATGAGTTATTATACAGGGACAACCAAAAAGGGGGCGTTTAAAATGCAATTGGGAAACAGGAAGTGTTTTGTATTTACGGTTTCTGCATTTACGCTTTTTAATCATGCTACGCTTAATATGGATTATTATATGCTCATGATTTGGGGGTTGTCCTTGTAGGTACATTTTGGCATAAAGGGGGCTAAGGTCGGGTTGACGCAGTGAGCTAGCATGGAGCGCTTTTGATATAGAAGCTGAGATTCTTTTGTATAGTTTCTACTCTAGGAGTAGTGTAAATCTATAGGATTTAACATTCATTTTGTTAGGAATGTAATTAATCCATTTGGAAGTAATTATCTTGGCATGTAATCCTTAAAGATCAAGGCCTCAACACGAAATTTTTATACTCTGATAATACACTTTAGCTCTACTTATGTCTTCATTTCACACTTAAGGATCTAGGGTCCTTACACATCCTTGATGTATCAGATCCATTTAATGATCATTTGTGCCATCTTAATGCACTCTAACCATTTTAATAATGAGCTTGAATATATGAGTAAATTATAACTATGAGACTTGTTGTCTACATTGAGTCTTTGCATATTAGACATTAAAGAATATGTGAGATGAGTTGCTAGGAGTTCTAGTTGGATGGGGAATGACCAGCTAGATCGGTTTGTAAAAAGAGTTGTATTAATCAAAGTCATCTAGTGGAATCATTCCATGAGGTTGAAGAAAGGGAGATGTAGAAGGGTTAGACCACCTTCGAACTTTCATAAACAAATGCTTGTATATTTACTTTACTGCATAGTTGTAGCATTTCAAGTGTTTGATAAAATGTATCAACCAAACTGTTTTTACATATATCACTTGCATACCTTTAAAATGATTTTCAAATGGTTAATCGGTTTTCGAGCGGGTTTGTAAGACTGTGATGTCCAGAATAATTAATAATCTTTCATTTGATGTAATTACTTGAATTTACAATATTAATTAAAGTAATGGGAGGAGATAATATTTAAATTGTGGAAATTTAATAAAGTGTTGGTCTTACCTTCTCTCGTTCCTCTCCTCCATCTCGCTCTTCACTCTTTTTCCCCTTTCCTCTCGACCGAATCACATAGCAAGAGGAGCAACGCGTTCCATGGTTATCCTTAGAAATTTCAGCTGGTTTTTGAATGTAAGACTTTTATTTTTTCACGACGCTGCTCGTTTCCCTGAAATGTTTCGGTTTAGCTCGATCTTGGCCTCGGTTTTAAGGAAATGATGCTTTTGAGTTTTTGAAACCTTCTGAAATGGATTTTAATGTTTGAGTATTGTTTTAGCTTGGTTAAATCATGTATTGGAGGGTTGTATAGTTTTGTTCATATTGCCTCTTGTTGGATCGAATTGTTGCTGCGGTTGAAGGAGTTTGGCTATCGATTTTGCTTCCCTGATGCCCGTAGGCTTAACTTCATGCTTAGTCGCTTATTACCTCGTTGGGTTTGGGTTTTGGCTTGACTAATCACAAGTTCGAGGGTTTAATAAGCTTTGCAATTTCAATTTTAGTTGAGCCGATTTTTGTTGCAATTTTGGGGATTTTGATATCAATCTCTTTAGGCTTTGGTGCTCATGAGTTTTGTTCATGTTTAGGCAATTTTTAACTCATTGGGCACACATTATCACAAGTTAAATGTTGACACGGATGTTTGGCAGCATCTTGTTTTGTTCCCTGTTATGTTTATCGATAATTGATGTTGTATATGCATGAATTAGTGAACTTAAATGTGTATATGTGCTGTATATACAAGATTATGTGCATTTAAATGTGTGTAGATGTTGTATATGCTAGTGCAGATACATTTAAGCTAATATATGTGATGAATGCTCAAGTGTAGGTATATACGTATAGAATGTTACGTCGTTGCTTTGGAAGTAAGGTGGGTTCGATTATCATATGATAAATATACACTAATGCATTGAATTGTATAAGTTTTTCATATGTGGGTGAGTAAAGGGTTTCAAGTAGAGTGCAATAATGTTGGGTAAAACCTTCGAACTGGATAGATGATGATATGATAAAGTAGTATGAAATTACATATTTAAAGTGAAGAATCGTATCATTGAAAAATTGAGTATTTAAATGACAATTGTATGAAATAATTGCATGGTTTCTCAAGTGTAGTGTTGATTGTCTTGATTTTGTAACAAAGTTCATAATATTGAGTGTTGAACTAAGATATTGAATAGAAATTGGAAATACAAGAACAATATCGATTAAATTGTAAATGAGCTAATATCGAATGATGATTTTGATATAGATTCTACAAGATTCTTCGATGTCGGAATAGCTTGATCTGAATATCGAATATAAGGTACGTGGTGACGTACGAGCAGGTATACCCAGTACATATATATTCATGAATACATGTATTGTTGAATGTGATGTTTAAGATTAAGTATTTGAGCATGAGAATTGAGTTTAATACACGTGGAATGGTGGATACGTAGATGTACGTGATCCCGGTATACGAGTTGAATATTGATGCATTTGGCATGATCGATATGAGAAATGGTTGAGAATGAGATTAATTGACAGGCAGAATTGTCTTCGATATGAGATTCATTATGATTGAGCATAAAGGATGAATTGTGATTATATTGAATTTACTGCATTGATGAGTATCATGTTTTGAACGATGATACTGAACTTGATGTTTATGAAAGTGTATAAGATTGAAACAGGAACAGTTCGTGATGGCTATGCTGGTTCGGAATTGTACAGGGAGTATATTTTATAGATTTTCAATAACCTTAATTGTTGCATTACAATTTCTTATATTGATGCGCGAATAATTATTGAGTTGGAGTATGCTCATCCTGTGTGGGTGCTGTTTCTGTTGAAACAGGTACGACTTTGAATTTGGAAGTGAGTGCAAGCTACTGAGTGACAATACTTCCAGAAGCGTGATCCCAGTATTGGTATGAAGTAATGTGATGTATGCAAATAGATATGCATTCCTTTATTTAATGCTCGTCTGTGAGCATCATGGATATGTATTTATGGTTTGTATAAATATCTCGAAGTCCTCCCCATATTTTGGTGTTCGGTGCAATTTATTTTGGGGATATATGGTGTATTATGAATTGAGTAGATAAATGATGTATTATGTAGCTATTGTGATTATGGGGATTGGATATATTGCCTCTTTGATATTTTTGGGAAGTCAAGTTTACGGGGAGACTCTGCCCAAATTTTTATAAGTCATGGGGTATATCTGAAGCATTTAGTGATTCTTTTAAAGAATGAAATGAAATTTTTACATACACAAATGACGTCATAATTGTATTATTGACGTATTGGAATGTTGGAGCCTTACATTAGTGGTATCAGAGCAGTGGTTGCTCTTTTGGGCTGTTGAGGGCCTATGGATGTGTTGATAGGAATGTATAAGCACATAGTTTACGCATGGCTGCGTTTTGTGTCAGTATGCCATGATATATATACTCGTATGTGCATGATATAATATGAGGTAATTGGAATTTGTATTATTGCTAATCATTGTGGATCGTATGAAATACGAAGAACGTGATATTGAGAGATTACAGATGATGGCAATGAACATACGCACTAAGGGTTGTATGGTTGAAAAATGCTATCGGCCACTAACTGATTTAAATTGCATATCATTGATTTAACTATTGTGATAGTAATGATGTGACGCTGGTGAGCGACAAATGGTATGCCATAGATGGTATTAATTTAATACTGTGATTGAAGAAAGAATAAATGAATGTTGTTGCGCCTTAAAACGCTACAACTCATTCCTCTATTTTAAATAAAATTATCTATTTTTGTTTTGATGATTACAAAACCTATGATTTTTGTACTAATGATTTGTGTTGAGTATACATCATACGTTATGATCAAATCTAGCATATTGAAGAAGTGTTGAAATGCCAAGTGAAAATAATTTTTTGTTCAAGCGGATCGCTCCAGGCGATGAGTGTCATCGCGCCAAGCGATGGGTGCCAGGAGGGGCATCGCCACGCCCATCGACAGAGGCGATGGCTAGGCGAGCATGCTACCAAGATCACTCCAGGCGATGATGATCATCGCCCCAGGCGATGGCAACCATTCGAGACTTCGCCCCGCACATCGACTGAAGCGATGCCGAGGACCGCGCGCATGGATAGATCGTCCGAGGCGATGGCTGGAACGCCTGAGGCGATTGCTGGAATGCTTGAGGCGATGGCTTGTTCGTTTGAGGCGATCCAGATTTTTAGCTACGGCATTTATTTTCGGTGGTGATCGCCTGAGGCGATCCACACAACGCCTGAGGCGATCTGAGCAATTTCGTGACCGTTGGAAGGCGGCGATGGTGATCCCCCGAGGCGATGTCCAAGCGATCTGGGAGTAATTCAAGCCTTAAGTGTAGCAACGACTAGTAGGAGCCTTGGGGGCTCTCTACACTATAAATATAGATGTTTTGGAGCATTTTGAAGACAAGAAACAAGAGTATAAACTACAAGAAAGTTGTGTGCAATCAAAATCATTCTAGCATTGAAAACTTCATACATTTGTGTTGTATTGGAGCTTGTAATTTATTTCTTGTGTGTGATCTTTTGATTCTTCGTATTTGGTACACCGTGAAGGTGTTATTTGATTATTGTAAAGGTCCTCCAACACCGACGCAAGTTGGAAAATTGTATAAGTCGCCGACAAGTGAAGTTGGTGCAAGGTTGTGGCTATCCTTGGAGCCCTTAAGGCCAAGAAGAATTTGTTCTAGTGGAACCTCGGTTGGACGTTTTCTAGCCAGGAATAGGTTGGACGTTTTCTAGCCAGGAATAGGAGACGTAGGCGATTCATCGCCGAACTTCTATAAAAAATTCTCGTGTTCTTTATTGCTTTATTTATATTACGCATTTACATTATTTTATTATATTGTTTATTGTTCGATTGACAACTAGTCTTTCGCAGCGCAACCTCGATTTTTGCAAATTCATTTTAAAACGCTAAAGTAGCTAATGAACCTCATTCAGCCCCCCCCCCCCCCCCCCCCCCCCCCTCTTAGGTTCCAACAAGTGGTATCAGAGCCATTTGATTTTTGTTTTAAATCAAAAAATTTTATGGCTAATCCAGCAAATGAGTTTGCTCAAGGTCAATCGACCAATCGTCCTACGCTCTTCATGGGAATAACTACGGATATTGGAAGAATAGAATTTCTCTATATATTCAATCCGTAGATTATGACCTATGGAAGATTATTGTGAAAGGTCCACATATTCCGTTGAAGGGAGTTGGGGGAATGAATGTTCCCCAAGAAATGGACGATTTTACAATGGCGATATGATCTTAATTTCGCAAAATGCTAAAGCTATTAATATTTTGCATTGTGCTTCAGATATGAACGAGTATAACAGGAATTCGATGTGCTTAACCGCCAAGGAGATTTGGGACAAACTTCAAATTTGTCATAAAGGAACCAATCAAGTGAAAGAGACAAAGATTGATCTATTGCAACTCAAGTATGAGACCTTCGAGATGGAGTCCGGAGAAAACGTTGATTTTATGTTTAGAAGGCTCACCCAAATCATCAATGAGCTTGCCCAACTTTGAGAGAAGTGTGATGCTCGGGAATTATTGATGTTAATCCCGGAGTGATAATGATCCTTTATGGATTTTAATTTTAGCAGTTATGAATTAATTGAGGTATTGGGACTCCCGGGATTTTAAATCCGATATTTGGAGTCGTTGGATCCAAGGGATGAGATTGTATTCTCATCGTGGTGATAACCTTGGAATTTGGTTTGTGGTGGGATCTGGGGTCCGTAGTACTTTGTACTGGGGCTGGTATTGGAATTTGAGTTGGAGAGATAATTATTGAAAACATATGATTTTTAATGAATCATGATGTATTTGTGGAGGTATTGGTATTTCAGAGTTTTGGTACTATATATACCAAGTGGACTCGGTGTTCGATCATTTGGATCTCTTTTCTCTCACTCTCACCAACGCTCCCCCCCCCCCCCCCATTTCCCCAACCCTTCTCTCCTTCCTCCCTTGAGCAAAAATCGTTGGAGGCTCAACTTGGGAGCCGGATTTCTCGAAGATAATAAGGTATTGTCCTTCCCCTCGCATTTATCTTCGATTTGATAGTGGCATTGTAGGTTATGGTTGAGTTTTGAGTTGGGGTTAAGAAATTGGTTTTTAAAGATTTTGGGTTGTTGTGTTTTTGGGTTGATTTATAGCCCCTTGTTAAAGATTTACGTTGTATGGGGTGTGAGCTTTGTTGTTGGGGTAGATTTTGCAAGAAAAACGCCATTTTTGGCTGTTACAGGTCGAGGTGATCGATCCCTAAGGCGGGGCGATCGATCGCCGCGACGTTGATGAAATTTTCAGGAAGATGAACAGTGAGGCGATCGACCGCCTCAAAGGAAGCGATCGATCGCCATGAGGCAGTAGCCAAAACACTGAGAGGCGACTGAGCCTGGAAATGAAGCGATCGATCGCCTATGCCATTTGCGAGGCGATCGATCGCCTGGCTGAAGCGATCGATCGCCAGTGCCAGTTTTTGGGATTTAATTTCGTGTTGAGTTTTCGATGCATACTTCGCCCGCGATCTTTTAAAATAGTTAATCGTCATGGATGACGATATAATTGGGGTTTGTGAACGTGCTTGGGCCCGTGGTTGCATGCTTATGTTTGATTGTGAGTTATTTATGTGTTAACACATAATTCATCGGGTCGCGGGACTCAGGCAAGATTGGACTCGAACTACGGAATTATAAGGTGCGTATGACGTACGGGCATAGCCCTTTATTATAATTACAATTGTTGAGTGCATGGTACACTGTATTGCAAAAATGTATATGGAAATGCATGGTATGTGGTATTAGCAATAAACGCATATTGAAATGCATGGTTTATGGTAATTGCTACAAATGAATTTATATATGCATTGGGAATTATATTGTAGGACCCCAACGTCCCAACACGTCAATAATGCATTTATAACGTCGTATGAGTATAAAAGAATTTCATTCTTTAAAAGAATCATTACATACTTCACATATTCTCCATGACATAAATAATACTCAGCAATAAGACTCAAGATTCACCCATTATCATCACCATTGCACCACTTTTACATTATGGGTTTTTATAAAAATTTGGGCAGAGTCTCCCCATAAATTGAGTTATCCCAAAATAAAACACATCACAAAATAACTCACAGCCAGGGAAAAACACAATACTTAAAAGAAACCAAAACCCTAAGTAAGTTCCCAGCCAGGGAAAACACCATACTAAGAAGACATCAAAAGTGGGCTTCAACACCCTTATACAGTCCATATACATGCTTCCAGTTGCTCACATACGAGCAACAAATAAATGAATACCAATCTAACTGAATAAATAGCGTATACTATTTACCCACACTCATATACGCTTCTAGAAGCGGCATGATCCAACAAAGCTCGAACCAATACCCCAAAATAACTTAGTACCTGTTGTACCTGTTTCAACAGAAACAGCCCCCACACGGGTGAGCATACCCCATCGCAATACTCATACTCATAACAATGCTTAATGGTTATCATGAGATCATAATATCACAATTAAGATTATTGAAATCTATAAAATGTACTCCCTGTGAAGTTCTGAATCTGTATAGCTTCCATACAATGTTCCTGTTTCAAGCTTACATGCTTTCATAACATCAAGTTTAGTATCCTCGCTGAAAATATGATACTCAACCACACAATGAATTCAATACAACAATAATCTATTATTTATGCTCAATCATAAATAATTCCATGTCAATGCAGTTTTGTCTATCAATCTATCTCACTCAACACTTTCTCATACCGGTCATGCCAAAGGCATCCATACCCAACTCCATATCTGGACAACGTACATTTACGTGTCCACCATACCACATATATCAAACTCAATTCACATAATACCCAACTCCCAATCCGGACAACGTACATTTACGTGTCCCCATACCACATATATCAAACTCATTTCACATATTCGTTCTCTTATATTCAGTCATCACAATTATTCACATATATGAATACTGGAATATGAAATAATTCATATTATACCTGCTCGTACGTCACCACGTACCTTATAGTCGACAACATGAGCAAGCTATCATCAACGTCCGAAGTCTCGTGTAGTGTCTATATCGAATATCAATTCAATATTAGCACATATTCAAGCAATTAATATCATTTATATACTTTTCAACTTCAATTCAATATAATTTCTTCAATAACTTTGTACTTGCACATCCAACAAAATACCATCTATCATATAGATTTGTCATACCCTCCATTATAGCAATCATATATATACTCAGTATAATTTCACCATTATAATCAACCTCATTTATCATTCCCCGTATACTACACAAACAAACCAATTATCCTTCATTCATTCGAGTTATTACTAACTCAAGTATGTCATATTTACATTTCTAAGGTTTAAATAACATTAATCAATTGTTCAAGAATTCCTCAAAATATTACAAGATGTAATTCTTCCCTCAAAACAACAATAAAAATTCGATCAACAAGTAGACTAATTCGATTCCTTCATGCAATTTAAATTGATCCACTTCACTAGCCTATTTTAATTCATTTCAGTAGCATGATTTTCAATTCAAATAATAAGCACAAACTCGACTACATGCAGTACGATTTTTGTCCAAATAGCAATTCAATTTGACCAACAACATCAGCAAGATCTCAATTAAAATAGCAAGATTTTTTGAGCCCAAAACCATAAAATTTTCGAACCAAAATAACTGATATCGAATGAAGATTCAGCAACTAAACAGAAATATTTTCGAACATTGACAGTAAGGTTTTTTGAACATTATGGCAAGGTTTCAAACTTGAGTTTGTAGCATGATTTCAGCCTCAAACCAACACAAATTTCAACCCAAGAGCAATATAACTTTCAGTCCCAACACAGTACAAATTTCGACCACATACAGCAGGCAAAAGGATCGAACCAGCAGCTCTAAAATGGGGTGCAAGAAAATCGAACCAGCTGACCTCAAGCATAACAATGCATTCTTTTCTTACAGCTTTACACAGACAAACACAAAGCAAAACCATCTATGGTACATGCTATAGCTCACGCAGCAGCACACACAGAACACACACACACACATACAGCAGCAGGGAAATGGATCGAAGAGTGCAAAATTCCCAAATAAAGATTTAACTCATGTTAGAACACAACCCATGGAATAAAAATCATTTAACAATAATCAAACACCCCTTCCCTTATGCAGTAGCAAAGCACGATCGAACCCATCACTTGAACCTCAAGAAAATTCGAACCAACATAAACAAATCCACAATAAGAAGAACGATTAGGGTGTAAGAAGAGTATCCTAATACGGACCTGAACGAAAATCACGACTGGAACGAGGCTGGAATCGGCTCTTGCAACCGGGAGGGAAACGGCGTGAAGGAGGAGGGAAAAATGGGGAAGAAAAATCAATTTTTTTGGGTGAGGAGAAGAAGGAGAGTGTGTGTGTTATATTTAATCCACCCTAAAATAATTTACACCACACAAATCTATTTCTAGCCCCTTACTAATTTCATTTTTAAATTCCCAACTTCAAATAATAAAACTATTATTAATACTAGTCTCCTTGAGTTTAATTAGCACTATAAATTCAATCCCGAAATCAGTTATCCCAACTCCGTTTCAAAATCCGATACCCAAGAATTAAATCCCGACATATCATATAAACATCATAATTAAATCCAATAAAAATTATTAATTATTTCCGGACATCACAATTCTCCCCAACAATTAAAACATCTCAAGTTTTGCATTTAAAGTCTCCAGCTCAAATAATAAGATTAGTATGAGTCCCCCAAACATTTAAATTATGCTAAAGTTCCATCTATGCCCAAATAATTCGGCCCGAACCAATACACGAGGCCCAAAATTTAAATCAAGTAAATTATCCCATAATTTACCATTTACACAATTAAATATAAGCAGAATAAACTGTGCATTACATATATGGTGCCGCTTTTGAGCGAGCAATGATTGGGATGTTGTCGCCTTTGAGCGAACATCGGTTATGACGCCACTGCTGTTGAGCATGCGTAAGAATGAAATGCCGCTATTGTAGAGCGAGAAACGAAATAGAACTATGGAACCATAAGTGAGATATATGGAATACATGTAATCATTGTTTAATGATTTGATATTATTGATTATGATATCGGTATGTGGCAATGGATTTGTTAATCAATGTAATGATTAACTGGCATTTGATGGTTTCAGTTATTTTGAGAACAGTGACAATACAAGGAATCCCGGATGAGGATGATACCATCCAGGGAGCATCTTTATATTTCATAGCATTTACATTTTTGTAAATTATGAATGGTATTATTGTGATTATCGGTTTGGTGGTATTGGTATGCTCACCCCGTATGGGGGCTGTCTCTGTTGGGGCAGGTGATTAGGCACATCGATGGCTTTGGAGTTGAACTCAAGCTATGGAATGGAGGTGCGTCCAGAGATCGAAGTACCAGTGACGGCATTGAGCACCGTATTTTATACATTTGATACACACATACCTATTTGATGCTCGCATGTGAGCACTCTTATGTGTATATAGTATGTATAAAAAGGCAAAGGCCTTTCTCTCTTCATTTGTGAGTTGCATTCAATTATTAATTGAATTACTAATTGAACTGAGAACATGTTAGTGTATTATAATGGTGCATGATATGTATGTGGACTTGGTTGGGAAAAATTAGACATTATATGGGATAATGTAAATAATTTTATTATTGGCATGAACTGCTATGATGACAAGAGGTTTTTCCCCTACATGTATGATTGCATGCACTAAATGCTCGGATTAATACACTAATAAAGGGTTAAACGCACGGGGGTCCTTATATTGGAGTGATGGTATCAGAGCAGCAGTTTGCTCTTTGGGGCTGTTGAGGGCTTAGGAACACGTTAATGGGAACGAGAAGCACATACTTATGCATGATGGTAGTTAGTGTTGTATGACACAACTATTTTGCTTATGTGCGTTTATGATATGTGATCATAGTGGAATAATTATATGTCATGACATCTATGGAACCATAATATAATCTGTTGATTATGATCGTGAGTTGTGGCACAGGGACAAGTACTTTGTACTCATGGTTTATGCATTTACTCATTATAATCATATTGTGGTAAATATGGATTATTATATGCTCGTGGTGGGAATTGTTCCTGTAGGGACGCTATGACGTGAAGGGCTAAGGCAAGGGCTGAAAGAAACGAAATGGTAACCTGCATTTTATATACATCATGGATTATGCATTGTGGTTGCATGTATATTGGAGTGATGATTTTAATGCTTTTCAAACCTCCTAGAAAGAATTATTTTTGTATCCATCCATGATTCATTCGTTCTATGCAAATCTTGAATTGTTTCAGGGAGATGGTGAATTAACTATCAAAACCATTGTTTGCAATCGCCCCATTGAATTCACAAGTACCGAATTGGGGAACATTTTCGCATTCCTTCGGAGGGTCCAGCTAAATTTGCTCTAGCTACTTGGCCTAATGATGGGGTATGCGATCCTGCCCAAGCCTTGTATCTCATTTTTGGCGGCTCTCCCCAATATCCAAATCAATCTTTCCTCATGAACCAAATTCCTACGGTCTACCAAGTATTACACAAGATAGTGATCACCTCGATGATCCCTCGGGATGGTGATCGTCTTAGATTGAAATTCTCTGATGTATACTTGATGTATTACATCATTACCATGACCCCTTCAATCTACGAAGATTCATTGTCCAAATCTTTAAGAACACAGCCCATAATCCCAAAAAGGTCGTTCTTCCTTTCGGGCGTGTCTTAACCAAGATTTTTCTTCACTTTAATCTTCATTTCAATGACAATGAAAAAATTCCTATCAAGCCTAAGGACACCTTCAATCTTAGGTGTTATCCTTTTTAACAAAATTTCTTGGAATCCTTTCACTTCTTGTTGGGTTCATGATCCGGGGAACTTGCTCTCTGCTTTCAATCCTAAAGATCACCCATCATTACCCATTGATAGGATGACTAGTGCTCAAAGACTCCACTTTCCGTTCTTGATTGAACCAAACCAATAGGAGCAACCCATTCCACATCAATCTCCCTCAACCTTTGATGACATGATGAATATTGGGGCGGATATTCCGGCTCCTGATAGTCATCAAACACATTCTTCATTTGAATTCAATCAAGATGCCTTTGCATTCTTCACGTCTCAATTCCAAACCCTTCGTGATGATATGAACTCTCAATTTCAATCCTTGAGAGTAGATGTAAATTCTCAATTCCAATCACTTCGAGATGATGTTGCGTCTCTTCGGGCTTATCAAGACTCTTCTAGAGAAGATTTGTCATATTTACGACATGAGGTGGACGCTCTTCGATCTCAGTTTTCCAGTGCCCACATGGACGAGGATCCTAACGGGAATGACGATGATGGTGGCATGGATTGAGTTGTATAAGTTTTTTTTAGTGTTTTTTTTTCTAGATTTTATCATTTTGGAATTGTTTGTAAGGATTAAATTGTTTAAATGATGTTGGACTAGTTTATTGTATATGTTGAATGGATATTTAGTTGGCATTGTGTTGCTTGATGGCTTTATGGTTTATTCAATTTATAAAAGAAACTCTGTCCAATTTTCTTAAAATTCTTTACCTTTTTTATTCTCACAAAAAGGGGGAGAATGAATCTGTAAACTTGATTGTTGGAATGTTATTTGCGATTGTTGGAATTCTATTTGCAACCTGTTATTTTTTACAACTTGTGCCGCTTTCTTAAAAGGTGATAAAAATGCACATTGAAACATTGTTTATCATTGCATTCATTAAGGGGGAGTATAAACACATTGCATCCATCAAGGGAGAGTTTAAACTCTCTATGCATTGCATTGTTATAAGTTTATATTTCTTTCAAGTTTACCAGGTTTTGTGATCATCAAAAAGGGGGAGATTGTTGCGCCTTAAAACGCTACAACTCTCATTCCTCTATTTTAAATAAAATTAATTATTTTTGTTTTGATGATTACAAAACCTATGATTTTTGTACTAATGATTTGTGTTGAGTATACAGCATAAGTTATGATCAAATTAAGCATATTGAAGAAGTGTTGAAATGCCAAGTGAAAATAATTTTTTGTTCAAGCGGATCGCTCCAGGCGATGAGTGTCATCGCCCCAGGAGATGGGTGCCAGGCTGGGCATCGTCACGCCCATTGACAGAGGCGATGGCTAGGCGAGCATGCTACCAAGATCGCCCCAGGCGATGGCAACCATTCGAGACTTCGCCCGCACATCGACTAAAGCGATGCCGAGGACCGCGTGCATGGATAGGTCGCCCGAGGCGATGGCTGGAACGTCTGAGGCAATTGCTGGAACGCTTGAGGCGATGGCTTGTTCATTTGAGGCGATCCAGATTTTTAGCTACGTCATTTATTTTTGGTGATGATCGCCTGAAGCGATCCACACAACGCCTGAGGCGATCTAAGTAATTTCGTGACCGTTGGAACGCGGCGATGGTGATCGCCCGAGGTGATGTCCAAGGCGATCTGGGAGTGATTCAAGCCTTAAGTGTAGCAACGGCTTGTAGGAGCCTTGGGGGCTCTCTACACTATAAATATGGATGTTTTGGAGCATTTTGAAGACAAGAAACAAGAGTATAAACTACAAGAAAGTTGAGTGCAATCAAAATCATTCTAGCATTGCAAACTTCATAAATTTGTGTTGTATTGGAGCTTGTAATTTATTTCTTGTGTGTGATCTTTTGATTCTTCATGTTGGTACACCATGAAGGTATTATTTGATTATTGTAAAGGTCCTCCAACACCGACGCAAGTTGGAAAATTGTATAAGTCACCGACAAGTAAAGTTGTTGCAAGGTTGTGGCTATCCTTGGAGCCCTTAAGGCCAAGAAGAAGTTGTTCTAGTGGAACCTCGGTTGGACGTTTTCTAGCCAGGAAGAGGAGACGTAGGTGATTCATCGCCGAATTTCTATAACAAATTCTCGTGTTCTTTATTGCTTTATTTATATTACGCATTTACATTATTTTTTATATTGTTTATTGTTCGATTGACAACTAGTCTTCCGCAGCGCAACCTCGATTTTTGCAAATTCATTTTAAAACGCTAAAATAGTCAAGGAACCTCATTCACCCCCCCCCCCCCCCCCCCATCTTAGGTTCCAACAAATGTTAATAGAAATTGTATGCACGTTGTATATGTATACAGTGCTAAGAAATCTGATTTTTGTAGGAAAATCAGAAGATGGGAAATGAGATAGGTTGTCTGAGGGCAGGAAATGATGGACACTACTGTGTTTTGATATGTGGCAACAAACGAAGTGATGGCCGGGTATGGTTACATTGTTATAATAAGAATGCATGTATATTTGAAATTATGCAAATTTGCAGTAATATATGTGTATAGGTATGTTTGGGTATTCCGTGTTGTTATATTCAAGCGAGGAATAGGATACTTGCCGCTGTCATATTGAAAGCGATGGAAATACAATACTTGCCGCTGTCATGTCAAAGCGATGATTATGCAAATGTCATGTCGAAGCGAGGGATATTGTGAATGCCGCTATATGTAGAAGCGAGGGGTATCAAAATACCGCTGTTATAACAAGACCGGAATCGTTGTGTCGGATATTTGGATATTGATTTGTGTCATGACAAGTAAATGAATTGTAGAATTGAACACTTACCTTATAATCTAATGATTATGTATATGAGTTGTGGAACATGGGAATAAAATTATGAATCTTGTAATGCTGTTGTTGAGTGTGCGTGGTGATATTATGAATTGATCATTGATAAGTAAATGTGAAAGGACAAAGTACTGCATACGATGCGAGTCACCTCTTGAGTCCGAAAGGAGCAAAGTGCTACATGTGATGTGAGTGACCTCTTGAGTCTAAAAGGAACAAAGTATTACATATGATGTGAGTCACCTCTTGAGTCCGAAAGGAGCAAAGTGTTAGGAATCCGATCAAGCAATAAGCAGCGGAAATAAAAACTGGATTCCTACCTAGGACCTATACAAAGTAATCATATCCAGATTGAATAGAATCATACCCTTGTAGCGTGTTTGAAGCAGATTCCACTTTGCAACACCACGAGTCACGAACAAAGATTTGCACATTTGTCTCTACGGTATCCACACGATCAAATCGAAAGGGACGTTAAAGAACAAGTTGCTAGACTTGTTCTTAAACCGAAACAAAGACACACACGGTTCACAACCGATAAACGGCGGTCGGATGATCAACCAAGGCGGCGGCGGTGGCCGATGGTTCTCGGATGAGAAGGGCGACCGAATGCCTTTTTGGGTGGCTACTAGGTTTTAGAAAAATTAAAACTTAATTATCTCAAACCCTTGTTAGCTTATTATATCTAATATTAGATTTAATTAAAGGCTTTCAAAAAGTCCTCATTGTCCCAAACCCAACATCTTAATTAAATCCATATATCTAATATTTTTAACTAAGACTCTTCTTAATTAATTAATTCATCCAATGAATTTTATCTCCCTTTATCGATTTAATCTTTTGTGCGACCCGATAGGATCTTGCAATGTTGGCAGTGACATAAAATTAGATTTTATGTCACAAGCAATGAGCGGTATCTAGCAACACATCAAGGCTACCCAAATTACAAGAATGTCATTGACTCGACATAACTTATGGACTGTGATAATATTAACCATGTAACTTAATCCCTTTGTCCAATGTGTTTAGATTGAACACGAGTCATGGATTTTTCATACTCGTATATTCAATCTTTTATTTCTTGATCCCCAAGTTGAACTAGAATAAACGAATAAGCTCGATATCACATATCGACTTATTCGAGCATGGCCATGCATTTTAGTCTCACTTGATCAAGGGCCCAAACACTTCTCCTGTTATATAGGAGGGACAAATCCTATCTCGATCAATCAACATCCCTCTACATAATTCGTAGTGTATCCAATATCTATGAACAATTCATCAATCAAAACATACTAGTCTCAATGCATTATCATTATCCCGATTCATGATAATACTTGAGTAGGGACAATCTTTAAGAACAATATAATATTTTCTAAGGACATTAACTTATATATTAATTCATATTACACAGATACTCGAATAACATATAATAATGAATTGCCATTAATAAAACCATAATACATTGTATGTCATAAACAATCATATAATGAGTTGTCTT
Organism: Haberlea rhodopensis; assembly: GCA_907163345.1. Lineage (NCBI taxonomy): Eukaryota > Viridiplantae > Streptophyta > Magnoliopsida > Lamiales > Gesneriaceae > Haberlea > Haberlea rhodopensis. The sequence continues at coordinate 275,959 of CAJQUN010000032.1, read as the reverse complement.
AGGGCATATCCCAACAAATCTCCCACTTGCACTAAGACCAATCAGACATATACTTAATGCCTAGAGATCTAGTATGACGATCATGCTTCTGCTCTGACAGTGGCTTCGTCAGTGGGTCAGATACATTATCATCAGTTGGTACTTTGCATATTTTTACATCTCCTCTTTCAACGATTTCTCGAATGAAATGAAAGCGCCGAAGTATGTGCTTGGATCTTTGGTGAGATCTAGGTTCCTTAGCCAATGCAATGGCTCCATTGTTGTCACAATAGAGTTCAATCGGATCTAGTATGCTAGGCATCACCCCAAGTTCATAAATGAACTTCTTTATCCAAACAGCTTCCTTTGATGCATCTGAGGCAGCAATGTATTCAGCTTCAGTTGTAGAATCGGCTACTGTCTCTTGCTTTGAACTCTTCCAGCTCACAGCACCTCCATTTAGGCAAAACACATATCCTGATTGCGATCGGAAATTATCTTTGTCGGTTTGGAAGCTTGCATCAGTGTAACCCATTACATTGAGCTCTTCCTCACCTCCATAAATCAAGAATGTCTCCTTAGTTCTTCTCAAGTACTTCAGGATATTCTTGACAGCAATCCAGTGACATTCACCTGGATCGACCTGATATCTGCTCTTCAGCTCAGAGCATACGAGACATCGGGACGAGTACATATCATGGCATACATGATAGATCCAATAGCTGACGCATATGGAATCTTACTCATGCGTTGTCTCTCATCTGGTGTTGAAGGACACTGATCATTTGAGAGATGTATTCCATGTGTCATAGGCATGAATCCTTTCTTTAATTCTTGCATGCTAAACCGTTTTAGCACTTTGTCTATGTATAAACTTTGACTTAGGCCAAGTAATCTTCTTGATCAATCTCTATAGATCTTGATACCTAATACATAGGTGGCTTCACCCAAGTCTTTCATAGAAAAACAATTCCCTAGCCAAATCTTTACAGATTGTAAGGCAGGGATATCATTCCCAATGAGAAGTATGTCATCTACATACAACACTAGGAAGATAATTATGCTCCCACTGACCTTCTTGTAAACACAAGGTTCATCTACGTTTTTGATGAAACCAAACTCTTTGACTGCATCATCAAAACGAAGATTCCAACTCTGAGAAGCTTGCTTCAATCCGTAAATGGATCGTTGTAGCTTGCATATCTTTGCAGCATCCTTTGGATCGACAAAACGCTCGGGTTGTGTCATGTACACATCCTCATGTAAATTTCCATTAAGGAAAGCTGTTTTGACATCCATCTGCCAGATTTCATAATCATGAAATGCAGTTATTGCAAGTAAGATCCTAATGGATTTAACCATGGAAACTGGTGAAAAAGTTTCATCATAGTCAATACCATGAATTTGTTTGAAACCTTTAGCAACCAGTTGACCTTTAAAGGTTTGTACATTACCATCCATGTCGGTCTTTTTCTTGAAAATCCAATTGCACCCTATGGGTCTTACCCCTTCAGGCGGGTCAACCAAAGTCCATACTTGGTTTGCATACATGGATTCCATCTCAGATTTCATGGCCTCTTGCCATTTCTCAGAATCAGGGCCATTATAGCTTCTTGATAAGATGACGGCTCATCCTCATCAATAAGTAGTAAGTGACCTTGTTGAGTCACAAGAAATCCATATCTTTGTGGCTCACGGTGTTCTCTTACAGACCTACGCTGGGCTTGTGTCTCTTGAGCAGGCACTTCATCCACAACAACTTGTGGTGTCTGCTCTGTTTCCATCTCAAAATCATGTTCAATGTTTCTTGTGGTTGAACTTCACTAAGTTCTATTTGTCTCCCACTGGTTCTTCTCGAAATAAATTCTCTTTCAAGAAAGACACCAGTCCAACCAACAACTACTTTGTTCTCGGTGGGATAATAGAAATAGTATCCTTTCGTTTCCTTAGGATACCCCACAAATAAACACTTATCAGATTTGGGTCCAAGTTTATTGGAGGCGTGGCATCTCACGTAAGCCTCACAACGCCAAATCTTTATAAAAGACGTACTAGGACGTTTCCTAGTCCATATCTCATATGGTGTCTTTTCAACTGATTTAGATGGAACACGGTTCGGTATGCATATTGTTGTTTCTAAAGCATGTCCCCAAATGGAAATCGGAAGATCTGCATGACTCATCATTGATCGAACCATGTCCAACAAAGTTCGATTCCTCCTTTTGATACGCCATTCCATTGTGGAGTACACGGAGGTGTGAGTTGTGGGACTATCTCACACTCCTTTAGATAGTCATGAAACTCTTGGCTTAGGTATTCTCCTCCTCGATCTGATCGGAGGATTTTGATACTTTTGCCAAGTTGGTTTTGTACTTCATTCTTGAAATCTTTGAACTTTTCAAAGGTTTCATGTTTATGTTCATTAGGTACACATACCCATATCTGCTGAAGTCATCAGTAAATGTAACGAAGTATTGAAAACCACCTCTAGCTTGTGTGCTTATTGGTCCACATACATCACTATGTATGGGACTCGATAAATCATTTATCCTTTCAACATGTCCCTTAAAGGGGCTTTAGTCATCTTTCCCATTAAACAAGATTCACATGTTTCATATGATTCAAAATCAAATGAATCTAATACTCCATCCTTATGAAGTTTTGATATGCAATTATCGTTTATATGGCCCAAGCGACAATGCCAGAGATAAGTTGGATTAGAATCATTATTCTTAATCCTTTTAGTATTTATGTTATAACAGGCATATCAAGATTTAATACATAAAGACCATTAATCAATTGTGCACTAGCATAAAACATATCATTCAAATAAATGAAGCAACACTTGTCCTTTATAATAAATGAAAACTCAACCTTGTCCAAACAAGAAATTGAAATAATGTTTCTCGTGATAGAAGGCACAAAATAACAGTCTTTTAAATCCAATAATAAATCAGAAGGTAAAGTTAAAGTGTAATCTCATATAGCTAATGCAGCAACTCTTGCTCCATTTCCCACTAGGAGATCAACCTCGCCTTTCGCCAATATCCTACTCCTTTTGAGATCCTGCACATTAACACAAATGTCAGAACCACATTCAGTATCTAATACACATGATGAAGAAGTAGATAAATAGACGTCTATAACAAAAATACCTAAATTGGAAGTCATACTTCCCGTTGTCTTCCTAAGATCCTCCAGATATACTTTGCGTTCCTCTTCCAATGTCCGGTCTCACCGCAATGGAAACAGTTCCCTTCCTTAGCCACTCCTCCCTTTGGCTTGAGTGCAGAAGCTTGAGGCTTAGAGTTAACAAAGACTTTCTTGTTCTTCTTAAAGCCCTTTGCTTTAGCCTTTCCTTTGGTCTTATTCACGATAAGAACATTAGTGGGCTTAGGTTTCTTGTTGTTAGCTTCTAAGGTTCTCAGCATACCAAGCAACTGTGGTAGAATCTTTTCGATTTCAATCATATTGTAACTCAAGACAATTGACTGTAGCTATCACGCAACGATTGCAAGATTACGTCAGTGGCCAACTCTTGGTCCAATGGAAAACCCAGCTTCTCAAGATTCTCATGTACCCAATCATCTTCAGTACATGAGTTCCAACAAGGCTTCCTTCTACCATCCTGCACTGGAATAACGCTTTAGAGACGTCATACCTCTCTTGTCTTGCTTGTTGTTGGTAGAGTTGCTTTAAGTGCTTGATCACATCGAACGCCTCCATTTCCTCATGTTGCTTCTGAAGCTCAGAGTTCATGGTGGCAAGCATAAGGCAACCAACATCAAGTGCGTCATTTTGATGCTTCTTGTAAGCATCCTTATCGGCTTTAGCGGCCGTCACGGGAGGTTCCTCAGCAGGTAAGGGTTCCTCTAGGACATATTGTTTTTTCTCTTGTTTGAGGACAATCCTCAAATTCCTATACAATCTAGGAATTAGTCACATTCAGTTTGTCCTTCTCAAGGACCGATCACAATGATAGTGTGCTAGTTACGTTGTTTGATGCCATGGATATCTACAATATCAATATGCAAAATAACTTTATGATTTAATCATTTAATAAGGTCTTATATTAAATGACACTCCCACTATTTTGTTTAAAATTATCAACCCTCGAAACCTTAGTCGGCTAAGATCCATATTTCACCTAATCCTGAGTTTGCTTTGGCTAATCACCCAAGACTCGGTTATTTAGGTAGACAACTGTGATATCCCCGAAATGATTATGTGGGTAATCATATAATTAAAGGTTGTTAATTGTGAACCTATGTGCCAAAGGCGTATTTTATGTGGGAGTGATTTATTTAATTGATGATGTGGTTTAGGGAGCATGTTAGGTGTTTTTAATTATTGTGTTGATGTGGTAAAATAATAAAATATCAAGGAGTGATATTTTTATACATCGTATGAAATACCGGGACACAATTAAACACCACAAAACCACCCTACATGCAACCACCCCACCCCCACTTGACTCAACCCACGCCCCTCCCTTGTTTTCTGGAAAGCAGAATTGACTAAGTATGCTACTTTGGACTTAGATATTTTCATATTGTCTCCTCCAAAAAGCTTCCTTCTTTTCCCTTCCTTTTGTCTGCAACTTGGACGGTTTCCAGGAGGAAAGTGATCGGATTTCAAGCATCCTTTCATATAGAAAATCGAAGGGCAAAAGTGGTGAGGAGTCACATGTTCTTCCCAGTTTTTAAATTCCTAAGCATGCTTGTTCTTTGTAGCAGATTTGGCATGCTAGTTTAGGGTTTAAAGAAATATTGTTATGAATACTTTTATGTGATGTTTATGAGGCTCTCTGTAATTTTCCTTGAGCATGTTGCATGTTTTATGTAGAGGATTAAAGCATGTGAAGTTTAGTGTTCGAAAATCTGGGTAAGGAATATGCCCTGTTTTTCTGGAAAATTATGGTTTGGGAGTGATTTTGAGGAGGTGATATCATGCACGTTAGCTTAGGTTTTTGGTAAACCTTTGATGTGAAAATATGCATGGTAGTTTTGTGAAGCCCTTGGCATGTTTGTTCGAGCATGCTTTATGTTATATGTGGTAGATATTATAGCATGAAGTGAAGTACTCAAAAATCTGGAAATGTATATGTTGCCCTGTTTCCGGAAAAGTTGGTTGAGTACTTATGTAAATGGTTGACGTTTATGCATGCGGGCTTGTGTTTGGGGTGTAAATTTGGTATGAATACACTCGGAGTAGTGTATTGTAATTGCTAGCATAATTGTTCAAACATGTGGTGTATGTTATATGCTAGATCGAAGGGTATGATTATAGGTGTTCGAGAATTCTGGGTTGGTATTTCTCGAACAGGGCATCTCGATCGATCGACATTTCTTCTCGATCGATCGAGCGAGGCAGAATCTTGGTTCTGATTTTAGGCGTCTTCTCGATCGATCGGGAAGAGGGGCCGATCGATCGAGAGACCCAGAATGTTGAAAAATATAAATTGTTATATTTTGTTAAAGTTTTGATATTGGATTATAATGAGGTGCCTAATATTGTGTTGTGTGGCTATGTAGAACCATCACAGGTGCCATCACAACCGAGGAGATAAAGTTGATTGACTCCTCTATCTTTTGGAAAGGTACGTAAGCGACGTACGGGCATCCCAACGGTAACATGTACTTATGTTTGTCTGTGTGACACATGATGAATGCAATGTGATGCATTAAGGTTATGATACATGTTATTATGCATTGTGTTGCATATTATGCATTGTTGTTGCATATTGTGATGTGGAATAAAGTGGTGTATTCCACGAGTCAGGGCGATCACAGTTAAGGTTTTAATGCTTATGTTTTACCGCTGAAAATGTGGAGCGGGAGGGGGGAGGCTCGCTTGCACATGGAGGCGAGGTATACCATACTGAGCGAGGAAGAGATACCGCTAGTATGAAGAAGCGAGTATGCGATACCGCTTGTTTTGAGATTATGAAAGCATTAAAATAACTGATGATGACTGACTCAAGAAAAAAAAAGAGGAAATGTCATGACATTCATTTGTAAAGCCATACATTCATATAATGTGTTTTATTATGAATTATGGTACAGGGACAACCAATGGGCGTTATAAATGCAGGAAATACAGGAAGTGCTTGTGTTTAGGATTGTGCATTTATGCCTTACTTTCATATTATGTTGAATATGAATTGTTTATGCTCACGTGTTGGGGGTTGTCTTTGTAGGTGCTTTTGTTGACGAGAACCAGGGTCGGGGTTGAAATGCTGAGCTGTAAGGAGTGCTACAGGATTAGCATGTTAGAGAAAATTTTGTATAGCTTCTACTGAGTAGAGTAAGACTATAATATAGTGCCTTAGTAGGAATTATGTTATTCCTTTTTGAAACATTTTGGTACTGTAATCTCTAAAGCTCAGGTTAATCAACACGATACGTTACTCTGACATATTCACATGAATGTTTAGTTTTCTAAATTGCACCTTAGTAACTTGATGTGATAACGGGGTCTCACATTTAGTGGTATCAGAGCAGTGGTTAGATAACCAGGGAAGAGTGAAGGGTAGCCTTTAGAGACAAGTTGGCTAGGTATTCATTTGGGCATGCTTATGCATGTGATGCATATGGTTGTATAAGTGTTATACTAACATGCTTTGAATATGATACTCTTGTTATCTAACGGCTTATATTATGAACTGCTTTTGGTATTGTTGTTAACTTTTGTGTTACAGCATAGCTGAGATTAACCCGGAGAACCCCAATGAGGAGGTAGGGGATATGGACAGTAGGAATGCCAGTATCGCTCAGCTGAATCCTTTACCACCACCTGCTGTGGGCATGGAGCCCAGTGTACAGATGTTACTGCCAGGGGAGCTCAGTTTGAAGCAGTTTCTGAGTTTCCATCCGCCCATGTTTGAGGGGATTGAGTCTGGTGAAGTAGCTGAGGAGTGGTTGGAGCGTATAGAGCAGATACTTGTGACTGCACCCTGTGCACGCACGGCATGGCTAAGGTTAGCCGAGTTTCAGATGGCTAAGAAGCCTGCTATGTGGTGGAAGACCACCGTGATGGAGCTGAGAGCTCTAGGTATGGCAGTTGACTGGACTGTATTCCGGACCCGGTTCCTTAACCGGTATTTCTCTGCAGCTGCCAGACAATTAAAAGAGGATGAGTTCAACAGTTTGAAGCAGGGTAGCATGTCGGTGTCAGACTATGCAATGCAGTATTCCTCACTGCTGAGGTATGTACCTCATATTGCTGTCAGCAGCCATGCAAAGATGAGGAACTTTCTGAAGGGATTGAGGCCAGAACTATTTGATAGGGTTATCTCCAACAACCCCAGTTCATTTGATGACGCCCTGACACGGGCAGAGTTAGCGGAGATTGCCGTGGACACGTACAAGGATGTTGTACCCCCTTCTATACCACCACAGAAGCCTGCTGCTGATAGTTTGAGGCCACGAGGGGATCAGTTCAAGGCTCGTGGGGCCTCATCATCTTCCAAATTTAGCGGGAAGAAGTCTCAGGGTCAGAAACAGAACAATAGGGGACCCACACAGGGGAGCAAGACAGTGGGAAACAAGTGTAGCAACTGTGGAGGATGGCACTTGTCACGGGACTGTCAGGGTTGCTATATCTGTGGCAAGGTGGGCCACTTTGCTCGAAGTTGCCCCAATCGGGCAGGTCAGACAGATTCGGGGCCGAATAGGCCGAGGTTTGATGCTGGGAGGGCACCACAGAGACAGCAGTTTGCACCACGACCACAGGGAGGTCAGACGGCAGGACATCCGCAGGGACAGGTGTATGCACTGACCAGGGAGCAGGCTGAGGCAGCCCCAGAGGAGGTCATTGCTGGTACGTGCCATTTATTTACGTACCCTGCACTTATATTGATAGATACATGTGCTTCCCATTCCTTTGTATCTACTGTTTTTGTGGAAAGACACCGCTTGTGCTCGTCTCTGTTACCCACGCCTCTCATGGTCTCGACACCCACGGGAAAGCATGTGATTGCGGATCGGCTGCTATCTGATTGCCTCATTTATTTTGAGGGCAATGATCTGAGGGCCGATTTGATTCAGTTAGAGATGGCAGACTTTGACTGCATTATCGGCATTGACGTATTGAGCAGATACCGAGCTATGGTAGATTGCCAAAAGAGGATGGTTCGTTTTCTGTCTGATCAGGGGTTCCAGTGGACTTTTTATGGGGACGGCTCTCGTCCAAAGATTCCAGTAATCTCGGCGGTTAAGATGTCGCGGTTATTGGAACGCGGCCACACTGGGTACCTTATTTATGCCATGGATACTTCAGAGGAGAAGGAAGTGAGAGCCGAGGATATTCCAGTCGTGGCGGAGTTCATTGATGTGTTTCCAGATGAGATTCCGGGATTTCCGCCTGTCAGGAATGTTGAGTTTGCTATTGAGCTGCTGCCAGGGACATCAGCCATTTCTCGTGCCCCATACAGGATGGCACCGGCAGAGCTGAGGGAACTGAAGGTACAGTTACAGGAGCTCCTCGACAAGTGTGACATCCCCGAAATGATTAATTGCTATTTGGCTTTAATTGTGTTTACAATGATTAATTATGTGGTAATTAATTATGTGTTGGAATTTATTTACCTTATGGAAATGCATGGTCATGTGGATAGGGTGACCCGGGGTTGCATTTCAGGGTGCATGTGGTGCATGTTGGGTAAATATTATTGGAAGCATGATTTATTTGCCATTGGTAGCAATTGATTAGAAATCATGTGTTTAATTGATATTTGGTGCATTATGAGTAAATGCTTTGAAAATATCATGTTGGGGTGTTTTATACACCATGAATTGTGGGTTGCATTTTTTTTAATTAAACCAACACCTTTTATTACCCCAACCCCACCATCCACTCTTACTTTTTAACTTTACCAAACAACACCCAAACCCTCCCTTTCCCCTCATTTTTCGAAATCAAGCTTTGGGGTGAAGAGAAGTTCTTGCAAAACCTTGATTTGTGGAGTTTGTTGGGTGATTTGAGATCCCCAAGAGGTATGGGTACCTCATGGTTATTTTTGTAAGGTTTTGTTTAAGTTTGATATGGTTTGAAGGGTTTTAAAATGGTTTGTGGTTTTGGTATTATTTTGGTTGGATGTTAAATATATGAGTCTATGTAGATGTTTATTGTTGGTTTTGAGTTGTTGGGTTTGGTTGATGTTGGTGTATGTGGGTATGTATGAGTTGGGGTTGAAGATGGGTGAATAGTGCCCAAACCCCGCATGCCCAGAGCTCGGCGATCGATCGGCGCCTTCTCGCGATCGATCGCGAGCAACAGAGCTGAGGCAGTGAGCTTCAGCGATCGATCGCGAATTTGGCGCGATCGATCGGCGAGGCCGCGATCGATCGGCGCAAGCTCCGCGATCGATCGCGGATTGTTTAATTTTGTTGGGCGAGGCAGTGTGATCTCGCGATCGATCGGGGCTTGATGGCGATCGATCGCGAGACACCAAAAATGGTGTTTTTGGTTATTTTTGTGGGAGTTTTGGTATTGGACTATTATTGGGTTCTAATATTGGTATTTGTGAATATGTAGAACCAACCCAGGTGGCAACACAGCCAAGGAATTGAAGTCCTACCATATTCCACTTTTGGAAAGGTACGTAGTGGACGTACGGGCACCCAACGGTACATGTATCTTATATATTTATTGTTTATGCATTGTGGATGCAAGTATATATGTGGTATTGCATTGTGGATGCAAATACATGTTATGCATGATGTTTATAGATGCATATGATTATTGGTGCATATCCCATGAGTCGTGGTCATCCCTTGTTGATTTTAATGCTTGCCGCTATTTGGTTTGGTTCCGCTAAATGTGAAGCGAGGGGTGGGAGCGCCGCATGTCACATTTGAGCGTGGTTATCATATAGGGCGAGGAAAGGGTATTTGCCGCTCAATGAGAGGCGAGGGGTGGGAGTCCCGCAGTCCATTGAAGCGAGGTTATCCTATGCCGCCTATATGTAAATAAGCGAGGGGCATTAAAATATATTGTGATGGACGGACTAGGGATTGGTGATCAGTATTTGGTATTGATGAGCTGGTATATGTCATGACATGTTTTGACCATTAAAAACAATCTGTTGATTATACTCATGAGTTATGGTACAGGGACAACCAAACGGGAAGCGTTTGAAATGCATGGGAAAACAGGAAGTGTTTTATTATGATTATGCATTTACGCTTTTTCTTCATATTGTGTTGAATATGAATGATTATTATTGCTCATGTTTGGGGGTTGTCCTTGTAGGTACCTTTTTGGCATGATAGAAGGACTTGAACGGGTTGAGGTGGTGAGCCTTGTGGAGAATTCTTTTGGAAGCAGAAAGGACAGGATTATTTTGGATAGTATCTACTCTAGGAGTAGTATAAAACTATAGTCGAACACATTCATTGATTGGAATGTAATTAATCCTTTTGGTAGTCCTTATTTTTTTGGCATGTAATGCTTAAGCTCATAGACTCAACACGTTTTTTTACACTCTGATTATTTATTTAGCTCTATTATGCCTTGATTCCGCACTTAAGGATTAGGGTCCTTACATTAGTGGTATCAGAGCAGTGGTTAGAGAACCCGGGAACGAGTGAAGGGTAGCCTTAGCATGTTTGGCTAGGTGCTTACATTTGAAGCATGTTTATGCATGTGGTGCATATTAATGTATATCCTGTTATACTAACGTGCTTATTCTCATCCCTGTTATCTAACGGCATAACATATATACTGCTTTGGAATTGTTGTTAACATTTGTATTACATCATGGCTGCTAATGAGGAAGTTGGAGATGTTGGTAGTGTGAATGCAAGTATCGGACAGGCGAACCCTCTACCTCCACCGGCCGTAGGCATGGAACCAGTGGTTCAGTTATTGCTACCGGGTGAGATCAGTCTGACACAATTTCTATCTTATCATCCGCCCCGGTTTGAGGGGACAGAGTCCGGAGAAGAGGCTGAAGAGTGGTTCGAAAGACTTGAGCAGATCTTTGTATCGGCTCCTTGTGCTGTGACAGCTTGGCTGAGGCTGGCGGAGTTTCAATTAGCCAAGAAACCTCTGATGTGGTGGAGGAGCACGGTGATGGAGCTAAGAGCACTGTGTGCTGTGATTGATTGGACACTCTTCAGGACTAGGTTTCTGAACCGGTATTTCTCCGCTGCGGCGAGACAGACGAAGGAGGATGAATTTACAAGTCTGAAACAGGGGAACATGACAGTGGCAGACTATGCCACATGGTACTCTTCGTTGCTGAGGTACGTTCCCCACATTGCCACCAGTGGGCACGCAAAGATGAGGAATTTTATGAAGGGATTGCGACCGGAGCTCTATGACCGGGTTATCACCAATAACCCAACTTCTTTTGATGATGCTCTCACAAGAGCGGAGCTTGCTGAGCTAGGAGTGGGAGCTTACGCTATGCCACCACCGGTACCACAACAGAGACATACCAATGATAGTTTGAGGCCCCGAGGAGAGCCATTTAAACCCCGTGGTGCCTCTTCATCTTCACGGTATGGTGGAAAGAAGTACTTTGGTCAGAAACAGGATGGCAAGAAGGGCAATTGGTCGGCCAATCGAGGATCTTCACAAGGGGATAGGCCGGGAGAGCCGAGGTGCAACAATTGTGGAGGGCCACATTCTTCAAACAAGTGTCCTGCATGTTATATCTGTGGCAAGATGGGCCACATCGCTCGGTATTGCCCCACACGGGGAGGACAGTCAGAGTATCAGGGCAGCAGGCCGAGGTTTGAGGATAGGACAGTGCAGCATAGGCAGCAATTTGGGCCTCGACCATCGGGAGGTCAGACAGTAGGACCACCCCAGGGGCAGGTGTATGCACTGACCAGGGAGCAGGCCCAGGCACCCCCAGAGGAGGTGATCGCCGGTACGTGTCATTTATTTACGTACCCTGCTTTTATTTTGATCGATACAGGTGCCTCCCATTCTTTTGTATCGGTGGGTTTTGTGGAAAGACACCATATGCGCACGTCTTCTTTACCCACGCCTCTCCTTGTCTCGACACCCACTGGAAGAAATGTCGTTGCTGATCAGTTTATGGCAGACTGCCTCATTTATTTTGAGGGCAATGAATTGAGATCAGACTTGATTGTGCTGGGTATGTCAGACTTCGACTGCATCTTGGGTATTGATGTTCTGAACAGATATCAGGCAGTGGTAGATTGCCGGCAGAGGACAGTGAAGTTCAGACCTGAGTTGGGCAGTCAGTGGACTTTCTATGGCAACGGTTCTCGTGCGAAGATTCCGTTGATTTCAGCGATCAAGATGACTCAGTTGTTGGAATGTGGCCACACGGGCTATCTCATTTATGCCGTGGACACGTCTGGAAAGGATAAGGAACTAAGAGTTGAGGATGTACCGATAGTAGCCGAGTTTGCTGATGTATTCCCAGAAGAGATCCCAGGATTCCCACCGGCTAGGGAAGTTGAGTTTGGGATCGAGCTATTGCCAGGAACATCCGCTATCTGTCGTGCACCTTATAGGATGGCACCGGCTGAGTTGAGAGAGTTGAAAGAACAGTTGCAGGATCTCCTGGACAAGGGATATATACGCCCGAGCGTGTTGCCATGGGGCGCACCAGTTCTCTTTGTGAAAAAGAAGGACGGCTCGATGCGGTTGTGCATCGATTACCGACAACTGAATAAGGCTACAGTGAAGAACAAGTATCCTCTTCCAAGGATCGACGATCTGTTTGATCAGTTACAAGGTACCAGGGTGTATAGCAAGATTGATTTGAGATCCGGATATCATCAGATTCGAGTCAGAGAGGAAGATGTGCAGAAGACAGCATTCCGGACGCAATATGGACATTATGAGTTCCTAGTGATGCCGTTCGGGGTGACGAATGCTCCAGCAGTCTTCATGAGTCTGATGAACAGAGTGTTTCAGCAGTATCTTGATCAGTTCGTCATCGTGTTCATTGACGACATTCTCATCTACTCCCGGAGTGAGGAAGAGCATGTGAAACACTTGAGGACAGTGCTTCAGATTCTCAGAGAGCATCAATTGTATGCTAAGCTCAGTAAGTGTGAATTTTGGCTGAGCAGTGTAGTGTTTCTGGGGCATATCATATCGAGCAGCGGGATATCTGTAGATCCCAAGAAGATTGGGGCTGTGATGGAGTGGGCTGCCCCCACTTCTGTACCTGAGATACGGAGTTTTCTGGGCTTGGCCGGTTATTATCGACGCTTCGTCGAGGGCTTTTCGAAGATTGCCAAGCCGTTGACACAGTTGACTCAGAAGGGTGTGCCTTTCTTTTGGTCAGAAGCTTGTGAGGAGAGCTTCCAGGAGTTAAAGCACCGGTTGACGACGGCGCCAGTGTTAGTGATCCCTACGGAGAACTCCAGGTTTGTTCTGTATACTGACGCATCACTTCAGGGCCTTGGGTGTGTCCTGATGCAAGATAAGCATGTGGTAGCTTATGCATCGAGGCAGTTGAAGCCGCATGAGACCAGATATCCAGTTCATGACTTGGAATTGGCGGCTATCATCTTCGCCCTGAAGATTTGGAGGCATTACTTGTATGGTACTTCATTTACCATTTACACGGATCACAAAAGCCTCAAGTTTATATTCACTCAGGCAGAGCTGAACATGAGGCAGAGGAGGTGGATGGACCTACTCAAGGACTATGATTGCGAGATAGAGTACCATCCAGGGAAAGCCAATTTGACAGCAGACGCTTTGAGCCGGAAAGTGAGGAGTTCTGGTGAGGACGTCATTCATTTGTCGGCTATGATGACCTCTTATTGCCATCTGGGCTATGATTTTGATATTGATGCATCACCTGTGTATGTATCGACTTTGTTAGCTGAGCCAGATATCTATGAGAACATCAGGAGAGCTCAGAGGTCAGATGATGAGGTTCAGAGGTGGTTATCTTTAGTACATCTTGGTCAGCCAACGAAGTTCAGAGTGGCCGATGACGGGTCTTTGAGATTGGGTGACCGTTGGGTGGTTCCGAGTGCGCCGGAGTTGCGTAAGGGGATCTTGGAGCGAGCTCATAGTAGCAGACTTAGCATCCACCCAGGTGGGAAGAAGATGTACAGAGATCTGCGTGGTCAGTTTTGGTGGAAAAGGATGAAATCTGATGTCGTCGCTTTTGTGAAGAGGTGTTTGATCTGCCAGCAGGTTAAGGCAGAGAGACAGAGACCTGGCGGCAAATTGAGAAGCTTGGAGGTTCCGAAGTGGAAGTGGGAGCACATTTCCATGGACTTCGTGACTCATTTGCCGAGGAGTACTTCAGGCTTTGATGCTATTTGGGTGATCGTGGATCGATTGACTAAGGTAGCTCATTTTATCCCCTATAGCATGACTTTCACATTTTTGAGGATGGCGCAGTTGTATATTAGAGATGTGGTGAGATTGCATGGGATCCCCATTTCCATAGTGTCAGATCGAGATCCGCGATTCACATCTCATTTTTGGGAAGGCCTTCAGTCAGCTTTGGGAACTGAGGTCAGATTGAGCACTGCATATCATCCTCAGACGGATGGCCAGACCGAGCGCACTATTCAGACGCTCGAGGACATGTTGAGAGCTTGTGTATTGGAGTTCGATACTTCTTGGCAGGATTCAGTGCCTTTGGTAGAGTTTTCTTATAACAATAGCTACCAGGCGAGTATTCAGATGGCTCCGTTTGAAGCTCTTTATGGCAGACGGTGTAGATCACCCTTGTGTTGGGATGATTTGGACCGCAAATCGGTCGGAGGACCGGAGTTGATTCGGGAGATGGAAGAAAAGATAAAGACGATAAGGCAGAAAATGAAAGCGGCCCAGGACAGACAGGCAGCTTATGCAAATAAACGGCGGAGACCGTTGGAATTTCAGTTGGGAGATAAGGTCTTTTTGAAGATCTCGCCTTTCAGAGGCGTTGTGCGATTTGGGATGCGCGGGAAACTGTCTCCGAGGTATGTTGGACCGTACGATATTTTGCAGCGCATTGGCACCTTAGCTTACCGACTGGCTTTGCCGCCTTCTTTATCTGGTATACATGATGTGTTTCATGTATCGATGCTGCGGAAGTATGAGCCGGATCCGTCGCATGTTTTACAGCCTTCCGAAGTTCAGTTGAAATCCGATGTGTCTTATGTGGAATGGCCTGTCAGAATTCTGGATCGAGCAGACCGTAGACTTCGGAACAAAGTGATACCTATGATCAAGGTTCAGTGGGATCGCAGGGGTGTCGAGGAGGCTACGTGGGAGACGGAGCGGCATATGGTGCAGCACTACCCGGAACTATTCTCTGGTATGAGTTTATGTTTAGTTTCTTTTGGGGTAAGTGCATGTGATTTCGAGGACGAAATCTTATAAGTAGGGGAGTATTGTGACATCCCCGAAATGGTTAATTGCAAATTGGTGCATTAATTGTGATTATATGATTAATTATGGTAGTCATATATTATGTGTTGGAATTATTTACCTTATGGAAATGCATGGTCATGTGGATAGGGTGACCCGGGGTTGCATTTCAGGGTGCATGTGGTGCATGTTGGGTAAATATTATTGGAAGCATGATTTATTTGCCATTGGTAGCAATTGATTAGAAATCATGTGTTTAATTGATATTTGGTGCATTATGAGTAAATGCTTTGAAAATATCATGTTGGGGTGTTTTATACACCATGAATTGTGGGTTGCATTTTTTTTAATTAAACCAACACCTTTTATTACCCCAACCCCACCATCCACTCTTACTTTTTAACTTTACCAAACAACACCCAAACCCTCCCTTTCCCCTCATTTTTCGAAATCAAGCTTTGGGGTGAAGAGAAGTTCTTGCAAAACCTTGATTTGTGGAGTTTGTTGGGTGATTTGAGATCCCCAAGAGGTATGGGTACCTCATGGTTATTTTTGTAAGGTTTTGTTTAAGTTTGATATGGTTTGAAGGGTTTTAAAATGGGTTTGTGTTGGGTTGTTGTGGTTTTGGTATTATTTTGGTTGGATGTTAAATATATGAGTCTATGTAGATGTTTATTGTTGGTTTTGAGTTGTTGGGTTTGGTTGATGTTGGTGTATGTGGGTATGTATGAGTTGGGGTTGAAGATGGGTGAATAGTGCCCAAACCCCGCATGCCCAGAGCTCGGCGATCGATCGGCGCCTTCTCGCGATCGATCGCGAGCAACAGAGCTGAGGCAGTGAGCTTCAGCGATCGATCGCGAGTTTGGCGCGATCGATCGGCGAGGCCGCGATCGATCGGCGCAAGCTCCGCGATCGATCGCGGATTGTTTAATTTTGTTGGGCGAGGTAGTGTGATCTCGCGATCGATCGGGGCTTGATGGCGATCGATCGCGAGACACCAAAAATGGTGTTTTTGGTTATTTTTGTGGGAGTTTTGGTATTGGACTATTATTGGGTTCTAATATTGGTATTTGTGAATATGTAGAACCAACCCAGGTGGCAACACAGCCAAGGAATTGAAGTCCTACCATATTCCACTTTTGGAAAGGTACGTAGTGGACGTACGGGCACCCAACGGTACACGTATCTTATATACTTATTGTTTATGCATTGTGGATGCAAGTATATATGTGGTATTGCATTGTGGATGCAAATACATGTTATGCATGATGTTTATAGATGCATATGATTATTGGTGCATATCCCATGAGTCGTGGTCATCCCTTGTTGATTTTAATGCTTGCCGCTATTTGGTTTGGTTCCGCTAAATGTTAAGCGAGGGGTGGGAGCGCCGCATGTCACATTTGAGCGTGGTTATCATATAGGGCGAGGAAAGGGTATTTGCCGCTCAATGAGAGGCGAGGGGTGGGAGTCCCGCAGTCCATTGAAGCGAGGTTATCCTATGCCACCTATATGTAAATAAGCGAGGGGCATTAAAATACATTGTGATGGATGGACTAGGGATTGGTGATCAGTATTTGGTATTGATGAGCTGGTATATGTCATGACATGTTTTGACCATTAAAAACAATCTGTTGATTATACTCATGAGTTATGGTACAGGGACAACCAAACGGGAAGCGTTTGAAATGCATGGGAAAACAGGAAGTGTTTTATTATGATTATGCATTTACGCTTTTTCTTCATATTGTGTTGAATATGAATGATTATTATTGCTCATGTTTGGGGGTTGTCCTTGTAGGTACCTTTTTGGCATGATAGAAGGACTTGAACGGGTTGAGGTGGTGAGCCTTGTGGAGAATTCTTTTGGAAGCAGAAAGGACAGGATTATTTTGGATAGTATCTACTCTAGGAGTAGTATAAAACTATAGTCGAACACATTCATTGATTGGAATGTAATTAATCCTTTTGGTAGTCCTTATTTTTTTGGCATGTAATGCTTAAGCTCATAGACTCAACACGTTCTTTTACACTCTGATTATTTATTTAGCTCTATTATGCCTTGATTCTGCACTTAAGGATTAGGGTCCTTACAACAAGGGATACATCCGTCCTAGTGTATCGCCTTGGGGTGCGCCAGTCTTGTTCGTGAAAAAGAAGGATGGATCAATGCGTCTGTGCATTGACTATAGGCAATTGAACAAGGCTACAGTGAAGAACAGATATCCACTTCCGAGGATTGATGATCTGTTCGACCAGCTTCAGGGTACAGAGGTGTACTCCAAGATAGACTTGAGATCAGGCTATCACCAGGTGCGGGTTAGAGCTGGTGATGTCCAAAAGACGGCTTTTAGAACTCGGTATGGGCACTATGAGTTCTTGGTGATGCCATTCGGGGTGATGAATGCCCCTGCTACATTTATGAGCCTGATGAACAGAGTATTTCAGGAGTACCTCGATCAGTTTGTGATCGTGTTCATTGATGACATCCTGGTCTATTCAAGGAATGAGAAGGATCATGCCGATCATCTGAGGATAGTGCTCCAGATCCTCAGAGATCATCAGTTGTACGCCAAACTCAGCAAGTGTGAGTTTTGGATGAGCAGTGTAGCCTTCTTGGGCCATATCATATCACAAGAGGGGATATCAGTAGACCCGAGGAAGATAGAGGCAGTTATGGATTGGTCTGCCCCTACTTCAGTCAGTGAGATTCGAAGTTTTCTTGGTCTGGCTGGCTATTATCGACGTTTCGTCGAGGGTTTTTCAAGGATCGCCAAGCCACTTACACAGCTGACTCAGAAGGGAGTCTTACTTTGTTGGTCAGATGCTTGTGAGCAGAGTTTCAGGGAATTGAAGCACAGACTGACTACTGCACCAGTTCTAGTGATTCCCAAGGAGAACAAAGGATTTGTTCTTTATACCGACGCATCGCTACAGGGATTAGGGTGCGTACTGATGCAGGACAGACATGTAGTGGCTTACGCTTCGAGACAGTTGAAGCCACACGAGGCGAGGTATCCAGTCCATGATCTGGAGTTGGCAGCTATAGTGTTCGCCTTGAAGATATGGCGACACTATTTATACGGTACCTCATTTACCATCTTCACTGATCACAAGAGCCTGAAGTTCTTGTTTACACAGGCTGAGCTGAACATGAGGCAGAGGAGATGGATGGACCTGCTGAAGGATTATGATTGTGAAATCCTATACCATCCCGGGAAAGCAAATCTGACAGCCGACGCCCTGAGTCGGAAGGTGCGGAGCACTGCAGAGGATGCCATGTGTTTATCAGCTATGTTGGGCTCCTACTGCCATTTGGGATTTGATTTTGATGTGTCTGCTTCACCAGTACAGGTTTTGACCTTGCTAGCTGAGCCTGTTATTTATGATCACATCAGGAAGGCTCAGGGGACCGATGTAGAGGTTCAAAGATGGATATTAGTGGTTCATTCAGGTCAGCCATCGAGATTCAGAGTGGCTGAGGACGGTTCTCTGAGACTTGGCGACAGATGGGTGGTTCCAGATGCACCTGAGTTGCGTCAGGGTTTATTACAGTGAGCTCATTGCAGCAGGATGAGTGTCCACCCAGGAGGGAAGAAGATGTATAAGGATTTACGCAGCCAGTTCTGGTGGAGGCGTATGAAACAAGATGTCACCTCATTTGTCAAGCGCTGTTTGATTTGTCAGCAGGTGAAGGCTGAGAGGCAGAGGCCTGGAGGTGAACTAAAGAGTTTGGAGATACCCGAGTGGAAGTGGCAGCACGTGTCTATGGATTTCGTGACCCACTTACCAAGGACTGTTTCGGGTTTTGATGCCATCTGGGTAGTCGTGGACAGATTGACTAAAGTGGCTCATTTCATTCCCTACTGTATGACATATACGCACTTGAGGATGGCACAGTTATATGTCAGAGATGTGGTGAGACTGCACGGGATCCCTGTTTCGATAGTGTCCGATCGAGATCCGCGGTTCACATCTCACTTTTGGGAGGGTCTGCAGACAGCTCTAGGTACAGAGTTGAGGCTGAGCACAGCCTATCACCCTCAGACGGACGGACAGACCGAGCGTACGATACAGACGCTCGAGGATATGTTGAGAGCTTGTGTGCTAGAATTCGACATATCATGGCAGGACTCGATAGCCTTAGTGGAGTTCTCTTACAACAACAGCTACCAGGCAAGTATACAGATGGCTCCTTTCGAGGCCCTCTATGACTTGGACCGTAAGTCGGTTGGAGGACCAGAGTTGGTTCAGGAAATGGAAGAGAAAGTTAAGGTTATCAAGAGAAAGATGAAGGCAGCTCAGGACAGACAGGCAGCATATGCCAATCAGCGGCGTAGGCCGTTGGAGTTTCAGTTAGGCGACAGAGTTTTTCTGAAGATCTCACCTTTCAGAGGCGTAGTACGGTTTGGTATGCGGGGGAAGTTGTCTCCTAGATACGTGGGGCCGTATGAGATCTTACAGCGTGTTGGTACTCTGGCGTACCGTTTGGCTTTACCGCCTTCTCTGTCTGGTATACACGACGTTTTTCATGTGTCTATGCTGAGGAAGTATGAGCCGGATCCTTCACATGTGTTACAGCCTTCAGAGGTGCAGATTGAGTCCGATGTTTCTTATGAGGAGCGGCCTATCAGGATTTTGGATAGGGCAGACCGCAGACTTCGGAACAAGGTTATTCCTATGATCAAGGTTCAGTGGGATCGTAGGGGTGTCGAGGAGGCCACGTGGGAGACAGAGCGACACATGGTGCAGCACTATCCAGAGCTGTTTTCTGGTATGCGTTTATGTATTGTGTTATCTTTTGATTGACAACATGTTTGATTTCGGGGGCGAAATCTTATAAGTAGGGGAGTATTGTGATATCCCCGAAATGATTATGTGGGTAATCATACAATTAAAGGTTGTTAATTGTGAACCTATGTGCCAAAGGCGTATTTTATGTGGGAGTGATTTATTTAATTGATGATGTGGTTTAGGGAGCATGTTAGGTGTTTTTAATTATTGTGTTGATGTGGTAAAATAATAAAATATCAAGGAGTGATATTTTTATACATCGTATGAAATACCGGGACACAATTAAACACCACAAAACCACCCTACATGCAACCACCCCACCCCCACTTGACTCAACCCACGCCCCTCCCCTGTTTTCTGGAAAGCAGAATTGACTAAGTATGCTACTTTGGACTTAGATATTTTCATATTGTCTCCTCCAAAAAGCTTCCTTCTTTTCCCTTCCTTTTGTCTGCAACTTGGACGGTTTCCAGGAGGAAAGTGATCGGATTTCAAGCATCCTTTCATATAGAAAATCGAAGGGCAAAAGTGGTGAGGAGTCACATGTTCTTCCCAGTTTTTAAATTCCTAAGCATGCTTGTTCTTTGTAGCAGATTTGGCATGCTAGTTTAGGGTTTAAAGAAATATTGTTATGAATACTTTTATGTGATGTTTATGAGGCTCTCTGTAATTTTCCTTGAGCATGTTGCATGTTTTATGTAGAGGATTAAAGCATGTGAAGTTTAGTGTTCGAAAATCTGGGTAAGGAATATGCCCTGTTTTCTGGAAAATTATGGTTTGGGAGTGATTTTGAGGAGGTGATATCATGCACGTTAGCTTAGGTTTTTGGTAAACCTTTGATGTGAAAATATGCATGGTAGTTTTGTGAAGCCCTTGGCATGTTTGTTCGAGCATGCTTTATATTATATGTGGTAGATATTATAGCATGAAGTGAAGTACTCAAAAATCTGGAAATGTATATGTTGCCCTGTTTCCGGAAAAGTTGGTTGAGTACTTATGTAAATGGTTGACGTTTATGCATGCGGGCTTGTGTTTGGGGTGTAAATTTGGTATGAATACACTCGGAGTAGTGTATTGTAATTGCTAGCATAATTGTTCAAACATGTGGTGTATGTTATATGCTAGATCGAAGGGTATGATTATAGGTGTTCGAGAATTCTGGGTTGGTATTTCTCGAACAGGGCATCTCGATCGATCGACATTTCTTCTCGATCGATCGAGCGAGGCAGAATCTTGGTTCTGATTTTAGGCGTCTTCTCGATCAATCGGGAAGAGGGGCCGATCGATCGAGAGACCCAGAATGTTGAAAAATAAATTGTTATATTTTGTTAAAGTTTTGATATTGGATTATAATGAGGTGCCTAATATTGTGTTGTGTGGCTATGTAGAACCATCCCAGGTGCCATCACAACCGAGGAGATAAAGTTGATTGACTCCTCTATCTTTTGGAAAGGTACGTAAGCGACGTACGGGCATCCCAACGGTAACATGTACTTATGTTTGTCTGTGTGACACATGATGAATGCAATGTGATGCATTAAGGTTATGATACATGTTATTATGCATTGTGTTGCATATTATGCATTGTTGTTGCATATTGTGATGTGGAATAAAGTGGTGTATTCCACGAGTCAGGGCGATCACAGTTAAGGTTTTAATGCTTATGTTTTACCGCTGAAAATGTGGAGCGGGAGGGGGGAGGCTCGCTTGCACATGGAGGCGAGGTATACCATACTGAGCGAGGAAGAGATACCGCTAGTATGAAGAAGCGAGTATGCGATACCGCTTGTTTTGAGATTATGAAAGCATTAAAATAACTGATGATGACTGACTCAAGAAAAAAAAAGAGGAAATGTCATGACATTCATTTGTAAAGCCATACATTCATATAATGTGTTTTATTATGAATTATGGTACAGGGACAACCAATGGGCGTTATAAATGCAGGAAATACAGGAAGTGCTTGTGTTTAGGATTGTGCATTTATGCCTTACTTTCATATTTTGTTGAATATGAATTGTTTATGCTCACGTGTTGGGGGTTGTCTTTGTAGGTGCTTTTGTTGACGAGAACCAGGGTCGGGGTTGAAATGCTGAGCTGTAAGGAGTGCTACAGGATTAGCATGTTAGAGAAAATTTTGTATAGCTTCTACTGAGTAGAGTAAGACTATAATATAGTGCCTTAGTAGGAATTATGTTATTCCTTTTTGAAACATTTTGGTACTGTAATCTCTAAAGCTCAGGTTAATCAACACGATAGGTTACTCTGATATATTCACATGAATGTTTAGTTCTCTAAATTGCACCTTAGTAACTTGATGTGATAACGGGGTCTCACAACAACACTTTGTCAATTACATCACATGTAATTCTTGGATGGTTGGACGAACAACACTTTGTTCAAATTCATCTAATGAATTATTATCAAACCCCATGCCTCTAAGTTCTCAATCCTATTGAGATAACCTAGTTAAGTCGGACCCACTATAAAGTAAAACGGATATCACTTTTATCCTTTTGCGCCTTACCAAGATTGTCACGGTACTTTGCTTTGGCAAACCCACACATGTTCAATCGAAGTCTTGACGAGTACTTTTAATTTTTGAAGGCATCTAAAACTTAATATTATTAGAGGGATTTATTGATCTCATGATTTTATTGATAATTAAAAATATGTCTGGTACATATACGCATATACATATCTACATATATGTATAACAATCATCAATATAAACATCATAAGATAAACATGCATCACATACATTAACTTAAATAAAATGTGACATGGTTATAGCCCCTACTAAAGATTTTCTCAAGCCAATGAGAAAATCCTAAAAGGTCAACCTAAGGTAACTTCTCCAAGCACCTCTTTGGCTCCCTTTTGTGAATGGCCTCCTCATCCCGGCACCTTGGTCCATCTTCATTGATCTCCATCAATAAAATAAACTATACTACATAACAATTACATGACAAAGAGAATTCCTCGAGTTACATTCGTGGGGAACATAGGGGAGGGATATCATTTAGAAAAAATAGAGAAGGCACGACACGCAGGCCGTAATAAATTACAAACATTCACAAATCCTATCTAATAGGTCATAGGGCTATAACCATGCACCATGCTCAAACAACACATTAAACATGCTATAACAATTAATGAATTAAATTCTAAACATTTTAAAATTTAATTCTAATTAAAAACTGTAAAATAAAATTTTGGAAAATTATCGTACGCTCGGGGCATCATATACCACGGTGACTCGGCGCGTCTCAAGCCATGGACTTGCTAACCCTAGCAACCCCACGATTGCAATCTTGTCACGGACCAAGGGTTCAAAAAACCCTAGCATGACACACGGTCCAACCATGCACGAGCCTAGGGTTCGAAAACCCTAGCCCACATGCGACGACGGCCGAGAGCCAATGGGGCCAAGGGTTCGAAACCCTAGCCCATTTGCGTGCGGCGGCCGAGAGCCTATGGAGACAAGGGTTCGAAACCCTAGCCCATGTGGTTGAAGTCGCCACCTTGTATGAACCCGTGAACCCTAGCTAGGCGGTGCACGAGCCAAAATTGGCTTGTAAGCCGTAGCTAGGCTATGGTCCGAACCGTACACGAGTCAAGGCTGGGTTTTGCGCACGTATTATCGTATACATCAATCCGTCAATTATATCACATATAATATTGTGATGATTTCCACAAAATCGATTATCACATATCATATTTGAATCATACATTTTCAAAGCATGCAAGAGATTCAAAAAAAAAACATGATTAAACAATTAATCACATATTCCTGATATGAGCTTTGAACCTGGCTCTGATACCACTGTTAGGAATCCGATCAAGCAATACGCAGCGGAAAATAAAAACTGGATTCCTACCAAGGACCTATACAAAGTAATCATATCGAGATTGAATAGAATCATACCCTTGTAGCGTGTTTGAAGCAGATTCCTCTTTGCAACACCACGAGTCACGAACAATGATTTGCACCTTTGTCTCTACGGTATCCACATGATCAAATCGAAAGGGACGTTAAAGAACAAGTTGCTAGACTTGTTCTTCAACCGAAACAAAGACACACACGGTTCACAACCGATAAACGGCGGTCGGATGATCAACCAAGGCGGCGGCGGTGGCCGATGGTCCTCGGATGAGAGGGGCGGCCGAATGCCTTTTTGGGTGGCTAATAGGTTTTAGAAAAATTAACACTTAATTATCTCTAGCTTATTATATCTAATATTAGATTTAATTAAAGGCTTTCAAAAAGCCTCATTGGCCCAAACC
This sequence comes from Haberlea rhodopensis, assembly GCA_907163345.1. Lineage (NCBI taxonomy): Eukaryota > Viridiplantae > Streptophyta > Magnoliopsida > Lamiales > Gesneriaceae > Haberlea > Haberlea rhodopensis. Next base: position 251,584 of record CAJQUN010000032.1, on the reverse strand, counting down.
CAACATCTTAATTAAATCCATATATCTAATATTTGTAATTAAGACTCTTCTTAATTAATTAATTCATCCAATGAATTTTATCTCCCTTTATCGATTTAATCTTTTGTGCGACCCGATAGGATCTTGCAATGTTGGCAGTGACATAAAATCTAATTTTATGTCACAAGTAATGAGCGGTATCTAGCAACAACACATCAAGGCTACCCAAATTACAAGAATGAAATTGACTCGACATAACCTATGGACTGTGATAATATTAACCATGTAACTTAATCCCTTTGTCCAATGTGTTTAGATTGAACACGAGTCATGGAATAGTCATACTTGTATATTCAATCTTTTATTTCTTGATCCCCAAGTAGAACTAGAATAAACGAATAAGCTCGATATCACATATCGACTTATTCGAGCATGGCCATGCATTTTAGTCTCACTTGATCAAGGGCTCAAACACTTCTCCTGTTATATAGGAGGGACAAATCCTATCTCGATCAATCAACATCCCTCTACATAATTCATAGTGTATCCAATAGTTGTCTTTATAGTTTACCTGTTACAGGTAACATTTGACAATATCAAGATACATAACTCCTTATGTTGGGATCTCAGATGATCTCAAATCGTAATGATTACATACACTATTATCACTATTAGAATTGCTTATGACACTCATATAACTATCCATGTAGCATTCTCACGGTGGGTCTGTCCAGTACAGTGTTCTCTAACATGTACCCATGTGTTGATTTGATATCTCATATCTATGAACAATTCATCAATCAAAACATACTAGTCTCAATGCATTATCATTATCCCGATTCATGATAATACTTGACTATGGACAATATTTAAGAACAATACAATGTTATTCTAAGGACATTAACTTATATATTATTCATATTACACAGATACTCGAATAATATTAATAATGAATTGCCATTAATAAAACCATAATACATTGTATGCCATAAATAATCATATAATGAGTTGTCTTAGGGCATATCCCAACACAAAGTGCTATATGCGATGTGAGTGACCTCTTGAGTCCGAAAGGAGCAAAGTGCTACATGCGATGTGAGTGACCTCTTGAGTCCGAAAGGAACAAAGTACTACATACGATGTGAGTCACCTCTTGAGTCCATGATTATGCCGATGATTGAGGCAAGGAATATTATTGAGCCACTGATATATAAATACTTGCCGCTGGTACATGAAGCGAGGGGTATTGATTATGTACCACCGTTGGGCGATGTGTATTGATGTGCTGTTATTATGTTAGCATGTGTATTATTATACTGCTATTGTGTTAGAAATGTATGTTGACGATGTATTGATTGCAGATAGCATTGGACATTGTGTTATTGTTATTCCTTGGGTACATGAGATGTAGGCCCAAGAGGATATTAGAATGTTCCAGAAGAACGAGTAGTTGAGGTAAACCATTGTGTTTGGTTTGGCATGTGAATATATGTTGATATGTGTTGATTGCATTGTCTCGGTTGAATTATATTTATTTATGAGAATCAATTGATACATATGGAATAGTAAAGAATGAAATTAAAATGAAACATATTATTGTTATGTTCATTTTGTTATTGTTGCAGTAACGAAACATGGCAAGGTGTAACCGCTGTGGTAACACCATTATATCTACGGTAATCATTGATGAAATATTTTTTGAACTTTAATAAGTGTTTTATGATGATATGTATTGATGTGGAAGCATGCTAGGTTTTAGTATATTTTGGAAAAATAATTGACTAAGCACTTGTTGTATTGAATCGAATATAATCATGCGGGAATGAGATACTGGGTATGTCGTGGAATGTCATGGAACGTCACGGGATGACGTGGGATCATTATGAATGTCATGTGTGGACATGTGATTAGTGTGAACATTCACGATAAAATGATTTAGTATGTTTGAGATTGAATTAGCAACTGAAAGGCATGTAAATGATGACATAGGCATGAGGTAATTACTAATGGATATTCTAGTAATTACTTGGCATCACATATTGTTTAGATGATGATGGGCGATGGGACAGATGTCTAAGAACTCATGAATGCTTACTGCGCTGTGATGTGTTGTCCATTCATGAAATGGAACTCTGTTGAATAAATGATTGAAGAGAATTACGTCGTTGAGGTATGAATTGATTCTTATGTTGAATTTCAATCACGCATATATGTGATATTATGTTGTAGCATGATGTGTATAGGATTGCGTGAAACATTTGACGCAGGGATATTAATGTTTGATGACGGAAACATTATGAATATCAATAGTATGTAAATAAATAGGTGGGTGGTTATGTTACGTGTAGAAGAGAAATATTAATGAGTTTATCTCTAGTAATTGTTCAATGCCAGATGATAGCTGGGTGATTAAATGTGAAAAGGTTGACGCTAAAGAGCATGTGAGTACTATGATGAGCATGATACTATGATGCTTATGTACATTTCACCTACAAAGGTATGGGATTAATTATTCAATGTTGATGTTGATGCATTGTTTTAAATGATTTATATACAAGTGATTTGTAAGGAATGTGGGATAGTACAAGATAACTTATCCAAGTAGATAAGAATAAATGCCGGGTTATGAGATAAATTCGAGGAATGAACGATACTATGATGTTAATATGCGTATAATTGTGGCATAAGAGTATTCGTGTTAGACCATTCATGATGATTTGATATTGATGGTATGTGGTTGGTGATGCGTATAATATTGATATATGTATATGAGAATTACTAATGGGCTTTTTAGTAATTACTTTGCACCAAATAATAGCCAGAAGATGATATATGAAAGATTGATGTGTAAGGCTCAAGAGTACCACTATTTCACATTGACAAGGGTGGTGTGCGGATGATGTTGCATAAATTGCATACTCTTGCAACCAGAGAGGTATGAGATTATTTATACGATAAAAAAAGTTGGTGTATCATCATACATTCTGATATACACATGATATGCATGGAATACATGATGTAGCATTATATAATGTGTACTGTGATGGAAGTAAACTATCTTAGATTGAGATTTTGTGCAAGGGACTGTACCAATGCGAGTACACAAGTAGAAGAAGCTTGATGATTAAACACTGTAAATGTTGACTTTTAAGAATTATTGGCAATTCTCTTGATAAGTTATTCATAGAAAGAAGCTTCTAAAATGTAACTTTAGTAAAACAGGGATAATATGATGTTATTTTGAATGTCATATTATTGAATGAACGTAAACGATTGCCGAGACTGGTCAACAGAATACATGTAACACAGTGCATTGAAAGAACTGACTTGAACTAAAAATCTATGTGCTACGAAAAAATTTAAGTGATGAGATAGGCAAGTGAATGTGAAAAAGGAGATTGATTATGTTAGTTCATGAGATCTATTGTTGCTTAGATGTTTGGAGGAACATAATCAAACCTTTTCAGTACTTTATGAAGAGCTGGTAGCGATAGAGAATGTATGAAATATCATATCCATGGTAAATACGATGATTGATCATTCACGAGTGTAGGCTGCTGAATAACTGAAATATGATGATGGTCATTGATCTTGTATGATCTACATGACGGTAGTACTAATAAATGTTAGCTCATTGAATACTAATGTTGGAATATAGTAAAGTGAGGTGACTTGCAGTCTTGATATCGTTGGTGTAGTATGCCACGTTTACTAACCATGATGATTCGAATGATGGTGCCGTACTACAAATTTGTTACAGCACTCTCTAGAGCTGTATAACGGTACGTAAATTTTACTGTTGGCTTATATGTAAGCATGCATTTAAATTCCGAGGTCGAAATTCTTTTAGTTGGGAAGAATTGTGATGTTCATAATAATTAATAATCGTTCATTTGATGTAATTACGGTGTTTATATGATATGTTGGGATTTAATTCTTGGGTAACGGATTTTGGAGCGGAGTTGGAATAAATGATTCCGGGTTTGAATTTACAATATTAATTAAAGTAATGGGAGGAGATAATATTTAAATGGTGGAGATTTAATATAGTGTTGGTCTTACCTTCTCTCATTCCTCTCCTCAATCTCGCTCTTCACTCTTTTTCCCCTTTTCTCTCGACCGAATCGCACAGCAAGAGGAGCAACGCGTTCCATGGTTATCCTTAGAAATTTCAGCTGGTTTTCGAATGTAAGACTTCTATTTTTTCGTGATGCTGCTCGTTTCCCTGAAATGTTTCGTAGTTCGATCTTGGTCTCGGTTTTTAAGGAAATGATGCTTTTGAGTTTTTGAAACCTTCTGAAATGGATTTTAGTGTTTGAGTTATGTTTTAGCTTGGTTAAATCATGTATTGGAAGGTTTTATAGTTTTGTTCATATTGCCTCTTGTTGGATCGAATTGTTGTTGCGGTTGAAGGATTTTGGCTATCGATTTTGCTTCCCTGCTGCCCGTAGGCTTAACGTCATGCTTAGTCGCTTATTACCTCGTTGGGTTTGGGTTTGGGCTTGAGTAATCACATGTTGGAGGGTTTAATAAGATTTGCAATTTCAATTTTAATTGAGCCGATTTTCGTTGCAATTTTGGGGATTTTGATATCAATCTCTTTAGGCTTTGTTGCTCATGAGTTTTGTTCATGTTTAGGCAATTTTAAGTCATTGGGCACACATTATCACAAGTTAAATGTTGACACGGATGTTTGGCAGCATCTTGTTTTGTTCCCTGTTATGTTGATCGATAATTGATGTTGTATATGCATGAATTACTGAACTTAAATGTGTATGTGTTGTATATACAAGATTATGTGCATTTAAATGTGTGTAGATGTTGTATATGTTAGTTCAGATACATTTAAGCTAATATATGTGATGAATACACAAGTGTAGGTGCATTTATGTGTATTGCGGTATATACGTATAGAATGTTACGTCGTTGCTTTGGAAGTAAAGTGGGTTCGATTATCATATGATAAATATACACTAATGCTTTGAATTGTATAAGTTTTTCATATGTGGGTGAGTAAAGGGTTTCAAGTAGAGTGCAATAATGTTGGGTAAAACCTTCGAACTGGATAGATGATGATATGATAAAGTAGTATGAAATTACATATGTAAAGTGAAGAATCGCACCATTGAAAAATTGAGTATTTAAATGACAATTGTATGAAATAATTGCATGGTTGCTCAAGTGCAGTGTTGATTGTCTTGATTTTGTAACAAAGTTCATAATATTGAGTTGTTGAACTAAGATATTGAATAGAAATTGGAAATACAAGAACAATATCGATTGAATTGTAAATGAGCTAATATCGAATGATGATTTTGATATAGATTCTACAAGATTCTTCGATGTCGGAATAGCTTGATCTTAATATCGAATATAAGGTACGTGGTGACGTACGAGCAGGTATACCCAGTACATATATATTCATGAATACATGTATTGTTGAATGTGATGTTTAAGATTAAGTATTTGAGCATGAGAATTGAGTTTAATACACGTGGAATGGTGGATACGTAGATGTACGTGATCCGGGTATATGAGTTGAATATTAATGCCATTGGCATGATCGATATGAGAAATGGTTGAGAATGAGAATAATTGATAGGCAGAATTGTCTTCGATATGAGATTCGTTATGATTGAGCATAAAAGGATGAATTGTGATTATATTGAATTTACTGCATTGATGAGTATCATGTTTTGAACGATGATACTGAACTTGATATTTATGAAAGTGTATAAGATTGAAACAGGAACAGTTCGTGATGGCTATGCTGGTTCGGAATTATACAGGGAGTATATTTTATAGATTTTCAATAACCTTAATTGTTGCATTACAATTTCTTATATTGATGCGCGAATAATTATTGAGTTGGAGTATGCTCATCCTGTGTGGGTGCTGTTTCTGTTGAAACATACATTGGCTTTGGAAGTGAGTGCAAGCCTCTGAGTGAGAATACTTCCAGAAGCGTGATCCCAGTATTGGTATGAAGTAATGTGATGTATGCAAATAGATATGCATTCCTTTATTTAATGCTAGTCTGTGAGCATCATGAATATGTATTTATTGTTTGTATAAATATCTCGAAGTCCTCCCCATATTTTGGTGTTCGGTGCAATTTATTTTGGGGATATATGGTGTATTATGAATTGAGTAGATAATGATATTATGTTGCTATTGTGATTATGGTGATTGGATATATTGCATCTTTGATATTTTTGGGAAGTCAAGTTTACGGGGAGACTCTGCCCAAATTTTTATAAGTCGTAGGGTATATTTGAAGCAATGTAATGATTTAAAGAATGAAAAGGAATTTTTACATATACAAATGACGTCATAATTGTATTATTGACGTATTGGGACGTTGGGCCTTACAAAGACAATTGATAAACAGACAATTACTAATTAAATATGCAACTAATCCATAATTAGGTCATGTGATTTTACAAAAATATTTGGTAGGTTTCACCACAATATACTACATCCAAAAATGATAGTACTATTTTCTGCCTCAAATTCCTTAAGGACATCCAGCCCACGTTCATCGTGCTAATCCTCTAGATGCCTCATACTATCTCCCCAAGCCCTCCAAAGTTTGGAGATGTAACATGTTTCAAATAAACATCCCCACACAGGGTGAGCATACTAATAATATAATCACAATTCAAATGAATATACAATTTATTGTTTACAGGATATAATGTCATAAAATACATTTCACAACTATAAAACCCACAATATATGATTTTGTTCTATTACTACTATAATTCATTTCATTCACATGAATATAATTATGTATAACAATGAGACATGTCAACATGTGACGCACACAATAATCTCATAACAACTCGTGGCATACACAAAAATCTCATGTCAACTCGTGACATACGAAGTAATATCATGTATCAACACACACTCACTATGCATAAATATAAGCTCGTACGTTGTTGTGTATCTTATTGTCAGAAATCATAGTTAAGTTACCCTTCTCTCTGTCCAAGATCCGAGAAAGTTCTACATGAATTTCAATGACTCAATATCAATTCAATATCAATTCTTATATGCATAATATATTTTATTCATGAATGCACCAAACTTCAATCTAATTAACAACAAAGCTTGGTCAAGATAGTAGCTGTATGAATCTTAGTATGTTGATGTGTATCTTAGAAATAATAGCAAGCAAAGTAATAATGGCTTTATGAATGTTTGTCGATGCGAGATTTGGAATCTCTGTCCTTCAAACGATATTGTCTCGCTATGGTGTTTACAGTTAGAGGCAATCGTTTCCCAAGATACAACAACTAGACTTGTTATAGGAGCAGTCCAAATTGCAATTTCTCAAACCACAAAAGTTTAAAGGCACTTCAATAAGAACAATGGATGAACAATATGTGTATGCAGATTTGCTCAAAAAAATGACTTTGATCTTTCATAAAAAGTGTATATATTTCACTTAGGGGTTGTTATATTTATATTTGATCAAGGAAAATCACCAAGAGACATCTTTTTGGTAGGCAATTCTTCATGGAAAAATGCACCCGACGCGAAAGGACACGCCATTTTGAGAAAACCTACCAAAAATATTGTGTACAGAACATTGAGTGCCCACCCTGTTGTCCAATATTTTGGGCGGCGCGTGATGCCTGGGTTTTCCTGGGCAGCTTTTTCTCGTCCGTTTTTTCGCTCATTTTGTCATTTATCAAGTATTCGACTTTTCCATGTTTAATTTCAATTCATTAAGCATATTTTCCAACAATCCCCCACATGAATTAAAATTAATGTATGAATGTAATGAGTGCCTTTACCGATCGTTATAGCATCCAGAGAAGTAGCTTGCAGCTTTGAACCATCCGTAGTAGTATTCAATCGGATTTACTGACTTAATAGTGAACTTAAAGTCTTGAACTATTTAGTCTTTTGTGTAAATTGATACAATTGAACACACACCATAACAATTGGTTTTTACGGTTGTGTCTGTTTCGTCCATGGACCACGCTTGGTTTCATGAGTGCTTTCCAATTTTGAAGCGGCCACTTTTTGCACTCACGTAGGTGATATCCTAATAGATATCCGAATATACTCCAACATATTTATTTATATGTCTTAGGAATCATTAAATATCTTTTGCATATCCTTGTACCTTGTTTGCAGGCTACACCCGTTATCATAGGAATGGATTGGAGATTGATCTCCAAGGTGTTTGTACAATCTCATAATTTAATTCTCCATTTTGAACCCAGATCATGGGATCTCCAGTCAACTGATGTTGGATATCCACTACGATATTTTGATTATAGGGTTTTAACCACATTCCCCTCGATAAACTTTTTACATGATCTCTTGTTTAACCAATCATAAGTGGATCCGTGATTTTCTCACATAATCAATTAAGATTATGCCTGTAGAGATCATTACCATATGGTATTACGTCCACGACTCATATGGCAAGACTTACCATTATACACACTACCTTGTGCCATTTCTACAGTATATTGGTTGCCACAATTCTTATAATTACAGACACATGTTTTTTCCAACAAGAAATTTCTTCCAAGAACTTCTAAGTCATTCGGCTTCTTCTTCCGTTTTATCCAAGGCTATATATTTGGATTCCATAGTGGATCTATCAATACAAGTTTTCTTGGAAGATTTCCACGGCACAACAGTTCCTCCAATGGTAAACACATAACCAGTTGTGGACTTTGAATCTTTTGTGTCTGATATCCAATTCGCGTCGTTGTATCATTCTAACACAGCAAGATATCTTGTATAGTGCAATTCATAACTTGAGGTGTGCCTTAAATATTTAAGTACCATTGTCAATGCATTCTAATGGTCATTGCTTGGATTGCTTGTGTATCTACTTAGTTTACCAACCTCATATGCAATGTCAGGACATGTGCAGTTCCTCAGACACATTGGACTGCCAATTATCCTCGAGTATTCCAACTGCATGACATGGTATCCGTTATTATTAACTAATGATATTATGATCATAGGGTGTTTTCACCGATGATGTGCTTTTTGCGAGAACTTTCTCTAGCATTTTCTCAATATAATTAGATTGCGTCAACACTCGTCCTTAGGATGTTCTTGGAAACTTTAATTCCAAGTATAACATTTGCTTAACCCATATCCTTTCATTTCAAAATATTTTGTCAACATTTTCTTTGTTGGTGATTTCTATATTACCTTCCACTATGAGCATATCATCAACATACATGTATAATCTCACATATGCTTTATGTGTGTTTTCATGTATACACATTTATGGCACTCATTAATTATTAAACCATTGACAAGATTAGTTTTGTCAAATTTTTTGTTTCATTGTTTTGGCGCTTGCTTAAGCCCATTCAATTATTTAACGAATCTACACCCCTTTTGGATTTAGTCCTTCATTATAGCGTTTTGTTTATTACTTTGTCAAAAAGAAATTTTCTCTTAACAAAACAACGAAACCCTCCGGCTTCTTCTCAGCTTTATCCAGTGCTATGAATGCTGAATTTATAGTGGATTGAGCTATATACTTTTTGTTTAGAGAATTTCCTTCGTTTCCTTTTTCATGACACAACAAGATTACCAATGGTTAACACAAAACTATTTATGTCAGATATCCAATTTTTATCAAGATATCTCGAGTTTCAAATTCTAAGCGTTATAACTCATAAAATTTGAAATTATAATAACTTTTCGTTTTAACTCACAATTCAAATTTTATGCGCAATTTCTTAGAAAATTCAATTTCAAGATTTTATTTCTTGCAAACTTGAATTTTCAGCGTAAAGCTTAAAAATTTGAAACTGTAATTTAACACCAGAATTCGTCTTGGAAACTTCAATTATAATTTTGATATTACTGCATCAACATTCATCATGTCAATATTGTTTCTCATAATGAATCAAAACATCAAATTACAAGCATACTTACATATGTTTCATATGTGTCACTTTAGTCACACTTGTTTTGACAATACAATTTTGTCAAACTTCTCATGTTATTACTTGACACTTGTTATGACTTACTTCAGTCAGACACCCCCACACTTTCAATATTTGTAGGAAACCTTTGTCCTTAATTCCATTGCATTTACCTTTCATGTTTCAAATTCTATGCTTATAAATTTATCAATCAAACTTCAAGATTTATATCTTGCAAACTTTTGATTTAAGCACGTTTGCTTACAAATTTTGAAACTTGGACCATCTCTCGAATAAAACTTACTATTTACATTTTAAGCGTCCAAACTTATAAAACTCGAATTCAAGATTTTATGTCTTGCAAATTCGAGCACTAAGCGTATAATGCTTAGAAAATTCAAATAGAATCAATTTTAAGAGAGAGCAACGCCCAGAAAACCAATTGGGGGCATTCGATTCATCATTTGTATTTTAAGCGTACAAATCTTATAAAACCCGAATTCAAGATTTTAGAACTTGCATATTCAAGTCTTAAGCATAAAAATGCTTAGACAACACAAATAGAATCAATTCACAATTTGCAAAACTCATTTCTTTAAATTTTTTTCAACCTCATTCTCGCAGTGTTCAAACACTTCTATTAACATTGTCTTTGCTTCGTACCAAACAATAATAACAATATCTTTTGCAACATTTGATAAAGCACCGACTACTATTCTCACTCCTCTAGTTTGCGTAAACTTTAAATCACAAACATCAATATGATTGATTCTAGAGGTGTCTCTTTCTTTCAACCGAATGAATGACGATTTTGTTAAGTTATTCCCCACGCAAGTCACACTTAAAACGATAAATATAACTGTACAAATTTGTATATGTTTTAAGTTAAGATTCACTTAAAACGATAAATATAACTTTACAATTTTGTATATTAAATTATAATTTACATGATCGACAGATCACATCATAGATTATAAACTCAATCAAAAAATAATAACATAAATTTTATTGCTTCAACGATTGACAAATAACCGTCATTACATTTATTTTGACAATGATATAACATGTTTTCCACAAACACTAAGTTTGTTTATCAAGCATCAACAATCACCCTATTTTGGGAATCGGTTTCTCCTTCTTCAACCGTATGAGCATCATCGGTTAAGAACCTTGTCAAACTCAATGTGGTCAAGTAAAACAATATCTTTTGTTGACATCTCTTGAAGTCGGTTCCGTTGAACTTCTCAGGCCTTTCTCCATGATGAACGGTAGTCGTAGTTCCACTCGATGAAGCCATTTGTTACAAATATCGTTCAAGATTGTATGAATCTTAGTACATTGATTTGTATCTTAGGAATAATAGTAACCAAAGTAACAATGACTTTATGAATGTTTGTCGATTCGAGATTTGGAATATATGTCTTTGAAATGATATTGCCCTGCTATGCTGCTTACAGTTAGCGTCAAATGTTTCTCAAGTGATAGGAGCACTCCAAATCACAAGTCCTCAAACCACAAAGGTTTAAATACACTTCAAAAAGAAGAAGGGATGAACAATATGTGTATGCAGATTTTGCTCTCAAAAATGATTTTGATCATGCATAAAAAGTATATTTAATTCACTTAGGGGTTATTATATTATACTTGATGAAGGGACATCACCAAGAGACATCATTTGGTAGCAATTCTTCATGGAAAAACACACCCGTACGATAATGGACACACCATTTCAAGAAAAAACTGCCACAAAATATTATGTACACTGCTGCCAAAATTTTGGGCAACCCGGTCCGGTTTTCTCGAGCAGCTTTTTCTGGTCCGTTATTTCGCTCGTTTTGTCATTTATCAAGTATTCAACTTTTTTATGCTTAATTTCCGTTCATTAAGCACATTTTTCAACAGTAGCTTCAAAATTCGATCAAAAGCGGCTAAATTACAACCCAAGACTTTGATTTCGAAGTTGGGAAGAGCAATAAGATTTTATCCCCAAAATATTTAGAAAACATAACACAACAACAAAATCGATCAAACAAATGATCAATCATTTCTTGCAAATCCATACCTCATAGACCAAATATTCTTTATCAAACCCAAAAAGAAGAATTAACCAAGAAAGAAGCAAGGTTAATATGTAAGATAATCTTACCACCACAAATTTGAGAAAGAATCGAACTTGGAGATGAGCTTAACTTGATTCTCCCAATTGAAATGAATAAGAAGCAATGGAGAAGAGTAAATGGGAGAGAATCGATGGACCGAAGCGTGAAGACTCCTTTTATTGCAATGCTATTTTCACCTATTCACTAGAATAAAGGAAACATGTTTTTTGGAGAGAGTACATTATTGACGTATTTTGATCATCAACATTCTTCTCCAAATATTGTGAATAATACTAAAAAAATATTTCAAATGACCCTAATCTTTGAGTAGGATGTAATAGTGTTGCGAAACGGTGCACGTGTGGTATTTGTTCCGATTTTTTTTTAAAATTTATTCTCCTTTGAACTAACAAAAGAATGCAAATCGTCATCATCTCTAAATTTTATAAATTTACAAAACATGTTAAGTATTAATGGAAGAAAATAAATAAATGTAGGATAAGAAACACTGGAGAAACGTTCGGTCGCTTCGTTGAGTGAAATGACAACGAAAATAAAGTCGTGATGGCCGTCATATGGAAAGATTTCACATGCATCAAAGGCTGACCAAATTGCATAAAGAAGAAGTTTGGATTAGGAAGGGCTGGAGGAGCAGCAACATCTATGAAGTTGGTAAGAAAGAACAGGTACAAGGTCCAATGATCATCAATCTAGAGTCTAATAACAAGTTATTAGATGGAGGATTATCGAACTAAATGCTTCGAGGTAGGTGGATAAGATTGAAGATCAATAGTCAAATGCAATATCACATAGGAATATTGGTCAACTGCCTAATGGTATTTTAAGTTAATAAATACAAAAATCGAATCATTATAAACTTGACGTCTCTTGACAAAAAATAAAATAAAAGTAAGATATTTGTTATAATTATAATATTACTATTTTTCTAAAACGGTATAATATTACTACTAACATATAATATTTTAATACTTAATAATGTTGTTTAGCTTTTCTCAAAAAAAAAAAAAAGTAAAAAATTTGTTGTGTGGCTTGCTTCACAATCCATTTAAAGTTGAAGTCCCGCCTTTTATTTTGAATATGACTGTTGGAAACAGATACTCCTCTTGATAATCAAACTCAAGATCTAAGGTTTTTTTTAAACAAATAATTTAAAAAAATTCAAAATACCTCATTTTTTAAAACGTTTCACAAATACCTCAATAAACATGTGTTGAGGGGCCGCCTCAACAACTGGCGGATTCTCCCCTTTTTTAATTTTTATTTATTTATTAAAATTAGTATTAGGTAAGTTTGCATGAAAGCAATGCCATTGTGATTTGACAATTGATTATAGGGTTGGATCACATGCATAAATATTATTTTAAGAATGTGGTTTTTGTTATAAATTAAAATATCTTAGTAATCAAATAACTCATTTATTAGCCCAATCCAATATATATCGGCCACAATATTATTATTTTTGATAATTCGGACATCCTTTACTATTTTTTTAATTTTTAATTTTTATCAATTGAATTTGTAATTGATGAAGCGATGATATGAGTTCTGAGGTGTATGTAGATGGCTTAATTTTTTACAATCCTCCATAATTATAATAAATAACTACAGAAAAACAACTACATAGGATAAAAAAATAAATATGTCCCACACAAATGAAGAATTATGGACAATTCCAAAAACTATAACGATAATATAATAATTATATTAGGATCCTTGCACTTGAGGAATGGATCTGACCAGCGATCCCTACACTTGAGGAATATATCTGATCAGCGGATGAGATTTATATAAAATTAATGTTTCGACTATTTGAATAAAGAAAGAAACATACGAAATAGTCGAAGCATTAATTACCCAAGGTATTCTTAATATATTAAAATAGTTGAAGTTAATTTTTTTATTCAAATAGTCGAAACATTAATTACTCAAAGTATTCTTAAAAAATTCTAACTTCGCAAATGTTTTAATTGTCACTCATTTTTATACAAAATATATAATTAAATAAAACTTAATTTCATATAAATCTCATCCGCTGGTCAGATTTATTCCCCAAGTACAAGGATCCTAATATAATTATTATATTATCATTATAGTTATTATAATAGTGGATAATACATATAAAATTTAACTTAAAATATAATTATAGTCATAGAGGATTGTCAAAAATTAAGCTATTTACATCTACCCCAGAACTCATATCATCGCTTCATCAATTAAAAATTCAATTGATAAAAATTAAAAAATAAATGAGTTATTTGATTACTAAGATATATATTGGTTTGGGCTACTAAATGAGTTATTTGATTACTAAGATTTTAATTTATAACAAAAACCCCACTTTGTAAAATAATATTTATGCATGTCATCCAACCCTACAATCAATGATCAAATCACAATGGCATTGCTTTCATGCAAAATTACATAGTATTAATTTTAATACATAAAAAATTTAAAAAAAAAAAAAAAAAAGGGAGGGGCCGTCAGTTGTTGAGGGCCCCCTCAACACTAGAGTTGGCGGCCGCTCAAGACGTATTGGCCGCCATCTGAGATGACGCTTTGAGATATTTGTGCAATGTTTTAAAAAATGCATTTGTGTAACGTTTTAAAAAATGATTATTTTTGAAAAATTGTTTTTTTTAATTATTTGCAACGTTTTAAAAAATGATTATTTTTGAAAAATTGTTAGTTTTAAAAAATGATTATTTTTTAAAAATTGTTTTGTTTTTTTAATTATTTTAAAAAAAAAAACCCAAGATCCAAAGGTTTTCAAATAAAATAAACCCTCTCCCCCTGTTCAGTCCCTAAATTCATTCTTTCTACTTCTTTCTTCATTCTACGTCAAAGATTTATGAAAAGAAAACAATTGAAAGATGAAGTTAAGATCCAAAGGTAAACCTCCTCTTGCCAGATCTCCAATTCGGCTCCAGCCGCAGCTGAGGGCTGCTCTTCAGCCCACGCTTACTGATAATATCAATCGCCCACCAGGTATTTTCAAGATTCAATGGCAAATTAAGCATTTTTTGTGTATTCATTTTTGTGGAAGTGCTTTATTTTTTGTTAGTAAGCTTCAAGATTCATCATCTTTAATTTTGTTAGATTTTGACTGAATTTGTTTCTGCAATGTAAATTCGGCAAGTATTATCACAATTTAAAAAAGGAATATTGTTGGAATCGAAGAGGGGGGGTGAATGAGATTTCTTGGCTACTTTAGCTCTTTAAAATGAGTTTGTAAAATAAAAGAGTTTTGCGCTTTGCGGAAGCCTTTAGTCAATCGATAAATAAAAAGAATAAATAAATAAATGCGTAATGAAAATAAAGCAGTAAAAGAGAAGGATATTTGTTATAGAAGTTCGGCGATGAATCGCCTACGTCTCCTCTTCCCGGTTAGATAACCTCCAACCGAGGTTCCACTAGAACAATAGATCTTGGCCTTGAGGGCTCCAAGTTAGCCACACAACAACTCTTCCCGAGTTTACAATGCTCTTCCCGAGTACACAACTCTTCCCGAGTACACAACGCTCTTCCCGAGCACAATACCCTTCACGAGTATACAAAGCTCTTCCCGAGCTACCAACACTCTTCACGAGTCTTCTTGGCCTTAAGGGCTCCAAGGATAGCCACACACTTGCACCAACTAGACTTGTTGATGACTTTACAATTTTCCAACTTGCTTTGGTGTTGGAGGACTTTACAAGAAATCAAACCAAAAGCACCTTCACGGTGTACTCACACGAAGAAACAAGACTCTAAGAAAGATAAGAATTACAAGCTCCAATACAACAACAATGTATGGAGATTGCAATGCAAATTCAAATAACAATTATCAAGACTTTGTGGAAGTTTGTAGGCTTGTTCCTTAGCTTCAAAATGCTCCAAAGCATCAATATTTATAGTGTAGAAGGCCCCCTAGGCTCCTACTAGCAGTTGCTAAACAAAAGGCTTGAATCACTCCTCGATCGCCTCGGACATCGCCTCGGGCGATCACCATCGCCGCGCCCCAACGGTCAGCAAAAATCACGGATCGCCTCAGGCGATCCAATGCCAAAATCAAGGCCGTAGCCTCAGCTCCTTCAAATATTGCATCGCCTCAAACGAACTCCAGATCACCTCAGGCGTTCGTGCTATCGCCTCAGGCGTTCAGCCCATCGCCTCGGGCGATCTCCCTGCGCGCATACCCGTGCCATGCCTCGGCGTCGCTCCAGTCGATGTGCGGGGCGAAGTGCCAGAAGGTTGCCACTGCCTCAGGCGTTGTTCACCATCGCCTCAGGCGATCCTCCTCGCATGCTCGCCTAGCCATCGCCTCTGTCGATGTGCGTGGCGATGCCTGGCCTGGCACCCATCGCCTGGGGCGATGATCACCATCGCCTGGGGCGATCCAGGCCAGAATATGCACACTTGATTTTCTTCAATCCAAACCACTTTTCATCACTTAATCTGCACACTAAGTAGATGCATTAGTATAACAGACACAAGTTTTGTTGATCATCAAAACTCAAAGATTGACCTGGGATAATTTAACGCATTAAACGCAACCATGCGTTTAAGGCTCAACAATCTCCGCCTTTTTGATGATCACAAAACTTGATAAACTTGAAGAAGTAATATGCATGAAATGTGAGTAAAAATAACTCCCCCTTAACAATTGCATAATGTAAGGACCCCAAGCCCTTAACCCTTGATTAGTGTATTAACCACTATGTGTGGTACATGCTTCTATACAAATCAATCGGGAAACTCAGATGATACTTACAAAATTCTCTTAACATTCAACGTTATAAGATCATCTCTACTAACATATAGACTCATAGAGTTGCCCATTACCATGCCCTTTTTGCCACTTTTTACATTGTGGACTTTTATAAAAATTTGGGCAGAGTCTCCCCATAAATAGAGCTATCCCGAAACCAAAAGCACATCACAGAATACAATTCCCGGCCAGGGAATACACAATACTCAACAGACTACTGAACACAAAGTCAATTCCCAGCCAGGGAAGACACCACACATAAGACGACAAAAGTGGATTTCAACACCCACATAATACACTAACGACTCTCATATCATTAGCAATTCTACCACAATTGCATGCAACATATAATGAAAGAGAGAAAGGCTCATGCCTTTATATACAACCCATATACAAGAATATCCGTGCTCACATGCGAGCATCATAAATATGAATATAAACCTCGGGTGTATATAGTACTCTATACGATACCGTGCTCCATCAAGCCCTGGTACCACGATCCTGTGAGTACATCCAATCAACAGCTCGAGCCCAGCTCCATAGCCATCGATGCACATGTTCACCTGCCCCAACAGAGACAGCCCCCCAACGGGGTGAGCATACCAATACACAAAATCCCATAATCACAATAATGAAATTCATAATTTACAACAAAAGTAAATACTAATGAATTTAAATGATACTCCCTGGATGGCAACATCCTCATCCGGGATTCCGTGTACTGTCCCTGTTCTCACAATCATCAAACTCATCAAATCTCATAAATCAGTAAATCAACACATTGATTTAACTCATAGCATGCCTGATTCTCAAGTATCAATAATCAATGATTTCCAAGTTCATTATACATACAAATATAGATATCTCAATATCTAGTACTGATTTCTCAATTTCGCTATCAATCACAGATAGCTCAAATGCCTAGACATCTCACATGTCTTATAATGAGTACATGATCCCACGATCATTCTCAGGCATCTCAAATGCCGTACAATTGTCACATAGACTCAGTACCCCATATATATCAACATATATATGCATATAGCCATACCCACAACCATCTAATGCAATTACAACACATTATGCATTTCACAATTTCTATCACATAAAGTAGTGCTCGTACGTCGCACGTACCTTAAATCTCCGAAGTCCGAGCCAACCCTTGCTCGAGTTCCATGCTCCGAGGAACGATGTGCTAACACGATAAATTAATTTACAATTAATTACGATCATGCAACCCATGCTCAAGCACACCCATAACCCTCAAAAATATTGTCAACACAAGACAATAAACCATTATCGAAAATTGCTCAAGAATACCCCACAAATTCTCGAACCTTCACAACACAAATTGAACCCAATATAAACACCATAATTCATCTAAAATATGAATTAAGCTATCCAAGCAAGAATCAACACCCCTTGCCAAAAACCCCCAATTTTCGAAATCCAAACCCTAATTTCGAATCTAATTCTTCAATTCCGAACACAATCAAGCATCATAATGCATCTACAACATAAATAAATCAATTGCTAACAAGAATCATGACTCCTTATCAAAAAAATCCCCAATTTCGAACATAAACCCCACAAATTCGAACTGAAATTTGAACCAATTGCAACCAATAATTCGAACCACAAAAGTCTGAAATAATCGACTCAAAACCAGCTTAAAAACGCCCCAAAAACATCAGGAAAATCGTACAAAAAACATACCAAAATCGCGTCCCAAAATCGGACAGAAATCCAAATCTGAACCCTACGCTTTTTGCAGAAATCCGAGCTCAATCCTCGACGAAACTTCGAATTGGTGGTATGGATAGGACCGCCTGGAAGATACGAACACGGCGGCGGGTCGGACGCGCCGAACGGCGGCGGGCGAAGGCTTTTTCTGCGCGGTGGTCAAAGGGGATCGGGAATGGGTGTTGGCGCGGGGAGAGAGAAAGCGGGAGAGGTGGGGAAAAATGGTTCCGGTAATTAAAATCTCGGGTTCAACTGGTATTTATAGCAAAAATACCCCGAAATACTAATATCCCCACAAATACATCATGATTCATTAAAAATCATCTGTTTTCGAAAACTCTCTCTCTAACTCAAAAACCCCCTACCGGTGCCCACACACAGCACCCGGGATTCTGAGTCACACTAAAAACCCAACTCACAGGTTTTCACCGAAATGAGAATACGATCTCAACCTCGGGATCCAACGATCCCAACTACTCAAATAGACGAGCCCAGAAGGCTCAACACTTCGATTAAACTCCAATTGCCACGTAAAACAACTTTACGGGTTATTAACACTCCGGGATTAACATTCCTAATCTCAGGTCATCACACATAACACATACAAGTTATCAAGTAAATCATTAAACAAATAACTCTCCCCCCTCAAACTATGCATACATAAGCTCTCTGTAAGGACCCCAAGCCCTTAACCCTTAATTAGTGTATTAACCACTATGTGTGGCACATGCTTTCAATAAAAAATCAATCGGGAAGCTCAGATGATACTTTACCATTGAATGGTAACTACAAAATTTCTTTAATACTCAATGCTATAAGATCATCATCCTAACAGCATATAGACTAATCGAGTTCGCCCAACACCATCCCCATTACATCACTTTTGCATTGTGGGTTTTTATAAAAATTTGGGCAGAGTCTCCCCATAAATTGAGCTATCCCAAAAATAAAAGCACATCACATAATATAATTCCCGGCCAGGGAATACACAATACTCAACAGAATAATGAACACAAAGTAAATTCCCAGCCAGGGAAGACACCACACATAAGACGACAAAAGTGGGTTTCAACACCCACATAACACACTAACGACTCTCATATCATTAGCAATTCTACCACAATTGCATGCAACATATAATGAAAGAGAGGAAGGCTCATGCCTTTATATACAATCCATATACAAGTATAATCGTGCTCACAGGCGAGCATCATGAATATGTATATAATCCTCAGGTGTATATATGTACTCTATACGATATCGTGCTCCATCAAGCCCTGGTACCACGATCCTGGGAGTACATCCAATCAACAGCTCGAGCTCATCTCCAAAGCCATCGGTGTACCTGTTCACCTGCCCCAACAGAGACAGCCCCCAACGGGGTGAGCATACCAATTCCACAATTTCATAATCATAATGACATAATACATAATTTACGAAAATGTAAATATTGCGGAACATATGTGATACTTCCTGGATGGTATCATCCTCATCATAGCGTACCCCTGTAATAACCCTGTTCTCAAAACAGATAAATCATCAAATCCTGGATATACAATTAATCATCATATTGGTTAACCCTAGCCAGTTTCAAATTAAAAACATTTCATAACATCTTTCTTTATCTAGCAATCATCATAATTCTAGATATTATATTGAGATTTCCTTAACTTCGATACTAGTTAATCACTTCTCTGATTAACTACGTCTCTGTTCCTATTTATTACCAATAGGGAATAAAACACAGATATCCTAGATATCTAATCAAATACCACCTTTTTCATTTCTTACTTCAAGTAGCATCATACTATCGGTGTTTGCTCCGTAGCAACCACACCTCATCATTTGCTCGCTTCATAGCGGCACTAAGCATTCTACCATGTGAATCAACATAACGTAACCAAGTCCCGGTACCATCATAGTAAAGCATTTCATGTATTTTAGATCATGCATCATACTTGTAAAACATCATTTAAACTATGCTCGTACGCTAAACGTACCTTAAATCCTCGAAGTCCGAGCCAAACCTTGCTCGAGTTCCATGCCCCGAGGAACGATGTGCTAACACGATAAATAATTCCCAATTATTTACGAACATGTAACCCATGCTCAAGTACATCCATAACCCTCAAAATATTGTCAACACACGACAATAAATCATTTAAAAGACCCGGGGCAGGGTACATGCAGGGAGGGAAAACGAATGCGACATATCGAAAAATTGCCCAAGAACATCTTCAATAATTCGAACCCTAGTATCACCATTCGAACCCAACCAAGTATCATAAATCATCTAAAACATGTAATAAACGATCCCTAACGTGAAACATCAACCCATAGCCAAAATCCCCAAAATTCGAAATCAAACCCTCACCAAATTAGGGCAAATTCGAACCATAACATCTTAATTCGATCCCAATTAAGCATCATAATTCATTTAAACATGAATAAATCGAATTAATAACAAGAATCATCATCCTCATGCCAAAAACCCCCAAAATCGAACATAAACCCCTCAAACATCATGAAATTCGAACCAACATCCACAAATTCGAACACAATCCTTAAATTCGAACACAATACCTCCAAATTTAGCAGGGAATAACATGAGAGGGACGAAAAAGAGGTAAAGAACGTTACCCAATCGAAAATCGGAAGGAAAATCGACCAAAATCGATAAACCCTAGAATTTGGGGATCGCCGCTTTCCTGTCAAATCCGAACTCAAACCGCGATGAAACTTTCAATTGACGGAGGGGAAAGGAGCGCCTGGACGAGACGAAGCCGTGGGTAGGTCGGACGCGCCGATCGGCGGCGGAACGGCGGCGGGCGAAGCGTTTGAAGCCGCGGGGGTGCAGGGGCAGACGGGAGAGATCGCACGCGGGGAGAGAGAAGGAAATTGGGGCTGAAATGAAATTAATTCCAAAATATCGGGTTCAATTGGTATTTATAGCAAAAATACCCCGAAATACTAATAGCCCCACAAATACATCATGATTCATTAAAAATCATCTGTTTTCAAAAACTCTCTCTCTAACTCCAAAACACCCTACCGGTGCTCACACAGCACCCGAGATTCCGAGACACATCAAAAACCCAACTCTTAGGTTTTACACCGTAATGTGAATACAATCTCAACCTCTGGATCCAACGATCCCAACTACCCAAATAAACGAGCCCAGAAGGCCTAACACCGCGATTAAACTCCAAATCGCTACGTAAAACAACTTTAGGGGTTATTAACACTACGGGATTAACATCTATAATCCCTGGTCATCACAATATCCCCCACTAAAAGAATTTCGTCCTCGAAATCAGCACTGGTGTATCACGAAACACCCAGGCTACACAACAACATGAAGCCATAACCTCGATTCTTGACCATAACATAATCGTATTAATAAACGCGAGGATACTTACCTCTCATCAAACTCTGAAACAGGGCGACTTACCCAAAACCAATATATCACCCAAGAGGCAAAACGTATCTTGATGCGGGTCATCCCAAAAGTCAGTCCCTCATGACTGCAAAACAACCGATACTTACGACTGTAGGTCGGACAGTCATCCTTAGTTCTAATACAACTAGTAAGAACGCATCCTGAATGACACCTCAACCGTGAGAACGTTGGCCTCGTGTCAAACTCTGGAGTGGAATAGACTTCCAAATCCATCATAACGTCAAAGAGCGTCAGCACAGCCCAACGCTAATAGTCCAAAAGCAGTTAGTCAACTGAAACTGTAAGGATTCGAATCGCTCCCGATTCCATCGTAGATATCATTCAAAGACATCTCTATCATGACTCACGATGTCTTAACATACATCGTTACGAGGGAAACACTAGTATTCCACGGTGTACTCATACCAAACCTGGTTTCCACTTTCAAACCTCCTCTATCGAAGGGCAGTCGCCTCATTGCAACTCGAATTGGGCAACTCACGGCCACAAATTCACCCAAAAGATATCTCATAAGATGTCCACTTCCGGATATCCCAAGAACCACATCCTGGTCATAAATAAACAATCGAGACTCCTCAGAGTTTCAAATTTGAAAGGACATGCAATAAACCCAATGCATCCCAAATACATGGATTCCCAGACCAAATCAACGACGACTTGATGACTCTCTTGTTGGTACTTCAACATCATGAGCTGTCCCAGACAAGTCTCACCAAGATTTAAACATAAACGTATATACGTTTCAGTGAGGCATACACAACCAACTTCAAATGACGTGGTGACTACTAGAGTCCACCACAATCCACATCGTATCACCTTACGATTTGCAAATCTTGGTTCCAACGAGCAGTATAACGGCTCTAGCAAGCCCATCATGGTGCTGCACACACGCGGCAGACAACTAGTCGCTGCCTCACTAGGTTCACCTCAAACCTACCAATCAGATGGACGTTTCCGCACGGCATACCATACCATGGGAAGAAAAAATCAATAGAGTAGTGGGTCTTTACCCAACATTCCTCCAATGCTGACATACCCTGGACACTCCAATGTCCCCATGTACTTAACATAACCTGATCATATTCCCTTAGGACCCATCTTACACCCTCATGGGTGGTGTGACCATGTCTACCACATGTCATATCAATAGAAAGCGAGTAATTCCTCCACGATTACTCATGTCGTCAAAAACATGGCCTAAAAGCCATTCCAACGAGCATACCTCAAGGGTACCACCACTCGAAATATGATTGCCTCAAACAATATCTGCGGTACAATCACATGTACAACGCGTCCATCCATTCCTCGAGCAACCCGCTCGGTATAAGGGTCACGTCAATCGGTGACGCACACGCCACCTTGTGCCCGACACTGGCACCCAAGGCATACAACTGAAAACGTATACTTAACGCATTGCTCATCGTAACGGTGACGCATGTCTAATAAGACATCCCCTACACCATCGTCATCGCCATCCCGTGACGACATGCCCACTCATGGCATCTAAGGTATCGTCAACTAGTGACGATACATGTCAACAATGACATCTAAACGACCCAGTCAACTCGTGACGGTCCATGTACATCAACATATGTCATCCATCATCATGCTAGTAAAATAGTCATAATAAAACATGTATAACAACGCATGCTAGCTATAACAATGCTAAATAGAATAGCAATATCTCATACCTCATCGCTAACAAGATAGCGGCATACCTATCTCCGTCGCTCAATAATAATACGTAATCAGCACCCATCGCTCGAAGGCGGCAAAATCCTGTGCTGAATATATAGCGGCACAGTCCATCGCTATAGAATTGACGGCATAATACCTCGTCATATAATAGGTGGCATAAAACCTCGCTATACACCTGAGCATGAATCATCGTCCAGATAATAGCGGAAAGAGGCATCGCTATCAATACCCGGCGGTATAACCCATCGCCAATCAATATAGCGGAATGAACCATCGCTATCAATACATCTGGCGGAAAGAACCATCGCCAATCAATATAGCGGAATGAGCCATCGCTATCAATACATCCGGCGGAAAGAACCATCGCCAATCAATATAACGGAATGAGCCATCGTTATCAATACATCTGGCGGAAAGAACCATCGCCAATCAATATAGCGGAACGAGGCATCGCTATCAACATATCTGGTGGCACTAATCATCGTCAATCCTCATAGAAGAATGAGCCATCGTAAATCCACATAATAGCGGAATAGGGCATCGCTATTAACATATCTGGCGGCATAAACCATCGCCAATCCTCATAAAAGAGTGAGTCATCGTAAAATAGCGGGATGAGGCATCGCTATCATCATAAACATCATCATAATCATCATATCATCTTTACTCATCATAAACATCATCATAAACATCATATTCACATATATACTCACAACAAACTATGTTAATTAGAAATGGGACTGTCCGGGTTCCATTATGACAGCGGCACAATTGGCCCCCTCGCTCGACATAACACATCGTATGATACCCATCGCTACGCCTTGATAGCGGATGTATCTCTTATTCAGCGGATGATACCCATCGCTACGCCTTGATAGCGGATGTACCCCATCGCTCAGCGGATGATACCCATCGCTACACCTTGATAGCGGATGTACCCCATCGCTCATCAGCGGATGATACCCATCGCTACACCTTGATAGCGGATGTACCCCATCGCTCATCAGCTATGTGAGCGGCAAGACCTTCCTCGCTTGCCCATAATGACCACCGGACATTCAACCATTCTAAGTAACATAGTTAAACATACATTATCATCTTGTAACATCATCATCATATAAACATCATCATCTTATAGCATCATTATCTTAGAGATATAACAGTAAATGTACGAAATCATAGTTGAGTAAGCTTGTTGGTTATTCATTAACTTCTTTTCATTTTCCCTGGTTCATATTCATGCATATGGACATCTTACCCTGTGACATCTTACCACCTTATAAACATCATATCATTCTATTCAATAATAATTGAGACCATACCGAAGTATTCCACTGTCGGTTGTCTACCCAGTCTGTCCTCAGACAATACGTCATATCTTTCTTTTCCCTGATTTTCTTCCAAAATCAGATTCCTTGGCACGTAGCATATAGAGTGTTAGACATCACTATTAATGCCATCCTATCGTGTTCCACACGATTCCTGCAACCACAATGGTTAGCAATGCCACTTTTCATAACATAAAAGCACATAAACAATTAGTCATGTCGTATAACATTAATGCCATCATGCATAAATATGTTCTATCAATAACTTCCTAGGCCCTCAACAGCCCCAATGAGCAACCACTGCTCTGATACCACTAATGTAAGGACCCCAAGCCCTTAACCCTTAATTAGTGTATTAACCACTATGTGTGGCACATGCTTTCAATAAAAAGTCAATCGGGAAGCTCAGATGATACTTTACCATTGAATGGTAACTACAAAACTTCTTTAATACTCAATGCTATAAGATCATCATCCTAACAGCATATAGACTAATCGAGTTCGCCCAACACCATCCCCATTACATCACTTTTGCATTGTGGGTTTTTATAAAAATTTGGGCAGAGTCTCCCCATAAATTGAGCTATCCCAAAAATAAAAGCACATCACATAATATAATTCCCGGCCAGGGAATACACAATACTCAACAGAATAATGAACACAAAGTAAATTCCCAGCCAGGGAAGACACCACACATAAGACGACAAAAGTGGGTTTCAACTGCATGCAACATATAATGAAAGAGAGGAAGGCTCATGCCTTTATATACAATCCATATACAAGTATAATCGTGCTCACAGGCGAGCATCATGAATATGTATATAATCCTCAGGTGTATATATGTACTCTATACGATACCGTGCTCCATCAAGCCCTGGTACCACGATCCTGGGAGTACATCCAATCAACAGCTCGAGCTCATCTCCAAAGCCATCGGTGTACCTGTTCACCTGCCCCAACAGAGACAGCCCCCCAACGGGGTGAGCATACCAATTCCACAATTTCATAATCATAATGACATAATACATAATTTACGAAAATGTAAATATTGCGGAACATATGTGATACTTCCTGGATGGTATCATCCTCATCATAGCGTACCCCTGTAATAACCCTGTTCTCAAAACAGATAAATCATCAAATCCTGGATATACAATTAATCATCATATTGGTTAACCCTAGCCAGTTTCAAATTAAAAATATTTCATAACATCTTTCTTTATCTAGCAATCATCATAATTCTAGATATTATATTGAGATTTCCTTAACTTCGATACTAGTTAATCACTTCTCTGATTAACTACGTCTCTGTTCCTATTTATTACCAATAGGGAATAAAACACAGATATCCTAGATATCTAATCAAATGCCACCTTTTTCATTTCTTACTTCAAGTAGCATCATACTATCGGTGTTTGCTCCGTAGCAACCACACCTCATCATTTGCTCGCTTCATAGCGGCACTAAGCATTCTACCATGTGAATCAACATAACGTAACCAAGTCCCGGTACCATCATAGTAAAGCATTTCATGTATTTTAGATCATGCATCATACTTGTAAAACATCATTTAAACTATGCTCGTACGCTAAACGTACCTTAAATCCTCGAAGTCCGAGCCAAACCTTGCTCGAGTTCCATGCCCCGAGGAACGATGTGCTAACACGATAAATAATTCCCAATTATTTACGAACATGTAACCCATGCTCAAGTACATCCATAACCCTCAAAATATTGTCAACACACGACAATAAATCATTTAAAAGACCCGGGGCAGGGTACATGCAGGGAGGGAAAACGAATGCGACATATCGAAAAATTGCCCAAGAACATCTTCAATAATTCGAACCCTAGTATCACCATTCGAACCCAACCAAGTATCATAAATCATCTAAAACATGTAATAAACGATCCCTAACGTGAAACATCAACCCATAGCCAAAATCCCCAAAATTCGAAATCAAACCCTCACCAAATTAGGGCAAATTCGAACCATAACATCTTAATTCGATCCCAATTAAGCATCATAATTCATTTAAACATGAATAAATCGAATTAATAACAAGAATCATCATCCTCATGCCAAAAACCCCCAAAATCGAACATAAACCCCTCAAACATCATGAAATTCGAACCAACATCCACAAATTCGAACACAATCCTTAAATTCGAACACAATACCTCCAAATTTAGCAGGGAATAACATGAGAGGGACGAAAAAGAGGTAAAGAACGTTACCCAATCGAAAATCGGAAGGAAAATCGACCAAAATCGATAAACCCTAGAATTTGGGGATCGCCGCTTTCCTGTCAAATCCGAACTCAAACCGCGATGAAACTTTCAATTGACGGAGGGGAAAGGAGCGCCTGGACGAGACGAAGCCGTGGGTAGGTCGGACGCGTAGATCGGCGGCGGAACGGCGGCGGGCGAAGCGTTTGAAGCCGCGGGGGTGCAGGGGCAGACGGGAGAGATCGCACGCGGGGAGAGAGAAGGAAATTGGGGCTGAAATGAAATTAATTCCAAAATATCGGGTTCAATTGGTATTTATAGCAAAAATACCCCGAAATACTAATAGCCCCACAAATACATCATGATTCATTAAAAATCATCTGTTTTCAAAAACTCTCTCTCTAACTCCAAAACCCCCTACCGGTGCTCACACAGCACCCGAGATTCCGAGACACATCAAAAACCCAACTCTTAGGTTTTACACCGTAATGTGAATACAATCTCAACCTCTGGATCCAACGATCCCAACTACCCAAATAAACGAGCCCAGAAGGCCTAACACCGCGATTAAACTCCAAATCGCTACGTAAAACAACTTTAGGGGTTATTAACACTACGGGATTAACATCTATAATCCCTGGTCATCACACTCTCCCCCTTAAACTATGCATGTATTAAGGTTCAAGTTTATCACAAAATTCTCCCCCTTTTTGTGATAATCAAAAAGCATAAAATTCAAATAAACATGGCATAATTTATATGTTGACATATAGCTTCAAATTACACATGTTCCTCATCAAACAAGATTAAATCATATAGAGGTGAATCACAACCATGTGTTTAAGGCACTCAACAATTAATTCTAAAAGTTGCAATGTGTGCATATGTTCATGCATTCATGCCAAAAGCAAAATAATAAAAAAAATCAAGGCATTATAACAAATCATATACTTGCACATTTTCACATAGCATATTCAAATTTGAATGCAAAGCATATCAAGCTACTTACTATAAAAAGATAAGCATACATCATGCATTTCAACAATTATGCTAAGGGGTTATGCATTTTACTCCAATGAATATTGAGATTCAATATTTATTGATCACAATTAATTTGTGCCAATGAATTTTGAAATTGCTCTTTTAACATGTAAAAAAATAAATTTTACCATCAATGACAAGAGTTCGTTCTTGTCATAGGTCCAACGCCTCGAGCCTCTTCTATAGTTGTGAATAATACAAATTCCTCATTTGAGTTACTTGGCCCTTCATCCTTCATTCCATTCTTGTCCCTACAAGACAAATTTACAATTGGAGGAACTTTGGTACCCATTTGATTTTTGGGTCCTAGGGGGTTAACTTTTAATGGCACTTTTGGAATCCATTTCCACCTCTTATTAGGTTGGTATTGGATTCTAGCAAACCTACACTTATTTTTAGTGTGGCCATTTTTGCAACAATAATTACAAGTAGGAGAATCATGCTTTGCATTGGCCAACAAGCTAGAAAAAGTTTTTGATTTGCTTGAAAAACCTAACCCGGCTTTGTCAAAGCTACAACGTTGCAAGCCAAGCAATTCATTCATCTTTTTACTACTTTCACTAAATTTGCAAAATGATATCTTTAAAGAATTTAATTCATTTTTCAATGAATTATTTTCTTCATCTTTCTTAGCAATCTCAAGTTTGAGTAATTTGTTACTCATCTTGGTTTTGCCAAGAGCATCAATAAGATCATTATAAGACTCTAAAAGTTCATCAATGAAGGTACCTCATTGTCACTTTCATCTCCTTCATCTCCAAGAGCCATTAGACATAGATTGGTGGCTTCTTCTTCATCGGAGTCGCTATCACTCCATGTGGCTATAAACGCCTTCTTCTTCCCTTTGTCCTCATTCTTCTTCCTAGGGCATTTGTTAGCATAATGACCTTTATCATTACAATTATAACAAGTTACCTCATTTTTGGATTCATTTTTGGTTGCACTTGAGGTCTTTGACTTGCTATGTTTGGTGAAGAGCTTCTTGAACTTCATTGTGAATAGGATCATCTCCTCATCATCATCATCTTCTTCATCATCGGAGTGGTCTTTCCTTCCAACCAAGGCAATTCCATTTCTCTTGGATCTATCCTCCTCCTTTACTTCTCTCCTTGTGGCAACTTCAAGCTCATGAGTCACCAATGTGCCATGGAGCTCATCAAGATCATAGGAAGCACTTTCTCCTTTGTTGGACTCGATAATGGCCGTCCTCTTTGCATCCAATTCTTTAGGTAAGGCCCTTAGTGCTCTCCTCCATATT
The DNA here is from genome assembly GCA_907163345.1 of Haberlea rhodopensis. Taxonomy (NCBI): domain Eukaryota; kingdom Viridiplantae; phylum Streptophyta; class Magnoliopsida; order Lamiales; family Gesneriaceae; genus Haberlea; species Haberlea rhodopensis. Next base: position 222,061 of record CAJQUN010000032.1, on the reverse strand, counting down.
TGCTTTGGAGGGTACTTCTCTCCAAGTTGGGCAAGCTCATTTATGATAAGGGTGAGCCTCCTAAACATGGAATCCACATCTTCTCCGGGCTCCATCTCAAAAGTCTCATATTTGTGTTGTAGAAGGTCAATCTTGGTCTCCTTCACTTGATTGGTTCCTTCATGACAAATTTGCAATTTGTCCCATATCTCCTTAGCGGTTGAGCACATTGAGATTCGGTTGTACTCCTTCATATCTAAGGCACATTGCAAAATATTAATCGCTTTAGCATTTTGTGAAATTAATATCATATCCGCTCTAGTGAAATCGTCCATTTCTTTGGGAACACTTATTCCCCCAATTTCCTTTAAAGGAACATGTGGACCTTTCACTATGATCTTCCATAGGTCATAATCTACAGATTGGATGTATAGAGAAATTCTAGTTTTCCAATAGCCGTAATTATCACCCGTGAAGAGCGGAGGGCGATTCGTCGATTGACCTTGAGCAAACTCATTTGCTAGATTAGCCATAAAAAGATTTTGATTTAAAACAAAAATCAAATGGCTCTGATACCACTTGTTGGAATCGAAGAGGGGGGGTGAATGAGATTCCTTGGCTACTTTAGCTTTTTAAAATGAGTTTGTAAAATAAAAGAGTTTTGCGATTTACGGAAGCCTTTAGTCAATCGATAAATAAAAGGAATAAATAAATAAATGCGTAATGAAAAATAAAGCAGTAAAAGAGAAGGATATTTGTTATAGAAGTTCGGCGATGAATCGCCTACGTCTCCTCTTCCCGGTTAGATAACCTCCAACCGAGGTTCCACTAGAACAATAGATCTTGGCTTTGAGGGCTCCAAGTTAGCCACACAACAACTCTTCCCGAGTTTACAATGCTCTTCCCGAGCACACTACTCTTCCCGAGTACACAACGCTCTTCCCGAGCACAATACCCTTCACGAGTATACAAAGCTCTTCCCGAGCTACCAACACTCTTCACGAGTCTTCTTCGCCTTAAGGGCTCCAAGGATAGCCACACACTTGCACCAACTAGACTTGTTGATGACTTTACAATTTTCCAACTTGCTTTGGTGTTGGAGGACCTTTACAAGAAATCAAACCAAAAGCACCTTCACGGTGTACTCACACGAAGAAACAAGACTCTAAGAAAGATAAGAATTACAAGCTCCAATACAACAACAATGTATGGAGATTGCAATGCAAATTCAAATAACAATTATCAAGACTTTGTGGAAGTTTGTAGGCTTGTTCCTTAGCTTCAAAATGCTACAAAGCATCAGTGTAGAAGGTCCCCTAGGCTCCTACAACCGTTGCTAAACAAAAGGCTTGAATCACTCCTCGATCGCCTCGGACATCGCCTCGGGCGATCACCATCGCCGCGCCCCAACGGTCAGCAAAAATCACGGATTGCCTCAGGCGATCCAATGCCAAAATCAAGGCCGTAGCCTCAGCTCCTTCAAATCTTGCATCGCCTCAAACGAACTCCAGATCGCCTCAGGCGTTCGTGCTATCGCCTCAGGCGTTCAGCCCATCGCCTCGGGCGATCTCCCTGCGCGCATGCTCGTGCCATGCCTCGGCGTCGCTCCAGTCGATGTGCGGGGCGAAGTGCCAGAAGGTTGCCACCGCCTCAGGCGTTGTTCACCATCGCCTCAGGCGATCCTCCTCGCATGCTCGCCTAGCCATCGCCTCTGTCGATGTGCGTGGCGATGCCTGGCCTGGCACCCATCGCCTGGGGCGATGATCACCATCGCCTGGGGCGATCCATGCCAGAATATGCACACTTGATTTTCTTCAATCCAAACCACTTTTCATCACTTAATCTGCACACTAAGTAGATGCATTAGTATAACAGACACAAGTTTTGTTGATCATCAAAACTCAAAGATTGACCGGGGATAATTTCACGCATTAAACGCAACCATGCGTTTAAGGCTCAACAAATATGTTTAACGCATTTTCTTGATTGTGATTCCTGTACATTTCTTGGTTAAAATTTATTGTCTTGAATTCCCTTGAGCAAGATAGGTTGTTCTTTGACGAGATCATAGTGAACCAATTTTTTCGTACTTTCTTGATTTTGATCGTTAGAGCCTTTTTTCCATCACTGCATTTTATCGTTCTTTCAGTTTCTTTTATCAAAATTTAAAATTGTTATCTCATCTTTCATCTATTAATGAGATACAGGTTCATTAACGAAAACCCATTTACCTACTTTCGCGTGGGACACTCAACAATCCGAGCTTCGGCCGGAATACCAGACTATTTCTCGTGAATTAAGGGATTTGACTAAATTAGTTCACCAAGAACTAAAAACCGTGGATGATAACTCAACAGATTGCGGTGTTTTCGATGCAAAAACCAGCCCATTGTTTGAGAGGGGAAGGTTTTATGAAGTGTATCATGCCCGGAGAAATGAGAGATTGAAGAGAAAGCAATGTGAAATGGAGCAGTATACATGTGAAAATAAGGCTTCTGATAATCTTGGTATGACAAGGGTGTCGGCCAACAAAGAGAAAAGCCCCAGCGAAGAAGGTGAACACTACGCCGGTGGTGGAGCGGAGGGAGGCGCCGACACCGATGTATACCCTAAGGAGTTCTGCTAGAAAGGAGAACATGAAGAAAACTCAATTGCCTATTCCAAGTTTTAAAAAATCATCTGGGATTAGAAAGCATAAGTGATACTCAAAGTGATAAGTCATTTTTGTTCTAATTTCACATTCTTGTCTGGCAAACAGTGTAATTGATGAGAATGTATCTTGAGAACTTTCCAATTTTGTGTTACTATTGGCAGTTGGGATTTTGTCTATTCTGAGTATATGATGGAGGCTGGAGTTATCGGTCTATTGTTTGGCAGGTGACTTTATCATCTTTTGTGCATACTATGTTGGCAAAGTCTTCCTGGCATAAACTTTGTCTCGGGAATATGATAATTTCCATTTTGATTGACAACACAATCAAGTTGATTTATTACCCTTACAATAGAATGGAGTTCAAGTGTTTACAATTACAGGTGCAGTCATAGCAGTATTGAGTTTCAGTTCACTGAATCAGTTTCATTATTGGTGAGAAAATTTCCTCTGCCATGTCCATAAAAACACAATTGGGTCGTCACTTATTCTTGTCTCCACAGTGTTATCCCCTCCTTTGAACCAATTTGAGACACAATCTTGTCAGCTTTTTTGTGGAACTTATCTGTTCACAATGCGTTCTTATTTTATGGCACATCATTTGCCTTTCGAGATAATTAGCATTTGACAGCCTAAAACTTTTTTAATCTTACTGAACTGTTGCAAATTGCTGAAGGTTATTCTCATAGTGAGTTTGTAATTCTAACTCCCGTAAGTACGTTAGTTCCATAACATTCTTAGGATTGTTACGCTTTCATTAATTTATCCTTGTATTTGTAGCTCTTTGAATTTCGTGACATAGTCATTCTGACTTCTTCTCCAGATTCAATATATTCAATGAATATGTGATGTACACAAGTGTAATATGTTCGCATATAAAGTACGAAGCACGTGGGACGCATGTTTGATATATATATATATATATATATATATATATATATATATATATATATATATATATATATATATATATATATATATATATATATATAATAGATTGGTATTAATACTATAAATCAATGTTAAATAGTTAAATGGAAAATCATCTTTTCACGGAATGAGAAGTTCATTAGATGTTATAGAATGTCATGAATTTTTTGTGTTTAATTTCAATGATTAATGCAGTATAATGATTAATATTGATTATCACTTGTTTAGTTAAAAAAAAACAAAATAAAAATCTATTTATCCAATACTATGAGATGGTATTACTGTGTGATAACTAATCTCATTTAATTCATTAATCACAATAGAAGCTATATACGATGCTACCCCTAAAACAATATAAAAACTAGAATAATTCATATATACACAAGCACCCAAAAAGATACATACATTTTAGTTTTATAGGGATGGTTTTCTATTTTTATATATTTTTCTTTTATACTCCCCTTTATTACATAATTTTTTGTCATATAAATATTTAAATTTATAATGACCACGTTTTGAATATTATTAAAAAATACAATTCGTTTTATAATAATTATTGACCAAAACAAAAATTAGTTAAATTTATAACGATAACAAGGTATTGACTTTTTCATATCATTATTAGAATCTCAGTTTTATTTTGGAAAACAATAATTATGAATAATGCAGCTGTTTAGAGTACATGCAATGGTTAAATCCCTTCCAAGGGCTTAATATCAATTACAATCTGACACATCACCACTTTTCTGACATTTAACCAATCATCTAGACCCATCAATTTTTCTCTACAATGGTTCAGCTCCTATTTTGGGTCACACCTACCACATCATTTACAACAATCTATTTTGATATCACTATTCATTTATATTTAAAATGTTAATATATATATACCTAAATAATTATTTAAATAGATTAAAAACGATAAAAAATTATAATTAAAATATTATATTAATAATTAAAATTAAAAATGGAAATAATTAATAATTTAAAATTATAATAATAATTGAAATTAATGTAAATTTTACATAATTAAAATTTTAATTATATTAATAATTAAATTAAATAAATAAAAATAATAAAAAATGTAAAAAGCTGTAAGTCAGCATTGGCGGGGGGCTGAGGATCCTCAGCCCCTTCCATGGTGGCTGACTCCAATCAGCCCCCAATGTGTGAATGAGGCTGGGCTGAGGGGCTGCAAAACCCCCAATTGTACATGTCCTAACCAAATGTTGGAATATTCATGCACATTCCAAAAAGTAAACCGTCAAGCACAGTGCACGAGAATGATACGTGGCCATGGTGGGTCCAAATTCCAAAAAATAAACAAATAAATCGCAAAAAGTAAACACCCAATGAATTAAAGTTGCCGCCTTTACCTTCTCAACAAGAACTTCATCACCTTTGCAGTGTATTACTTTATTTAAGCATTTCGTCGAATGGCTATCAATGATCGATACACTTGGATTTTTCCGAGAACAAGCGGACTTTATTTTCAAGTAAATAAATCATGAATCTATATTAATCATCAAGAATTGATGGTGGGTTTCTTTTGATAGATGAGAATGTTGCAGAGTAAAACGTGTTGAACGATGCCAGATTTTGGTTTTCTGTCTTCTCGAATGAGGCTATTTTTGTTCCAATGGGCTTCCCTCAAGTGGTCGACCGGACCACCATGTAAGCCTAGACCAATTTGAATACAAAAATATTTAGGGAAAACTTCATGCCGGTACTTATTGAATGAAGATTATTTGGCTCAGTCAAATATAGCATTCTTTCGAAAAGAAACTGTTGGGTAAGGCTGTTTTATGTAATGATGTAATATGAGTAATGATGTAATATGAGTAATTAAGGAATGATAAAAGTATTTATAACTAAAAGAAAATAAAAAATAGACGTTATTGAATAAAATTGTTTTTGAAGGTGGTATGAAGAAGATTTTTTTGGTAGATTTAGTCAAAAAATATTTTTGTAACCGGTAGTTACATGCAATTTCCTCAAACATTTACATTCGAATAAAAAAGATTTTCAGAAACTTTGTTAGAGGAATCTGATGATGTTGAAGCTCTAAAAGCAACATTTTGTTGTTTTATTCTTCTTTTAAGTGCTTTTCTAAAATATCTTCTCTATTAAAATATATTTCTTTAGAAAAATTATTTGTTTAATTCAATTTTTCTATCCAAACACACTGAAATAAAATCGAGCATTGCATATGCAAAATTGTGATAGAGGGAACAATTCGATTCGCATTTTAGTATTTGGAAATCCAAATTAAAATGCAAAAAACTCAACAAAAAGAAAATCATTCAATAGACATTTCTTATTATTTTGGCACAGAACAATAGAAAATACTCTCCCATTATTAGTATCCGAAGTTCCATTTTATCTGTCAATCCAACATTGTTCTACTACATTAAATTATCTCAATTCACAACAAAAATTTATGCAATTTGTCTATTCAACAAAAAAAAGTTTGTATACACACATACACTGTGTGCTCGACTACTACTAATCTTGCAAAGGTTTAAAAACATAAGTATCATCATTTGCTTGTGGATTCTTGATGGGTATCAGACCTGAAAATTGCTAGTTGAGAAGAAATAAACTGCAAAACCATGGCTGCAGTTTTCCTCATTTTCGCCAAATTTAAATCGATTTCTTTCTCATGTTTCGCCACATATGGCCGAAGAATGAACTGTACAGGTGCACAGTTGCCTACAAAAACATACAAAAACAATTACCATAAAATATAATCAAACACATTTAGCCTCTCATGATTTGAAATAGCCCAAAAAATGGCATCATTTAGACAACTTACTCTTGTTTTAGGATGCCAAAGGATTAAGACTAATGCAAGCTTGGCTTCACCATATAGAGGTAACCTTAAGGAAAAAAAGACACAAACATGTGTTCAGTTGAAATGGTCGTTAGCCAATCTTGATTCGAGGATCGGATGATCGAATTAACTTGCGTAAATGTGGATAAAAGACGACACGAAGTAATATTTGATTACCATGGTATAATGTTATCTCCTACTTTTTCACATACTGCAAGCAATGCAGTTATAATCCTACAAAAATCAAGAAACAAAATTATCAGTTTGATAGTTTGAAAAAAAATTGAAGTGACATTTAATTTATACAGGAACACATAAATATACCAGTATTGACACCAAACTTTGAGTTCATCAATCTCTAAATCATGCTTTTCAACAGTTTTATAGCATTTGTACGCTGGATAAACACATCCGAATCCCATCCTGTGAAACAAAAAGGCAAAAAACAAGCAAATTCTTGAATTTTATGGAATCCATAAACGAAAGAAACCAATTAAAAATCAGAAAAAAATCGAAATCTCTTGCAAAACTTACAGTAATAATCTTGTTAAAAAAGAACCCAGCATTTTGATTTCCTGAAAACATTAAAAAAAAAATTGAGTTCCATGTTCCTGATTCTGTACTGCATGGGAAACTGATTATATTTATTTAACTGAAACAAAATCAAATTATGGCAGAAATATTGAAAAGGGGACCTTTTCGAGAAAAAAATTTGATGGTAATTGCAGATATCTTGAACCAAACTCTGCTTCAACCGCAGATTGGCTTCTGAAAGTGGTATGTTAATTAAGGATCGAAACGACGCGAATATTAAGAAAAACGTTTACAGGTGGTTTCCATTAATGTTTCACCAACGTTTTCTTGAGAATATGAAAAGACGCGCATATGTTCAAGGTTTTTAATGGTTCCTCTTATTTTTACAAATTTTCTGTTTCCAATTTTAAATCATTTCCTTTTCATTTAGGAAATACTAATATATTCACACATCGCGTGGGTACAAATTAGGGAAATTTTCAGGCATACTATTTGGTAAAAGATTTTTCGGCCAAGTCATCCAAAAAAAAATTCTTTCAACTAAGTCCACTTTTGGTCAAAATGACCAAAATAGTTTTCTGTCTTCCTTGAATCACATCCTTCAACCTCAAAACCCTAGTCTCCAACCCTCATACCAGCCACATGTCTCAACCACCAACGCCAGTCGTCGGAAGTTGTCGCTCCTCCCATGGCGTCGAAGCTGCACGCACTTGTCGCGAAGAAACGAAAACAAAAAGGTTATGCAAGAAGACAAAATCATCTCCTTCTTCTGTTTATCATCTATTGACCGATTGATTTTGTTTTATATTTCTTATGAATTTCACTTTTTTTGTAATGACTGTTTGTAGATTTTTAATGTGAAACGTAAAAATATAATGTATTTGAGATGTTCGATCAATTGTTTGAATGTAATTTTTATATTTATTATGAATTTCAATTTTATTGTAATGATTGTTTGTAGAATTTTAATGTAAAACTCAAAACTATAATTGATTGTTTGAATGAAAATTTGAGAATGTAATGATATTGAAATCATTGGTGCATGTAACATGCACCGACAACTCATTAGTCTATCGGTGCATGTAATTTACATGCACCGATAGGTCTAAATGTGCATTTAAGTTACATGCACCAATGAGTCTATCGGTGCATGTAAATTACATGCACCGATCGACTCAGTGGTGCATATAATTTACATGCACCAACAGCTTATGAGTCTATCGGTGCATGTAATTTACATGCACCGGTAGACTCAGTGGTGTATGTAACTTCATGCACCTTTAGACTTAGGTGTTGCTTTCTTATTCAGTTTGCTATTTCACATCACGAGCCTTCTATTTCAGTTTGCTATTAATTTTAAAAAAATTTAATGAGGAAAACATGTTTCATATTCAAAATTATATATAAAAAGACTATGTTTTTGCTTAAATATAATATAAGTCTATCGGTGCATGTAATTTACATGCACCAATAGACTCAGCGGTGCATGTAATTCACATGCACCGACTTGCTAAAATCTCTCGATGCATGTAATTTGCATGCACCGATAGGCGGTGATGCACTAATATACTGTTTTTTTATCTAATTACTAAATAACAATGATCAAATCATAAAAATGTGAATTAATTTTCATTCTATAATTTTTGCAATTGATCTTATATCAAACTAAATATACAACATATTATTTTAGAAATTAAATTTTTATTATGGATGAGTATATACTATACGATAAATTATTGAATAATCTCATAACAAAAGGTATATTATTTTTCAAATGATAATATATTACACATACGTGTCTTAATTTTTAAGTGTTATTTGTGATCGTCTTTAACACTTACTGTATGATACTTATTTGTTATGTAATTTGAGAGTCAATGCAAATGTTGAGTCTACCGATGTATGTAATTTACATGCACCGATAGACTATCGATGCATGTAAAGTACATACACCGGTAGACTAGTAGTGCATGCATGTAAATTACATGCATCGGTAGACTAATGGTGCATGTAATTTACATGCATCGCTATATGTTACTTGCTTGTTGATCTTATAACAAATTAAAGATACAATATATTATTTTAGAAATTAAATTTTTATTATGGATGTATATATAATATATGATAAATTATTGAATAATCTCATAACAAAAGTATATTATTTTTCAAACGATAATATATTACACATGAGTGTCATAACTTTTAAGTGTTATTTATGATCGTCTTTAACACTTATTGTATTATACTTGTTTATTATGTAATTTGAGAACCAATGCAGATGTTGAGTCTACAGGTACATGAATTTACATGCACCGGTAGACTATCGGTGCATGTAAATTACATGCACCGGTAGACTAGCGGTGCATGTAATTTCATGCACCGCTATGTGTTGCTTGCTTGTTTAAGCTTGTTAGTTCTTTAAACTTTGATTTGGGAAGATAAGATAGTGCTACCTCACTGATATATTGTCAGGAATTTGATATACGCATCATTTATGTCATTATAGATCCTTCCACTAATATAGTGACATGATGTCTGAAAGTTTAGAAATGAAAACTGTTAGTTCCGGACCTTATCGATGAGATTTTAAAGATGACAAAACATATCAGACCGGATTGAGTGAAATCAGACTGACCAGATCGATCGCCCAAAACAGATCAAGCTGATAAGATGACAAAGCATATCAGACCGGATCGATGGATTTCAGACTGACTAAATTGATGCTTCAGATCGATCTCAATCTTTATCAGATCAGAGCAGTCAAGGATACATAAAGAATGGCTCCTCAGTCCGAATCATTAACGGCTATTTATTGTAGCATTTAATGTCGTAATTAATGCTACAAAGGACCAAAGACTGAAGATTGCCATAAAAGGTAAGAAGACAAAGAAGAGCCTACCTGACAGTCGCCGAAAGTATGAACCAGAACGGCAAGTATCCTGAAGAAGAAGACTGTAGCTTACTCAGAGTTTAAGCAGAGTCAAAGTTGCACATTAAGGGAAATAATGTCGTTGGTACTTACAACTATAAAAGGATGCAACAAAAGGAATATACAAGACTCTCGCTGATCAATTGAAAAACGCACAAGAAAGCAAAACAGCACAAGCTTACAAGCTCAGAAGCTCTCGAGCTGAAATTATTCTTAAGCACGATTACTTTGTAACAATTGATCATTTAGGATCACTGTGCGCATCTTGTGTATTCTGTGTTGAAAAATAGAAGTGAGAAACATATTGTAACTGTCAGACAGAGAGTGTCTGAGCAGATCGAGTGACTAGGAGTTTCAGTCTGGTAGTGAGGTAAATCCAGCTGAATCGGGTTTGTACAACAGGATTGTATAAATCAAAGTCTTCTAGTATAAACCTTCCTTAATTGGAAGAAGGGGAGACGTAGAAGGATTACACCACCTTCGAACTTCCAGAAACATATCCTGTGTATTATCTTTCTGCACTTGTTCTTTCATACTAGCCATCGAGCCGTTCTTACATATACAAGAACAGACCGTTCCGCACTTATACTTTCTGTGGTCTGTTCTGTACAAGAGTTGATTAAGAAACAGATTTCTTTCACTAATCCGAAAGAAATCACAAGGGATTAATTTTTACAAGGAGTGTTCATTCACCCCCCCTATAAACACTCCAGACCGATCCTAACAAGTGGTATCAGAGCAGGTCATCTTAATCATCACAAAGACACTTGAGCTGATGGCATCATTCAACAAAATTCCTATGTTTTCAAAAGAAGACTATGATGACTGGAGAATCAGAATGCAAGCTCATCTGGCAGCTCAGGATGACGATATGTGGTTCGTCATCACTGATGGACCAATGAAGATTCTGAAAGTCAATACAGCAGTCGCCATTACTGGTGGTGAACCACAAATGGTAGAAAAGGACAGATCCCTCTGGACGAATGAGGAAAGAAAGAAAGCAAATCTCGATAATGTTGCCAAAGACATCTTGCTCAAGACATTAGACAAGAACATGTTCAGCAAAATAAAAATGTGCTCTACTGCCAAAGAAATTTGGGAAAAGATAGCACAGCTATGTGATGGCAACGACCAGACCAAAGAGAACAAGTTAACTGTTGCTCTTCAAAGATTTGAGAGCATAAAGATGAAGAGTGGAGAAACTCTAAATGTGTTTGATGAAAGAGTCACTGGCATCATAAAATGAACTGAATGGTCTGGGGAAGGAATATTCTAACAGAGAGATCGCTCTGAAAGTTATGAGAGCTCTGTCAAAGGAATGGGATGTTAAGACCATTGCCATGAGGGAATCAAAAGATCTTAACAAGGTTGAACTTCATGATCTGTTTGCAGATCTTAAGGCCTATGAGTTTGAACTGATAAGCAGAGGTGAAGCAGAGCCATTCATCTCTCAACCAAACAAGGCCCTGGCAGCCATTCCAGACCAGACCGCCTCAATATCAGACCGATCCGCTGAACAGATAAGTAATGATGCTATGTCATTATTTATCAAGAAATTCGGTAAATTCATGTCTAAGAATAAGAGGAACTTCAAACCCTCTCATCATTATAAATCAAGAAAAGATGATGCTGTTAACGATCAGGCTTGCTACAATTGTGGTAAGACCGGACATTTTATTGCAGATTGCACCAGACCGAAGAAAGAAGAACGGAAAGAGAAGCATCGTGATGATAGGAAGAAGAAGCAATACAAAGACCGCAAGAATCATGGAAAATCCCAAAAAGTCCTAGTAGCTGAAGAGGGAAACAGCAAATGGGCTCAGACAGACTCAGACTCGGAAAGCTCTGAATATTCTTCCAGCGAAAGCGAAGAAGATATTCAATGTCTTATGGCAGACGAAGAGATGAGTCAGACAGACAAGGTATATGATCTTGACTCAAATGAATTTACACGAGAAGAGCTTATGTCCGCACTGCAAGACATGGCTAATGATTATAGGATCTTGGCTGAATCATTTGAGAAAAATAAAGCTAAAGCCAGTAATCAAATAGATGAGCACAACAAAACAAGCTGCTCTGAGCAGGGTGAGTGCAATAATCTAAAGATCGAGCTGAATAAGCTGAAAATCTCCTATGATCAGCTCCATGAAGAAAATAAGAGAATTAGCACACAAAATGCTAAGCTTTCTCATATATTCAAAACATGGACAAAATCCAGAACATCCTTGGAAGAATTACAAGAGGCTCAAAGAAACGTCGGTGATTTCACCGGCATAGGCTTTGACACCAAAGAATGCACCAAAGATGAATATGAGTTGTTGCTGGTAAAGAACCAAGTCAAACAAATGACATTTGTTAAATCCAGCACAGTATATGAGACTGAAGCACCTAAGATTCAAACGGGAGTCTCTTACGTGAATCAAAATCTGAGAAAATGGATTGGTTATGTTGACCAAGCCAAAGAAAAGGTACCAGCAAGATTTGCGTCTATCAGACCAAATCCAAAGGTGCAAGATCTGAGGCAAGGAAGACAATACAATTACTATAATTCAAAACCGATTCAACGAAGATATAGACTACCTTATGAGAATCAAAGGTTTCCACAGCGCACACATTATCACACACAACATCGAAACAGACCAGCACACAGCACACCTTACACACACAAGCCATTGAAGCTGATGCAGGTGTGGGTTCCTAAAGGGCTAATCCGTTCTGGACCCAAATAAGATTGGGTACCAACAATAATTATATTTGATGACAGGTACCGAAGAAACTCGCATCAGACTGGTATTCGGACAGTGGGTGTTCTCGTCACATGACTGGAAACATCGAGCTGCTGCTGAAGTCACAGAATGTACTGGACCCAAGATCATCTTCGGAGATAACTCAAAGGGTAAGACCGTGGGCAAGGGTAAGATTGTCCATGGTAACATTATTATCAATGATGTGCTGTTAGTTGAAAATCTGTGCTATAATCTGATTAGTATAAGTCAACTCTTTATGCTGTAGAATTTCACAAACATACTTGCACTGTTAAATCATCAGACGGTATAACCATGCTTGTAGGAATCAGGAATGGAAATACGTATAAGATTAATTGGAATCATGTTCAACCTGATAATCCTACTTGCTTCATCGCTAACAATGATAATAAACACTGGCTATGGCATAAACGCTTGAATCATATCAATTTTAAGACTATCTCTAGCCTGTGTAAACATGATTTAGTTATCGGTCTGCCCAAGATCGATTTTGCTAAGGATAAGATCTGCGAAGCTTGCCAAATGGGCAAACAGATCAGATCATCCTTCAAAAACAAGAATGTCAAATCCTCCTCCCGTTGTTTAGAACTACTGCATATGGACTTGTTTGGTCCTATACCAATAACAAGTTTAGGGGGAATGCGGTATACTCTTGTTGTTATTGATGATTACTCACGCTTTACATGGACTATATTTTTGAGCAGTAAAGATCAGACCGGTCCGAAGTTGATCAAGCTGCTGAAACGCACTCAGAATGAGAAATCATCCAGCATAGACAGGATTCGCAGTGAAAGGCACTGAATTTTCAAATCAGAATCTTGAATCCTTTCTAGAAGATTATGGAATCAAGCATGAGTTTTCAGCCGCTCGAACTCCTCAACAGAATGGAGTTGCAGAACGAAGAAACAGAATGCTCAAGGAAGCAGCAAGAACAATGCTTGCTGATTCTGGTATTTCGCAAAAGTTCTGGGCAGAAGCTGTAAACACTGCTTGCTACACTCAAAATCGGTCTATGATCAACAAGAAGCTGAACCTTACTCCATATGAAATATGGACTGGTAACAGACCATCTATTTCTCACTTTCATGTTTTTGGTTGCAAATGCTTCGTTCATAACAATGGTAAGAATCATCTTACAGCATTTGAAGCTAAGTCAGATAATGGAATATTCATGGGATATTCATCAACTAGTAAAGCTTATAGAATTTTCAATAATCGTACCTTAACTGTAGAAGAATCTGTTCATGTGGTTTTTGATGAATCTTTATGTGTTGAGGGCAACAAAGAATCAATTCAAAATCAGATGGAAAATATCCATCTCGAAGCTAACAGTGATGATGAGATTGTAGCTAACAGGTCAAGAGACAATCCACCAGAACCAGAAGTACCAGACAGGCCGGATCAAGGCATTGAAGCTTCTTCAGATCGAGCTGATCCGGATGTTCTTCACTCACATGTTAAAGCAGATGCTGATCATGCTGCTACTACTCATCCGACCGGACCAGACAATCCAGAGTCAAGCTATCGATGGACTAAGAAGCATCCACCTAATCTAGTGATTGGTAGTCCCTCTGCACCGATCAGAACCAGAGGACAGATGATGGATGAATTCACACATGCTGCTTTCATCTCAACTCTGGAACCTAAGAAGATCGATGAAGCGTTGACTAATTTCAACTGGATTAAGGCTATGCAAGAAGAGCTAAATCAATTCGAACAAAATCAAGTTTGGAGTCTAACCCCCAGACCAAGCGATCTGCCTGTTATTGGAACCAGATGGGTCTTCAGAAATAAGCTGGACGCAGATGGAACTGTGGTTAGAAACAAAGCCAGACTGGTGGCACAAGGATTCAGACAAGAAGAAGGAATCGACTTCGATGAATCATTTGCACCAGTCGCCAGACTTGAAGCTATCCGAATCTTTCTTGCATATGCTGCCTTTAAAGACTTCAAAGTATATCAGATGGACGTCAAGAGCGCTTTTCTTAATGGAAAGCTTCAGGAAGAAGTCTACATTGAGCAACCACCTGGATTTCAGAACCATTTGTATCCCAATCATGTGTATCTACTGAATAAAGCAGTGTATGGTCTGAAACAAGCTCCAAGAGCCTGGTATGACACTCTATCTCAATTTTCTGCTGAACCATGATTTTCAGATCGGCTCAGTAGATAAACTCTCTTTAAATTTATTAAGGGGGAACATACCCTATTAGTTCAGATTTATGTTGATGACATAATATTTGGGTCAACTAACCCTAAATTGTGCGAGAAATTTTCTAAGTTAATGCAGGGACAGTTTGAGATGAGCATGATGGGAGAACTTTCATTCTTTTTGGGTCTCCAAGTAAAACAGCTCAACAATGGTATTTTCATCAACCAGACCAAGTATACCAAAGAGCTCCTCAAGAGATTTGGAATGGAAACATGCTCAACTGCATCAACTCCAATGAGTCCAACAATCAAGTTAGACAAAGACGAAGGGGGAACGGCAGTTGAAGTAACCCTGTATAGAGGACTAATCAGATCGCTATTGTATCTTACAGCGAGCCGGCCTGATATTATGTTCTCAGTCTGTATGTGCGCCAGATTTCAGTCAGAACCAAAGAATCACATTTTATTGCTGCAAAGCGTATTCTGAAATACTTAAAAGGATCTCAGAACGTTGGTCTTTGGTACTCCAAAGATTCAAACTTCAGCTTGATCGGATATTCAGACGCAGACTACGATGGGTGTAAGATTGATCGTAAAAGCACCAGTGGAACATGTCAATTTCTAGGTGAAAGATTGATCTCTTGGTTCAGTAAAAAGCAGACATCGATTGCCACATCTACAGCTGAAGCAGAGTATCTAGCCGCTGGAAGCTGTTGCGCTCAAATGCTCTGGATTCAACACCAGCTCAAAGACTATGGCATCCAAGCTGTTGACTCTCCGATATTTTGCGACAACACAAGTGCAATCGCTATAACGTATAATCCAGTTCTGCACTCTCGAACAAAGCATATTGATATACGACATCATTTTATTCGAGATCATGTTGGCAAAAAGGAAATTCGGATCGAGCACATCTCAACAGAGCAGCAAGCAGCAGACATCTTCACCAAACCACTCCCTGAGGCTAAGTTTAATTATTTCCGTCAAATTCTTGGTTTAATTGACTTATCTTAATAGTTTAGATATTTTCTTACTTTCGCTCTTAAAGATTTTTATTGCCACAGATCGATAATACAATGTTCAGAAAGACACAGACCGGTCCGAACTTTCAGACCGATCCATGTCAATCTGATGTTATCCTATGATCTGTCTGGTCAATAAATTTTTTTTAACAAAAACAGCCCGGACTGATCGCATTTTAACCGCCTTATCTATCTGTTATCCTGACTGTTTATTTTGAATTTCTTTTTATCAGTCATTGAAATAAAGACACGTGTCTTCTCTCTCCTATTTAGCGGGCTGAACATTTCATCTTCTCTCACTTTTTACAATTTACCGCTATCTGTTTTCTTATTCTCTCACTCTCCTAAATCTTTGCACTCTTTTACCTTCATTCCAATGGCTACCATTATTCACAACTCTCTCTCCGTTGAGTTTAATGACATTTACAGGGCAAAAGATGCAGAGATGGTGTCCATCTTCCGAGCTTTGGAATCATCTGGCTTGAGGAACTTTCTGGAGTGCGGCACAGTTGTTTATGAATCTGAAATCCGCGAACTATTCGCCAGTGCCGTCTCCCAGGAGACATCAATATCCACCTCTGTCAAGGGCAAATCATTTGAGATCTCGCCGATGATGCTTGCCAAGACCTTTGGCCTCCCCAATTCCGGACTGACAGAGTTTGGACAGATTCCTCAAGCGTCACTCTCAGCTCTTCAAGGGAAGATTTCTATTTTTGGCCAACGCCTGCAACCCTCGTTTAAGAAGAAGGAAATGTTTTTTCATTTCCAGGTGCTGTGCGAAATCGTTGGCAAGCCTCTTTTGGGCAAAGCAGGAAGTTTTGACGTTGTAACCGCAGAGAAGTTCAGGGCTATGGCGGCTATTGTATCCGGACAGAAGATGAACTAGTCCGTGATTCTTTTTGGAGTTCTGATGGAAACAGTGATTGCATCAAAACAGACCGTATGCTTTGATGTTCCTCTCAGCAAGCTACTGGAGTCCTTAGACATCGAGCTGGGAAAGCAGTCCGCTCTCAGTCCCTTCAAGATTCTAAACTCCAAAGGGCTCGCCCTGCTGAAGTCCAAGAGTGCTCCGCCTACTCCTACTACTCTGGCTACAGTCAAGATTGAGAAAGGCGAAGAACAAGCTGTTGCGCGCAAACCTCGGGTCAAGCGCAAGCTAACCATCCAGACTGATTCTGAAGAAACTCAGTCTGCTCCCTCGCCACCAACCAAGCCACTTCCCAAGAAGCCACGAACCCAGATTACCAAACCAAAAGCCTTACCCATATTGCCTCCAACAAAAGTCACCCCTGCACCCCAACCTACAACCCAAATTTCAACCACTTCAACCACTGCACCCAAAGTAACCATCCGAGTCCCTTCTGCCATCCCCGTGGTCAAAGGGATTGTTATCACTGAGTTGGGAGACTATACCCAATCAGGGATTAAATCTCCATCTTCCACAGGCAAGGGCAAAGCCATTCTCTCCGAACCAATCTCCTCTAAACCCAAATCTGCAGCGCAGACGGCCATCGACATTGCTATGGAGGATGTTGATGAGAAGGTGAAGGCACTCATTGTGGTCTTTGATGAATACGTCCAGTACCGGACTACCAACCACATTGAGATGTTCTTCGGAAAGTTGAGCAGACTGAAGAAGATGGAAGAGGAAGTTCTGAAGGGGACAGAGACCGATGATGTTCGGCTTGCAGTGCAGCGCAAAGCGCTATTTATTGCAATTCAAAAATTCAGACTGGCCACTCTGCTCCTAGCTGCTAAGAAAGAGAACTTCGATCCGAACGCTCCAACTGCCTGAGATGATGGGGTTGTTATTGCTCAATTAGAGATGGATATTCATGCTCTCCACTTAGCTGTCCGATTTCAACGACAGAAAATCAGCATATCCACTCCAGTAACCAGCCCGGATCATCCCTCTACAAGCAAGACTCTGGCAGAACCTTTTGTTGAGGTTATTCCTCTGGGGCAGCAGACCAGACTGAAGATCAGCCAGCAGCGCAGACTGCAGAACCAGTAGCAGATCAGACAGCGGAGCAGTCATTGCCTAATGCTCCGTCTGCTACAGATGATGAACCATTGAACGTGTTGTTGGACTCTCCAACAACATCTATTCCTTTGAGATCGTCAGACTCCCACGTTCAAATCAGTCCAACCGCAGACCTTGCAACAGTTGGCGCACCAGAGTTCGTCGATCCGGATCTGGTGGTATCCACTGTTGTTGCAGCTCTACAACTTGAGGAGCCTTCCAGACCCAGCACTCCTCCGGGACACTCAGATGAAGATCTGGCCTTCATTCAAGAATTTTCTTCGGATTTGGTCACCCTGATTCGATCCGAAAGTCATCAAGCTGCCATATCTTCCATTATGCCGATTGCTGAAGAAGATGATCCTGCACTGTCATCATCAGATCACTCTCCCAGCCGGCTATCTGATGCACCTCCATTTCTGGCAAGGACTCTTCAGCACCTCTCTGACAACTGCATGTCGCTCTCTCAACGTGTTCTAGAAGTTCATCAAGGTCAGAGGCTTACAGCTTTGGACTTTGATTCATTCAAAGAGAAGATGACAGCCAGTATAAGCAGCCTTCAACGAGGACTGAACGATTTATTTTCTCAGCAAGCCACTTATAAAAACAGTTTCAGAAAAGAGCAGATCGAGCTGGCCACTGAAGTCCGAGCATCTGTTGCCAATTCCCTCCGTGCTCAAGACGTTCGTCTTGACGCTATCAGCGCGCAGCTAGCACAAGTTGCAGACTTTCTCCAAGAGATTGCTGCTGACAAAAAGGGGGAAAAGAAAAAAGACTTCAGGCCGCATCGGTCTCAGTCTTCTAGAAAATAGAATTATCAGACTCTCTGTATTTAGGATTTTTGGTGATCAATAAAAATCCCCTTTCAATTAAGTCCTTGTTCATTTATTTTGAACTATAATAAAAGGCTTAATAATAAAAGGCTTAATCGATCCAACTTAATAATGTTCATTTATTTTGAACAAGAAGAAGTAATCGATCCAAAAGTATACGCTTCAGAGTTCTTATCAGACTGGTTTAAAAGACTTGGAAGCTAGGTTTTGTCATCATCAAAAAGGGGGAATTTGTTAGTTCCGGACCTTATCGATGAGATTTAAAGATGACAAAACATATCAGACCGGATCGAGTGAAATCAGACTGACCAGATCGATCGCCCAAAACAGATCAAGCTGATAAGATGACAAAGCATATCAGACCGGATCGATGGATTTCAGACTGACTAAATCGATGCTTCAGATCGATCTCAATCTTTATCAGATCAGAGCAGTCAAGGATACATAAAGAATGGCTCCTCAGTCCGAATCATTAACGGCTATTTATTGTAGCATTTAATGTCGTAATTAATGCTACAAAGGACCAAAGACTGAAGATTGCCATAAAAGGTAAGAAGACAAAGAAGAGCCTACCTGACAGTCGCCGAAAGTATGAACCAGAACGGCAAGTATCCTGAAGAAGAAGACTGTAGCTTACTCAGAGTTTAAGCAGAGTCAAAGTTGCACATTAAGGGAAATAATGTCGTTGGTACTTACAACTATAAAAGGATGCAACAAAAGGAATATACAAGACTCTCGCTGATCAATTGAAAAACGCACAAGAAAGCAAAACAGCACAAGCTTATAAGCTCAGAAGCTCTCGAGCTGAAATTATTCTTAAGCACGATTACTTTGTAACATTTGATCATTTAGGATCACTGTGCGCATCTTGTGTATTCTGTGTTGAAAAATAGAAGTGAGAAACATATTGTAACTGTCAGACAGAGAGTGTCTGAGCAGATCGAGTGACTAGGAGTTTCAGTCTGGTAGTGAGGTAAATCCAGCTGAATCGGGTTTGTACAACAGGATTGTATAAATCAAAGTCTTCTAGTATAAACCTTCCTTAATTGGAAGAAGGGGAGACGTAGAAGGATTACACCACCTTCGAACTTCCAGAAACATATCCTGTGTATTATCTTTCTGCACTTGTTCTTTCATACTAGCCATCGAGTCGTTCTTACATATACAAGAACTGACCGTTCCGCACTTATACTTTCAGTGGTCTGTTCTGTACAAGAGTTGATTAAGAAACAGATTTCTTTCACTAATCCGAAAGAAATCACAAGGGATTAATTTTTACAAGGAGTGTTCATTCACCCCCCTCTAAACACTCCAGACCGATCCTAACAAAAACAGTATGTAAACAAATGAAAGTAGAACTTTAGAGTCTATTTTTTACTTGGTATGTTGTACATAAACAAATGAAAGTGGAAAAAAAAATAAATCAAAACCTTTGGAATAACATGATATGTTGTTTATCTTTTCCAAATTTGCTACAAAAAAATTTTGTTGACGTAAAGAGACATTTTAACAAACATATAATGTGTACCAAAATTGAAATAAAAGTTCAATGCTAATTAAATCCAAAAATACCATAAAAACAGCAAACAAAATTGAAACAAAATGTCTTCTGTGGTTGGAGAATAATGACATTTGGCAAAACGAAAAGGAGTCGTCGCCGCTCCACCACAACACCGCGCTCCATACTCCTCGCCTAACCACCATTACTGATTTCCCAGAACATGCGACCATCACCAACTCTCACGACGATGAAGAGATAATTCAACTATGGGTATTTTAGGAATATTAAATGACTAATTAGATTAGGGTTTCATAAAAATGGACTTACTTGAAAGAAGATTCTCATAAGATGTATTTAGTTGAAAAGAAAATATTTTGCTAGATTTAGTTGAAACATGTTTTAAAAAGTGGTACTTATGTGTAATTTCCTCTACAAATTAATATTTTATGGAAAAATTACGGATCTCTTCTCTGTAGAATAGTTGGATTGCGCATTCGCCATCTATTATGAATAATAACGGATAAACCACTTTATAGAATAACTGTATTAATAATGCACATCCTCTAGTTTGTAACGGATAAAGGGAAAATTTCAGTTGTATCTCTTATGATTTGACATAAAAATATATAGCAAATAAGATAGACAATATTTTTCACGTGTTCGCCTTCATAATATGGAGTCTATTAGTGATAACATACTACATGCCATCTGAATGTATCTACATGTGAATTTTTCAGTTCTGTCTCTCGTCAAAACGTTGTCTTTCGTTGCAAGCCCGACGTCCTCTGTGACTACGTCTCGGTCCTTCCTCTCGTATTAGTTCACGTCTTCTTCCTTAATTCCTCTCTATCTTTTCGTCCCTCTTCGTTACGTGTTGTCTTGCTCATTCTATTACGTGGAGCATGGGTGGACGTACTCACGGGCAAGGGGAAGGAAGTTGCCCATATTTTTTTAAAAAACAAATTACGATTTTACATTAAAAAAATAGTAGTTTGCTCCTTAAAAATTTGCCCCCCTTAAATTATATTTTGATCCTTAAAATTTTTTTTTTAAAATTTTTTTATCTCCCCTTCATAAAAATCATGTGTCTGCAACTGCGTGGAGCCCCATTTTACGTATGGTGTCCTCCTTTAATATAATATCTCATGAATCTCACGTTCCCCCGTGTACGTAATTCTCGTAGCTCTCGTTAAAATTAATATAATATGCTATATCTGTTGGGTTTCCGTACCCCGGCGCCAGATCCTAACGCAGCGGAAATAAACAATAAACAGATCTGACCCGTGGACGAAAGATCGCGCCTGATTCATATATAAACATGCATAAATCGAATATTAATGCACGAAAAGAGATTACCGTTAACAGCGAAATCAATCTGATGGCGGTGATCCTCGAGTCCAATCAACCTGACCAGATCTACAAGCCCGGCACCAGTGCTAGTGTGATGCCGGCTTTTCTATGAGAGTTGGTGTATTGAATGGAATTCTTTAACCCTAGAGTGAACCTTATATTTATAGTGTTCATGAGACAGCTAATGGGCTAGGGCTCATAAAGCCCATCGGGCCAACGTTTGGCTTGCTGGGTATTTTATGCTAACAATCTCCCACTTGCCCAAAAGCCAACACAAAACAATAAAATCATAATCCAAGTAAGTCAATCCAATTGAATAACTTGATGTACAACCACTGTACATAATTATGAAACATAAATATATCAAATGATTTAATTTTAGAACTTTCTATAGATGAAACACTTTCAAATATAGAAACTCCACTAGAATGAGGAGCTTTCAAAAATTAAATTCATCTATACTAAATCACTCAATTTGAGCACTTAACCTTTAAGTCTCAATTCTCATCGATAGATCGGCGGCCGGTTGATTGTGACCCAGCGAGGCTCAAGTGTATCATAGCAGTAGGATCACAACCTTTGTGATTTTAGAAGTCAAACAACTTCTTGGGCTTACCCTGAATGCCCCATTGTCAATTAAACTCCTTTAATAGACAATAACGGAAATATAATTCCAGCAACAACCTACCGATCGTGGGTAGCGCCTAGCATCTGCGCTTCACGAAGACCTAGATACAAATGACTAGCAACGTACGAGAACCTGTCAGCCATAGTTAGCGTGCAGTACATTCCTTTCACTCAATATGTCCCGACTGAATCAAGGGCATTGGTTGATCGAGACCCTTTATGATTTCAATAACTATGTATTTGTTTCACGTTATATGATTCTTTGTGTGCGTATATGAAAAACTCTTTTTTCACAAGCACTACCCACTCTGGCCAGAGATTCCTTGAATCATATACAGAAAAACACATAGGACATCCTGGTTCATCAAGACCAGTGGTGAATTCCCAACGACAATCATTGGCCTCTGACAGCATCACTGAATACCCAAAATAATGACTTTATGACCCACATGTGATCAGTCATTAAATCAAAGTACACAACTATCTATCAAGACCTCAATGACGCCTCGGGTCATGAGGAGTAATGGTGCACAACTATGACTAGAAATTCTATACTCGACAAATGGTAACCACTTATAGAATTCCGAGTAGGGTCGTTCAGTGAACTCATTCCTAATGAGCACCTATTCATGTGTGCTGACTTCTCCAAGCCAACGCCGATGAAACGCGGCGCACTACAATAGACACATCATGAATACCAGTCTCTAACGAGCATATATCGATATCCCATTCTCGAAGGCTCATCGACCAGGAACATTTAGAAATCACAGTCGAGAATGTATTTCATGGTCACCATCATATGCGTAACCACATTCTATGGACTATAGCAATCTCAAGGACTTCATCAATGCATCAAGATGCATGGGTAAACAGATGAAGAAGTGCCATATATATTAATATTCAAACAAAGATCTGTCATAATAAGATTACAGGTACAATCAATCAACTATTGATTTACTTAATCATGTATGACAACAATATCTTTCACTTTCCCAAAGCCAACTACTCATGTGTCTTAAGACCATCTTCCCAAGATGTCTAACAGACACCAATCATTGTAAATGCTTTATCAGTGGATTCACTATATTTTTCTGTTGAAGCGATTCTCTCGATAATAATGTCGCGTCTACCATCTCTCTCATTAGATAGTATTTTCTCAATATATGTTTGGATCCTGATGAGATCTTGGCTATTCATAATAGCTCAAATGTTGTCACAGTACACAGAGTCTGTGTCAACTGCACTAGAAATTACACCCAACTCTTGGATGAAATTTCTTATCCAAACTGCCTCTTTGTTGCATCTTATGCTGCAATGTATTCAGCTTCAGTGGTGGAATCCAATGTGGTGTCTTGCTTGGAACGTTTCCAAGAGACATCACCATCATCGAGCTTAAATACAAATCCGAACATCGATATGGTATCATCTACATCCAATTTAAAAACCAGCATCAGCTTAGCCTTCAACTTTTATTTCTCCACTTACAGATCCAAAAACCATGAACATAACATAAGTTCTTCATAAGAACTTGAGGATTATTTTCACAGTTTTCCAGTGACCTTCACCGGGATCTGTCTGATGTCCGTTCATTACTCTAAGAACATACATCAGGCCAAGTACATAAAATAACATACATTATGCTATTAAAAGTCGAAACATAAGGTACCAATGCCATCTCTTCTCTCTCCTCATCAATTTTAAGACTCATTGACTCGAGAGATGAATACTATGACATATTGGGAAGTAACTCCTTTTTCGACTATTCCATGTCAAACTCTTTTAGCACAGTGTTTATGTACATAGATTGAGAGATCTCAAACATCCTTTAGATCCATCCATATAGATCCTTACACTAAGTACGTAGGATGCTTCTCCCAAATCTTTCATGGAGAAATTAGTAGATAATCATGCTTTAATTGATTAATCCAATACCATTCATAATGAGCATGATATAATCAACTTAAAGCATCACAAATGTAACCATGCTCCCACTAATCCTTTTGCACACACGTCACTTCCGGATTTTTAACAAAACCAAACACTTTGATGATGTTATCAAAACGGAAGTTCAAACTCCGAGATGCCTTCATAGGCCCATAAATGGACCTCTGGAGTTTGAAAACATTTTTCTCACTCCAAGAAGTTGTAAACACATTTGGCTGCTACATTTCTACCTCAATGCCACCACTGAGAAATGTTGTGTTCACATCCATTACTCATATCTCATATTCATAATATAAAGATATAACTAATAAAATCTAAATAGACTATAGCATCATAACCGATGAAAAGTTTCTCATAAACAACTCTTTGCCTATGAGAATAATCGTTTCTCACCAGTCAAACTTTGAAGGTCACTACCTTCCCATCCACTCCAAGCTTTCACTTGTAAATCCATACAGCCAATGGGAACAATTCCCAAAGATGATCTACTAAGGCCCATACTTTATTGGAGTACATGGAGTCCATTTCAGATTTTATGGCATCTTGCCAATGTCCCGAATAAATATCTGACATCGCCTCCTTGAAAGTCCTAGGATCACATCCATGGTCAAAATCATTTTGACTACTTTCTAGGAGTAAATTCAATTTATCAGGAGTTCTTGAAACACTTTCAGATCTCCTTGGTATGTGCAGTTTAAAGGTTATGATTGACTCAATTAGTTTCAGCGTTTTCACTTTTCTAGTGGTTTGTGGTTCTTGAACCCTTTCAAGTTATATTATATTATCATTCATTTCTAATAGAAACATTTTCTCTAGAAAGACGGCAATTGCGAAACAAACACTTTGTCTACATTGGATAATATAAATTTCCACAAAATAACATAAGATGGATCAACTATCCAACTCATCTCCCACTGGCTGCTTCACATAAGCAGAACAATCTCAAATAAAAAATTTGGATTATTTTTCAGTCCATATCGTATATGGAGTTTTGGTCACTGCATTGGTATGAATTATATTCAACAAATATGTAACTTTAGAGAGTTACTCAGAGAGAATCACATTCTCTTTAAGATAACTCAACATCATCTTGCACTAACATTTAGTGCTCCACATACGTCCATATGAATCAAATTCAATGGACATTCAGCACATGCTAAATATATGTTGGATTTAAGTTATCATTCTTTTTATATTCTTTGAATATAATCATACTAATCATTCATAAGTTCACCAGATTCAATAAAATATGCATTCTTAAAAATACTGCAAATCACATTCGCATATTTAAAAGAATATCATTATCTATCAAAATAGGAACAATGTTCATGATTAAATCTAGAACAAATGAATAATTGCTCAAACCAGTTCCTAACAAGTTCAAGATTTTATATTAAATAAATGTTTCAAATAGCCTTTGCAACAACTCTTGCTACAATGCTTAGCCTCAGGTAGGTTTCACCTTCATAGGGCTCTCTACTTCTTCACATCACATGCAACTCTTTGCAAAAATGCGAGCACAACTGGCATCATATACCAAAGAAGTAGAACCAATAGAAACATTTAATTTTAATATAAAACATACCCTTTCTAGAACGCTTCTAGTCAAGGTATTCCTTACAATTTTGCGCCAGTGACCAACAGTGAAAACATAGTTGCCTCTCCTTTCTTAGTTGCTACTATATCTTTTTTTTCGTCTTTTGAGGTTGGGAACCATTTCCCTTCCTCTTCTTTATCCTTGAACTCTTCCTACCATTGGTAGAAGATTCGATAAGAAGAACACGTTTCTCCTTTCTAATCAAGGACTCATGAGTTTCCAACATTTTGACTATAAGATCAAATCTACAGCCAGTTAATGAGGATTTGTCACATTCAGATTTTCCAATTTCTCTACAAGAGATATTTTTCTTACACCATGCTCATAGACCGAAGCCCCATCTCGCATGTGAAATGAAAATAGCTCTTTTGAAATCGTGAGTTTCAGTAATCGCGTCCGTTCACCAAACAACATTTGTAGGTGTTGGAAAATATCAGCAATGTGAACGAATTTCTCATAGCTGTGTTGAAACTCATTGGTGACATTGATGCTATCATATATCACATAGTCTAGAGATCATCGTCCCATCACTTCTCAAGTGTGGCAATCTCTTCATGAGACGAACCGGGAGACACTTCAACAGGAGGCTCCCACCAAGGGTATATAGCAATCTTTTAGAAGCAAGCACTATTTTAAAATTATTAGTCAATCAGAATAATTTGGTACGGTTACTTTGTTTGTATCGAGAATTGATGCAATCAGATTCACGGCAATCACAATACTGAAATAAACAGAAAATATATGCAAACTGTTTGATTATTAATTTATTCAAAAACTATGGACTTTAGTTATTGAATGCTCCCACTAAATTTTTCGAATTCGTCACCCTCATGACAAATGAACGGAAAATCGCATTTTCTTAGTGGGCTTGGAGTCCAACTAGCTCATGATAGCCCCGGGCGAGGGTCCAGCCGACCTCATGATACTAAAGGTAGCTCACAATTGCATCATATGCAACCCCCAAGATATTCGTCTCGTGATTGACATAACCCTACGGAGGCAGGCCAATTATGCCTTCTCACGTCAAACTAACCCATCCCACGGATGGTAATGTTCGCCAATAAGACCCCACGAGGGTGAGTAATCTTAAAGGTTAACAGAACCCTATCCATAATTAAGTGGCAGTAAAACACACAGCTTTCCCATGCCAGATGCCCCCCACGAGGGTGAGACAAGACACCTGACACAAGTAGCGTCTCATGGCTTAACTGTTGATGGAAGACAGGAAGCAACAAACTCCTTTGAGCTCCCTTTACAGTTTGATATTAAAATATTTTGAATCATATTCAAAAGAGGGATTTAATAATTTTTCAAATCTCATCAAGTACTTGTTTGTTTGATTGCCGGATTCATGCAACTATGTTTTATTCATGCAGTCATATGTACTAATAAAACATACAAACAAACATTTATCATACATCACATGCATAATAAAAATAAATATGGATGATTACGGCCTTTTCCTAATTGATCCACGTGAGCCATACGTGGATCACAAGTCTGTCTAAGGTGATGCAGGTATGCAATGCAATCCTATTACATTGTTGCTTCCATTATACATGTCTTGATTCTTGATGCTCCGTCTTCAATCTCGATCTTCTACTAATTCTAATAATTTACATTTAAATCGTGCAAACAAAAGAATAGGGATACAAATCCGGGGTGGGATACATCAGAAAATAGAGAGAGCGGGCTCGCAGGCCCGATAACCAAAAAACACAATAATAATGAAACAATAAAAAACCTAAGCATTCACCTAAACACATTGGTCAAGGCTCGTAATCATCCATCATGCAATCACATCATATGTAATTAAACATTAAACTAAACAATTACATCATATGTAATTGTACTAATTACATCACATGTAATTAGAGCACAATAATTAATTTATTCTATCGTTTCCCACTAATCGCATCATTAATTGAAAATAAAATTAACAAATTAAATAAAACCATTTTATTTAATTTCTAATTAATTAAATTTCAATTAATTGGTAAAATCACTATTTTACCATTTAACCATCATATTAATCGAAAATAAAATTAACAAATTAGATGAAACATTTTCATGTAATTTCTAATTAATTAAATTTTCATTTACTTGGTAAAATCAATATTTTACCTTCTTAATCATAATGGTAATCAAAAATAAAAATAACAAATTAAATGAAACATTTTCATTTAATTTTCAATTAATTAAATTTTCAATTACTTGATAAAATCACTATTTTACCTCAAATCATAATATTAGCCAAAAATAAAATTAACAAATTAAATGAAACATTTTCATTCAATTTCCAATTAATTAAATTTTCAACTAATTGTAAAATCTCCATTTTACACTTAATAATTAAAAATTATATTTTTAATTAATTAAGTTTATGATTTATTAATTCAAAAATTAATATCCGGATACAAATCTAAAATGACCCAAAATTAATTTATGGACTCCAAACAATTTGGATCCAAAATTAAAAATGCAATTTTCAACTCCAAAATTATCTTTAATTTTCGGATTTAACAAAATATTTTTTTTTTTTTTTTTAAAAACGAAAATTACACTGTTCATCTTCCCAAAATTGAAATTAGGGTTAGGGTTTTGCCTACCCTAGCGCCGCCTGGAGATCTTCGTGTAACATGTGCCGCCGCCTTCTGCTGCAACCGTTTGCAACAGGATGAGCGCAGCAGCTTCAAGATTGGCGACGCCTTATGCTGCAACGTTTGCAACAGGATGAGCGGCGATTTTCTTGGCGTCGTTCACAGCCTGGTCGCGATTCCAGCGGCCAGAGGTTGACGTCCGGTCTGGGCAAGCCGCGCACGTTGACAGAGAAACGATTTCTCCACCAAGTCGCCGCCGTGCCTTGCTGCCGGGCTCGTACAGAAACATGAACATCCAGGCACGATTTCAAAACGATGAACATTGGGGTTTCAATCAAAAATCGATTTTAATTGATTTTCTATATTTTTCCGGATCCGTAATTTCTGAAAATTTCGAACACGTCGATTGGGAACGATCTAATAAAAAATTAATTATTGAATATATGAATCAAAGCGCAACCTGGCTCTGATACCACTGTTGGGTTTCCGTACCCCGGCGCCAGATCCAAACGCAACGGAAATAAACAATAAACAGATCTGACCCGTGGACGGAAGATCGCGCCTGATTCATATATAAACATGCATAAATCGAATATTAATGCACGAAAAGAGATTACCGTTAACAGCGAAATCAATCTGATGGCGGTGATCCTCGAGTCCAATCAACCTGACCAGATCTACAAGCCCGGCACCAGTGCTAGTGTGATGCCGGCTTTTCTATGAGAGTTGGTGTATTGAATGGAATTCTTTAACCCTAGAGTGAACCTTATATTTATAGTGTTCATGAGACAGCTAATGGGCTAGGGCTCATAAAGCCCATCGGGCCAACGTTTGGCTTGCTGGGTATTTTATGCTAACAATATCTTCTATAATATACAGTGTATTATCCTATTATCTTTCAAAAATCTGCTGTGCCTCCATAAAGTCACGTGAACTCCCCTTTAATTTAGCCCAATCAAAATCTGATATGATTTGCACCAATCAAGTAAAATAAATTAGGAGATTTGTTTCCATGTTACAGCTTATCTTAGCCCATTAAGAGTCCACAAAAGTGATATAATATCCGTCGATATCAATTCAAACACAGCAACTTTATTCCCATGTCATATCACGTGCATGCGCCATGCCATATTCATCCGATTTTTCCAAAATCACAGGATCTTAAGCGCTGGGGTGCACGTTTGGAAGTGCCCTAAAGCTACACATTCTGTCCATTGTTATTGTTTTTTTTTTTCTTTTGGCGTTGGGGTTCCACCTTCAGACGCTCTGGCGCTAAGTACATTGTCTGGAGCTGTCAAATTATGTCTTTCAAGTCCATTTTATGCACTTTTCATAATCTTTTAGTGGTAAAATATTTCATTACCTTGGATTCCTACAAAATATAAAAAACAAGAACAAAACACGTAATTTCGCTAGAATACCAACATAAAACTGAAATAAAAGATAATAAAATATAAATGCAATTATGCACTAATCAAATCCTCCAAAACTTATACTTTTATATATGTAATTTCAAAATGTCCATATAATTTCACAATAAGTGTCTTGTATATTATATATAAATATGTTTAGTTTCTGGTAAATTATAAAGGATGTGAACCATTTCATATTTTTTGAACTATTTTCTTATGATTTTGAGACATTTGTTCTTTTTGGACATTGTTAGTTATTTTTGTGATGTTTTAGTGTGCCCCTTTATGTTGGACGATTGATTTGATGTGATTTTTAAAATTTGACATGCTATCTTGATGTAATATTATTTCTTATATTGAACAAAATTGAAATTATGACAAATATGTATTATATATATATTTTACAAAAACTAAAATAGATATTATATCATGCTGACATCATCATTGTTGAACCAGTGGTTCAACCGATGAATTCTTGTACCCCGTAAGAGCACCGATTTTATGTTCGATCCGATTTTGATAACACCGGATTTAAGGGTCACTTAAAGTTCAAATTATAATCAATATTCACTTACCTATTCAAATCATTAATTATGTCATTCTATCAACCTTTTAATGATAGACTTTTCCTATATTGTGCTGACTTATTTCCCTACTGTTAGTAATTAATTGCATCACTTATCATGTTCAACTATTAATCGTATCATTTACTCGATATTCTAAAAACCAACACTATAATTTTAACGATATATTACACTTATTATTATGATAATATAAATGTTACTAAATAAAAAAAACATTCATTTGAATTCACATTTAAATCATTTTAAATTAAGATTGTGAACTTGTAAATTTTATAAATCGTGGTGTGCAATAATTTTAATCCATTCTTCATCACATAATTTAAAATGTAATTTAAAAAAAAAAAACTCACAAAAATTCGAAATAAGCACATTCAATACAAACTACTCTATTCATAAAAATAATTAACTTAACATTTAAAACAACAACAAAATTTAATGATTCATATAATCATATTACAATAATAATTGTTATAATATAATACTAATAGTAATACTATTTATCATTTTTTTTTCTTTTTTGGCGCTGGGGTTCCACCTTCAGCGAAGATTGTATTGACTGTGTTGTTATTTGTGATATTTTCGATTAACTAAAGTCCTTAATTAACCACATATTAGCTAAAATAAAGAAATATTAACAATAAATCAGATATAAATCTCTATACATAACTACCTAAAATTGTAATAGTAAAAGATTATTATTATAAAACCATATTACACAAATAATGTGATGCATATCGAGATAATACTTGTCTTAAAACATAAATATCGAGAATTTAAAATTTATCTAATTCTTTTATATGTTTTTCATTTAAAAAAAAATTAAAATCAAGTTATCTTATTTTTTATTTTTTTACTTTTAAAAAAAATATAAATCATAAAGTATTATAACTGCAACTCATAAAATATAAAGGACTAAAATTGCGGATTATGTTAAAAGACCAAATTTACAGTCATAAAAGATAAATGACCGAAATCGCTAACACAAGAAACATGGAGGACCCAAATCGCATATTTGAAATCATGATGACCAAAATGCTGACTAATGAAACATAAATGACTAAAAATACATTTTCCTCGGCATAAATTAATCTACTCCAGATAATATCTACTCCACTTATTTTTTGTATTACCAAATTAAAATGAATTTCATAATTAAAATATATATTATATCACACTGACATCATCATTGATTGAATCAATGGTTCAACCGGTGAGTCGATTGAACCTGTAACGAGTAAAAACACCGGTTTTGGAACATCGACTTTAAGGGTCACTTAAAGTTCAAATTACAATCAATATTCACTTACCTATTCAAATAATTAATTATGTCATTCTATTAACCTTTTAATGATAGACTTTTCCTATATTGTGCTGACTTAATTCCCTACTGTTAGTAATTAATTGCATCACTTATCATATTCAACTATTAATCATATCATTTACTCGACCAACACTATAATTTTAACGATATATTACACTTATGATTATGATAATATAAATGTTACTAAATAAAAAAAACAATCATTTGAATTCACATTTAAATCATTTTAAATTAAGATTGTGAACTTGTAAATTGTATAAATCGTGGTGTGCAATAATTTTAATTCATTCTTCATCACATAATTTAAAATATAATAATAAAAAAAAGAAACTCACAAAATATCGAAATAAGCACATTCAATTCAAACTACTCTATTCCAAAAAATAATTAACGTAACTTTAAAACAACACGAAACGATTCATATTACAATAATAATTGTTATAATATAATACTAATGATAATACTAATAATCAATATTAATATTGATAATGGTTTAAAAAATAGGCAAACTCACATTAAATCCCCAAAACCAAAGTTTTTCTAAGTTCAGTCAACATGTCAGAAAATTATTGTTTGGACTCCCTACTGTCAATGTTTAATTTGTTTAAACTCCATACCTTGCCAAAGTGACTAAAATACCATTGCCTTTAAAAAAACCCTCAATTTAATGGGTTTGTTCTTTTACAACAGTAGCCAAAATTGAAAAACAACTTTATCCACTTCCCTTGGATCGTCGACACCAAAATTCCTCAGTCAAATTCCTCCATTTTGACAAAAAATCGAAGAAGCTCCACCCTCCCCTTCCCTTGAATCGTCCTTCACCCTCACTGAACTTTCCTCCAAGTTGACAAAAAAATTAGAGAAACTTCACTGTATGGAATTCATTTTAAGGTGCGGGTTTCAAATTTTGGTATGGAATTCATTTTAAGGTGCAAGGTGCAAGTTTAAAAAATATGAAGAAATTCAATAAGGTCATGTTCATTATAATTTTAAGGTGAAATGTGTATGGAATTTGATACTGGTGCAAATTTAAAAATATGAAGAAATGTACTAGTGCAAGGTGTTCAAATAGGTAGTATGCAAGTTTTGGTATTGAAAATATATTAAATACATAAAAACATGCAGAAAGTGCATTCTGCAAGTATTATTGCATTTGTTTTTAAAATATGCAATTTGTATTTTTCATCACTTTTTCAGTATTAACTATATGCAAAGATGGTATTCTTTCCGTTTAAAATCGGTATTACTTTAGTATAATTGTGGTACTAAAACATAAAAATACATAAAATCATGTATTGGAGCAAATTTCAACAATTTTTTTGGTATTAAATTGGAATTTTTTAACACATTTTCAGTATTAACCACATACAAAGTTGGTATTAAATCCATTTAAAATCGATATTAACGCAGTACAATAAACATAAAATACATAAAAACATGCATTAGTGCAAATTTCAACTATTGTTTTTGGTATGAAATTAGTATTTTTCATCACTTTTTCAGTATTAACTAGATACAAAGTTTGTATTAAATCCATTTAAATCGGTATTAACGTAGTATAATATTGGTACTAAAACATAAAAATACATAAAACCATGTATTTGAGGAAATTTCAACTATTTTTTGATATTAAATTGGTATTTTCAACACTTTTTCCAGTATTAACGACATAAAAAGTTGGTACTAAATCCATTTAAAATCGGTATTAACGCAGTATAATTTTGGTGTTAAAACATAAAATGCATAAAAACATGTACTATTGCAAATTCCAACTATTTTTTTGTATGAAATTTGTATTTTTCATAACTTTTCAGTACTAACTACATACAAAGTTGAGTATGTAACATAGTGCAATGGATTTAATACCAATTTATATGTAGTTAATATTGGAAAAGTGAAAAACACCAATTTAATATAAAAAAAATAGTTAAAATTTGCTTAAATTACAACATTATTTAATGAGAGATCATGTTGTTGGTATGCTCATTCAGTGTGTGGGTTGTTTCTGTTTGAAACAAGTGGAACAAATACGACTTGATTTCTGGAACTGCGTCGGAATTGTTGAGTAAGGAGGCTCCTAGGTGTGAGGTACCAGTTATGGTATAGAGTAATATTATAGAAACAGATACACAATTATTTGTTAAAGGCTCATCTGTGAGCATTTGGCTACGTGTATATAGTTTGTAAATGTCTTGAGTTTTTTTTTCATTTTTATGTTGCATGCAATTTTGTTGAGCCTTAAACGCATGGTTGCGTTTAATGCGTTAAATTATCCCCGGTTAATCTTTGAGTTTTGATGATCAACAAAACTTATGTTTGTTATACTAATGTGTGTACTTAGTGTGCAGATAAAGCGATTAAAAGTGGATTGAATTGAAGAAAATCAAGTGTGCACAATCTGGCGTGGATCGCCCCAGGCGATGGTGATCATCGCCCCAGGCGATGGCAGCCAGGCAGGGCATCGCCACGGCCATCAACTGAAGCGACGCCGAGGCATGTGCGGGCATGCGCGCAGGGGGAGATCGCCCGAGGCGATGGCATTGAACGCCTGAGGCGATGGCACGAACGCCTGAGGCGATGGCTGGTTCGTTTGAGGCGATGAAGATTTTGGACATGCTGAGGCTACATCCTTGATTTTTGCTCTGGATCGCCTGAGGCGATCGACTCATCGCCTGAGGCAATGTGCGTGATTTGGTGACCGTTGGGGCGCGACGATGGTGATCGCCTGAGGCGATGTCCGAGGCGATCGAGGAGTGATTTCAGCCTTTTGTGTAGCAACGGCTAGTAGGAGCCTAGGGGGCCTCCTACACTATAAATATGGATGCTTTGGAGCATTTTGAAGCTAAGGAACAAGCCTACAAACTTCTACAAAGTCTTGATCATTATTATTTCAAATTGTATTGCAATCTCCATACATTGTTGTTGTATTGGAGTTTGTAATTCTCTTCTTTGTTAGAGTCTTGTTTTCTTCGTGTGAGTACACCGTGAAGGTGTTTGATTTGATTTATTGTAAAGGTCTTCCAACACCAAAGCAAGTTGGAAAATTGTAAAGTCGCCAACAAGTGAAGTTGGTGCATGTGTTGTGGCTATCCTTGGAGCCCTTAAGGCCAAGAAGACTCGTGAAGAGTGTTGGTAGCTCGGGAAGAGCTTTGTGTACTCGGGAAGAGTATTGTGCTCGGGAAGAGCTTGTGTACTCGGGAAGAGTAATGTGCTCGGGAAGAGCTTTGTAAACTCGGGAAGAGTTGTTGTGTGACTAACTTGGAGCCCTCAAGGCCAAGACCAATTGTTCTAGTGGAACCTCGGTTGGAGGTTATCTAACCGGGAAGAGGAGACGTAGGCGATTCATCGCCGAACTTCTATAACAAATATCCTTGTTATTTACCGCTTTAATTTTCATTACGCATTTATTTACTTATTTTTTTATTTATCGATTGACTCAAGGCTTCCGCAAGCGCAAAAATATTTTATTTTTTCAAACTCATTTTAAAAAGCTAAAGTAGCCAAGGAATCTCATTCACCCCCCCTCTTCGATTCCAACAAGTGGTATCAGAGCCATTTGATTTTTGTTTTAAATCAAAATCTTTTATATGGCTAATCTAGCAAATGAGTTTGCTCAAGGTCAATCGACTAATCGCCCTCCGCTTTTCATGGGTGATAACTACGGTTATTGGAAGAATAGAATTTCTCACATCCAATCCGTAGATTATGATCTATGGAAAATTATTGTGAAAGGTCCACACATTCCTCTAAAGGAAGTTGGGGGAATAAGTATTCCCAAAGAAATGGACGACTTCACAAGAGCGGACATGATTTTAATTTCGCAAAATGCTAAAGCTTTTAATATTTTGCATTGTGCTTTAGATATGAAGGAGTACAACCGGATCTCGATGTGCTCAACCGCTAAGGAGGTATGTGACAAATTGCAAATTTGTCATGAAGGAACCAACCAAGTAAAGGAGACAAAGAGACCTCCTACAACTCAAATATGAGACATTTGAGATGGAGTCCGGAGAAGAGGTGGATTCTATGTTTAGAAGGCTCACCCTTATCATAAATGAGCTTGCCCAACTTGGAGAGAAGTACCCTCCAAAGCAAATATGGAGGAGAGCCCTAAGAGCATTGCCTAAGGAATGGGACGCAAAGAGGACGACCATTATCGAGTCAAACAAAGGAGAAAGTGCTTCCTATGACCTTGATGAGCTCCATGGCACATTGGTGACTCATGAACTTGAAGTTGCCACAAGGAGAGAAGTAAAGGAGGAGGATAGATCCAAAAGAAATGGGATTGCCTTGGTGGGAAGGAAAGACCATTCCGATGATGAAGAAGATGATGATGATGAGGAGATGATCTTGTTCACAAAGAAGTTCTTCAACAAACATAGCAAGTCAAAGACCTCTAATGCTACCAAACAAGAATCCAAAAATGAGGTAACTTGTTATAATTGTCAAGAAAAAGGCCATTATGCTAACAAATGTCCTAGGAAGAAGAATGAGGACAAAGGGAAGAAGAAGGCGTTTATAGCCACATGGAGTGATAGCGACTCCGATGAAGAAGAAGCCACAAATCTTTGTTTAATGGCTCTTGGAGATGAAGGAGATAAAAGCGACGATGAGGTACCTTCATTTAATGAATTATTAGATTCCTATCATGAACTTATTGATGCTCTTGGCAAAACCAAGATGAGTAATAAATTACTCAAACTTGAGATTGCTAAGAAAGATGAAGAAAATAATTCATTGAAAAATGAATTAAATTCTTTAAAGATATCTTTTTGCAAATATAGTGAAAGTAGTCAAAAGATAAGTGAATTGATTGGCTTACAACGTTGTAGCTTTGACAAAGCCGGGTTAGGCTACTCAAGCAAATCAAAAACTTTTTCTAGCTTATTGGCCAAAGCAAAGCATGATTCTCCTACTTGCAACTATTGTTGTAAAAATGGCTACACTAAGAATAAGTGTAGGTTTGCTAGAATCCAATACCAACCTAATAAGAGGTGGAAATGGATTCCAAAGGTGCCATTGAAAGCTAACCATCAAGGACCCAAAAATCAAATGGGTACCAAAGATCCTCCTATTGTAAATTTATTTTGTAGAAACAATAATGAGATGGAGGATGAAGGACCAAGCAACTCAAAGGAAGAGTTTATTCTATTCACCACTATAGAAGAGGCACGAGACGTTGGACCAATGACAAGAACGAACTCTTGTCATCGAGAGTAAAATTTACTTTATACATGTTAAAAGAGCAATTCAAAATTCACTGGCACAAATTAATTGTGATCAATAAATATTGAAGCTCAATATTCATTGTAGTAAAATGGAATACCCCTTAGCATATGCACATATAAATTATCTTGATGCATGATGTATGCTTATCTTTTTTATAGTAAGAATCTTGATATGTCTTTGATTCAAATTTGAGTATGTTATGTGGAATTGTGCAATTATGTGATTTAGCATGCTACAAGTGTTTAGATGCTTAATCTTTGATATAATGCTATCATGACATTAATAATCTTATTAAATGTTGGTTTGGGAATTATAAATTTTTTTTAGGCATAGGTGCATGAACTCTTGGTAGAACATTTACACACTTTGCAATGTTTGGAATTCATGGTTGAGTGCCTTAAACGCATGTGTATTTCTCTAATGGATTTGATCTAATAGCTATTACATGCTTGGTGAGGACCATGTGTAAAATTGTTAAAATATGGTATGTGTCAACATATTTGAGCTATGTTTATTTAAATTTTATGCTTTTTGATTATCACAAAAAGGGGGAGAATTTTGTGATAAACTTGAACTTTAATACATGCATAGTTTAAGGGGGAGAGCTTGAGTATGCATGGTTTGAGGGGGAGAGTTATTTGTTTAATGCTTTACTTGTTTAACTTGTATGTGCTATGGAATTGTTAAGGGGGAGTCATTTTTACTCACATTTCATGCATATTACTTATTCAATTTTATCAAGTTTTATGATCATCAAAAAGGGGGAGATCGTTGAGCCTTAAACGCATGGTTGCGTTTAATGCGTTAAATTATCCCCGGTTAATCTTTGAGTTTTGATGATCAACAAACTTGTGTTTGTTATACTAATGTGTGTACTTAGTGTGCAGATAAAGCGATTAAAAGTGGATTGAATTGAAGAAAATCAAGTGTGCACAATCTGGCGTGGATCGCTCTAGGCGATGGTGATCATCGCCCCAGGCGATGGCAGCCAGGCAGGGCATCGCCACGGCCATCAACTGAAGCGACGCCGAGGCATGTGCGGGCATGCGCGCAGGGGGAGATCGCCCGAGGCGATGGCATTGAACGCCTGAGGCGATGGCACGAACGCCTGAGGCGATGGCTGGTTCGTTTGAGGCGATGAAGATTTTGGACATGCTGAGGCTACATCCTTGATTTTTGCTCTGGATCGCCTGAGGCGATCGACTCATCGCCTGAGGCAATGTGCGTGATTTGGTGACCGTTGGGGCGCGACGATGGTGATCGCCTGAGGCGATGTCCGAGGCGATCGAGGAGTGATTTCAGCCTTTTGTGTAGCAACGGCTAGTAGGAGCCTAGGGGGCCTCCTACACTATAAATATGGATGCTTTGGAGCATTTTGAAGCTAAGGAACAAGCCTACAAACTTCTACAAAGTCTTGATCATTATTATTTCAAATTGTATTGCAATCTCCATACATTGTTGTTGTATTGGAGTTTGTAATTCTCTTCTTTGTTAGAGTATTGTTTTCTTCGTGTGAGTACACCGTGAAGGTGTTTGATTTGATTTATTGTAAAGGTCTTCCAACACCAAAGCAAGTTGGAAAATTGTAAAGTCGCCAACAAGTGAAGTTGGTGCATGTGTTGTGGCTATCCTTGGAGCCCTTAAGGCCAGAAGACTCGTGAAGAGTGTTGGTAGCTCGGGAAGAGCTTTGTGTACTCGGGAAGAGTATTGTGCTCGGGAAGAGCTTGTGTACTCGGGAAGAGTAATGTGCTCGGGAAGAGCTTTGTAAACTCGGGAAGAGTTGTTGTGTGACTAACTTGGAGCCCTCAAGGCCAAGACCAATTGTTCTAGTGGAACCTCGGTTGGAGGTTATCTAACCGGGAAGAGGAGACGTAGGCGATTCATCGCCGAACTTCTATAACAAATATCCTTGTTATTTACCGCTTTAATTTTCATTACGCATTTATTTACTTATTTTTTTATTTATCGATTGACTCAAGGCTTCCGCAAGCGCAAAAATATTTTATTTTTTCAAACTCATTTTAAAAAGCTAAAGTAGCCAAGGAATCTCATTCACCCCCCCCTCTTCGATTCCAACAAGTGGTATCAGAGCCATTTGATTTTTGTTTTAAATCAAAATCTTTTATATGGCTAATCTAGCAAATGAGTTTGCTCAAGGTCAATCGACTAATCGCCCTCCGCTTTTCATGGGTGATAACTACGGTTATTGGAAGAATAGAATTTCTCACATCCAATCCGTAGATTATGATCTATGGAAAATTATTGTGAAAGGTCCACACATTCCTCTAAAGGAAGTTGGGGGAATAAGTATTCCCAAAGAAATGGACGACTTCACAAGAGCGGACATGATTTTAATTTCGCAAAATGCTAAAGCTTTTAATATTTTGCATTGTGCTTTAGATATGAAGGAGTACAACCGGATCTCGATGTGCTCAACCGCTAAGGAGGTTTGTGACAAATTGCAAATTTGTCATGAAGGAACCAACCAAGTAAAGGAGACAAAGAGACCTCCTACAACTCAAATATGAGACATTTGAGATGGAGTCCGGAGAAGAGGTGGATTCTATGTTTAGAAGGCTCACCCTTATCATAAATGAGCTTGCCCAACTTGGAGAGAAGTACCCTCCAAAGCAAATATGGAGGAGAGCCCTAAGAGCATTGCCTAAGGAATGGGACGCAAAGAGGACGACCATTATCGAGTCAAACAAAGGAGAAAGTGCTTCCTATGACCTTGATGAGCTCCATGGCACATTGGTGACTCATGAACTTGAAGTTGCCACAAGGAGAGAAGTAAAGGAGGAGGATAGATCCAAAAGAAATGGGATTGCCTTGGTGGGAAGGAAAGACCATTCCGATGATGAAGAAGATGATGATGATGAGGAGATGATCTTGTTCACAAAGAAGTTCTTCAACAAACATAGCAAGTCAAAGACCTCTAATGCTACCAAACAAGAATCCAAAAATGAGGTAACTTGTTATAATTGTCAAGAAAAAGGCCATTATGCTAACAAATGTCCTAGGAAGAAGAATGAGGACAAAGGGAAGAAGAAGGCGTTTATAGCCACATGGAGTGATAGCGACTCCGATGAAGAAGAAGCCACAAATCTTTGTTTAATGGCTCTTGGAGATGAAGGAGATAAAAGCGACGATGAGGTACCTTCATTTAATGAATTATTAGATTCCTATCATGAACTTATTGATGCTCTTGGCAAAACCAAGATGAGTAATAAATTACTCAAACTTGAGATTGCTAAGAAAGATGAAGAAAATAATTCATTGAAAAATGAATTAAATTCTTTAAAGATATCTTTTTGCAAATATAGTGAAAGTAGTCAAAAGATAAGTGAATTGATTGGCTTACAACGTTGTAGCTTTGACAAAGCCGGGTTAGGCTACTCAAGCAAATCAAAAACTTTTTCTAGCTTATTGGCCAAAGCAAAGCATGATTCTCCTACTTGCAACTATTGTTGTAAAAATGGCTACACTAAGAATAAGTGTAGGTTTGCTAGAATCCAATACCAACCTAATAAGAGGTGGAAATGGATTCCAAAGGTGCCATTGAAAGCTAACCATCAAGGACCCAAAAATCAAATGGGTACCAAAGATCCTCCTATTGTAAATTTATTTTGTAGAAACAATAATGAGATGGAGGATGAAGGACCAAGCAACTCAAAGGAAGAGTTTATTCTATTCACCACTATAGAAGAGGCACGAGACGTTGGACCAATGACAAGAACGAACTCTTGTCATCGAGAGTAAAATTTACTTTATACATGTTAAAAGAGCAATTCAAAATTCACTGGCACAAATTAATTGTGATCAATAAATATTGAAGCTCAATATTCATTGTAGTAAAATGGAATACCCCTTAGCATATGCACATATAAATTATCTTGATGCATGATGTATGCTTATCTTTTTTATAGTAAGAATCTTGATATGTCTTTGATTCAAATTTGAGTATGTTATGTGGAATTGTGCAATTATGTGATTTAGCATGCTACAAGTGTTTAGATGCTTAATCTTTGATATAATGCTATCATGACATTAATAATCTTATTAAATGTTGGTTTGGGAATTATAAATTTTTTTTAGGCATAGGTGCATGAACTCTTGGTAGAACATTTACACACTTTGCAATGTTTGGAATTCATGGTTGAGTGCCTTAAACGCATGTGTATTTCTCTAATGGATTTGATCTAATAGCTATCACATGCTTGGTGAGGACCATGTGTAAAATTGTTAAAATATGGTATGTGTCAACATATTTGAGCTATGTTTATTTAAATTTTATGCTTTTTGATTATCACAAAAAGGGGGAGAATTTTGTGATAAACTTGAACTTTAATACATGCATAGTTTAAGGGGGAGAGCTTGAGTATGCATGGTTTGAGGGGGAGAGTTATTTGTTTAATGCTTTACTTGTTTAACTTGTATGTGCTATGGAATTGTTAAGGGGGAGTCATTTTTACTCACATTTCATGCATATTACTTATTCAAGTTTATCAAGTTTTGTGATCATCAAAAAGGGGGAGATTGTTGAGCCTTAAACGCATGGTTGCGTTTAATGCGTTAAATTATCCCCGGTTAATCTTTGAGTTTTGATGATCAACAAACTTGTGTTTGTTATACTAATGTGTGTACTTAGTGTGCAGATAAAGCGATTAAAAGTGGATTGAATTGAAGAAAATCAAGTGTGCACAATCTGGCGTGGATCGCCCCAGGCGATGGCAGCCAGATAGGGCATCGCCACGGCCATCGACTGAAGCGACGCCGAGGCATGTGCGGGCATGCGCGCAGGGGGAGATCGCCCGAGGCGATGGCATTGAACGCCTGAGGCGATGGCACGAACGCCTGAGGCGATGGCTGGTTCGTTTGAGGCGATGAAGATTTTGGACATGCTGAGGCTACGGCCTTGATTTTTGCTCTGGATCGCCTGAGGCGATCAACTCATCGCCTGAGACGATGTGCGTGATTTGGTGACCGTTGGGGCGCAGCGATGGTGATCGCCTGAGGCGATGTCCGAGGCGATCGAGGAGTGATTTCAGCTTTTGTGTAGCAACGGCTAGTAGGAGCCTAGGGGGCCTCCTACACTATAAATATGGATGCTTTGGAGCATTTTGAAGCTAAGGAACAAGCCTACAAACTTCTACAAAGTCTTGATCATTATTATTTCAAATTGTATTGCAATCTCCATACATTGTTGTTGTATTGGAGTTTGTAATTCTCTTCTTTTTTAGAGTCTTGTTTTCTTCGTGTGAGTACACCGTGAAGGTGTTTGATTTGATTTATTGTAAAGGTCCTCCAACACCAAAGCAAGTTGGAAAATTGTAAAGTCGCCAACAAGTGAAGTTGGTGCATGTGTTGTGGCTATCCTTGGAGCCCTTAAGGCCAAGAAGACTCGTGAAGAGTGTTGGTAGCTCGGGAAGAGCTTTGTGTACTCGGGAAGAGTATTGTGCTCGGGAAGAGCTTGTGTACTCGGGAAGAGTAGTGTGCTCGGGAAGAGTTGTTGTGTGGCTAACTTGGAGCCCTCAAGGCCAAGACCAATTGTTATAGTGGAACCTCGGCTGGAGGTTATCTAACCGGGAAGAGGAGACGTAGGCGATTCATCGCCGAACTTCTATAACAAATATCCTTGTTATTTACCGCTTTAATTTTCATTACGCATTTATTTACTTATTCTTTTTATTTATCGATTGACTCAAGGCTTCCGCAAGCGCAAAAATATTTTATTTTTTCAAACTCATTTTAAAAAGCTAAAGTAGCCAAGGAATCTCATTCACCTCCCTCTTCGATTCCAACAAATTTAATTGAGAAGAAATTGCTTAATGAATTGAGAACATATTAGTGCGTTACAAAGTGTATACTTATGGGATTTTTATTTCATGTTTGGGGACTTCTATTGAAAAACTAAATAGAGGTCATGGTATAAGTGTGAGGCATATAGTGAGAACTCTCTAATGCTATAACTGTATACACAAATGACCATGTTAAATGCACAAATGACATGATTAGGAGTTGGGGTCCTATACATAGTGGTATCAGAGCAGTGGCTTGCTCTTTAGACTGTTTAAGGGCTTAGACTTTATTGAGAAAATTGGATATCACATGATTAGCACATAATTGTGGTTTTGTGTTTATGTGGTATGATAATTATGTGCTTGTGTGCATAATATCGTGTGAAGCAATGGAAATTTGTGTTATTGCTAACCACAGTGGTTGCAGGATCATATGAAATACGAGAAATGTGATATCGAGTAATAACCGATGGTGCTAAGAATCATACCCACTGAAGAGGAAAATCAGGAGATGAGAATTGAGATATGCTGTCAGAGGAAAGGAAATGATGGAAGTACTATAATATTGATATGTGACAACAACCGATGTGATGTTCGTGTATGGTTACGTTGTGAGTATGATAATGCAGGTATATAAGAATTTATACGTATGCATTGTTATTTATATTGTGATTGTGATATATGAATTCTAATACTCGACGTTGTCATATCGTAACGCGGGTCGCTGATATGTCGAAGCGAGGGGTATTATTATTGGACCGTCATGTTATTGACAATGAGTATTATTGGACCGTCATGTGATTGACGGTGAGTATTATTGGACCATCATGTGATTGACGATGAGTATTATTGGAACATTATGTTATTGACGATGAGTATAATTGGACCGTCATGTGATTGACAATGAGTATTATTGGAACATCATGTGATTGACGATGAGTATTGGACCGTCATGTGATTGACACCGAGTATTATTGGACCGTTATGTGATTGACGATGAGTATTATTGGACCGTCATGTTATTAACAATGAGTATTATTGGACGATTATGTAATAGCGATGAGTATATCAATATGTGTATTGATATGAGATTATATTCTGTGGAATATCTATGTTGAGTATATGGACAATTTAAAGGATCAAGTGCAGATCTATTGTGTATCGTAAGTGTCATTACATCTTATTGTGTTAAGTATGTAATTTTATTCATTGTTATTATGCATATATTATGTACCACTATTGTGTTAGCAATGAGATGCGTGCCATTGTTGGCGAGGTACAACTATTGTATTATTGATGAGATATGTGTGCCATTATCGGCAAGATACCACTATTGTGTTAGCGATGAGATATGTGTAACATTAAAGGCAATGTACCGCAATTTAGCGATGATTAAAAGGTAGTGCTATTAACAATGAAAGTTGTTATACCACTACTAGCGACGAGTATTGTTGCACCGCTACATATACACAAATATACGATTAGGTAGCATATGCATCAAATTATCCATCAAAACATATCAAATCGTAGACAAATAAGCGCAATAGATGTGTCTATTTCTAGTCA
This sequence comes from Haberlea rhodopensis, assembly GCA_907163345.1. Classification (NCBI taxonomy): domain Eukaryota; kingdom Viridiplantae; phylum Streptophyta; class Magnoliopsida; order Lamiales; family Gesneriaceae; genus Haberlea; species Haberlea rhodopensis. The sequence goes on along the minus strand of CAJQUN010000032.1, from coordinate 177,883 downwards.
CATCACAAGGTATGCCGTAATTATGATGTATATAATGAGAATTCCCTGATGTGAAAAACGTATAAACAAATGACGATATAAAGGCACTAATGACAAGATTAAAAGTTGGGGTCCTACACATTTCTCGGTTGACTGCCTTTAAATCTTTGTGGTTTAAGAATTCGTGATTTGAAGTGCTTCTATCACGAATCATAGTCATTGTATCTTGAGATACGATTGCCGACAAACCGTGAAGCACTATAGCAGGGCAATATCGTTTCAAGTACAGAGTTAGGAATTTCGCTTCAACACTCATCTTTCAAAGCCATTTTTACTTTTGTGTGCCACCCAAAGATACACCCAAATTAAATATTCATATAGTTAGAACAGTTTCAAGATCAGACTTACCAGAATAACAAACATACAATTTGGGGATTAGGTGGGTATGGTCATACTGATTATTTAAACAAATAATATTTGTTTAACCATAATTTAGAAATATAAAATTCTTAATTTTTAACCTTTGCATGACCTTTATTTTTTACATGTATTTTTAAGATCACTTTGCAAAAAATCCTTAAAAATCCATAAATCAAAAAGAATATTTGGCTACAGTTATTTTTCAAAATATCCATATTTTACGGTACAAAATAGCACTATAAAATAGCGATAGGATATTAATTTATAAAAATATTTAAAAATAAAATATTACACCTATATAAAAATAATAAAAATATTTATTTGAACATATTTTCAACAAATTTGAAACCGACGTAACCCACGTCTTCAAAAAGGGTCAGGTTTAAGATATAACTTCCCTCTATTTTGTTTTGTTGCACATATCGTCAGTTATAAAACTTCCCTCTGTTCAAATTCCCGGACGGGGATAGAGAGATAATTGAGAACTTTGACTGAAACAGCGGCATGGCGGATTCGCAAGCGGGGCTCCCCGCCGTAGGATTGAATGGCGGGCTCGGCGGAATGGCTCCAAACAACGGCAATTTCGCCAGCTTTTCGGATATTATTGATAGCCTGTCTCTTCAATTTCGCTGCCACATACACTCCGCCGATTTGTTCAACCTTTGTCTTTCCCTCTCTAGGCAATTTTTTCGATTTTGATCTTTTCACTATAATCTATGTTGATATTGTGTTTTGTAGCTGTGAGTCTGTGAATCATAGCAGTGGTTTATTTAATTTTATTTTTACTATACCTTGTTATCCCTACGCACTTGGGATGAGTGCGTGTAATGCGTATTGCGATCACAGATTCCCAGAACTTGATGTTATTATTATATCATTTTAACGTTTAACACTGTATTTTATGCATTAGTTGGTCTTGTCTTGAAATTTGGCGTTATAGAATAAGGCGAAGTAACAAATTCAGTTGCCTGCGTATGTGTTGACTAGTTGTCACCCAACCTGCTTTGGCGTTAATTTTTTTTTGTCTTCTGACTCTTTTTGAATAGTTTGGTGAAATGCTTTTCTGTATATAATTGTAAGGTGGGGGTTTAGTGGTTATCAATAGTCGTCGTGTCACTAGATTGTAATCACTGATATTTTTCTGGGTTCTTACTCTTAGATCGAACAAAAAGATCGAGTGTTCTTTGTTTATCCCGATGCTGGTCTGTGTTCTTCGTTAAGGCAACACATAGTTGCATGGGATCACTTTCTGTTGTCCACCATTCATTTGCTTACACCTGTAAATGTTAATTCAGCCTTTTTTTATTACAATTTTGGTTTGTGCTAGGATCGTCTGATTGTATAAACTTCAATGGGCGTTAATTCTCAAGTGTTTCATTGCCCTCGTTTGGTGCACAACTCTTCCAATTTTGAATAAGGAAGCAATCTACGATCGTACTTGTTTGGTTCTGAACATTGTCTAATAAATTTCTTCATCTGGGTGATAGTATATGAGTGTTTCTATGAGGGCAATTTAAGGAGGAACATCAATCACAATTCTCTAGTTCATGATGCTAGTTCTCCTTCTCATATCAATATATAGAAATCCCTGACCATGATTCACTTGTTTGATTTCTGAGAAGTAGTTTGTATGTAGTGATGAGGGTAATCTTTTTTGGCAAATACAGTCACATTGATTTCGCTGTGGCAAACCATGAAGTTCCAAACAGAGCCCTGGAGCTTCCTTCGCTATTAAAGAAGGTGACGTTTACATATTTTTCGTTTTTTTCCATATATCTGATTTGTTGTTGTAGTTCTCATGGTTTTGCCTTATCATTTTGCTTGATTTGGTCAACATGTATAGTTAAGACTGTAACAAAAAAGGCCTTTTTTATTGCATTTTGGCTTGTACGTACTCAATATTCTCACATTTTTTTGGGTGCTATGCATTGTCAGTGTGGAACAATTTGTGTCTTAAAATACTCGTGGAGACAATAATTTACTGATTTCACTTATTATCTGTTGGTAGGTTGTGTGCCTATGGAAAAATGATGCCTTCATGCAAGCAGGCATCATGGTCCTGATGATTTCTGTCAAGGTGAGTTCATACCTTCCAATTTTGGTGTCCGTGCTATTTTTATGATTAAGCGCTATTTTGATGAAGTTTTTGTGAGAAACTTCATACCAAGTGAGAATAAGAGTTTATGTAATATTTATCTTTCATTTTATACTCTCTGCTGGTGAAGAGTATTAAATCTCGTATAATATAGTCTAATGGATGAGCTTGAGGTTTTATTCAATGCGTTCATTAAAAATTATATATGCTCTTTACTAGAGATAATGACTATGTCTTTCTAGATTATTATTTTTTTGGTCGGGCACTATGTCTTTCTAAATAAATAGGTATGTAAGTGCCAATACTAGATTAATTTACAGATGCTGGTTTGAATTGGCATAACATAATCGATGACTTTGTCATTAGGGTGGTTTTAGTTTCATAGACAAGTTTAAAGTACAATTGGGAAATGTTCAAGTGGTGATTGTGCTATAGATATGAATGAATAATGATAGTTGGTGATGCTGTCGATTATAAGGTCATGGAGTGACTTCTGTTTGTCTAAATACACATTTGCTTTAATAGTTCTTAAGAGACCAATCCCAAGTAGTTGCATGAATTCCTTAGCCTGGATATAACAAATGAAGAAAATTGTTTTTCTGACCATATATTAGAATCATTTAGACTTGTCCCCTCTTTAACACATGCAATACAACAAAATTCCCACTTCTCATTTTTTATTTCTATAATTGTAATCTGTGCAGTCGAATTAGTCATTTTAGGAATTAATGTAGCTTTTTGGATATATGTCAGGGGTCTAAAGTCTCACACGTGCATGCAAGTTTCCTATGTGATGCTTTCAACCTTGTATCTTTGCTATCATAACTTTTAGCTTTTTTTATGAGACATTTCACATGTTCGAAAGTTCGAGAACGGAATTTTTTTTGAAGTAGTTTGCTTTTATTTCCTTGAGAATAATTTCCTCTTTCATATCCTGCCCTCTTACTTAAACTAAAAATTATTTGGTAGAATGCTTGTCAAACTGGGTGGTTTTTAGATAGAGATTCTGAAGAATTGAGTAATCTCGCAATGGAGGTTTGTTAACAATATTTACAATTTCATCAAAAATATTCTAGTTGACGGGTTAACAATGTGCCGATTTTAGTTGATTTTTCTATCTGCATATACAGATTGCGAGCCTTTTTTGTAACATTTCCAATTTTAACACCGAGCCTAGCTGTTCTAATCCTGTTGTCACCTCAATCATGTCAAGGTAAACTACTTACGAATTATTAGCATTATTTTAGTTTCATTATGACTAATCATCTGCTGAATCTGTGAAAATTCATATTTACATGATAGCTTTCCAATTCAAACTGGTTTTGCATTTTTAAGGGATTTACTATTTGTAAGCTTCCAATTGTGCTTATGAGTTGCGGTGGGTAGAATGGTGGGATGGGTTGGTGGGTCGTGGTGGTTATTGGTGTGGATGAACTAGGACAAGGGCTGAAAATTCTTTTTTGTTTCATGGAAATGAAATGTTGAGGTGAAGGAAATAGGGCGTTCAGGTAATTTGTCCCAACAACATGGATTTCTCATCAGAGTCATCATTAGGGAGGGACTGAAATTTGAGACACAAACATGTCTTGTTCTCTTTTTTTTTTTTTGTAGATACTGAAGTATGAGATATCTACTTGATTTTCCCTAAAAAGTTATGGAGGGTTACAATCCTTTCGTTCACATGCTTCATAATTCTTGATGCCGACATACACTTAGGTGAATGTCGTTGGTGATGGTGTTTCTTAGTTGGTATTTGATCGCTCGATATTTAGAAAATAAATTCGATTAGCTCGATATAACCGCAAGTGCACGGTGCCAAGTTTTAATAAGAACAGGGTTGTCGAACCAATGACTAACTGCAAGTATAAAATAAGGCACTTTAAACTATATTTAACCTACGATAATGAGTTGAATACTAATTAACTAAATTAACTACTAATCCAACAAAGCAAATCAAAGTTAACAAAGAGTTCAGTTGAGAAGATTATCAAGATGTCGGTTTATCAATATAATCCCCTATGATTCTTTTATTAGTATTGATTGATCATCCACATATCTCTAATGTGACGAGTATTTTCGAATTTATCTATTATACTATGTCGGGCTATATTAAGTCTAACATCAATTTGCACGGTAAGTTACTGTCGTGCACTTATTTAACAAACCAATGTTGCATGAAATGCTATGAAAACTCATAGCTTTTGATTCTAGATATCTATGGCTATCACACATGTATTTGATGTCATTTGTTGATCTCAATCTGAAATCCACGGCTTAATTTACTATGTTGTATCATAATATCTTCTGTCGATCTCAATTACAGTGTATAGAATCATTTAAAGGTAGCTACTCTTTTGAAAGCATGAAGAACAGTAAATTATGCACATAAAACATAGGAATTCAATCAATATTTAACAAAGTTCTTAATTAATTTGAAAAACCAATACTTAGACATGTCTTGCAACAAACCAAGCGTGAATAAATCAAAATAAAATAAAAATAAGCTTAAAAGGTAGGAATAAACTCCCGGCGTTGACTTCTTTCGTAGATACTCACGTCTTCCCGTTGCTTCTTTCTCAATCGTGTTCTTCAATCCTCTTGTTGGGTTGTTCCAACTCCTAGGATGAAAATATGGTGGATGATATGATGGTGTGATGGCTAGTTCCTAGGTTAAAATATGGTGTGAGATGTCCCACTATTGCGTCCAACATGTGCCTTTTATAGTGGAGAAGAAATGAGATTCCTTATTGGACTCAAACTCTTCAAAAGAAAATAAAATCTCGAAATTCAGAGACGGGCCAACAACCTCCCGCGATCGATCGCGGTCTTCCAGACTTTTATTTTTCAACATACGACATGACGCGATGGATCACGGGCTAAGTCCCAATCGATTGCCGAAAACTCAATTTTTGTTGCTTGAGCATCGTCACGCACCGATCGATCGGTGATGATTGGTAAGATTCTTTCAAGCTTGAGATCTTGGTCCATTCCTCAACATGTTCGCTCGTTCGAGTAATTTTTAATTATTATTTAGCTCATTTTCTGCAATTTCTCGCACTTCTACATTAATTCCCAAAACATGCAAAACTAATACTAAAACACATAATATGATCACTTCTACATTAATTCCCGAAACATGCAAAACTAATACTAAAACACATAAATATGTTCAAGAATCACTATAAAAGCAAAGAGAAAAGCATAGCAAAATAAGTATAAAAATAGCATTTATCAATATTACTTAGAGAATTATTCTCTCGTAAAATTATTTCTACATACGTAATGGTGACTATACTCAAATTTTGAATAAACAAATGGTGACCACGCCCTGGAGTTTGCAAGCAATGAGGAGGAGAAATAATACTAAGTCATCAAAAGGACAAAATGAATCCTAGAGAGGTGATTCTGCAAAAGAGAATCAGTTACGCCTTACTACTGGACTCCCAACCAGGGCTACTACACCCAATATTATGTTGGGTAATGGTTCTATGATTTTCCTGCTTGACCAGATACTTGAGTTAGTTATTTGTTGGATTAATCAAATCCAGTTACACAAAACATTGAAGAGGTGATTTCTGTCAGAAATTTATGTTTATTTATGCGTCCACCAAAGCATTTGGTGCATGTTGTTGGTGTTAATGTTTCTACCTTTTGTATAGATTCTATTTTTATTAACATTTGGATTGCAACTAAAACAGTCTTGGTCGTGTGTATGTTTGCAGATTCTATCCGACAATGAAAATGGGTCATCTGTTTTCTTCCATTGAAATCAAGGTTGTTATTCTCTTCTCTCTCCTTTAATTAATAATAATCTCTCACGAGTATGATTGCTGATTGTATTGGTGCTTTTTGGCTGGATTGTAGCCTGGGTTTGATGCCTATGTGAGGGACTTTCAGATTTCAAATAATTTAAAGTCAGCTCCCGGAGATAAAATAGTAAGCACATCCATTTATGTTTCTAAACATAGATTTTGCAAAATATGGGCTATGGTTTGTGTTGAAGATTTGATATGATGTATAGGAAATATTGTACTTTATATTCTTTCCTTTTGTATGCTGCCTAGAATAGGAAATGATCAATTAGTGATCCTAGTGATTTTATTTCCTTCTATTGTTGATTTATAACTTGTATAAAGTCCTGTAATCATGAGTAATAATACAAGATATTACCAAATTACTCTTGTTTCATGGTATCAGAGTCAGCGATGGCTTCAGCCACGTTTTCCGCTACAGATGATCAGATATCTTCATGCATAATATCCTCTCATCCATCCTTTGACAACCACTCGCTTCAAATTACTCAACACAAGCTTTGGTTTAAACTTTCGAGAATGGTTCCAATCCATTATTTTTGCTATCAGAGGAAGAGGAAAAATTGGATATATAACAGGTACATCAAAGCCCAATCCGAAACAGATCTAACTTACGGTATTTGGGAAGCAGAGAACTTCATTGTAATGGCCTGGCTCATCAACTCGATGGAGCCAACTATTGGTCATACATATCTCTATTACCAGACAGCCAAGTAGATGTGGGACGCAGTCCAAGAGATATATTCAGACCTAGAAAATACTTCTCAATGTTTTGAGGTTCAGTCAAAGATTCGAAACACACGGCAAGGAAGCTGAACGATACTGAATACTTCAACAGTTAAATGGAGTTATGGCAAGAAATTGACCTCTTTTATGACATGGGATGGGCATGTGCTCCTTATGCGGAGAAATACAAGAAGATGATCGAAAAATAACGCACTTTTGATTTTCTCAAGGGTTGAACCCAGACCTGGATGAGGTTCTCGGCCGACTGCTTGGTACAAAACCATTCCCCACACTTCGTGAATCCTTCGCTGAAGTCCGAAGGGAAGACAATAGACGCAAAGTGATGTTAAACTCCACTCCGCGGGATACCTCATCATTGGAGAACCATGGCTCCGCCCTGGTCACACACAAACACGAAGGTTCGCGTGACATCCTACACCCAACGGTGGTGCCAAATAAATTAGCCACAAACGCTGAATTCTCCGGTGAGGATTTGGAGATGTTACTCCAACTCCCCCAACATACTAGAGTTTCCATGGGATCTGGTAATGAAATCCTAAAACACCTACTGCAGCCATGACCAAAACAGGTATTATTCATCAGAGATTTATGTCAAACACCCAATATTCGAATTATTGGATTGTCGACACATGTGCCTCTGATCATATGACTGGGTTAGTAGATGTTTTGGATAATTATAACAAATGTCATTCGAAGATTGATGTTTGGGTTGCCGATGGGAAAGTGTCACCTGCCGTAGGATGGGCACGGTTTGTTTAGTGTTATTTGTGCCACAATTATCTCATAATCTCTTGTCAGTGAGCAGACTAACAACAGATATGAATTGTGTTGTCATCTTTTATCCTTATCACTGTGAATTTCAGGACAATTCTTCGGGAAAGATGATTGGAGTTGCTGAGATAAGAAATGGGTTGTATTACCTGTCCAGAACAAAGAACTCCAGCAGCACTAAGTCTTTAAAATCCATTTCCCTATCAACTGTTTCTGATTCTGATGTAATATTATGGCACAAACGTTTGGGACACCCTAATTTTTCATATATGAAACTTTTGTATCCCCATTTTTTATCAATGAGTCCCATTTTCAGCGTGAACACTGTGTACTTGCAAACAATCTCGAACAACTTACCATTCACATGTGTATAAAGCCTCAAAACCATTCCAGTTAGTCCATAGTGATATTTGGGGCCAGCAAGAACACCAAACCTCACTAAAAATCAATGGTTTGTTACCTTCATAGATGATCAAGCAAGGATTTGTTGGGTATACTTAATGACAAACTTTCTCTTGGTTCAAACAGTTCCACAAGTTTGTCTCAAATGTATTTCAATCTAATATCAAAATTCTTCGAACAGATAATGGTAGGGAGTATCTCTCGAGTGAGTTTAACCAATATTTAAAGGAAAATGTGATACACCATCAAACTTCGTGTGTTGATACACAAAAACAAAATGGGGTGGCCGAGAAAAAGAATTGTCATTTGTTAGAAGTTGCTAGATCCCTTATGTTCACTAGTGCTCATATTGGGGGGAAGCTATTCTAACATCTGCCTACTTAATCAATTGCATACCCTCAAAAACTCTTCATTTCAAGACCCCATTGAGTATCTCACCGCATGTTTTCTTGAACTTAACATTTTTAGTTCTATATCCCCCAAAGTCTTCGGTTGTACTGTTTTTGTCAACAATAAACGACCAAATCAAGCGAACTCGATCCCAGAGCACTTAAGTGTGTTTTCATAGGATACTCACCAACACAAAAGGGATATAAATGTTACTGCCCGACACTAAAAAATTCTTTGTCTCTTTAGATGTAACATTCTTTGAAGATGACTTCTTTCACTCTTCCCATTGTCTCAGGGGGAAAACGTTGATAGCGAAAGGGGTTGGGATCCTACAGTTTCACTTCCCACACCAGACAATGCATATAACCCTGAAAAAACGGTCCTTGAACTCGATCCTACTCCGATACAAGTTCAGGAACCGAGAGAAGACTTGTTGGATCCCATTTACAAGTACTCCAGAAGATCAAAAAACTCTCAGCAACACCAATTATCAAGAATTGGAACCTGATATAAATAATGATTTGGATCTTCCAGTTGTAAAAAGAAAGGGGGTAAGATCTCGTACTATGCATCCAATTGAAAATTCATGTCTTGCACAAAGTTGTCTCCTTGTTTTAAGGCCTTTAAAGCAAAGATTGATAATTTGAAAGTTCCAAAAGACATTCATGAAGCCTTAAAGGACCCCAAATGGAGGGAAGCAGTACAAGAGGAAATGTAAGTTTTGCATGAAAATGGAACTTGGGACATAGTAGACCTACCAAAAAATAAGAAAGTGGTCGGCATTAAATGGGTTTTTACATTGCAGTACAAGGTGGATGTTGAAGTAGACAGATATAAAGCACGATTTGTGGCATAGGGATTTACACAGACATATGTAATTGATTACGACGAAACATTTGCACCTGTGGCAAAGTTCAAGAATGCATTCTTAAATGGCACTCTTGATGAGGAGGTGCACATGCAAATTCCACCAGGTTTTCAATCCGAGCACGAGCAAGGCAAGGTCTGCAACTCAGAAAATCATTATACGGGCTAAAACTATCCCCACGTGTATGGTTTACCACATTTAGCTCCACTCTCATATGGCTAGGATATACTCAGGGAAAAGCAGATCATACACTCTTTATTAACGAAGGAGAAAGCGGAAGAAAGACCATCCTCATTATGTATGTAGATGATATCTTGGTTACAGGCAATGATAGTGTAGATATTAATAGCCTCAAGAAAAAGTTGAAGGAGAAATTTGAAGTCAAAGACTTGGGAACCTTGAGATATTTCTGGGTATGGAAATAGCTAGAAGCAAAGAAGGGATCTTCGTCTCTCAGAGGAAATATACATTGGATTTATTACAAGAAACCGGAAAATTGGGCTGCAAACCAACCGGGACTCCATTAGAGAGAAATTGGAAGATCAGAATTAAGGAGAATGAACCATATGTAGACAATGGAAGATACCAATGCCTGGTTGGTAGCTAATCTACTTATCCATCACAAGACCCGATATCGCATATGTTGTTAGTGTTGTGAGCCAGTTCATGCACTCTCATACTCAAAGGCACATAAAAGCAGTGAATCACATTTTAAGATATCTCGAAGGAACCATGGAAATGACTCATGTTTTTCAAGAGTAATAACCGAAGCATTGAAGGGTTTGTGGATGCAGACAGGCTGGAAGTAATGCTCGTAAATCAACTTCTGGTTTTTGCTCCAAACTGTAGGGAAACGCGGAGAGCACACCTATAAAGTTGTATAGTGATAGTAAATCTGCAATTAACATTGTGAACAATCCAGTCCAACATGATCGAATGAAACATGTAAGGATAGACCAAAACTTCATAAAAAGTGAAATGAAATAAGGAGGAATCAAGCTGTGCTATATCCCCATGAGTGACCAAGAAGCTGATATTCTCACCAAAAGTCTTACAAGCCAAGTCATGAGAATCTTCTTAGCAAGCTTGGAATGAGAAATATCTATTCTGAGGGGAATGTTGAAGATTTGATATGATGTATAGGAAATATTGAGTTTATATTCTTTCCTTTTGTATACTGCCTAGAATAGGAAATGCTCAATTGGTGATCTTAATGATTTTATTTCCTTTTATTGTCGATTTATAGCTTGTATAAAGTTCTGTAATCATGAGTAATAATCATACAAGATATTACCAAATTACTCTTGTTTCAGTTTGATAACTAGTCACAACAGAGGTTCTCAAGTTTGCAGTGATGGTAGCTTTTAGTTTATTTCAGTGCTTTTCACATTTCTTTTAGGTTGGGATCTGTTAGCATAATTCATGGGATGTGCACCAACTTCGTGTACATATTTAAGCATTGATTCTAAAACATGGGCTGGGATAATCGGTAGTAAAGTACTGATTATACTGCGTTAATTGTTTAGGACTACTACTGTTATCTTTGACTTATTTGTATGTCATCTTCCAACGTCATGTTCTTCGATTGCACTAGTAATTGCTGATTGTAGCTTCTGTTGCGACAAAAAATAAATAGTTGGATAATGTCTATGCGCTCCTCTTTGAAAAGTAGTTCTCGTTAGCTTGTTTGGATTTATCATTCAGAAAGTCTAAAATGATCTATCTTGCACTCATTGGGGATAAGGGACATATAGATCAATTGCTTGTTAATCTGATAATTTATTTTTACTGCAGCGGTTATTTGTTGGTCAAATTGATAGTATCGAAACATCTGCATGCCTCATTAGCCCCTCTAAAGTGAAGTACGCAGTTCTTTTTTCTTCTTTCATTTGAAAAATTGTAGAGTATATCTTTTCATTGCATTAATGGTTTATGAAATCTGCTGTGTTTTCTTCTGCAGCTTTCTCGTGAATGGGCAGGGAGTGGAGAGGAGAACTACTCTTTTCATGGTTTGTTGCAGATTAATATATTTGGAAATATTCCCTTCCCAAAAAGTAATTATTCTGGTTCTATGCATGCTTTGCCTTTCGTAGGATAGAGAGCCTCAAAATCCTACTGTTCTGACTCATTTACTGAGATATGGCTCGAACATTCTCCAGGCTGTGGGTGAATTTAATGGTATAGTTAACTTAGGTTCCTTGTACATACGAAACCTTGTTTTGTTGTTAGATGTTCCAATTATTCTTACTGTTAATGCTGATTTGTTGTAGGAAGTTATGTTGTAGCAGTTGCTTGCATGAGTGAGATGTCAAAGGCTGATACAAAGGCCCTTCTAGATTATGAGCAGGGTCCGCCAATTGTGGATTCAGGTGCCACTTGGAAAAAACTTATTACTAACTGAGAACTCTTCATTATTTTTACTGTTGAGAGCAACTATTTTGGGATAACAAGCTCTTGGATAAGTTTTTGTTCCTTGATAGTCTAGACTACACCCACCAAATGCCGGACTTCCGGGGGCATGATCTTATCGATGTTATAACTTATTGTCTGTGATGTAGATTCTGAAATCATCGAGGAGGCATCACGAATATCACTAAGTTGTCCCATTAGGTAATACTTAACATTTGCTTTGAAACTATATTTTTTATGTTCTTTCCTCTTCATTTATGTTATAATTAGGTGGCGAACACCTTTATCAATTAAACTTGAATACACCATAACATCTCATATTTTATGCTAATTGATTATGCTTCTAATGCAAAGAAATGTGATCTGGTTTACAGCGTGGGTACCTGTTTCTCAACCACAAAACTATGAAACCATTATCTGAGATGTATTTGCAACTTCAGAAGAAGTTTTCTGGAATCTATTATCTTATTACCACTTAATTCCCTTACTCACATCTCTCATTTTGGTTCTCACAATTCCTTGTGTTTTTTGATAGTATTAGTTTTTATTTGTAATGCCTTCATTATTTATTTGTATGGAACTTTAGGGATCATCGTTTCAAACATTTCTCAAATTCAGTTGTAGCACCTTGCTCGATATGCTAATTTGTTTATTCTATCTTAAACTTAAATAGCCTCAGGCGTATCGAAACTCCTGTCAAAGGACTTGCGTGCAAACATATTCAGGTACTTCCAAGCACCTCAGGTTTATGAAAGTTGATGCTTCCAAAAATAAACAAGAAGTTACAATTACGAGAAACCTATTACTATAAGGAAATCTAATCAGAACAAATGAACAATTATCCCCATGATCTTTAGCGATAACATTCATAGTGTGCCCTCATTCTGTGCAATACATTTGTAATTTGTTGAATCTTGCCTATCTTTTTCATTCCAGTGTTTCGATTTTGACAACTTTTTGGACATCAACTCAAGAAAACCATCCTGGCGCTGCCCACATTGTAATCAGCATGTCTGCTTCACTGATCTTCGCATAGACCAAAAAATGGTCAAGGCAAGTAACTTATTTGCTGTAACCACTTTTTACTGAATCCCTCCATTCGTTTTTCTGTGATGTGGTTGGATTGTGTTCAGATCTTGAAAGAGGTTGGAACAAATGTCACCGATGTAATATTCGCCTCAGATGGTTCATGGAATGTTGTCATGGAAACTGATGAAAATACACACTTGTCAGAGGATAGGACCTCTAAGTCTGGACAGAATGAGTCTCGACCTGAATCTGTTGGTTTGTTAAATGTTCCTGTTGATATAGTCGATCTTACCCAGGACGATTCAATGGATGTCACCCCAAATGAAACTGAAGACCGGCAACTTTCCTCAGAGGCTCTTCAAAGTCAATCTTTCACGCAGACTATGGTCGTCTTCCCTTACAGGACAAACACAATTGATGTGAATCAAAAGATTGGTCGAGCTGAGGATGACTCATGGTTTAGAATTTATACTTCAACCTTTGGGACAGGGTCGCCAAATGTTATGTCAAATACGCGGAATCTTGGTGCTTATGCTTCTTCTTCGAATCATATTGCAACATCTCCTGTTATACCCGAGATTCCTACTGCTGCTTCGAACAGAGTAGGCACATTTTCCGGTAATGCTCTTGCTAGCACTTCCGTGCCACGGAGAGAAACTTTTTTGCCAAATACTTTGCCCCCCCAGCAGTATCAATTTGGAAATACAGTGATCACTAACGAGTACCGAAGGTTCCTATCTGTGCAGAGACAAGTATCCAGAACACCAATTGCAGTTCAGACCCCACCTCCTCATACTTCGGCTCCTGTCCAACAAACCTCTACAGTTGGTGTGAATACAATCACGCAGAACGTCCTTTCAGTAACTCGGTGGAAAACACGGTCATGCACTCATTGTTGCCCTCTCTTCCAGAATGGTTGGCAACGAAATGGCTCCCTAGCTTCTGTTCGATCAACCCACCAGAATGTTACTCACCATTCCCCAAATCAGGTCCTAAATGCTTACCGAGGTACAAGTGGACGCCAAGTATCAAGTCAGCAGATGGTGAACATAAGGATGCCTCAAGCACCAAGTCAATCTCATTGCCAGATTCAGGCACTTGCGCAGCCACCTGTCCATTTCTTACGCCCTTCAGCCCACATGGATGTTTTGCAAGACAGGAGGACTGGTCACATGGATGGCGTAATTGTTAGGTGCATCGCTAAAGAGGAAGAAGATGTCTGATGGTGTGATTAGGTTTCTCAAGTTGCATTATATGTTAGGGAGTCAAGTGATAATTAGTTATTGTATAGGGGTTTTTATGCAAATTAAGAGTATGGTTAGTTATTATTATTAGATCAAGCCAACGAAGTCTTAACCCAAGTTGCTTTATATATTAGGGAGTCAACTGATAATCAGTGGAGCAAGTAAATGATTTAACTCTAATTAATTATATTACAGTTAAATATGTTCGTTATTGACCTTTTTGTCTCTCAATTGGTATGTGTCAAAGCATGGGACAATTTGATTGAACTTGCAGGCCATTCATGTGGCCGATGCTCATAATAAATATATTATTAACTTATCTCATTAATGACAAATTTGTAATTAAATAGGAAAAAGTTATAATTATTCCTATCAATTTGTCAGGTTGTTGAATGTGTAAAAGAAAGGAGAAATACGACAGCAGAACAGAACCCATCTTTTGTCTGAATCCTTCTTGGTTATCCCATGGGATATAGATAGATCTATATCCATTCATTAGGAATATTTTCACCCAAAATCATTTGAAATATTTCTAATGAATAACATTACCTCATGGGATAGCCAAGAAGACTTCATTTTGTCCATGATTTTTTCATGTTGAGGCGAGATTTGTAATCCTCATTCCTTAATACCATATTGCCTGCATTGGTGCTAACTGTTTGCTATGTCAATTTGTCTCCCAAGATACAACGACTATGACTTGTGATAGAAGCACTCCAAATCACAAGCCCTCAAACCACAAATGTTCAAAGCATTCAACAAGAAGAAATATGATGAACAAACTAAATGCTCACAATTTGATCTTTTAACTGATGTACATTTCGAAATCCAATGATGAAACAAGTGAGGATTGATTGTATTTATAGTTAACCAAAAAATAGCTCCAAATGGACACCATTTGGAGGCACCACATCGCGAAAATTCGCACCCAAACATGAATGGACATACCATTTCACGCAACAGAAACATGGCTCAATCGATCGAGCTCCTGCACCAAACGAAAACAAAATTCTTGATGAGCTCGATCGATCGAACCATAGTGCTCGGTTGATCGAGCTCTCAAACATTTTTTTTTCTTTTTCATTTATTTATTTCATTTTCCAACAATCTCTCACATGAATTAAATTAATGCATGTATGCAATTGAGTGTTTTGATGAACTATTATGGCATCTGGAGAGATAGCTTGTGGCTCTGAATCTTCCGTAGTAATATTCAATCGGATTTACTTGACTTAATAGTGAACTTATAGTCTTGAACTATTTAGTCGTTGGTGTAAACCAAGACAATGAACCCACACCATAATAATTCTAACATTCGTATTGGTTTCTTACTAGTGTGTCCATTTCGGCCATGGACCACGTTTGATTTCATAAGTGCTTTCCATTCTTTGAAGCGGCCGCACTTCGCACGTACGTAAGTGATCTCTTAAAAGAGTATCCCGCTATACTCCAACATATCCTAATATGTCTTAGGAATCATTAAATGCATTTTGCCTATCCTCGTACCCTTTTTTTGCAGGCTAAACCTCTTATCATAGAAATGTGTCAGAGATTAATTCTCCAAGGTGTTTATACAATCTCGTAGTTTGGTTGTCCCTTTTGAACCTAGATCTTTGGATCTCCAGTCACATAGGTTGGGTATCCACCACAAGATTTTGATTATAGGGTTTTAATCCAATTCCTCTAGATAAACTATATACTTGATCTCTAGGCAAGCCTTTCGTGAGCGGATCCGCAATATTTTCCTTTGACTTCACGTAGTGTGATGTCCAGATTTATTAATAATCATTTGTTGGACTAAATATGATTTGGATTTTATTGATAATTAATTTTAGAATTAATTAATTAGAAGTGGAATTGACCAAGTGAAGGTCAACTAGCAAGTTAATCGGATCATAAAATATTTTGAGATTGTAAAATATACTCCGATAATATTTTAGAGATAAGTTAATTAAAATGAAGAATTTAAGTTTTGGTTTTTGGAGTGTGTATAAATCCCAATCGTTGTCTATAAATAATATATCAGTACACCGACGACACTTCGATGTACAAAACCGGGCCAAGATACAAATATAATTATGTTATGTTGGGCATTTTCGGGACACATAGTAAAATGTGTAAACTCACGCACTAAAACCCGATCCTCTCTTTTCTTCTCTGCTGGATCATCGCGCATGTCCGACCACTCGCCGCTAAAGTCGCGCGCACGCCGCCGTCGGGCCTCCTTCCGGCGCGTCCGAACCACCATCGTCTTCGTCTCTTCCAGGCGCAACTTTCCATACCAAGAACCTGAAGTTTCGTCGCGGATTTCGTTCGAATCTTGCAAGGAAGCGCAGCGGTTTGAATTTCCGAATTCGTCCGATTTTGGGGCGATTTCTTCCAATATTTTTGTGGGTAATCCTCCTCATCCTTCAGTAGTTATCCCCTGAAATCCCTCGAAATTTTGATGAAGCTTTGGTTCGATTTTTACTAGCATTTTGGAAGGGTTTGCTAATGTGGTTCGATTTTTGGACTTGAAGGTGATATCTTGGTTGATTTTGTGTGAATTAAATGGAATGGTGCATCTGTGTATGGTGTGGGTCGTGTACTGTGTGGGCGTGTGTGTACTGTGTGTGCATGTGCGTGTGCTGCTAGGTGTGTGTTATACATGTGTTAGTGGGTGTTGTAAGGCTTTATGCATTGATTCTTACATGTTGGTATGTGGTTCCAACTTGTAGTTTGGTATCTAAGTGATGATTACATGTTTGGAGGTTCTATGCCTATAATTATATGTATTGGAGTATATATATATGCTATGAATTGTTAGGGGTCTAATTATAACTCACTTTAATGAATGGTTGATTGTTGAGAATAAATTGTTAAATTATGTATTGGCTTAGTATTATTGTTGGTTAAAAGATGAATACTAAAATCATGCATGGAAGGTGTTTGTGAATATGCTTAAATGTGATTCAAGTGTGGGTCTAAGCCTTGTTGTAGGTGGTGAAAAGAATTAACTTCTATGGCTTGTAACCATGGTAATAGTGTTGGTGGGAGTTGGACTATGGTGCGAGATGTGTTATCTTTGGAAGTATGTGTAGTGTGTAAATAAATGGGTTAGATACATGCTAGTATGTGTTAACATGGAATAGAGTTTATGGTGATGTATATGCTTGAATGTGTATCATGACATGTATTGTTGACTTATGTCACTTTATTGAATTACTACTCTTAGTAGTGAGTTCTAAATCAAGAATTATGGAACCAATGCATCTTTAATTTATTTAGAGTTGAATTTAAAGCAATAAAGGATCTTATGTTATGATTAAGAGAATTTGATATAAATTATGGAATATCTTATAAACATGGATTCTTCCTTTCATGTCTTGGTTTGAATCACCTCGGTGTGGGTTTGAATGTTTGGAACATTTTAATTGGCTTAATTGGATTGTTTTAGTTAGACACTAGTTGGATGTTATTATGCATACACCCTTGCACTTCCTTTCCCTCTGTTGGACTGGTGTGTCTAGTGAACTGCTATGTGAGTTGGGCGTGATCTTGCATGTATGGGTGTGTGTATCCTGCATCATGTGTGTGATGTAGCGGATGATGGGAGAAAATGGGGTTTTGCATCACCAATGAAATATCATGATTCATGTGAAGATGTGTGCATCAAAGTATTGATTATGATTTGATTCATAATATTGAGTTATTGATTTGTGATATGGAAATGAAAGTAAGAACTAATGATGGATATTCATTGCTTGGATTATGAGCTAATATTGAATTGATATTCGATATAGACTCTTCAGGAGACTTCGGACGTTGATGATAGCTTGTTCATGTTGTCTACTATAAGGTACGTGGTGACGTACGAGCAGGTATATCTAGTATCTATACATTCATGTATACATGCAATTTTGAAGATGATGATTCAGGTAAGTGTTTGACTTTAATAATTGAGTTTCATATACGAGTTATGGGGGACACGTAGTGGTACGTGATCCGATTTTACTTGTTGAGTAGTGATGCCGTGGGCATGAGCGATATGAGAAAGTATCGAGAATGAGATAGTGGGATAACCAGGTTTACATTGATGTTGAACTAATTATGTTTGAGCATAAATAATATATTGTCATTGTATTGAATTCATAAGCGTTGTTGAGTATCACATTTTCAGTGATAATACTAAACTTGACATTATGAAGGTGCGTGAGTTTGAAACAGGAACAGTGTGTGGAAGCTATACAAATTCGGAATTGTACAGGGAGTATATTTTATGAGTTTTGAATAATCTAAATTGTTGCATTATGATTTTGTATGTTGTTTTGTGATTGAATATTGAGTTGGAGTGTGCTCACCCTGTGTAAGGGCTGTTTCTGTTAAAACAGGTACAACAGGTACGATGCTGCCTTGGGGTGCTAGGTTCGAACCTTGTTGGATAATGCTTCCAGAAGCGTAGTATGAGATTGAGCCGATATACGAGATTGAGTGGTTGGTATATATACTAATTATGCATCCGGATGATTATCCGTTAATCGTTGCTCTTCTGTGAGCACTTGTATCTGTATATGGACTGTATAAGGGTGTTGAAACCCACTTTTGTTGTCTTATTAGTGTGGTGTCTTCCCTGGCTGTGAATTTACTTAGTGTTTCTGTATTCTGTTTAGTATTGTGTTGTCCCCGGTCGGGAGTTATGTTATGTGATGTGTTTTTATTTCCGGATAGCTCAGTTATGGGGAGACTCTGCCCAAATTTTTATAAAATAACCCACAATGTAAAAAGTGGCGTAATGGGTATGGTATTGGGCGAAAACTTTGAGTCTATTTGTTGGTAGAGATGATCATATAATGTTGAACATTATTTTATGTCATGGGATTATGGGAAACATGTAATGATTCTTTTTAAAGAATGAAAAGAAAATGAAAAATTTATACACATACGACGTCATAAATGAACTAATGACGAGTTTAAGTGTTGGGGTCTTACATTAGTGGTATCAGAGCAGTGGTTGCTCATTGGGGCTATTAAGGGCCTAGGAACTTGTTGATAGGAATTGGTAGCACATATTTATACAT
Organism: Haberlea rhodopensis; assembly: GCA_907163345.1. NCBI lineage: Eukaryota > Viridiplantae > Streptophyta > Magnoliopsida > Lamiales > Gesneriaceae > Haberlea > Haberlea rhodopensis. The sequence goes on along the minus strand of CAJQUN010000032.1, from coordinate 158,660 downwards.
GATGGTATTAATGTTGTGTGACACAACTAATTGCTTATGTGCTTTTACGATATGGAAAATGGTATTACTAATCATTGTGGTTGCAGGAATCGTGTAGAGTGCGACGGGATGGCATTAACGGTAATGTCTGGCACTCCATATGTTATGTGCTAAGGAATCTGATTTTGTAGGAAAATCAGGTAATGGGAAATGTGATGTGCTGTCTAAGGACATGAATGATTGACAGCATACAGTGAAATATTGTGGTATGATTTCAATTGTTATTGAATATGCAATGTGTTACATTAGCGTCCTACTACGGGTATATCATCAGCGATGGATCATAATATTTGCCGCTGTCATGTCGAAGCGATGTACATGCCGCTGTCATTGTCGAAGCGAGGGATATTATTGAGCCGCCGATATGACGTAGTAGGATTTGTGAACTGTTGTATTAACCTGGATGCAGGTACATGGAGCTAGTGGAAGTTCCGGTGGTTGTTAGCTACTTTGCAAACACGAATCATGTGGGGTCCTCTTTACTTAATCCATTTATGTATCATGTTAACATACATATGTGAGTCTGAATTAAGTAATAACATGCACTGATTAAGAGTATCTTACTAGTTAAGTTGTTACAGATGTACCAAACCACTAGTACAAAAACCAACTAACTTTGTCTTCTACATATACATTACATGTAAAATTAACAACCTAAGCCAGTACAACTCCTATGCAGTGGTTCACCTCGCAGCGGAATAAGACTCACGATTCCCACGTCTATGCAATCCTACAGAAACATTCACAAAACGTGAGTATAGATAAACAACTATCTCAGTGCGATATCAAAATACAATATCAATAACAATGATAAAGCACAATAAATCATCTAATGTGAATGTTCTGTATCATGCATCCACAAATGCACCATGTCATGACATGTCTCAACAAGTACCCTATTATCACGAGACTAAAATGATATGCCTATTCAGCTCAATATGTCAGTGGAACCACCTCACATCTTCATATTAGCAGCACATATCATAGTACCGTCCTCAAATGATAATAGTCAGAGCATATACCCAAAAACCGGCGTATATCTCTATATAGCATAACCGAGCATATACCCAAACCAGGCGTATATCTCTCTGTCACATAACCGAGCATATATCCAAACCAGGCATATATCTCTATGTAACATAACCAAGCATATACCCAATACCAGGCGTATATCTCAAATACATAACCGAGCATATACCCAAACCAGGCGTATATCTCTAATACATGATATCCATGAATGTACAGGCATATGATACTACCAATCATATGATACTAACATAACACAATTCATATGATATCAATCTCATAACATCATCACACAATATCTATACTCCGTACGTCAACACGTACCTGGACTGCGACACAAACGAGATAATTTAGGCGTCACTGGCTAAGTGCCTCGTTGTCCTGTCCCCTGAGATGATGCTACAACAATGCCAACAATATATCATGTTATCATAGGCATTAAAATCAAATTCTACAAAAATATAAAATTTTTCAACATTCTGGCACTGGCGATCGATCGCTATTTCTCACCGATCGATCGCCATACTGTTTTGCCCCCTCGCGATCGATCGCCATCTCTCGCGATCGATCGCCAAAGTGTTCTGTTGCTCGCGATCGATCGCCACATTTTCACCGATCGATCGCTACATGTATAAACCGCCTTATATTTTACCCTGTCTCGGCGATCGATCGCCACAAAGCTCGCGATCGATCGCCGATGTCCAGAAAGTTCAGAACATGGCGATTTTGAGCTTATCTTCCTAGATCTTCTCCTACAACTCGAAATTTAACATGTCAATAGGTTTCATGCATTCTCTACTACCATAACAACATGTTTCCACCATCTTAGAATCAAATTCATGGCATATAAACATGTTATGATCCTAAGCTTGCATAGGTTGGATTTGATTTCACATACTTCATACACCACTACCCAAATCAATCTTAAAAGCATATATTCCTTACCAAGATTGTACAATTTCACTTCACCCAACTTCCTAGCTCAAGTCACAAGTGAAAAACCAAGCTTCAACCAAGAAAACCTCCAAGGGTTGGAGAGGAGCTTGTGTAGTGTTTTAGTCGGTGTAAAATGAGAACTATGTGATTCTCCTCCCTAAATCACCTTGATATAAGGTCATTAGTTTCTCTAACCACTTGTTATCATATTGTTTGGAGTTAATGACATGTTATATAACATGTACATGAAATGAACTTCAAATTCAAATACAACTCCAATTCAAATTCAAGTCACATGCATACTCAAATGCCTACTAGTTCATGATTTGATATGTTATTAAATCATTGTACACCATGTTTCATTCCTTGCCCTTGCCATATATCATTTCATACATGTTTTAATTCATTCTTGGTTCCACCCGAACCCCCAATATCATACCGCCAATTGATATAATGACACCATAATCATATCACACGTGTAGACAACAAATCGAGGCATTACAATTCTCCCCTACTCAATGAATTTCGTCCTCGAAATTGCCTATACAAACATGTAAGACATGCGTCATCTAAGCACATATATGAGATATGGAACATAAGAAACATGTATAAATCACATATCAACATACCAGAAAACAAATCCGGATACCGTTGCATCATATGCTGCTCCGTCTCCCACGTTGCCTCTTCGACACCCCGTCTGTCCCACTGTACCTTTACCATAGGAATCACCTTATTACGCAACCTGCGTTCAGCTCGATCCAAGATCATAACCGGTCGTTCCTCATACGACACATCTGTATCCAACTGTACATCAGGTAGCTGTAATACATGACTCGGATCTGGTTCATACTTCCTCAACAGTGACACATGAAAAACATCATGAATACTACTCAATGCCGGTGGTAGTGCCAATCGATATGCCAACGTACCAATACATTGTAACACCTCATACGGACCAACATACCGTGGAGACAATTTTCCACGCTTACCAAACCGTACTACACCTTTAAAAGGTGAGATTTTCAAGAACACACGGTCACCAACTTGAAATTCAAGTGGTCTACGTCGCTTATTGGCATAAGCAGCCTGTCTGTCCTGAGCAGCTTTAAGTTTCAATCGAATTAACTTCACTTTCTCTTCCATTTCATGAATCATATCCGGTCCATGTAAAGTAGACTGATCCACATCATCCCAATACAATGGCGATCTACATCGTCGCCCATACAAAGCCTCAAATGGTGCCATCTGTATACTAGATTGATAACTGTTGTTATATGAAAATTCCACTAATGGCAACGACTCTTGCCAAGAGGTATCAAACTCTAATACACAGGCACGCAACATATCCTCAAGAGTCTGTATCGTACGCTCTGTTTGTCCATCTGTCTGAGGATGATATGCTGTACTCAACCGTACTTCAGTTCCCAACGCTGTCTGTAACCCGTCCCAAAAATGAGAAGTAAATCTCAGATCCCTATCCGATACTGTAAGGACCCTAGTTCCTTAAGTGCGGATTAAAGGCATAATTAGAGCTAATATAAATGATCAGAGTAACTTAATCGTGTTGAGTCTATGAGCATTAAGAATTACATGCCAAAATGAGGACTATCAATGGATTAATTACATTCCCCATCAAAAGAATGTTATCAACTATAGTTTTACACTACTCCTAGAGTAGACACTATACAAAATAATCCTGTCCTTCATCTACCAAAAGTGCTCTTCAAGCTCACTGTCTCAACCCGTATTAGCCCCCTTCATATCATGCCAAGAGTACCTACAAGGACAACCCCCAAACATGAGCAATGATATCATTCATATACAACACAATATGAATATAAAGCGTAAATGCATAATCATAATAAAACACTTCCTGTTTTTCCCATGCATTTCAAACGCTTTGGTTGTCCCTGTACCATAACTCATGAGTATAATCAATAGATTATTTTTAATGGTCTACACATGTCATGACATAATACCATCTCATCAATATCAAATACCAATCACCAATCCCTAGTCTGTCCATCACAATGTATTTTAATGCCCCTCGCTTATTTACATATAGGCGGCATAGAATAACCTCGCTTCAATGGACATGCGGTACTCCCACCCCTCGCCTCACATTGATCGGCAAATATCCTTTCCTCGCCCTATATGATAACCACGCTCAAATGTGACATGCGGCGCTCCCACCCCTCGCTTCACATTTAGCGGAACCAAAACAAATAGCGGCAAGCATTAAAGTCATCAAGGGATGACCACGACTCATGGGATGTGCACCAATAACCATATGCATCTACAATCATCATGCATAATTCAACATGTATTTGCATCCACAATGCATAATCACATATATACTCGCATCCACAATTCATAAACAAAGAGTATATTAGATACATGTACCGTTGGGTGCCCGTACGTCCTCTACGTACCTTTCCAAAAAGTAGGATGTGGTAGGACTTCAATTCCTTGGCTGAGTTGCCACCTGGGATGGTTCTACATATTCACACAATTCAATATTAGAACCCAATAATAGTCCAATACCAAAAATCCTACAATCATGCCAAGGAAATAATTTTCAGCAAAAATGCTCTACCGATCGATCGGTCATCCCCTTACCGATCGATCGGTAACTGTTCATAATTTCTATTTTAAGCTACGGCTTTTACCGATCGATCGGTCCAAGATACCGATCGATCGCTAGCCATCCACCGATCGATCGGTCGCTTTTACCGATCGATCGGTAAGCATAGAATTTTCACCCCTCGCTTCGCACTTGCACCGATCGATCGCAGCCCTGCTACCGATCGATCGGTAGCCGCGACATTTTTGGGCAAACTCCATTTTTTTGGCTCAAAACCACCAAATAACCCAAAACATCATAAACCAAAGACATCCCAACAATATATCATCACAAAAACCTCATAAAACCCACATTCAACCAACATAATACCAACCCCAACAAACCCATTTCAAAAACCCTTCAAAACCAATCCAAAATCAAATAAAACACTACAAAATCAACAATGAGGTATCCATACCTCTTGGGGACTTCAAATCTCCCAATAAACTCCACAAATCAAGATTTTTGCAAGGGTTTCTCTCCACCTTTTTGCTCCAACTCGAAAATAAGGGGGAAAGGGTTTGTGGGAAGTGATTTGGGGAAAGTGAGGTAAAGGTGGGGGGTTTGGGGTATAAAAGGGGTTGGGTTTTAATTAAAAGCATTTCACAAACCCATGGTGTATAAAACACCCCAACATGATATTTTTAAAAGCATTAATCCAAAATGCACCAAAATATCCATTAAACTCATGATTTCCAATAATTGCTAACCATGGCAAATAAATCATGCTAATAACAATTTTCCCAACATGCACAACATGCACCCTGAAATGCTCTCCCGGGTCACTTTACCATGTGACTAAGCATTTCCATAAGATAATTAAATCCAACACAATATTAATTACCCCATAATTAATCATATAAACACAATTAATGCTCAAATTACAATTAATAATTTCGGGGATATCACAATACTCCCCTACTTATAAGATTTCGTCCTCGAAATCACATGCACTTACCCCAAAAGAAACTGAACATAATCACATACCAGAGACTAGTTCCGGGTAGTGCTGCACCATATGCCGCTCCGTCTCCCACGTAGCCTCCTCGACACCCCTGCGATCCCACTGAACCTTGATCATAGGTATCACTTTGTTCCGAAGTCTACGGTCTGCTCGATCCAGAATTCTGACAGGCCGTTCCACATAAGACACATCGGATTCTAACTGAACCTCGGAAGGCTGTTATACATGCGACGGATCCGGCTCATACTTCCGCAGCATAGACACATGAAACACGTCATGTATACCAGATAAAGAAGGCGGCAAAGCCAGTCGGTAAGCTAAGGTGCCAATGCGCTGCAAAATCTCGTACGGTCCAACATACCTCGGAGACAATTTCCCGCGCATCCCAAATCGCACAACGTCTCTGAAAGGCGAGATCTTCAAAAAGACCTTATCTCCCAACTGAAATTCCAACGGTCTCCGCCGTTTATTCGCATAAGCTGCCTGTCTGTCCTGGGCTGCTTACATTTTCTGCCTTATCATCTTTATCTTCTCTTCCATTTCCCGAATCAACTCCGGTCCTCCGACCGATTTACGGTCCAAATCATCCCAACACAAGGGTGATCTACACCGTCTGCCATAAAGAGCTTCAAAAGGAGCCATCTGAATACTCGCCTGGTAGCTGTTATTATAAGAGAACTCTACCAAAGGCACTGAATCTTGCCAAGAAACATCAAACTCCAAAACACAAGCTCTCAACATGTCCTCGAGCGTCTGGATAGTACGCTCGGTCTGGCCATCCGTCTGAGGATGATATACAGTGCTCAGTCTAACTTCAGTTCCCAAGGCTGACTGAAGGCCTTCCCAAAAATGAGATGTAAATCGTGGATCTCGATCCGACACTATGGAAATGGGGATCCCATGCAATCTCACCACATCTCGAATATACAACTGCGCCATCCTCAAAAAGGTGAAAGTCATGCTATAGGGGATAAAATGAGCTACCTTAGTCAATCGATCCACAATCACCCAAATAGCATCAAAACCTGAAGCACTCCTCGGCAGGTGAGTCACGAAGTCCATGGAAATGTGTTCCCACTTCCACTTCGGTATCTCCAAGCTTCTCAACTCGCCGCCAGGTCTCTGTCTCTCTGCCTTTACTTGCTGGCAGATCAAACACCTCTTAACAAAAGTGACGACATCAGATTTCATTCTCTTCCACCAAAACTGACCACGCAGATCTTTATACATTTTCTTTCCGCCTGGGTGGATGCTAAGTCTGCTACTATGAGCTCGCTCCAAGATTCCTCTACGCAACTCCGGCGTACTCGGAACCACCCAACGGTTACCCAATCTCAGGGATCCGTCATTGGCCACTCTGAACTTCGTTGGCTGACCAAGATGTACTAAAGTTAACCACCTCTGAACTTCATCATCTGACCTCTGAGCTCTCCTGATGTTCTCATAGATATCTGGCTCAGCTAACAAGGTCGATACATACACAGGTGATGCATCTATGTAAAAATCATAGCCCAGATGGCAATAGGAGGTCATCATAGCCGAAAAATGGATGACATCCTCAGCAGAACTCCTCACTTTCCGGCTCAAAGCGTCTACTGTCAAGTTAGCTTTTCCGGGATGGTACTCAATCTCACAATCATAGTCCTTGAGTAAGTCCATCCACCTTCTCTGCCTCATGTTCAACTCCGCCTGAGTGAATAAAAACTTGAGGCTCTTGTGATCCGTGTAAATGGTAAACGAAGTACCATACAAGTAATGTCACCAAATCTTCAGGGCGAAGATGATAGCCGCCAATTCCAAGTCATGGACTGGGTATCTAGTCTCATGCGGCTTCAACTGCCTCGATGCATAAGCTACCACATGCTTATCTTGCATCAGTACACACCCAAGGCCCTGGAGTGATGCATCAGTATACAGAACAAATCTGGAGTTCTCCGTAGGGATCACCAATACTGGCGCCGTCGTCAAACGGTGCTTCAACTCCTGGAAGCTCTCCTCACAAGCTTCTGACCAAAAGAAAGGTACTCCCTTCTGGGTCAACTGTGTCAATGGCTTGGCAATCTTCGAAAAGCCCTCGACGAAGCGTCGATAATAACCGGCCAAACCAAGAAAGCTACGAATCTCGGGTACATAAGTGGGTGCAGCCCACTCCATCACAGCTTCAATCTTCCTGGGATCCACTGATATTCCGCTGCTCGATATGACATGCTCCAGAAACACTACACTGCTCAACCAAAATTCGCACTTGCTGAGCTTGGCATACAACTGGTGATCTCTGAGAATCTGGAGCACTGTCCTCAAGTGTTTCACATGCTCTTCCTCGCTCCGGGAGTATATGAGAATGTCGTCAATAAACACGATGACGAACTGATCAAGATACGGCTGAAACACTCTGATCATCAGACTCATAAAGACCGCTGGAGCATTCGTCACGCCGAACGGCATCACTAGGAACTCATAATGTCCATATCGAGTCCGGAATGCTGTCTTCTGCACATCTTCCTCCCTGACTTGAATCTGATGGTACCCGGATCTCAAATCAATCTTGCTATATAATCTGGTACCTTGCAACTGATCAAACAAATCGTCGATCCTTGGGAGAGGATACTTGTTCTTCACTGTAGCCTTATTCAGTTGCCGGTAATCGATGCACAACCGCATCGAACCGTCCTTCTTCTTCACAAAGAGAACCGGCGCGCCCCATGGCGATACGCTCGGGCGTATATATCCCTTGTCAAGGAGATCCTGCAACTGTTCCTTCAACTCTCTCAGCTCCGCCGGTGCCATCCTGTAAGGTGCACGAGAGATAGCGGATGTCCCCGGTAACAACTCGATCCCAAACTCAACTTCCCTAGCCGGTGGGAATCCTGGGATCTCTTCTGGGAATACATCAGCAAACTCTGCTACCACTGGTACATCCTCAACTCTCATTTCTTTATTCTTCCCAGACGTGTCCACGGCATAGATGAGATAGCCCGTGTGGCCACGTTCCAAGAACTGAGTCATCTTGATCGCTGAAATCAACGGAATCTTCGAACGAGAACCGTTGCCATAAAAAGTCCACTGACCACCCAAATCAGGTCTGAACTTCACTGTTTTCTGCCGGCAATCTACCACTGCCTGATATCTGTTCAGAATATCAATACCCACAATGCAATCAAAGTCTGACATGCCCAACACAATCAAGTCTGCCTTCAACTCGTTGCCCTCAAAATAAATGAGGCAATCTGCCATGAACTGATCAGCAACGACATTTCTTCCAGTGGGTGTCGAGACCAAGAGAGGCGTGGGTAAAGAAGATGTGCGCATATGGTGTCTTTCCACAAAGCCCACAGATACAAAAGAGTGGGAGGCACCTGTATCTATCAAAATAAAAGCAGGGTACATAAATAAATGACACGTACCGGCGATCACCTCATCTGGGGCTGCCTGGGCCTGCTCTCTGGTCAGCGCATACACCTGTCCCTGGGACGGTCCCACTGTCTGACCTCCCGATGGTCGAGGCCCAAACTGCTGCCTCTGGTGTACTGTCCTGTCATCAAATCTCGGCCTGTTGCCCTGAAACTCTGACTGTCCTCCCCGGGTGGGGCAATACCAAGAGATGTGGCCCATCTTGCCACAGCTATAACAGGCAGGGCACTTATTTGAAGAATGTGGCCCTCCACAATTGTCGCACCTTGGCTCTCCCGATCTATTCCCTTGCACGGGCCCTCGGTTGGCGGACCAATTGCTCTTCTTGTTCTCTTGCTTTTGACCAAAGAATTTCTTCCCCCCAAACCGTGAAGATGAAGAGGCACCACGAGGTTTAAATGGTTCTCCCCGGGGCCTCAAACTGTCATTAGCTTGCCTCTGCTGTGGTACTTGGGGTGGCACAGCATCAGGATAAGCTCCTACTCCAATCTCGGCAAGCTCCGCTCTTGTGAGAGCATCATCAAAGGAAGTTGGGTTATTGGTGATAACCCGGTCAAAGAGCTCCGGTCGCAACCCCTTCATAAAATTCCTCATCTTTGCGTGCCCATTGGTGGCAATGTGGGGAACGTACCTCAGCAACGAAGAGTACCGCATGGCATAGTCTGACACTGCCATGTTCCCCTGTTTCAAACTTGCAAACTCATCCTCCTTCGTCTGTCTCGCCGCTGCGGAGAAATACCGGTTCAGAAACCGGGTCCTGAAGAGCGTCCAATCAATTACTGCACCCTGTGCTCTTAGTTCCATTACCGTGCTCCTCCACCACATCAAAGGTTTCTTTGCCAACTGGAACTCTGCCAGTCTCAGCCAAGCTGTAACATCACAAGGAGCCGATACAAATATCTGCTCAAGTCTTTCCAGCCACTCCTCAGCTTCCTCTCCTGATTCTGTTCCCTCAAACCGGGGCGGGTGATAAGATAGAAACTGAGTCAAGCTAATCTCACCCGGTAGTAATAACTGAGCCACGGGTTCCATGCCTACAGCCGGTGGAGGTAGAGGGTTTGCCTGACCAATACTAGCGTTCACGCTTCCAACATCACCGACCTCTTCATTAATGTTCCCCGTGTTCATAGCAGCCATGCTGTAATACCAGGGTTAAAACAATTCCAAAACAAATATATATGTTATGCCGTTAGATAACAGGAATGGTAATAAGCATGTTAGTATAACAGGATATACATCAATATGCACCACATGCATAAACATGCTTCAAATGTAAGCACCTAGCCAATCATGCTAAGGCTACCCTTCACTCGTTCCCGGGTTCTCTAACCACTGCTCTGATACCACTAATGTAAGGACCCTAGTTCCTTAAGTGCGGATTAAAGGCATAATTAGAGATAATATAAATGATCATAGTAAATTAATCGTGTTGAGTCTATGAGCATTAAGAATTACATGCCAAAATGAGGACTATCAATGGATTAATTACATTCCCCATCAAAAGAATGTTATCAACTATAGTTTTACACTACTCCTATAGTAGACACTATACAAAATAATCCTGTCCTTCATCTACCAAAAGTGCTCTTCAAGCTCACTGTCTCAACCCGTATTAGCCCCCTTCATATCATGCCAAGAGTACCTACAAGGACAACCCCCAAACATGAGCAATGATATCATTCATATACAACACAATATGAATATAAAGCGTAAATGCATAATCATAATAAAACACTTCCTGTTTTTCCCATGCATTTCAAACGCTTTGGTTGTCCCTGTACCATAACTCATGAGTATAATCAATAGATTATTTTTTAATGGTCTACACATGTCATGGCATAATACCATCTCATCAATATCAAATACCAATCACCAATCCCTAGTCTGTCCATCACAATGTATTTTAATGCCCCTCGCTTATTTACATATAGGCGGCATAGAATAACCTCGCTTCAATGGACATGCGGTACTCCCACCCCTCGCCTCACATTGAGCGGCAAATATCCTTTCCTCGCCCTATATGATAACCACGCTCAAATGTGACATGCGGCGCTCCCACCCCTCGCTTCACATTTAGCGGAACCAAAACAAATAGCGGCAAGCATTAAAATCATCAAGGGATGACCACGACTCATGGGATGTGCACCAATAACCATATGCATCTACAATCATCATGCATAATTCAACATGTATTTGCATCCACAATGCATAATCACATATATACTCGCATCCACAATGCATAAACAAAGAGTATATTAGATACATGTACCGTTGGGTGCCCGTACGTCCTCTACGTACCTTTCCAAAAAGTAGGATGTGGTAGGACTTCAATTCCTTGGCTGAGTTGCCACCTGGGATGGTTCTACATATTCACACAATTCAATATTAGAACCCAGTAATAGTCCAATACCAAAAATCCTACAATCATGCCAAGGAAATAATTTTCAGCAAAAATGCTCTACCGATCGATCGGTCATCCCCTTACCGATCGATCGGTAACTGTTCATAATTTCTATTTTAAGCTACGGCTTTTACCGATCGATCGGTCCAAGATACCGATCGATCGCTAGCCATCCACCGATCGATCGGTCGCTTTTACCGATCGATCGGTAAGCATAGAATTTTCACCCCTCGCTTCGCACTTGCACCGATCGATCGCAGCCCTGCTACCGATCGATCGGTAGCCGCGACATTTTTGGGCAAACTCCATTTTTTTGGCTCAAAACCACCAAATAACCCAAAACATCATAAACCAAAGACATCCCAACAATATATCATCACAAAAACCTCATAAAACCCACATTCAACCAACATAATACCAACCCCAACAAACCCATTTCAAAAACCCTTCAAAACCAATCCAAAATCAAATAAAACACTACAAAATCAACAATTAGGTATCCATACCTCTTGGGGACTTCAAATCTCCCAATAAACTCCACAAATCAAGATTTTTGCAAGGGTTTCTCTCCACCTTTTTGCTTCAACTCGAAAATAAGGGGGAAAGGGTTTGTGGGAAGTGATTTGGGGAAAGTGAGGTAAAGGTGGGGGGTTTGGGGTATAAAAGGGGTTGGGTTTTAATTAAAAGCATTTCACAAACCCATGGTGTATAAAACACCCCAGCATGATATTTTTAAAAGCATTAATCCAAAATGCACCAAAATATCCATTAAACTCATGATTTCCAATTAATTGCTAACCATGGCAAATAAATCATGCTAATAACAATTTTCCCAACATGCACAACATGCACCCTGAAATGCTCTCCCGGGTCACTCTACCATGTGACTAAGCATTTCCATAAGATAATTAAATCCAACACAATATTAATTACCCCATAATTAATCATATAAACACAATTAATGCTCAAATTGCAATTAATAATTTCGGGGATATCACAGATACAATGGAAACTGGAATACCATGTAGTCTCACTACATGTTGAATGTACAACTGTGCCATTTTCAGATATGTAAACGTCATACAATATGGCACAAAATGAGATACTTTGGTGAGTCGGTCAACAATCACCCAAATAGCATCGTAACCAGAAGACGTCCGTGGCAAATGAGTCACAAAATCCATCGTGATATGTTCCCATTTCCACTGAGGAATTTCCAAACTATGCACCTCCTGGTCTCTGTCTTTCTGCTTTCACTTGTTGACAGATCAAACACCGTTTCACAAAGCTCAACACATCCTGTTTCATACATTTCCACCAAAATTGTGTACGTAAATCATGATACATTTTCTTCCCTCCAGGATGTATACTGTATCTACTACAATGAGCACGTTGTAGTAGTTCTTGACGTAATCCTAATGAAGCAGGTACTACCCAACAGTTTCTGTACTTCAAAATTCCATCACTTGTAAGTACAAAGTGAGATGTTTGTCCTTGACTTATCTTTTCCTTCCACTGTTGTATTTCATCATCAGTCAGTTGTGCCGTTCTGATTTTCTCAAAAATGTCGGGTTCAACCAACAATGTTGATACCCGTACTGGCACTATTTTCACATCAAAATCATAACCCAAAGTACAACAAGAAGTCATCAATGCGGATAAATGAATCATCTCATCAGCCGTATGATGTACCTTTCGACTTAAAGCATCTGCTGTAAGATTAGCCTTTTCTGGATGATATTCAATCTCACAATCATAGTCTTTCAACAGATCCATCCATCTCCTTTGCCTCATATTCAACTCTGCTTGAGTGAATAGAAATTTTAAACTTTTATGATCTGTGTATATGGTAAAAGACGTACCATATAAATAATGTCGCCATATCTTCAATGCAAAGACAATGGCAGCCAATTCCAGATCATGCACTGGATATCTCATTTCATGTGGCTTCAACTGTCGTGATGCATAAGCCACTACATGTTTGTCCTGCATCAATACACAACCCAATCCAAGTAAAGATGCATCAGTATATAATGCAAACCTGTCATGCTCCGATGGAATGATCAAGACTGGAGCTGTAGTCAATCGATGTTTTAATTCCTGAATACGCTCACAAGGCTCTGACCATTGAAATGATACTCCCTTCTGTGTCAAATGTGTCAATGGTTTGGCGATAGCTGAAAATCCTTCAACAAACCGTCTATAATATCCAGCCAAACCTAAGAAACTACGAATCTCTGGCACAGAAGTATGTGCTGACCAATTCAACACTGCTTCCACTTTCTTTGGATCAACTGATATACCTTCTTCTGATATGACATGTCCCAAAAAGCCGACACTAGTCAACCAAAACTCACACTTACTGAGTTTGGCATACAACTGATGTGTCCTCAACAATTGCAATACCATATGCAAATGTTGAACATGTTCTGCCTCACTCTGTGAATAGATTAATATATCATCGATAAAGACAATGACAAATCGATCAAGGTATTCCTGGAAAACCCGATTCATTAAACTCATAAAGACAGCAGGAGCATTTGTCACTCCAAATGGCATTACTAGAAACTCATAATGTCCATAACGAGTTCTGAATGCTGTCTTCTGTATATCTCCTTCCCTCACACGTATTTGATGATATCCTGACCTCAAATCAATCTTAGAATAAATCTTTGATCCTTGCAACTGATCAAACAAATCATCAATACGAGGAAGAGGATATTTATTCTTTATCGTTACCTTGTTCAATTGTCGATAGTCAATACACAGTCGCATTGTCCCATCCTTCTTCTTAACAAATAAAACCGGAGCACCCCAAGGCGAGACACTAGGACGTATGTACCCCTTGTCCAATAAGTCTTGCAATTGAGTTTTCAATTCTTTCAATTCAGTTGGTGCCATCCGATAAGGAGCTCGTGAAATTGCAGAAGTACCAGGTATTAAATCAATACCAAATTCTACTTCTCGACTCGGTGGGAATCCAGGTATCTCATCTGGAAATACATCCGCATATTCTGCAACCACTGGTATCTCCTCCACTTTCCTTTCTCTTTTCTGTTCAGTTACATCAAGGGCATATATCAAATAACCCGCATGTCCACGTTCTAACAAACGCGACATTCGGATTGCTGATATCAAAGGAATCCTCGCCCTCGATCATTGGCCATAGAAATACCATTGATTTCCAGTATCAGACTGAAATCTCACAATCTTCTGACTACAATCCACAACAGACTGATATTTACTCAACACATCAAGTCCAAGGATGCAATCAAAATCTGTCATATCTAACACAATCAAATCAGCTTGTAGTCCATACTCAGTCTCAAACTGAATGGTACAATCAGACACACTCTGACAAGTCATCACGGTAGTTCCCATGGGTGTCGAAACATAAAGAGGCATCAACAGTGGAGACGAGCATATATACTGATCAATAAAGGCTTGTGCAATAAAAGAATGTGATGCACCAGTATCAATCAAAAGTAAAGCTGGAAAAGTTAATAAAGTACACTTACCCGCTATCACAGCATCAGGAGTTGCCTCTGCTTCCTCCCTATTAAGTGCATACACCTGAGCCTGAGGTGTTCCTGTCCTCTGTCCTCCACCAGACTGTGGTACACCCTGTGGTCTCTGTTGTATGGTAGTCTCTGAAATGGGTCCTCTCCTCTGTTGTCCACCCACTTGAGGACAATCACGGATCACATGTCCTGGTCTCCCATAACGGAAACAAACTACTGGATTGAATTGAGGACAATCTAATTTCAAATGTGGTCCACCACATTTAAAGCATTGCACACCACTGCCACTACTACTACCTTGGAACTGTCCCTTTGTTCTTCGGTCATCCCCTTTCCGTGGTCCAAAACGTTTCCCACTAAACCTAGATGAAGATGCACCACCTCGTGGTGATTTAAATGGTTCTCCTCTAGGTCTCATACTATCAGATGTAGGTGGTTGGGCTTGTCCAACATCTTTGTATACCCCTACGGCAATCTCAGCCATCTCAGCCCTAGTCAATGCTTCTTCATATGATGTAGGGTTATTGGACATTACCCTATCAAATAATTCAGGCCTCAACCCTTTCACAAATTGTCTGATCTTAGCTTTGGTGTTAACAGCAATATGTGGCACATACCTGAGTAAAGAAGAATAATGCACAGCATAGTCAGATACTGTCATGGATCCCTGTCTCAAGTTCGTAAATTCATCATCTTTCCTCTGTCTTGCAGCAACAGAGAAATAATGCTCCAAAAACTTCGTTCTAAACACATCCCAGTTAACTGTCTGTCCTTGAGCCCTCAACTCAAGCACTGTGGACTTCCACCACATCATAGCTTTCTTAGCTAACTGGAATTCAGCTAAGCGTAACCAAGCTGTCTTGGCACACGGTGCTAACACAAATATCTGTTCCACACGTTCCAGCCACTCCTCTGCTAGTTCCCCTGATTCAGTCCCCTCAAACCTGGGTGGCTGATAACTCAGAAACTGCGTCAACGTCAATTCTCCAGGCAACAGTACCTGTTCCACTGGCCCTTGCTCAATCGGTGGTGGTGGCACAGGCGCTATCCTTACACTCGCATTGCCACTCATGGCATCCCCAACATCCTCATGATACCCTCTGTCTGTCATAGCTGTAGATCAAGGGTTAACAATAACATTCACAATTATAATACATGGTAGAATAACATCATATTCCAAATCCTACCATTCTCAAAGTGTTTAGGTAACTCCCTAAGACACTTCCACTACCCATGTTCACCCCGTTCTCGAACCACTGCTCTGATACCACTAATGTGGGGTCCTCTTTACTTAATCCATTTATGTATCATGTTAACATACATATGTGAGTCTGAATTAAGTAATAACATGCACTGATTAAGAGTATCTTACTAGTTAAGTTGTTACAGATGTACCAAACCACTAGTACAAAAACCAACTAACTTTGTTTTCTACATATACATTACATGTAAAATTAACAACCTAAGCCAGTACAACTCCTATGCAGTGGTTCACCTCGCAGCGGAATAAGACTCACGATTCCCACGTCTATGCAATCCTACAGAAACATTCACAAAACGTGAGTATAGATAAACAACTATCTCAGTGCGATATCAAAATACAATATCAATAACAATGATAAAGCACAATAAATCATCTAATGTGAATGTTCTGTATCATGCATCCACAAATGCACCATGTCATGACATGTCTCAACAAGTACCCTATTATCACGAGACTAAAATGATATGCCTATTCAGCTCAATATGTCAGTGGAACCACCTCACATCTTCATATTAGCAGCACATATCATAGTACCGTCCTCAAATGATAATAGTCAGAGCATATACCCAAAAACCGGCGTATATCTCTATATAGCATAACTGAGCATATACCCAAACCAGGCGTATATCTCTCTGTCACATAACCGAGCATATATCCAAACCAGGCATATATCTCTATGTAACATAACCAAGCATATACCCAATACCAGGCGTATATCTCAAATACATAACCGAGCATATACGCAAACCAGGCGTATATCTCTAATACATGATATCCATGAATGTACAGGCATATGATACTACCAATCATATGATACTAACATAACACAATTCATATGATATCAATCTCATAACATCATCACACAATATCTATACTCTGTACGTCAACACGTACCTGGACTGCAACACAAACGAGATAATTTAGGCGTCACTGGCTAAGTGCCTCGTTGTCCTGTCCCTGAGATGATGCTACAACAATGCCAACAATATATCATGTTATCATAGGCATTAAAATCAAATTCTACAAAAATATAAAATTTTTCAACATTCTGGCACTGGCGATCGATCGCTATTTCTCACCGATCGATCGCCATACTGTTCTGCCCCCTCGCGATCGATCGCCATCTCTCGCGATCGATCGCCAAAGTGTTCTGTTGCTCGCGATCGATCGCCACATTTTCACCGATCGATCGCTACATGTATAAACCGCCTTATATTTTACCCTGTCTCGGCGAACGATCACCACAAAGCTCGCGATCGATCGCCGATGTCCCGAAAGTTCAGAACATGGCGATTTTGAGCTTATCTTCCTAGCTCTTCTCCTACAACTCGAAATTTAACATGTCAATAGGTTTCATGCATTCTCTACTACCATAACAACATGTTTCCACCATCTTAGAATCAAATTCATGGCATATAAACATGTTATGATCCTAAGCTTGCATAGGTTGGATTTGATTTCACATACTTCATACACCACTACACAAATCAATCTTAAAAGCATATATTCCTTACCAAGATTGTACAATTTCACTTCACCCAACTTCCTAGCTCAAGTCACAAGTGAAAAACCAAGCTTCAACCAAGAAAACCTCCAAGGGTTGGAGAGGAGCTTGTGTAGTGTTTTAGTCGGTGTAAAATGAGAACTATGTGATTCTCCTCCCTAAATCACCTTGATATAAGGTCAATAGTTTCTCTGACCACTTGTTATCATATTGTTTGGAGTTAATGACATGTTATATAACATGTACATGAAAGGAACTTCAAATTCAAATACAACTCCAATTCAAATTCAAGTCACATGCATACTCAAATGCCTACTAGTTCATGATTTGATATGTTATTAAATCATTGTACACCATGTTTCATTCCTTGCCCTTGCCATATATCATTTCATACATGTTTTAATTCATTCTTGGTTCCACCCGAACCCCCAATATCATACCGCCAATTGATATAATGACACCATAATCATATCACACGTGTAGACAACAAATCGAGGCATTACAAATCAAGTAGGTCTTTATTAGCTTGTAGCTTGGCCTAGGTATTGGCTTATGAAAGAAAGGGTAAAAGTATATAAAACAAGAGAGTATGATGATATGCACACTAAAGGCTTCTCTTCTTGCTTGAATTTTTCAATTTTTATTTCAACATTTTTCTTCTTTTGTGCCTTGGCTCCCCTTGGAGTCATATTTGTATTATTCTTTTCCAGGCATCCCTTTTCTTTCATGCATTTCATTCTTTTGACAATGAAGCTCAAAACATATGAATCAATGAATACATAAGTGCATGTGAATGAAACACATCATACTCCCTTCAAAGGTGTGGATAGAATTCATATTTAGGCTCATTAGGGAAGGATGATAAGCTAGTCAAAGAATGTCGAATGGGGGTCGTGTGTATGCTTAGCATACAACCATTCTTTTGCATTAAGGCTCAAAAAGGGTACTAGTGATTGATTTTCTTTACATGGTAGGCTTGAAAGGCTCAAACGCATCAAAGATCGCCTATATCACTTTCATGTTTGCAAGTAGTCTATACATACGCCTCAAAGAGCATGTAGTTAAGTTCTAGCATGTATTAGAGACTTCTTAAGATTATCACAAAATTCACACAATCTTCACTAAGCTATGCACACTTCACAAGCCATGACAATAATGTGCTCAAAATATTCAACTACTAAGTTAAAGTAAAATTTGCTTTAGAGTTCAAAGTGTTCCAATGTTAACAATTCACCTATGTTCAAAAGCATGCATGATATCAATTAGGTTTCATTATGGGCTAGTGATTCTAAGCATGTGTTCATTACTAACTATGAGCTCAAAATTTTCAAATTTTTCGATATTTTTGTATTTTTGTATGAGAAAAGCAATAACACACCTCCTCGTGGGATCGATCCCTACTCACACTACTACAATATTGTTATCAATCTTGAGGATTGAGTGTGGTTAATTTGGGCGTACACGATAAGCGCACGCCAAAATTTTGAGCTCATAGTTAGTAATGAACACATGCTTAGAATCACTAGCCCATGATGAAACCTATTGATATCATGCATGTTTTTTTAACATAGGTGAATTGTTAACCTTGGAACACTTTGAACTCTAATGAAAATTTTACTTTAACTTAGTAGTTGAGTATTTTGAGCACGTTATTGTCATGACTTGTGAAGTGTGCATAGCTTAGTGAAGATTGTGTGAACTTTGTGATAGTCTTAAGAAGTCTCTAATACATGCTAAAACTTAACTACATGCTCTTTGAGGCGTATGTCTAGACTGCTTACAAACATGAAAGTGATATAGGCAATCTTTGATGCGTTTGAGCCTTTCAAGCCTACCATGTAAAGAAAATCAATCACTAGTACCCTGTTTGAGCTTTAATGCAAAAGAATGGTTGTATGCTAAGCATACAAACAACCACCATTCGACATTCTTTGACTAGCTTATCATCCTTCCCTAATGAGCCTAAATATGAGTTCTATCCATACCTTTGAAGGGAGTATGATGTGTTTCATTCACATGCCTTAAGTATTCAATGATTAAAATGTTTGTGAGATTCATAAGGAAAAGAATGAAATGCATGAAAGAAAAGGGATGCCTTGAGAAAATAGATAAAAAAATGACTCCAAGGGGAGCCAAGGCACAAAAGAAGAAAAATGTTGAAACAAAAGTTGAAAAATTCAAGCAAGAAGAGAAGCTTTTAGTGTGCATATCATCATACTCTCTTACTTGATATATCCTTACCTTTCTTTCATAAGCCAATACCTAGGCCACACTACAAGCTAATAAAGACCTACTTGATTTATGTTTTCAAAGTGGCTAAGATAGTGGAGAAGAGTGTGCAAGTGACCTTATACTTGTGTTAGTGTATGACTTGAACTATTGTGGATTTGCTTCTTTTGGATCTATAATTTGTACATGACACTTGTTTATGACCACACACACACGTTCACTACTTTGTTGGGTACGAATTGTTTAGGGATTGAACTTGTTCCATAAGCCAAAATTTGGTAGCGTTTATCGCGTACGCCCAAATTACCCCTCTCAAGTTAATAACAGTAATGAATGTAGTAGCGTGAGTAGGGATCGATCCCACTTGGAAGGTTATATCTTTGTGTTCACTTATGCAAACGAAAATAAAAGGGGTTTTTGAAATCAATTGAATAATACTACTACTATGATGCAAAATTAAACTAGATGAATTAACTTATGAGAAAAGAGCGATTCTCGGTTTTCGGTTAACTTTAAATTGGTGTTTACTGTCTTGGTCATCGATCTTCACATACGATTCAATTCCCTTATGAATATTCATCGTGGACATTTAATCCAATAATCAAAGTCCTATCTCACCTTAAGTTTAGTTAAGTAGCCCAAGCGTTCTAGTTTAACCCTTATCAAACAATCAATCAAAATACAAGCGATTAAGATTTAAATCGATGATAGCATATGAACTAGTGAGATCGATGAATCTAAACAACATAATCCAAGCGTCTATGTTTAATCTAGTCAATTGTTTTTCCTAAGAATTTAACAAACTCACAAGCGGAATTTAATTAATCTTAGTAAATTAGAGGGATTGTTAGGATCGGTCCGGAGTGTTTAGAGGGGGGGTCAATGAACACTCCTATTAAAAATTAATCCCTTGTGATTTCTTTCGGATTAGTGAAAGAAATTTGTTTCTTAATCAACTCTTTTGCAAAATAGACCACTGAATATTTTAGTGCGAATGGTCTGTTCTTAAATTAGTAAGAACGACTCGATGACTTGAATAATAGAACGAGTGCAGAATGATAAAACACAGAATATGTTTCTGGAAGTTCGAAGGTGGTGTAATCCTTCTACGTCTCCCCTTCTTCCAATTAAGGAAGGATTCCACTAGAAGACTTTGATTTATACAATCCTGTTGTACAAACCCGATTCAGCTGGATTTACCTCACTACCAGACTGAAACTCCTAGTCTCTCGATCTGTTCAGACACACTCTGTCTCACAGTTACAATTGTTTCTCACTTCTATATTTCCATACAGAATACACAAGATAGACTTTAGTCTATGCACACAATGATCCTAAATGATCAAATATTACAATATACTTGTGCTTATGAAGATTTTCAGCTCGAGAATGTCTGAGCTTGTAAGCTTGTGCTGTTTTTCTTTCTTGTGCGTTTTTCGATTAATCAGACTCTTTCTTGAGCTCTTCTGTTGCATCCTTTTATAGTTGCATGTACCAACGACATTATTTCCCTTAATGTGCAACTCTTGACTCTGCTTAAACTCTGAGTAAGCTACAGTCTTCTTCTTTAGGGTACTTGCCGTTCCGGTTCATGCTTTCGGCGACTGTCAGGTAAGCTCTTCTTTGTCTTCTTACCTTTTATGGTAAACTTCAGTCCTTGGTCTTTTTCTTCATTAATTGCAACATTAAACGCTTCAATAAATAGCCGTTAATGATTCGGACTGAAGAACCAATCTTTATTCAGCCTTGACTGCTCTGATCTGATAGAAGTTGAGATCGATCTGAAGCTTCGATCTGGTCAGGCTGATTTCCATCGATCCGTTCTGTTTTGCGATATACCATATCAGCTTGATCTGTTTTGGGTGATCGATCTGGTCAGTCTGATTTCTCTCGATCCGGTCTGATATATTTTGTCATCTTTAAAATCCGGAACTAACAAATTCCCCCTTTTTGATGATGACAAAACCTAGCTTCTAAATCTTTTTATCCAGTCTTTTAAGAACTCTGAAGCGTATACTTTTGGATCGATTACTTCTTCTTGTTCAAAATAAATGAACATTATTAAGTTAGAGTTCGGATCGATTAAGCCGTTTTTAGTTCAAAATAAATGAACAAGGACTTAACAACAAAGAAAGATTTTTATAGATCACAAAAATCTTATATACAGACAGTGTGATTTAAGCAACGAAACTTCTACTTTCTTGAAGACTGAGACTGATGCGGCTTGAAGTCTTTTCTCTTTTCCCCCTTTTTGTCAGCAGCAATCTCTTGAAGAAAATCGACAACTTGTGCTAGCTGAGCGCTGATAGTGTCAAGACGAGTGTCTTGAGCATGAACGGAATTGGCGACGGATGCTCTGACTTCAGTGGCCAGCTCGATCTGCTCTTTTCTCATGCTGTTTTTATAAGAAGCTTGCTGAGAGAACAGATCATCCAGTCCTCGCTGAAGGCTGCTAATACTGGCTGTCATCTTCTCTTTAAAAGAATCAAAATCCAAGACTGTGGTCCGCTGACTTTGATGAACCTCTATGACTCGTTGAGAGAGAGATAGACAGTTATCAGATAAGTGCTGAAGGGTCCTAGCCAAGGATGGAGGTGCGTCAGAGAGACGGCTTGGAGAGTGATCAGATGACGACAGGGTGTCATCAGCTTCTTCATTAATCGGTATAAGTGAAGATAAGACAGCTTGGCGTGTTTCGGACTGGATCAGGGTGACCAAGTCCGAAGAAAAATCTTCTAAGAATGCCATATCTTCAGCAGATGATTCTGGAGGAGTGCTAGGTCTCGAAGGCTCCTCAACCTGTAAAGCTGCAACAACATTGGACACCACCAGATCCGGATCGACAAACTCTGGTGAGACAACTGTTATAAGTGCGGCGGTTGGACTGAGTTGAACATGGGAGACTGATGATCCCAGAGGAATAGACGTTGTTGGGGAGTCCAACAAAACGTTCAAGGGTTCATCTTCTGTAGCAGACGGAGCATTAGTCATTGGCTGCTCAGCTGTCTGATCCGCTATTCGATCTGCTGTCTGGTCCATTGTTCGATCTGCTGTCTGGTCTGCTGCTCCAGAGGGAACATTCTCTATGAAAGGTTCTGCCAGAGTCTTGCTCGCAGATGGATGATCCGGGCTGGGTACTGGAGTGGATATGCTGAGCTTCTGTCGTTGAAATCGGACAGCTAAGTGAAGAGCATGAATATCCATTTCCAGTTGAGCAATAACAGCACCATCATCTTTGGCAGTTGGAGTGCTCGGATCGAAATTTACTTTCTTAGCGGCCAAGAGCAAATTCGCCAGTCTGAATCTCTGGTTGGCCTGAGAGAGATCTTTGCGAAGCACCGCGACTCTCACATCATCCGTCTCTGTCCCCTTAAGGACTTCTTCTTCCATTTTCTGCAGTCTTCGCAGCTTGCCAAAGAACATATCAATGTGATTGATCGTTCTGTACTCGACATATTCATCAAAGACCACAATGAGCGCCTGGACCTTTTCTTCAACATCCTCCATAGCGATGTCAATGGCTGTTTGCGCGGCAGATTGGGGTTTGGAGGAGAGGGATTCAGTGAGAATGGCTTTGCCCTTGCCGGTGGAAGATGGAGATTTGATCCCAGCTTGGGTGTAGTCTCCCAATTCAGTGATAACAATCCCTTTGACCACGGGTGTGGGGTCTTCCCACCTTAACAGTGATTAATAGACATAAGAAAGACTAAATATGCATTAAAGTAACATATTAAGGTTTTGGTTGTTACACGAGCTAACAGGATTACAGGCCAAAATACAAAACTTCAAAAACAATTCATTACATTCTAAAGGAATGTCATTTAGATTTACACTACTCCTAGAGTAGATACTAATCATAACTTGAATTCTATACATTCCTGTGTCCCTCGTAGCTCACTGCCTCAACCCGACCCTTAGTCCTTTCGTCCAAACGTGTACCTACAGGGACAACACATCATGGGCATATATAATCTTACTTAACATTATAAACATCATAGTAAATGCATGAAACATTGGTTAAGTAAATATGCTGGTTATTCATTCACTTCTTATTGTTGTCCCTGATTTAGAATCATGCATATGGGGCATCTTACCCCCGTGGCATCTTACCACAACATCATCGTATGGCCTCTTACCATATGGGGCATATTACCCCGTGGCATCTTACCACAATACATCGCATGGCCTCTTACCATGTGGGGCATCTTACCCGTGGCATCTTACCACAATACATCTCATGGCCTCTTACCATGTGGGGCATCTTACCCCGTGGCATCTTACCACAATACATCACATAAATGTCATCACATAAGCATCGTATAAGCAATAAACATCATATGAACTTCATCGTATAAACATCATATAAACATCATCGTGTAAACATCGTATAAACACCGTCATTTCATCGTGAATACTCATGCAATAAAAGCATAGTCGTAGTATAGAGATGTGTGTTACCGTCCGATGCCCGTACGCTTCTTACGTACCTTTTCAAAAAGAGGAGGAGTCAACAGACTTTATCTCCTTGATGGTGCCGGTACCTGGGATGGTTCTACAAGACCACATAATACCATATTAGATGCCTCAAAACCATCTTACATCATAAACTTAACAAAATAAAACATCATCATATTTTTCAACTTTCTGCCTCTCTCGATCGATCGGCCCTAGGTCTCGATCGATCGAGACACTGTGCACTAACAGTGTCTTGGCTTCCTGCCTCGCTCGATCGATCGAAGTATTTTACCGATCGATCGAGAAGCTTCACCGATCGATCGAGAAATCCTTCGATCGATCGGCATCAAAATTTCAAAACATACATCAGACCTTCTGTCTCGCTCGATCGATCGGGACCAAATATCGATCGATCGAGAGCTCTGAAAAAATCGGGATTTCCCCAGATTTTTGAGCACCTCTTTTCACACCATCTTTTCTACTTCATAACATACATAAGATGCCTAAACAAGAATATCAATAACTTCCTCATACTTCCATTCATGTATTAAAATCAAAGGTTCAATCATAACTTAAACCGACATGCATTAAAATACCCCATCTTTATCAGTGCCCAATCAACTTGTTCAGAAAAACAGGGCATAATACACAGCCCAGAATTCTTGAACACACATCTTTATAGCAATGAAACTACTACATATCCCGTAGTTTTTGCTTAAACAAATATGTTGGCATGTTCACCAAACTTCCGTGTGTGTAATCATGCCAAAGGTTTATTCATAACCTAAGCTAGCATGCTTCAAATCTTCATAATAAAAGCCCTACTTATCATAAAAACAGGGCACTTCCTTGCCCAGATTTTCGAACACCTAGTTTCAAGCTAACAAATCTACCACGTAGCACATATATCATGCTCATATAAACATGCTAGGAACTTCATAAAAACATCATGAATGAGCTTGAATCGAAGGTTTGACAAAACCTAACCTAGCATGCCATTTTTATACCAAGTAAAAACATTAACCCAAACAAAACTTAAACCAAATAGAATGTGGTTTCTCACCCTCCTTTGCTCCGATTTTTGGAAGGTTTCTTGCAAAGAATTTTGAAGTTTCTTCCTTCCTACCTGCTAAGCTGGAGCTGGATATTTTTTTGGACAAAAAGAGGCGAGATTGGAGTGATGGAGGTGAAGTGAAAGAGTGGGGGGGAAAGGCATGGGCACCCAGCCACTTGCAGCATGGGTTGGTGGTAGGTGGTGTGGGCTGGGGTGCCATGTGGTGTTTAATTTTATCCCGGTATTTCATACGATGTATAAAAATATATTCCCTTGATATTTTATAATTGTGCTACATCAATACAACAATTAAAACACGTAACATGCCCTCTAAACCATAACATCATATCATAAATATAACCCCCAATTAAAATACTACGATCCTCTTAAATACATCATAGTTCATCGTCGTAGCACATAATCATATATCATTTCATCATCGTAGCATATAATCATATAACATTTCGGGGGTATTACATTACTCCCCTACTTATAAGATTTCGTCCTCGAAATCTGACCGCTTTATTTTTAAACAAAAGATATTTCAAAGAATGGGTTGAAGCGATTCTACCGCAAGTGCACGGTTGTCCAGTTTTGGTATAGTGAAAATTAAGTACGGGTTGTCGAATCCACAGGGACTAACGTATAAGTACCAAATAAGATTAATAAAATTATATTTAGCCTACGATAAAAGAGGTTTGATTAACTAAAGCTAAATTAAACTGAAAAAATAAAGATTAAACTAGAAACAAAGAATAGAATGGTTCCGGAAATGCGAAGGTAAGTCACTCGAGAAAATTACCAAGCTCGTCGTTCAATTATATTATCTCTACTGATTCAACGGAATTCTCAAATTATAACTCAATTGATTTTAAAGGTGAAAGGTTTTCACTATTATTCGATACACTCTCTCGAGCTGTAAAGAAACTAACAATAAATTAGAACAAGTCACTCTCGTGCACCTATTTACTAATTCAAAGTTGCTTAAATTATCAAAACCTTATAACTCTAAATCTTTCGATTTCAAGTTCTCACGTATGCGATATCATCTCTCGATCTCAATCGTGACATACATCATAAATTAATGGAGCGTGTTACAACGTTATCTCTCGATCTCGGTTGTAACTCTCAAATTCAATCAAAGCTAGCTAGACTTTGATCTACACATGCAATCAATCTATGAACAATAAATATCAATGCGCTCAAATACCAATGAATCAATAATTCAAACACAACGAACTAAAACTTCAATAATATAAACCAAATTCAATTTTAATCAAATACAGATGAGTTTAATTGTCTCTCGACCTCAAAAACATCAAATGAAAATGAAAATCAAATAAATTAAGGTTCAGAAATACGATAAACGATGGATGAATCCGTGCGTTGCACCGTGGTTTCTTCTCTTGTTCCTTCCTTGCACTCCGGAAGAGATTGGCTCGACTTTGGACGAAGAACGGAGATTGGATCTCCTTGGCGGCGTTAGGCGGCGGCTCCTTGACCTAGAAAATGTCTGATATTCTGTGTAAAATTCGTCTCCCGTGAAAATGGATCCCCCCTCTGTTAAAAGCTCCACAATCTCGATAAATAAGGAAAATAAAATCTTCAGATTTCGCGTCTCGATCGATCGAGATTTTCACTGATCGATCGGTGCACTGTTCACGTCAGCCTTTTGCACTCACTGTCTCGCTCGATCGATCGAGAATTTCCACCGATCGATCGAGATTTCTCAAAATTTGTTGCTGAAGTTACTGCCTCGCTCGATCGATCGAGATTTCCACCGATCGATCGAGCCTTCGAAAATTCTGATTCTCGCTTCTGGCTGGCTCGATCGATCGAGAATAAATCTCGATCGATCGAGATTTGGGAAATCCATCTTCTTTCATTTTCTCTTCTTTTACGCCTCGATTTCGCCCGTTATCTTCATGTAAGCTCATTTCTTCCACTTCCGGTTTAATTTCCTGAAACAAACAAATAAACACCAAAAAGCATAATATCATCCAGGAAAAAGTACGGAAAATGGGAAGAAATTACAGTTAAAATCACTCAAAATCTAAGCCTATCAACTCCCCCAAACTTAGACTTGATCGTCCTCGAGCAAGCAATAAACTCAAAAAGAAAAGTTAAACTCGATACTAAGCATGAATCATCTTTACAACATACGTAACAACTCAGAAATCCTACTTACACATCAATAGAAGTCAATCAACATTTAACAAGAAGCAATTTCTCCTAAGTTAAAGAATACATCGCAACATCGGAACGTGCGTGTGTGCTATTGTCAAACATGAGTTACATATATATCTTTAACATCAACATGTGCCATATTAACTCCTAGTCAAGATTACTTTGAATTACTCTACAAGTTTACTATCCAGCACTTCTCCACTAATGTAATTGTTCCCTAGACTTGGATCAAAAGGTCTTGAAAGCTTATAACGTTAGGCCTTTTGGTGTCGGCTTCAAAGAAAAGGTAGGATGAATTCAAAGAAGAGAGTATAACAAAATCAGTTCAACTGTTTTTGAGCTTCTCTTCAACTTTTTTCTAGCCTTGGCCACTTTGGGTCTTATTTAAATTTTCTTTTCAAGGCTTTTTCTACAACTTTTTTTTTTTTTTTCTTTGCTCATTCTTTCGTTCATTTCATTTCCACAATGAACTTCTCAACATATAACAATTTAATGCAATGAATGAGATTCATTATACTCTCCTAGGGATGGATAAAATTGTTCTTTTAGGCTCAAACCAAGGTGGGTATAATGAGTTTGCCAAGAATGCCGAATGGGGGTCTAATTATATGCAATGCATATACCATTCTTTTCAATAAGGCTCAAAAAGGGGACACTAAGGGATAATGTATACCAGGTAGGCTTGAAAGGCACAAACGGTCCAAAGATCGCCTAAATCATCTCCAAGTCTAGTTCCTAATTATAAATTTCGCCTCAAAGTGCTTTCAACTAAACTGTAGAGTTATCTAAGATACTCAAGACTCATCACAGTTAACACAAATTTTCAATTTAATCAATACATACTTCACTCAATCATGACTCAATAAGTGCTCAAATAATTCCTCAGTTTTGACATATGGTTAACAACGGATATATACAAACAAGTTAAACATTTCCATGACTTCTATCTAGATGAGGATTAATTTCATCATGCATTATTGTTGCAATTCCAACTCATCAATTCTCAAGAATAACTCAATCACTAAAAAAAAAAATTTTGTTGTGCTCAAGGACGATTCAAGTGACAATTAAGCACACAACATGTGGATAAAATAAGTTAAACACGCAAACCACTCCCCCAAACTTAAATGAAACATTGTCCTCAATGTTTAAAAGAATCAAAAGGGAAAAAGTAAACTCCCCTGATCAAGACGATTGCGGATTCATGAAGTTTGGCTTTTGAAAGCTCCACTGCTGTAGGGGTTCATCGCTCCATTTGAGTACCTCGCAAAAGAAGGATGCTAGAAAAAAAAAAAAAAATCGACAAGAGAGAAAAACAAACTAACTGCAAAATTGAAAATAAAACAAAGCTAAATGCAAAAGGATACGCTTGGGTTGCCTCCCAAGAAGCGCTGATTTCTAGTCGTCGGCTTGACCATCAGAAGCAACCATCAAAGAGCGGTTGCCGCCTATAGTAAGTATCATATGATACTACTAATGGGTCTTCATATAGTATGCCCTCAAGCTTGGCAAGAGTGTAACGGTGTAAGCTCGTTGCTCCAACAACTTTCTTCATGACATAGTGAGCATGGGAGAATGATTCTTGAATTGGCTTCATCTCATGGATGGCGTAGTGCGGTGAAGTTGGTGGCATCGATGAGGAATACGTATCCACATATGGCCCATAACATGCCTTCATCGATGGGTGGATATCAAATTTCTCGAAAATCTCATCATCCAACTTCACTCTTGGCTCGTTGTCCCATAGGATCTCCTCAGATGCCTTTTCCACTGTAGGTTCAATCACTTCCATAGGCTCAACTTCCCTTGATTCTTCCCCATGAGTCGGATCACTCCCCCAAACTTGATTGGTTGAGTGATCATCATCATGTAACCAGGCCTGATTTGTAGATCTCGTCTCCTCCTCTTGGCAGCTCATTGAGATGGTTTCCACTAGAATTTCAAATTGCTGCTCTAGATGACGTATATAATTGGTCTGGTTCTCTAAACGTTGCTCAGTTGATGCCATGAGTCTAAATAACATATTCTCTGATTGAGCCGTTCCTTCTACAAAACTATCTTTCTTCTCGCCGTGATGCTCAAAGGTTTGGTGCGTATCATCAGGGTAGTGAGGCTCTGGTGGGTATTGGTGACTCCAACCTTGCAAGGAAGGATCACAATGCCAGTGGTAATCGAAGTCCGCCATATCATTGAACAGGTGTAATACACTGTCCTCATCTCTATCAACCAGGGGACTCCCGTTCCCCAATGCTCCTCTGAATACCCATCCTCGTGTCTGTGCATCCAAACCTTTGAAGAAATGTTGCAGAAGAGTATAGTTCGAAAGGTTGTGATACCTGAATGTGTCTGCCAGTTCATTGAATCTCTCCCACGCCGAATAAAACGGCTCTGAAAATTGTTGGGCAAATCTTGTGAAGACTTGTTGATGAAGCATCACAAGTACCTCGCAATAAAACAAATAACATACTTAAATAAATTTTTTTTTTTTTCGAAAATAACAAAAAGAAAAGAAAAGAAAACAAAAACGCAATAATAAAAGAATTGGCTAAATTACAATTAACTAATCTCGTATGATATTATACAGATTAGTCCCCGGCAACGGCGCCAAAAACTTGACCGCTTTATTTTTAAACAAAAGATATTTCAAAGAATGGGTTGAAGCGATTCTACCGCAAGTGCACGGTTGTCAAGTTTTAGTATAGTGAAAATTAAGTACGGGTTCTCGAATCCACAGGGACTAACGTATAAGTACCAAATAAGATTAATAAAATTATATTTAGCCTACGATAAATGAGGTTTGATTAACTAAAGCTAAATTAAACTAAAAAAATAAAGATTAAACTAGAAACAAAGAATATAATGGTTCCGGAAATGCGAAGGTAAGTCACTCGAGAAAATTACCAAGCTCGTCGTTCAATTATATTATCTCTACTGATTCAACGGAATTCTCAAATTATAACTCAATTGATTTTAAAGGTGAAAGGTTTTCACTATTATTCGATACACTCTCTCGAGCTGTAAAGAAACTAACAATAAATTAGAACAAGTCACTCTCGTGCACCTATTTACTAATTCAAAGTTGCTTAAATTATCAAAACCTTATAACTCTAAATCTTTCGATTTCAAGTTCTCACGTATGCGATATCATCTCTCGATCTCAATCGTGACATACATCATAAATTAATGGAGCGTGTTACAACGTTATCTCTCGATCTCGGTTGTAACTCTCAAATTCAATCAAAGCTAGCTAGACTTTGATCTACACATGCAATCAATCTATGAACAATAAATATCAATGCGCTCAAATACCAATGAATCAATAATTCAAACACAACGAACTAAAACTTCAATAATATAAACCAAATTCAATTTTAATCAAATACAGATGAGTTTAATTGTCTCTCGACCTCAAAAACATCAATGAAAATGAAAATCAAATAAATTAAAGTTCAGAAATACGATAAACGATGGATGAATCCGTGCGTTGCATCGTGGTTTCTTCTCTTGTTCCTTCCTTGCACTCCGGAAGAGATTGGCTCGACTTTGGACGAAGAACGGAGATTGGATCTCCTTGGCGGCGTTAGGCGGCGGCTCCTTGACCTAGAAAATGTCTGATATTCTGTGTAAAATTCGTCTCCCGTGAAAATGGATCCCCCCTCTGTTAAAAGCTCCACAATCTCGATAAATAAGGAAAATAAAATCTTCAGATTTCGCGTCTCGATCGATCGAAGATTTTCACCGATCGATCGGTGCACTGTTCACGTCAGCCTTTTGCACTCACTGTCTCGCTCGATCGATCGAGAATTTCCACCGATCGATCGAGATTTCTCAAAATTTGTTGCTGAAGTTACTGCATCGCTCGATCGATCGAGATTTCCACCGATCGATCGAGCCTTCGAAAAATCTGATTCTCGCTTCTGGCTGGCTCGATCGATCGAGAATAAATCTCGATCGATCGAGATTTGGGAAATCCATCTTCTTTCATTTTCTCTTCTTTTACGCCTCGATTTCGCCCGTTATCTTCATGTAAGCTCATTTCTTCCACTTCCGGTCTAATTTCCTGAAACAAACAAATAAACACCAAAAAGCATAATATCATCCAGGAAAAAGTACGGAAAATGGGAAGAAATTACAGTTAAAATCACTCAAAATCTAAGCCTATCAAAATCCACATGCATCATCATAACGGAACTAAACATAAATACATACCAGAGAATAGTTCCGGATAGTGCTGCACCATATGCCGTTCCGTCTCCCACGTAGCCTCCTCGACACCCCGACGATCCCACTGAACTTTGACCATCGGTATAACTTTACTTCGTAGTCTGCGATCCTCTCGATCCAGAATTCTGATCGGTCGTTCAACGTAGGACACATCTGAGTCTAACTGTACTTCAGTGGCTGTAAGACATGAGACGGGTCTGGCTCATATTTCCGTAACATAGAGACATGGAAAACATCGTGTATGCCAGACAAGGATGGCGGTAGAGCCAAACGATATGCCAAAGTACCGATACGCTGCAAAACTTCATATGGCCCAACAGACCTCGGAGATAACTTTCCCCGCATCCCAAAACGAACCACGCCCCTGAAGGGAGAGATCTTTAAGAAGACCCTGTCTCCTAACTGGAATTCTAGCGGTCGTCGCCGCTTATTGGCATAGGCCGCTTGCCTATCCTGGGCCGCTTTCATCTTCAGGCGTATCAACTTTATCTTACCCTCCATATCTCTGATCATATCCGGTCCTCCGACCGCTTTGCTAGTCAAGTCCTCCCAATACAGTGGTGATCTACATCGTCGTCCATACAGAGCTTCAAAAGGGGCCATTTGAATGCTCGCCTGATAACTGTTATTATAGGAGAACTCCACCAGCGACACTGAATCCTGCCACGGAGTATCAAACTCCAAAACACATGCCCTCAACATGTCCTCGAGCGTCTGAATGGTACGCTCCGTTTGGCCGTCTGTCTGAGGGTGATAGGCCGTACTCAGTCTCACCTCTGTGCCCAAAGCTGACTGGAGACCCTCCCAGAAATGTGAAGTGAACCTCGGGTCCCTGTCAGACACTATCGAGACTGGAATACCATGCAATCTCACCACATCCCGTATATACATTTGAGCCATCTTTAAGTATGTATACGACATACTGTAAGGGATGAAATGAGCCGTCTTTGTCAGCCTATCTACGATCACCCAGATCGCATCAAATCCTGAGGTCGTTCTTGGCAAGTGGGTTACGAAGTCCATAGATATATGCTCCCACTTCCATTCAGGCACCTCTAAGCTCTTCAGTTCTCCACCAGGCCTCTGCCTCTCTGCCTTTACCTGCTGGCAGATCAAACATCTTTTAACAAAAATGATT
Source organism: Haberlea rhodopensis (assembly GCA_907163345.1). NCBI lineage: Eukaryota > Viridiplantae > Streptophyta > Magnoliopsida > Lamiales > Gesneriaceae > Haberlea > Haberlea rhodopensis. The sequence continues at coordinate 125,681 of CAJQUN010000032.1, read as the reverse complement.
ACCTCACGCTTCATGCGTCTCCACCAGAATTGATCGCATAGATCTTTGTACATCTTCTTTCCCCCTGGGTGGATACTGAAACGACTACTGTGAGCCCGCTCCAATATTCCTCTACGCAGTTCTGGCGTATCTGGGACTACCCATCGGTTGCCCAGTCTCAAGGAATCATCCTCAGCCACTCTGAACTTGGATGGCTGACCCCGAAGTACCAATGATGTCCATCGCTGAATCTCACTATCCAACTTCTGGGCCTTCCTGATTGCCTCAAATATATCTGGCTCCGCCAATAAGGTCGACACTCGCACAGGCGACGTGTCTACCTCGAAATCATAGCCCAGATGGCAGTAAGTGGTCATCAAAGCTGACAAGCACATGACATCCTCTGCAGTACTCTTCACCTTCCGACTTAAGGAATCTGCTATCAGGTTCGCTTTACCTGGATGGTACTCAATTTCACAATCATAGTCCTTGAGCAAATCCATCCACCTTCTTTGCCTCATATTCAACTCTGCCTGAGTGAATAAGAACTTCAGGCTCTTATGATCCGTAAATATAGTGAAAGACGTACCATACAAGTAATGCCTCCAAATCTTCAAGGCGAATATGATGGCCGCCAATTCTAAATCATGCACTGGATACTTAGCCTCGTGTGGCTTCAGCTGCCTCGATGCATAAGCCACCACATGCTTATCTTGCATCAACACACAGCCCAAGCCCTGTAATGACGCATCCGTATACAAGGCGAACCTCTTATCCTCAGACGGAATCACCAGCACAGGCGCTGTAGTCAAACGACGCTTCAGCTCTTGGAAGCTTTCCTCACAAGCTTCGGACCAAAAGAAGGGGACTCCTTTCTGAGTCAGCTGCGTCAGGGGTTTGGCAATCTTCGAAAAACCCTCGACGAAACGTCGGTAATATCCTGCCAAACCGAGAAAACTCCTTATCTCAGGTACAGAAGTGGGTGCAGCCCACTCCATCACAGCTTCAATCTTCCTTGGATCCACAGATATCCCGTGGCTAGATATGACATGGCCTAAAAATACCACGCTGTCCAACCAGAACTCGCACTTACTAAGCTTCGCATACAGCTGATGATCCCTAAGGATCTGAAGTACTATCCTCAAGTGCCTTACATGCTCTTCTTCAGTCCGAGAGTAAATAAGTATGTCGTCAATGAAGACTATGACGAACTGATCCAAATATGGCTGGAACACCTTGTTCATCAAACTCATGAAGACAGCTGGGGCATTCGTCACCCCAAAAAGGCATGACCAGGAATTCATAGTGCCCATATCTAATCCTGAAAGCCGTCTTCTGAACATCATCTTCTCTTACTCGAATCTGATGGTACCCCGACCTCAGATCGATCTTACTATAGAGCCTCGTACCCTGCAACTGATCGAACAAGTCATCGATCCTCGGAAGTGGATACTTGTTCTTTACTGTAGCTTTGTTCAACTGCCTGTAGTCAATGCATAGACGCATCGATCCATCTTTCTTCTTAACAAATAAGACAGGCGCTACCCCATGGCGATACGCTAGGGCGTATGTAGTTTTTGTCTAGGAGCTCTTGCAATTGAATCTTTAGCTCTCTTAGCTCCGCTGGTGCCATCCTATACGGGGCACGAGAAATTGCAGACGTCCCTGGTAGCAACTCAATCCCAAACTCGACCTCTCTCGTCGGTGGGAATCCGGGAATCTCCTCCGGAAAGACATCAGGAAACTCCGCCACTACGGGCACATCCTCAACCTTTAATTCCTTCCTCTTATCCGTCATGTCAACAGCATAGATAAGATATCCCGCATGACCTCGTTCCAATAGCTGTGTCATCTTGACAGCAGATATTAACGGAATCTTCGGACGGGAACCATCCCCATAGAATGTCCATTGGACTCCCAATACAGATCTAAATCGGACAGTCCTTTGCCTGCAGTTTACCACTGCCTGATACTTGTTCAGAACATCGATGCCCACAATGCAATCGAAGTCTGTCATTCCCAACACAATCAAATCTGATCTTAACTCATTATCCTCAAAATAAATGAGGCCATCATAAACAATCTGATCCGTAGTCAAACTTCTTCCAGCGGGGGTCGAGACCATAAGAGGCATGGGGGACGGAGAAGTTCATATGTGGTGCCTTTCAACAAAACTCGTCGACACAAAAGAGTGTGACGCACCTGTGTCTATCAATATAAGAGCTGGGTGCGTAAATAAAAGACACGTACCCGCTATAACTTCTTCCGGAGCCGCTGTAGCCTGCTCCCTCGTCAAAGCATACACCTGTCCCTGAGGTGGCCCCGCGGGCTGACCTCCATACTGTCTTGGCACAAAAGGTGGCCGGTGTTGTGCCGTTCTGTCCGCAGGTCTCCGCGTAGAGCTCTGCTGTCTTCCCCTGTTGGGACACCGTCGAGCAAAGTGGCCTCTGTCGCCACAGACATAACATCCTACGCAGTCCTTTGCCAAATGTGGTTGCCCACAAAGAGTGCACTGAACTCTTCCAGATCTGTCTCCCTGAGACTGTCCTCTCCCAGATGGAGCATCATTCCTACCTTTCCCTTTCCATCGATTCTCGGGCCTCTTGCCACTGAATCTCGATGCCGAAGTGTTCCCCCTAGGCTTAAACTGATCACCCCTGGGCTTCAAGTGGTCAGAAGTAAATTTATGAGGGGGTGCTGGAGGTGGCACTGCATCAGGATATGCACCAACTCCCAGTTCAGCTAGCTCAGCTCGTGAGAGTGCATCATCAAAACAAGCAGGGCCATAAGTGATCACCCTGTCATACAGTTCAGGCCTCAAGCCCTTCATGAAGTTCCGCATCTTCGCTTGAGTGCTTGCAGCAATGTGTGGCACATATCGTAGTAAGGAACAGTAATGCAAAGCATATTCAGATACAGGAATGGTACCTTGTCTTAAACTGGTAAACTCATCCTCCTTGGCCTGTCTTGCAGCGGCTGAGAAATAGCGGTTCAAAAACCGCGTTCGGAACATCTTCCAATTTACTTCCTGTCCTAGAGCCTCTTGCTCAATCACTGTGGTTTTCCACCACATCAATGCCTTCTTGGACAGCTGAAATTCTGCTAATCTAATCCAGGCCGTCTTTGCACAAGGCGCTGCCACAAATATCTGTTCGATCCTCTCTAACCATTCCTCAGCTTTCTCTCCTGATTCAGTTCCCTCGAACATCGGAGGTCGATACATCATAACTGAGCAAAGCTCAATTCCCCAGGTAGCAACTGCTGTTCAGAGGGTTCATCGCCCAAGGCTGGTGGTGGCAATGGATTCGTACGCCCAGCGCTTGCATTTACACTAATGGCGTCACCCACTTCTATATTTGCTGCCATGCTGCAACACAAGGGTTAATAACAACACCAAAAGCAGTTCATAAAGCACATCGTTAGATAATTAAACATGTTAGCATAACATAGAAACTTCATATGCAAAATACACATAAAATATGTTCAATAGTAAGTACCTAGCCAACTTATTGCTAAGGCTACCCTTCACTCATTCCCGAGTTATCTAACCACTGCTCTGATACCACTAATGTGGGGTCTTCCCACCTTAACAGTGATTAATAGACATAAGAAGGACTAAATATGCATTAAAGTAACATCTTAAGGTTTTGGTTGTTACACGAGCTAACAGGATTACAGGCCAAAATACAAAACTTCAAAAACAATTCATTACATTCTAAAGGAATGTCATTTAGATTTACACTACTCCTAGAGTAGATACTAATCATAACTTGAATTCTATACATTCCTGTGTCCCTCGTAGCTCACTGCCTCAACCCGACCCTTAGTCCTTTCATCCAAAAGTGTACCTACAGGGACAACACATCATGAGCATATATAATCTTACTTAACATTATAAACATCATAGTAAATGCATGAAACATTGGTTAAGTAAATATGCTGGTTATTCATTCACTTCTTATTGTTGTCCCTGATTTAGAATCATGCATATGGGGCATCTTACCCCCGTGGCATCTTACCACAACATCATCGTATGGCCTCTTACCATATGGGGCATCTTACCCCGTGGCATCTTACCACAATACATCGCATGGCCTCTTACCATGTGGGGCATCTTACCCCGTGGCATCTTACCACAATACATCGCATGGCCTCTTACCATGTGGGGCATCTTACCCCGTGGCATCTTACCACAATACATCACATAAATGTCATCACATAAGCATCGTATAAGCAATAAACATCATATGAACTTCATCGTATAAACATCATATAAACATCATCGTGTAAACATCGTATAAACACCGTCATTTCATCGTGAATACTCATGCAATAAAAGCATAGTCGTAGTATAGAGATGTGTGTTACCGTCCGATGCCCGTACGCTTCTTACGTACCTTTTCAAAAAGAGGAGGAGTCAACAGACTTTATCTCCTTGATGGTGCCGGTACCTGGGATGGTTCTACAAGACCACATAATACCATATTAGATGCCTCAAAACCATCTTACAAACATCATCATATTTTTCAACTTTCTGCCTCTCTCGATCGATCGGCCCTAGGTCTCGATCGATCGAGACACTGTGCACTAACAGTGTCTTGGCTTCCTGCCTCGCTCGATCGATCGAAGTATTTTACCGATCGATCGAGAAGCTTCACCGATCGATCGAGAAATCCTTCGATCGATCGGCATCAAAATTTCAAAACATACATCAGACCTTCTGTCTCGCTCGATCGATCGGGACCAAATATCGACGAGAGCTCTGAAAAAATCGAGATTTCCCCAGATTTTTGAGCACCTCTTTTCACACCATCTTTTCTACTTCATAACATACATAAGATGCCTAAACAAGAATATCAATAACTTCCTCATACTTCCATTCATGTATTAAAATCAAAGGTTCAATCATAACTTAAACCGACATGCATTAAAATACCCCATCTTTATCAGTGCCCAATCAACTTGTTCAGAAAAACAGGGCATAATACAAAGCCCAGAATTCTTGAACACACATCTTTATAGCAATGAAACTACTACATATCCCGTAGTTTTTGCTTAAACAAATATGTTGGCATGTTCACCAAACTTCCGTGTGTGTAATCATGCCAAAGGTTTATTCATAACCTAAGCTAGCATGCTTCAAATCTTCATAATAAAAGCCCTACTTATCATAAAAACAGGGCACTTCCTTGCCCAGATTTTCGAACACCTAGTTTCAAGCTAACAAATCTACCACGTAGCACATATATCATGCTCATATAAACATGCTAGGAACTTCATAAAAACATCATGAATGAGCTTGAATCGAAGGTTTGACAAAACCTAACCTAGCATGCCATTTTTATACCAAGTAAAAACATTAACCCAAACAAAACTTAAACCAAACAGAATGTGGTTTCTCACCCTCCTTTGCTCCGATTTTTGGAAGGTTTCTTGCAAAGAATTTTGAAGTTTCTTCCTTCCTACCTGCTAAGCTGGAGCTGGATATTTTTTTGGACAAAAAGAGGCGAGATTGGAGTGATGGAGGTGAAGTGAAAGAGTGGGGGGGAAAGGCATGGGCACCCAGCCACTTGCAGCATGGGTTGGTGGTAGGTGGTGTGGGCTGGGGTGCCATGTGGTGTTTAATTGTATCCCGGTATTTCATACGATGTATAAAAATATCTTCCCTTGATATTTTATAATTGTGCTACATCAATACAACAATTAAAACACGTAACATGCCCTCTAAACCATAACATCATATCATAAATATAACCCCCAATTAAAATACTACGATCCTCTTAAATACATCATAGTTCATCGTCGTAGCACATAATCATATATCATTTCATCATCATAGCATATAATCATATAACATTTCTGGGGTATTACAACGGGAATGGCAGAGGGGACTCGGATGGTCACTTTGGGTGCAGTGGTTGAAGCTGTCGAAGGTTGGGTTATATGTTGGGGTGCAGGGGTGGCTTTTGTGGGAGGCAAAGTGGGTAGGGTTTTGAGAGGTAAGGTTTTGTGTGGCTTGGTGATCTGGGTTCTTGGCTTTTTGGGAAGGGGCTTGGCTGGTGATGAAGGAGCATACTGAGTTTCCTCGGAGTCAGTCTGAATGGTTAATTTGCGCTTGACTCGAGGTCTTCGAGCAGTAGCCTGTTCTTCTCCTTTATCAATCTTGATGGCCACCAGATCGGTAGGAGTGGGTGGAGCACTCTTGGACTTCAGGAGAACCAGTCCCTTAGAGTTGAGAATTTTGAACGGACTTAGAGCGGACGGCTTCCCCAGCTCGATGTCCATCGTCTCCAGTAGCTTGCTAAAAGGCACAGCAAAACAGACAGCCTGTTTGGAGGCGATGACTATCTCAAGTAGAACTCCAAATAATATTGCAGACCAGTTCATCTTCTGGCCTGAGTGAATAGCAGCCATGGCCCGGAACTTCTTAGCAGTAACAGCATCATAGCTTCCGGCTTTGCCCAATAATGGCTTGCCAACGATCTCGCATAACACCTGGAAATGAAAGAACATTTCCTTCTTCTTGAATGAAGGCTGCAGGCGGTGGCCAAATATGGATATCCTCCCCTGAAGAGCCGTGAGAGAAGCTTGAGGAATCTGGCCAAACTCAGTCAGTCCGGAGTTGGGAAGACCAAAGGTCTTGGCCAGCGTCAACGGAGAGATTTCAAAAGATTTGCCCTTTATGGAGGTGGTGATGGATGTCTTCTGTGATACAGCATTGGCGAACAGTTCGCGAATCTCCGACTCGTAAACCACCGTGCCACATTCCAGAAAATTCCTTAGTCCAGATGATTCCAAAATTTTGAAAATAGAGACCATCTCTGGATCTTCAGCCCTGTAGATATCATCGAACTCAACGGAGAGAGGGTTGTGAGTGATAGTGGCCATTGGAGTGTAATGGAGAAATACGAAGAGTTTGAAAAATAATATGAGAGAGTTAGAGAGCAGACATCGGTAAATTGTAAAAAGTGAATGAAAATGAAATGTTCAGCCCGCTAAATAAGAGAAAGAAGACACGTGTCTTTATCTCGATGACTGATCATTAAATAATTCAAAATAAACGGTCAGGATAAAAGAGAGATAAGGCGGTTAAAATTTGCGATCAGTCCGGGCTGTTTTAAACTAATTATTTTATTTAAAGATTTGTTGACCAGACAGATCAAGGGATAACATCAGATTTGACATAGATCGGTCTGAAAGTTCGGACCAGTCTGTGTCGTTCTGATCATTGTATTATCGATCTGTGCCAGCATACAATCTTTAAAAGATAACTAAAAGAAATATACTTCTAAAAACATCAAGATAAATCTATTAAACCAAGAATTTGACGAAAGTAATTAAACTTAGCCTCAGGAAGTGGTTTGGTGAAGATATCTGCTGCTTGCTGTTCTGTTGAAATATGCTAGATCCGAATTTCCTTTTTGCCAACATGATCTCGAATAAAATGATGTCTTATATCAATGTGCTTTGTTCGAGAGTGCAAAACTAGATTATACGTTATAGCGATTGCACTTGTGTTGTCACAAAATATCGGAGATTCAACAGCTTGAATGCCATAGTCTTTGAGCTGGTGTTGAATCCAGAGCATTTGAGCACAACAGCTTCCAGCGGCAAGATATTCTGCTTCAGCTTTAGATGTGGCAATAGATGTTTGCTTCTTGCTAAACCAAGAGATCACTCTTTCATCTAAGAACTGACATGTTCCACTGTGCTTTTGCGATCAATCTTACAGCCAGCATAATCAGCGTCTGAATATCCTATTAAGCTGAAATTTGAATCTTTGGAATACCAAAGACCAACGTTCTGAGATCCTTTCAAGTATTTCAGAATACGCTTAGCAGCAATGAAGTGTGATTGCTTTGGTTCTGACTGAAATCTAGCACACATACAGACTGAGAATGTAATGCCTTGATTTGTTTAATACACGTATGATATGATTATGGTGTAATTATATCACTTGACGATATGATAATGGGGGTTCGAGTGGAACCAAGAATGAATTGATTCATATATGAAATGAAATATGGGAAGGCATGAAACATGGTGTGGAATGCATTCATAATATAAACATAGGAATTATGGATTAAGAGTTGAAGGTGCATCAACATGTGCATATGAGTTTGCATTTGAGTATGCATATGACTTTAATGTGAGTTAGAGTTTCATTTGAATGTGAGGTTCATTTCATGTACATGTTACTTAACATGTAATTACCTTGAAATGGTATGATAGCAAGTGACTTAAGGAACTAAGGATCCTATATCAAGTGGATAAGGGGATGAAATCACATACAACACCCTTTACACCTACTAAAACACTACACAAGCTCCTCTCCATTTCTTTTAAGGTGTTGTTGGTTTGAGCTTGGATTTCACTTGTACCTTGAGCTAGGAGGGTGTGTGAAGTGGAATTGTACCATCTTGGTAAGAAATTCATAGTTGTATACTTGAATTATTCATTAATGTTGATATATGTGAAGGGAAAGCTCAAGTGTGCATGTGTACAATCATATCATGTTTCTATGCTTTGAAGTGGAAGCTATGATGTTAGATTTATGTTCATATGTTCCTAGGGATTGCAAGAAACATGTTGAAATGGTTTAATATGAGGTGTAGGAGAAGATTCATGGAGATAAGCTTGAAAATCGCCATGCTCTCACTTTTCTGGGCATCGGCGATCGATCGGTGTGAGTAAGCGATCGATCGCCGATGACAGTAACATTTTAAGGCGGTGAAATTGGATGGCGATCGATCGGTGAAATTGTCGCGATCGATCGCGATGAACAGAGCATTTTGGCGATCGATCGCCAAGTTGTTGCGATCGATCGCGAGGGGGCAGAGAGTTTTGGCGATCGATCGGTGTTGATCGCGATCGATCGCCAGTGTTAAAATATTGAAAAAATAAAATATTTTGTGGAATTTGATTTTAATGCCTATGATAACATGATATATTGTTGGCATTGTTGTAGCATCATCTCAGGGGACAGGACAACGAGGCACTTAGCTATTGACAACTGCTTTATCTCGTTTGTGTCGCAGTACAGGTACGTGTTGACGTACAGAGTATAGATATTGTGTGATGATGTTATGAGATTGATATCATATGAATTGTGTTATGTTGTTATCATATGATTGGTAGTATCATATGCCTGTACATTCATGGATATCATATGTATGTGAGATATACGCCTGGTTTGGGTATATGCTCGGTTATGTATTTGAGATATATGCCTGGTTTGGATATATGCTCGGCTATGTGACATAGAGATATATGCCTGGTTTGGATATATGCTCGGTTATGTGACAGAGAGATATACGCCTGGTTTGGGTATATACTCGGTTATGCTATATAGCGATATATGCCGGTTTTTGGATATATGCTATGGCTATTATCATTTGAGGACGGTACTATGATATGTGCTGCTAATATGAAGATGTGAGGTGGTTCAACTGACATATTGAGCTGAATAGGCATATCATTTTAGTCTCGTGATAATAGGGTATGTGTTGAGACATGTCATGACATGGTGCATTTGTGGATGCATGAGACAGAACATTCACGTTATATGATTTATTGTGCTTTATCATTGATATTGATATTGTGTTTTGATATTGCACTGAGATAGTTGTTATCTATACTCACGTTGTGAATGTTTCTGTAGGGACTCATAGACGTGGGGAGCGTGAGTCATGATTTCCGCTGCGAGGGGAACCACTGCCTAGGAGTTCTTTTGAATTAGGTTGCTTATGTACATGTCATGTATATGTAGAAAACAGATTTAGTTGGTTTTTGTACTCAGGATTTGGTACTGTAACAACTTATCTAGTATGAACTCTTAATCCGTGCATGGTATATTACTTAATTCAGACTCACATATGTATGTTAACTGGATACATAATGGATTAAGTAACGAGGACCCCACATTAGTGGTATCAGAGCAGTGGTTCGAGAACGGGGTGAACATGGGTAGATGAAGTGTATTAGGGAGTTACCTAAACACTTTGAGAATGGTAATAGCATGTTAGTTTTTGGTATCTGGTGTTATTCTAACATGTTATATACTTGTGAATGTTATTGTTAACCCTTGTTATACGGTTATGACAGACAGAGTACCACATGAGGATGTTGGGGATGCCATGAGTGGCAATGCCAGTGTGAGGATGGTGCCTGTGCCACCACCACCGATTGAGAAAGGGCCAGTGGAACAGGTACTGTTGCCTGGAGAATTAACATTGACGCAGTTTCTGAGTTATCAGCCACCCTAGGTTTGAGGGGACTGAGTCATGGGGAACTGGCAGAGGAGTGGCTGGAACGTGTAGAACAGATATTTGTCTCTGCACCGTGTGCCAAGACTGCTTGGTTGCGTTTAGCTGAATTCCAGTTAGCCAAGAAGGCTATGATGTGGTGGAAGTCCACAGTGCTTGAGTTGAGGGCTCAAGGACAGACAGTGAACTGGGATGTGTTAGAACAAAGTTTCTGGAACATTATTTCTCTGTTGCTGCAAGACAGAGAAAAGAGGATGAGTTTACAAATTTGAGACAGGGAGCAATGACAGTATCTGACTATGCTGTTCATTATTCGTCTTTGCTCCGGTATGTGCCATATATTGCTGTCAATACAAAGGCTAAGATTCGACAGTTTGTGAAAGGATTGAGGCCTGAATTATTTGATAGGGTAATGTCCAATAACCCTACATCTTATGAAGAAGCGTTGACTAGAGCCGAGATGGCTGAGATTGCTGTAGGGGTATACAAGGATGTTGGACAAGCCCAACCACCTACATCTGACAGTATGAGACCTAGAGGAGAACCATTTAAATCATCAAGAGGTGGTGCCTCTTCATCTAGGTTTAGTGGGAAACGTTTTGGATCACAAAAAGGGGGTGATCGCAAATCTAAGGGACAGTTCCAAGGTAGTAGTAGTGGCAGTGGTGTGCAATGTTTTAAATGTGGTGGACCACATTTGAAACGAGATTGTCCTCAATTGAATCCAGTAGTTTGTTTCCGTTGTGGGAGACCCGGACATGTGATCCGTGATTGTACTCAAGTGGGTGGACAACAGAGGAGAGGACTCATTTCAGAGACTACAGTACAACAGAGACCACAGGGTGTACCACAGTCTGGTGGAGGACAGAGGACAGGAACACCTCAGGCTCAGGTGTATGCACTAAATAGGGAGGAAGCAGAGGCAGCTCCTGATGATGTGATAGCGGGTAAGTGTACTTTGTTTACTTATCCTGCTTTACTGTTGATTGATACTGGTGCATCACATTCTTTTATTGCACAAGCATTTATTGATCGGTATCATATATGCTCGTCTCCACTGTTGATGCCTCTTTATGTTTCGACACCCATGTGAACTACGGTGATGACTTGTCAGAGTGTGTCTGATTGTGATATTCAGTTTGAGACTGAGTATGGGCTACAGGCTGATTTAATTGTGTTAGGCATGACAGATTTTGATTGTATCCTTGGCATTGATGTGTTGAGTAAATATCAGTCTGTTGTGGATTGTATCAGAAGATTGTGAGATTTCAGTCTGATACTGGAAGTCAATGGTATTTCTATGGTCAGGGATCGAGGGCAAGGATTCCTCTGATATCAGCAATCCGAATGTCGCGTTTGTTAGAACGTGGACATGCGGGTTATTTGATTTATGCCCTTGATACTGAACAGAAACTAGAAAGGAAAGTGGAGGAGATACCAGTGGTTGCAGAATATGCGGATGTGTTTCCAGATGAGATACCTGGATTTCCACCGAGTCGAGAAGTGGAATTTGGTATTGATTTGATACCTGGTACTTCTGCAATTTCACGTGCTCCTTATCGGATGGCACCAACTGAGTTGAAAGAATTGAAAACTCAATTGCAAGATTTGTTGGACAAGGGGTACATACGTCCTAGTGTATCGCCTTGGGGTGCTCCGGTTTTATTTGTGATGAAGAAGGATGGGACAATGAGATTGTGTATTGATTATAGACAGTTGAACAAGGTAACAATAAAGAATAAATATCCTCTTCCTCATATAGATGATTTGTTTGATCAATTGCAAGGATCAAGGATCTATTCTAAGATTGACTTGAGGTCAGGGTATCATCAAATACGTGTGAGGGAAGGAGATATACAGAAGACAGCATTCAGAACTCGTTATGGGCATTATGAGTTTCTGGTAATGCCATTTGGAGTGACAAATGCTCCTGCTGTCTTTATGAGTTTAATGAATCGTGTGTTTCAGGAATACCTTGATCGATTTGTCATTGTCTTTATCGATGATATACTTATCTATTCACGGAGTGATGCCGAACATGTTCAACATTTGCATATGGTGTTGCAATTGTTGAGGACACATCAATTGTATGCCAAACTCAGTAAGTGTGAGTTTTGGTTGACTAGTGTTGGATTTTTGGGTCATGTCATATCAGAGGAAGGTATATCAGTTGATCCAAAGAAAGTGGAAGCAGTGTTGAATTGGTCAGCACCTACTTCTGTGCCAGAGATTCGTAGTTTCTTGGGTTTGGCAGGTTATTTAGACGGTTTGTTGAAGGATTTTCAGCGATTGCCAAACCATTGACACATTTGACACAGAAGGGAGTATCACTTCAATGGTCAGAGGCTTGTGAGCGTAGTTTTCAGGAATTGAAACATCGATTGACTACAGCTCCAGTCTTGATCATTCCATCTGAACATGACAGGTTTGCAGTATATACTGATGCATCATTACTTGGATTAGGTTGTGTTTTGATGCAGGACAAACATGTAGTGGCTTATGCATCACGACAGTTGAAGCCACATGAAATGAGATATCCAGTGCATGATCTGGAATTGGCTGCCATTGTCTTTGCATTGAAGATATGGCGACATTATTTATATGGTACGTCGTTTACCATATATACTGATCATAAAAGCTTAAAATTTCTATTCACTCAAGCAGAGTTGAATATGAGACAAAGGAGATGGATGGATCTGTTGAAAGATTATGATTGTGAGATTGATTATCATCCAGGAAAAGCTAATCTTACAGCATATGCCTTGAGTCGAAAAGTACATCATACGGCTGATGAGGTGATTCATTTATCTACTTTGATGACTGCTTGTTGTATTTTGGGTTATGATTTTGATATGGAATCAGTGCCGGTACGGGTATCAACATTGTTAGTTGACCCGATATTTTTGATAAAATCAGGACGACACAAACGACTGATGATGAGGTACAACATTGGACAGAACTGATAAGTCAAGGACAAACATCACAGTTTGTACTTGCAGAGGACGGAGTTTTGAAATACAAGACTTGTTGGGTAGTACCTGCTGCATTGGGACTACGCCAAGAACTACTACAACGTGCTCATTGTAGTAGATACAGTATACATCCTGGAGGGAAGGAAATGTATCCATGATTTACGTACCCAATTTTGGTGGAAACGCATGAAACAGGATGTGTTGAGCTTTGTGAAACGGTGTTTGATCTGTCAACAAGTGAAAGCAGAAAGACAGAGACCAGGAGGTGATTACATAGTTTGGAAATTCCTCAGTGGAAATGGGAACATATCACGATGGATTTTGTGACTCATTTGCCACGGACGTCTTCTGGTTGCGATGCTATTTGGGTGATCGTTGATCGACTCACCAAAGTAACTCATTTTGTGCCATATTGTATGACATATACATATCTGAGAATGGCGCAGTTATACATTCAACATGTAGTGCGACTACATGGTATTCCAGTTTCCATTGTATCGGATAGGGATCCGAGATTTACTTCTCATTTCTGGGAAGGGTTACAGACGGCGTTGGGAACTGAAGTGCGGTTGAGTACAGCATATCATCCTCAGACAGATGGACAAACAGAGCGTACGATACAGACGCTTGAGGATATGTTGCGTGCCTGTGTATTAGAGTTTGATACTTCTTAGGCAAGAGTCGTTGCCATTAGTGGAATTTTCATATAATAATAGTTATCAGTCTAGTATACAGATGGCACCATTTGAGGCTTTATATGGGCGACGATGTAGATCGCCATTGTATTGGGATGATGTGGATCAGTCTTCCTTGCATGGACCGGATATGATTCATGACATGGAAGAGAAAGTAAAAGTCATTAGATTGAAATTGAAAGCTGCTCAGGATAGACAGGCTGCTTATGCCAATAAGCGACGTAGACCACTTGAATTTCAAGTTGGTAACCGTGTGTTCTTGAAAATCTCACCTTTTAAAGGTGTAGTACGGTTTGGAAAGCGTGGAAAATTGTCTCCACGGTATGTTGGTCCATATGAGGTATTACAACGTATTGGTACGTTGGTATATCGCTTAGCACTACCACCAGCCTTGAGTAGTATTCATGATGTTTTTCATGTGTCACTGTTGAGAAAGTATGAACCAGATTCGAGTCATGTCTTACAGCTACCTGATGTACAGTTGGATACAGATGTGTCGTATGAGGAACGACCGGTTATGATCTTGGATCGAGCTGAACGTAGGTTGCGTAACAAAGTGATTCCTATGGTTAAGGTACAGTGGGACAGAAGGGGTGTCGAAGAGGCAACGTGGGAGACGGAGCAGCATATGATGCAACGGTATCCGGATTTGTTTACTGGTATGATTTTACAGTTTTATGATACGATTGGTACATACATACTGTAGTGTTACATACATGATCATGTTTCCTATTTTCATATTGTAGAATTATTGAGTTGCGTATTTCGATATGCATGTTATGTATAGACAATTTCGAGGACGAAATTCAATAAGTGGGGGAGAATTGTAATGCCTCGATTTGTTTAATACACGTATGATATGATTATGGTGTAATTATATCACTTGACGATATGATAATGGGGGTTCGAGTGGAACCAAGAATGAATTGATTCATATATGAAATGAAATATGGGAAGGCATGAAACATGGTGTGGAATGCATTCATAATATAAACATATGAATTATGGATTAAGAGTTGAAGGTGCATCAACATGTGCATATGAGTTTGCATTTGAGTATGCATATGACTTTAATGTGAATTAGAGTTTCATTTGAATGTGAGGTTCATTTCATGTACATGTTACTTAACATGTAATTACCTTGAAATGGTATGATAGCAAGTGACTTAAGGAACTAAGGATCCTATATCAAGTGGATAAGGGGATGAAATCACATACAACACCCTTTACACCTACTAAAACACTACACAAGCTCCTCTCCATTTCTTTTAAGGTGTTGTTGGTTTGAGCTTGGATTTCACTTGTACCTTGAGCTAGGAGGGTGTGTGAAGTGGAATTGTACCATCTTGGTAAGAAATTCATAGTTGTATACTTGAATTATTCATTAATGTTGATATATGTGAAGGGAAAGCTAAAGTGTGCATGTGTACAATCATATCATGTTTCTATGCTTTGAAGTGGAAGCTATGATGTTAGATTTATGTTCATATGTTCCTAGGGATTGCAAGAAACATGTTGAAATGGTTTAATATGAGGTGTAGGAGAAGATTCATGGAGATAAGCTTGAAAATCGCCATGCTCTCACTTTTCTGGGCATCGGCGATCGATCGGTGTGAGTAAGCGATCGATCGCCGATGACAGTAACATTTTAAGGCGGTGAAATTGGATGGCGATCGATCGGTGAAATTGTCGCGATCGATCGCGATGAACAGAGCATTTTGGCGATCGATCGCCAAGTTGTTGCGATCGATCGCGAGGGGGCAGAGAGTTTTGGCGATCGATCGGTGTTGATCGCGATCGATCGCCAGTGTTAAAATATTGAAAAAATAAAATATTTTGTGGAAATTTGATTTTAATGCCTATGATAACATGATATATTGTTGGCATTGTTGTAGCATCATCTCAGGGGACAGGACAACGAGGCACTTAGCTATTGACAACTGCTTTATCTCGTTTGTGTCGCAGTACAGGTACGTGTTGACGTACGGAGTATAGATATTGTGTGATGATGTTATGAGATTGATATCATATGAATTGTGTTATGTTGTTATCATATGATTGGTAGTATCATATGCCTGTACATTCATGGATATCATATGTATGTGAGATATAAGCCTGGTTTGGGTATATGCTCAGTTATGTATTTGAGATATATGCCTGGTTTGGATATATGCTCGGCTATGTGACATAGAGATATATGCCTGGTTTGGATATATGCTCGGTTATGTGACAGAGAGATATACGCCTGGTTTGGGTATATACTCGGTTATGCTATATAGCGATATATGCCGGTTTTTGGATATATGCTATGGCTATTATCATTTGAGGACGGTACTATGATATGTGCTGCTAATATGAAGATGTGAGGTGGTTCCACTGACATATTGAGCTGAATAGGCATATCATTTTAGTCTCGTGATAATAGGGTATGTGTTGAGACATGTCATGACATGGTGCATTTGTGGATGCATGAGACAGAACATTCACGTTATATGATTTATTGTGCTTTATCATTGATATTGATATTGTGTTTTGATATTGCACTGAGATAGTTGTTATCTATACTCACGTTGTGAATGTTTCTGTAGGGACTCATAGACGTGGGGAGCGTGAGTCATGATTTCCGCTGCGAGGGGAACCACTGCCTAGGAGTTCTTTTGAATTAGGTTGCTTATGTACATGTCATGTATATGTAGAAAACAGATTTAGTTGGTTTTTGTACTCAGGATTTGGTACTGTAACAACTTATCTAGTATGAACCTTAATCCGTGCATGGTATATTACTTAATTCAGACTCACATATGTATGTTAACTGGATACATAATGGATTAAGTAACGAGGACCCCACAGAGAACATAATATCAGGCCGACTCGCTGTAAGATACAAGAGCGATCCGATCAGTCCGCGATACATAGATACTTCAACTGCTGTTCCCCCTTCGTCTTTATCTAACTTGATTGTAGGACTCATTGGAGTTGATGCAGTTGAACATGTTTCCATTCCGAATCTCTTGAGTAGCTGACCGCTTTATTTTTAAACAAAAGATATTTCAAAGAATAGTGTAAAGCGATTCTACCGCAAGTGCACGGTTGTCAAGTTTTAGTATAGTGAAAACTAAGTACAGGTTGTCGAATCCACAGGGACTAACATATAAGTACCAAATAAGATTAATAAAATTATAGCCTACGATAAAAGGAGTTTGATTAACTAAAGCTAAATTAAACTGAAGAATAAAGATTAAACTAGAAACAATGAATAGAACGGTTCCGGAAATGCGAAGGTAAGTCACTCGAGAAAATTACCAAGCTCGTCGTTCAATTATATTATCTCTACTGATTCAACGGAATTCTCAAATTATCACTCAATTGATTTTAAAGGTGAAAGGTTTTCACTATTATTCGATACACTCTCTCGAGCTGTAAAGAAACTAACAATAAATTAGAACAAGTCACTCTCGTGCACCTATTTACTAATTCAAAGTTGCTTAAATTATCAAAACCTTATAACTCTAAATCTTTCGATTTCAAGTTCTCACGTATGCGATATCATCTCTCGATCTCAATCGTGACATAAATCATAAATTAATGGAGCGTGTTACAACGTTATCTCTCGATCTCGGTTGTAACTCTCAAATTCAATCAAAGCTAGCTAGACTGTGATCTACACATGCAATCAATCTATGAACAATAAATATCAATGCGCTCAAATACCAATGAATCAATATATCAAACACAACGAACTAAAACTTCAATAATATAAACCAAATTCGATTCAAATCAAATACAAATGAGTTTAATTGTCTCTCGACCTCAAAAAAATCAAATGAAAATGAAAATCAAATAAATTAAGGTTCAGAAATACGATAAACGATGGATGAATCCGTGCGTTGCACCGTAATTTCTTCTCTTGTTCCTTCCTTGCACTCCGGAAGAGATTGGCTCGACTTTGGACGAAGAACGGAGATTGGATCTCCTTCTTCCGGCGTTGGGCGGCGGCTAGGGCGGCTGCTCTTGACCTAAAAACGTCTGATATGGTGTGTAAAATTCGCCCTTAACTTGTGGAAGAGATCTCCCTTAAAAGCCCTCCAAAATCACGATAAAAAAGGAAAATAAAATCTTCAGATTTCGCGTCTCGATCGATCGAGATTTTCACCGATCGATCGGTGCACTGTTCACGTCAGCCTTGCACTCACTGCCTCGCTCGATCGATCGAGAATTTCCACCGATCGATCGAGATTTCTCAAAATTTGTTGCTGAAGTTACTGCCTCGCTCGATCGATCGAGATTTCCACCGATCGATCGAGCCTTCAAAAAATCTGATTCTCGCTTCTGGCTGGCTCGATCGATCGAGAATAAATCTCGATCGATCGAGATTTGGGAAATCCATCTTCTTTCATTTTCTCTTCTTTTACGCCTCGATTTCGCCCGTTATCTTCATGTAAGCTCATTTCTTCACTTCCGGTCTAATTTCCTAAAACAAACGAATAAACACCAAAAAACATAATATCATCCAGGAAAAAGTACGGAAAATGGGAAGAAATTACAGTTAAAATCACTCAAAATCTAAGCCTATCAACTCCCCCAAACTTAGACTTGATCGTCCTCGAGCAAGCAATAAACTCAAAAAGAAAAGTTAAACTCGATACTAAGCATGAATCATCTTTACAACATACGTAACAACTCAGAAATCCTACTTACACATCAATAGAAGTCAATCAACATTTAACAAGAAGCAATTTCTCCTAAGTTAAACAATACATCGCAACATCGGAACGTGCGTGTGTGCTATTGTCAAACATGAGTTACATATATATCTTTAACATCAACATGTGCCATATTAACTCCTAGTCAAGATTACTTTGAATTACTCTACAAGTTTACTATCCAGCACTTCTCCACTAATGTAATTGTTCCCTAGACTTGGATCAAAAGGTCTTGAAAGCTTATAACGTTAGGCTTTTTGGTGTCGGCTTCAAAGAAAAGGTAGGATGAATTCAAAGAAGAGAGTATAACAAAATCAGTTCAACTATTTTTGAGCTTCTCTTCAACTTTTTTCTAGCCTTGGCCACTTTAGGGTCTTATTTGAATTTTTCTTTTCAAGGCTTTTCTCTACATCTTTTCTTTTCTTTGCTCATTCTTTTGTTCCTTTTGAACTCATTTGCATATAACAATTCTGTGCAATGAATGAGATTCATTATACTCTCCTAGGGGTAGGTAAAAATTTTCTTTTAGGCTCAAACCAAAGTGGGTATAATGAGTTGCCAAGAATGTCGAATGGGGGTCTAATCATATGCAATGCATATACCATTCTTTTTCAATAAGGCTCAAAAGGGGACACTAATGAATAATATATAACAGGTAGGCTTGAAAGGCTCAAACGGTCCAAAGATCGCCTAAATCATCTCCAAGTTTAGTTCCTAATTATAAATTTCGCCTCAAAGTGCTATCAACTAAACTATAGAGTGCTCTAAGATACTCAAGACTCATCATAGTTAACACAAATTTTCAATTAAAACAATACATACTTCACTCAATCATGACTCAATAAGTGCTCAAATTATTCCTCAGTTTTGACATATAGTTAACAAAGGATATATACAAACAAGTTAAACATTTTCATGACTCCTATCTTGATGAGGATTAATTTCATCATGTATTACCGTTGCAAGTCCAATTCATCAATTCTCAAGAATAACTTAATTTTTTTTTTTTTTGGTAGTGCTCAAGGATGAATTAGTCACTAAATCATGCATTCATGCAAGGTAGGGGAACAAAACAAGTAGCAATATGTGCAAAAGCAAGAAATATGTACAAATACTCAAAAACCCCCCCCCCCAAACTTAACTGAAACATTGTCCTCAATGTTTAAAAGAATCAAAAGGGAAAAAGTAAACTCCCCTGATCAAGACGTTTGCATGAGGATTGAGGAAGTTTGGGTTTTGAAAGCTCCACTGCTGTAGGGGTTCATCACTCCACTTGAGTACCTCGCAAAAGAAGGATGCTAAAAAAAAATCGACAAGAGAGAAAAACAAACTAAATGCAAAATTGAAAATAAAACAAAGCTAAATGCAAAAGGATACGCTTGGGTTGCCTCCCAAGAAGCGCTGATTTCTAGTCGTCGGCTTGACCATCAGAAGCAACCATCAAAGAGCGGTCGCCGCCCATAGTAAGTATCGTATGATACCACTAATGGGTCTTCATTCAGTATGCCCTCAAGATTGGCCAGATGTCTCCAGTGTAAACTCGTCGCTCCAACAACTTTCGTCATGACATAGTGAGCATGGGAGAATGATTCTTGAATTGGCTTCATCTCATTGATGGCGTAGTGCGGTGAAGTTGGTGGCATCGATGAGGAATACGTATCCACATATGGCACATAACATGCCTCCATCGATGGGTGTATACCAAAGTTCTCGAAAATCTCATCATCCAACTTCACTCTTGGCTCGTTGTCCCATAGTATCTCCTCAGATGCCTTTTCCATTGTAGGCTCAATCACTTCCATAGGCTCAACTTCCCTTGATTCTTCCACATGAGTGGGATCACTCCCCCAAACTTGATTGGTTGAGTGATCATCATCATGTAACCAGGCCTGATTTGTAGATCTCGTCTCCTCCTCTTGGCAGCTCATTGAGATGGTTTCCACTAGGATTGCTAATTGCTGCTCTAGATGACGTATATACTTGGCCTGGTTCTCTAAACGTTGCTCAGTTGATGCCATGAGTCTAAAACATATTCTCTGATTGAGCCGTTCCTTCTACAAAACTATATTTATTCCCGCCGTGATGCTCAAAGGTTTGGTGCGTATCATTAGGGTAGTGGGTCTCTGGTGGGTATTGGTGACTCCAACCTTGCAAGGAAGGATCACAATGCCAGTGGTAATCGAAATCCGCCATATCATTGAACAGGTGTAATACACTGTCCTCATCTCTATCACCCTGGGGACTCCCAGTCAGCAATGCTCCTTTGAATACCCATCCTCGTGTCTGTGCATCCAAACCTTTGAAGAAATGTTGCAGAAGAGTATAGTTCGAAAAGTTGTGATACCTGAATGTGTCATGCCAGTTCATTGAATCTCTCCCACGCCGAACAAAACGGCTCTGAAAATTGTTGGGCAAATCTTGTGAAGATTTGTTGATGAAGCATCACAAGTACCTCGCAAGAAAAACAAATAGCATACTTAAATAAAATAATATTTTTTTTTTCCGAAAATAACAAAAAAGAAAAAGAAAACAAAAACGCAATAATAAAATTGGCTAAATTACAATTAACTAATCTCGTATGATATTATACAGATTAGTCCCCGGCAACGGCGCCAAAAACTTGACCGCTTTATTTTTAAACAAAAGATATTTCAAAGAATAGTGTAAAGCGATTCTACCGCAAGTGCACGGTTGTCAAGTTTTAGTATAGTGAAAATTAAGTACAGGTTGTCGAATCCACAGGGACTAACGTATAAGTACCAAATAAGATTAATAAAATTATATTTAGCCTACGATAAAAGGAGTTTGATTAACTAAAGCTAAATTAAACTGAAGAATAAAGATTAAACTAGAAACAATGAATAGAACGGTTCCGGAAATGTGAAGGTAAGTCACTCGAGAAAATTACCAAGCTCGTCGTTCAATTATATTATCTCTACTGATTCAACGGAATTCTCAAATTATCACTCAATTGATTTTAAAGGTGAAAGGTTTTCACTATTATTCGATACACTCTCTCGAGCTGTAAAGAAACTAACAATAAATTAGAACAAGTCACTCTCGTGCACCTATTTACTAATTCAAAGTTGCTTAAATTATCAAAACCTTATAACTCTAAATCTTTCGATTTCAAGTTCTCACGTATGCGATATCATCTCTCGATCTCAATCGTGACATACATCATAAATTAATGGAGCGTGTTACAACGTTATCTCTCGATCTCGGTTGTAACTCTCAAATTCAATCAAAGCTAGCTAGACTTTGATCTACACATGCAATCAATCTATGAACAATAAATATCAATGCGCTCAAATACCAATGAATCAATATATCAAACACAACGAACTAAAACTTCAATCATATAAACCAAATTCAATTCAAATCAAATACAAATGAGTTTAATTGTCTCTCGACCACAAAAACATCAAATGAAAATGAAAATCAAATAAATTAAGGTTCAGAAATACGATAAACGATGGATGAATCCGTGCGTTGCACCGTAATTTCTTCTCTTGTTCCTTCCTTGCACTCCGGAAGAGATTGGCTCGACTTTGGACGAAGAACGGAGATTGGATCTCCTTCTTCCGGCGTTGGGCGGCGGCTAGGGTGGCTGCTCTTGACCTAAAAATGTCTGATATGGTGTGTAAAATTCGCCCTTAACTTGTGGAAGAGATCTCCCTTAAAAGCCCTCCAAAATCACGATAAAAAAGGAAAATAAAATCTTCAGATTTCGCGTCTCGATCGATCGAGATTTTCATCGATCGATCGGTGCACTGTTCGTCAGCCTTTTGCACTCACTGCCTCGCTCGATCGATCGAGAATTTCCACCGATCGATCGAGATTTCTCAAAATTTGTTGCTGAAGTTACTGCCTCGCTCGATCGATCGAGATTTCCACCGATCGATCGAGCCTTAAAAAATCTGATTCTCGCTTCTGGCTGGCTCGATCGATCGATCGAGAATAAATATCGATCGATCGAGATTTGGGAAATCCATCTTCTTTCATTTTCTCTTCTTTTACGCCTCGATTTCGCCCGTTATCTTCATGTAAGCTCATTTCTTCACTTCCGGTCTAATTTCCTGAAACAGACGAATAAACACCAAAAAGCATAATATCATCCAGGAAAAAGTACGGAAAATGGGAAGAAATTACAGTTAAAATCACTCAAAATCTAAGCCTATCAGTAGCTCTTTGGTATACTTGGTTTGATTGATGAAAATGCCATTGCTGAGCTATTTGACTTGGAGACCCAGAAAGAATGAAAGTTCTCCCATCATACTCATCTCAAACTGTCCCAACATTAACTTAGAGAATTTCTCGCATAATTTGGGGTTAGTTGACCCAAAAATGATGTCGTCAACATAAATTTGAATTAACAAAGTATGTTCCCCCTTAATAAATTTAAATAGAGTGTTATCTACTGAGCCGATCTGAAAATCATGGTTCAGCAGAAATTGAGACAGAGTATCATACCAGGCTCTTGGTGCTTGTTTCAGACCATATACTGCTTTATTCAGTAGATATACATGATTAGGAAATGAGTGGTTCTGAAATCCAGGAGGTTGCTCAATGTAGACTTCTTCCTGAAGCTTACCATTAAGAAAGGCACTCTTAACGTCCATTTGATATACCTTGAAGTCTTTAAAAGCAGCATAAGCAAGAAATATTCGGATTGCTTCAAGTCTGGCGACTGGTGCAAAAGATTCATCGAAGTCAATTCCTTCTTCTTGTCGGAATCCTTGTGCCACCAGTCTGGCTTTGTTTCTAACCACAACTCCATCTGCGTCTAGCTTGTTTCTGAACACCCATCTGGTTCCAATAACAGGCAGATCGCTTGGCCTGGGAGTTAGACTCCAAACTTGATTTTGTTCAAATTGATTTAGCTCTTCTTGCATTGCTTTAATCCAGTTGAAATCAGTCAAAACTTCATCAATCTTTTTAGGTTCCAGATTTGATATGGAAGCAGCATGAGTGAATTAATCCATCATCTGTCCTCTAGTTCTAATCGGTGCAGAAGGACTTCCAATAACTAGATCAGGTGGATGCCTCTTTGTCCATCGATAACTCGATTCTGGATTGTATGGTCCAGACGGATGAGTAGTAGTGGCATTATCAGCATCTGATTTAACATTAGAGCGAGGAACATCCGGATCGGCTTGATCTGAAGGAGCTTCATTGCCGTGATCCGGTCTGTCAGGTACTTCAGGTTCCGGTGGATTGTCTCTTGACCTATTATCTACAATCTCATCATCACTGTTAGCTTCGAGATGGATATTTTCCATCTGATTTTGAATTGATTCCTTGCTACCCTCAATACATAAAGATTCATCAAAAACTATATGAACAGATTCTTCTACAGTTAAAGTGCGATTATTGAAGACGCGAAAAGCTTTGCTAGTAGATGAATATCCTAAGAATATCCCATTATCTGATTTAGCTTAAAATGCTGTAAGATGATTCTTACCATTATTGTGAACGAAGCATTTGCAACCAAATACATGAAGGTGAGAGATAGACGGTCTGTTACCAGTCCATATTTCATATGGAGTAAGATTCAACTTCTTGTTAATCATAGACCGATTTTGAGTGTAGCACGCAGTATTTACATCTTCTGCCCAGAACTTTTGCGAAATGCCAGAATCAGCAAGCATTGTCCTTGCTGCCTCTTTAAGCGTTCTGTTTCTTCGTTCTGCAACTCCATTTTGTTGGGGAGTTCGGGCGGCTGAAAATTCATGCTTAATTCCATGATCTTCTAGAAAGGATTCAAGATTCTGATTTGAAAACTCAGTGCCTTTGTCACTTCGAATCCTGTCTATGCTTGATGATTTCTCATTCTGAGTGCGTTTCAGCAGCTTGATCAATTTCAGACCGGTCTGATCTTTACTGCTCAAAAATATAGTCCAAGTAAAACGTGAGTAATCATCAATAACTACAAAAGTATACCGCATTCCCCCTAAACTTGTTATTGGTATATGACCAAACAAGTCCATATGCAGTAGTTCTAAGCAGCGTGAGGAGGATTTGGCATTCTTGTTTTTGAAGGACGATCTGATCTGTTTGCCCATTTGGCACGCTTCACAGATCTTATCCTTAGCAAAGTCGATCTTGGGCAGACCGACAACTAAATCATGTTTACACAGGCTAGAAATAGTCTTAAAATTGAGATGATTCAAGCGTTTATGCCATAGCTAGTGTTTATTATCATTATTAGCGATGAAGCAAGTAGGATTATCAGGTTGAGCAAAGTTCCAGTTAATCTTATATGTATTTCAATTTCTGATTCCTACAAGCATGGTCATACCGTCTGACGATTTAACAGTGCAAGTGTGTTTGTGAAATTCTACAGCATAACCATTATCACATAGTTGACTTATACTAATCAGATTATAGCATAGATTTTCAACTAACAGCACATCATTGATAATAATATTACCATGGACAATCTTACCCTTGCCCACGGTCTTACCCTTTGAGTTATCTCCGAAGATGATCTTGGTCCAGTACATTCTGTGACTTCAGACAGCAGCTCGATGTTTCCAGTCATGTGACGAGAACACCCACTGTCCAAGTACCAGTCTGATGCAAGTTTCTTTGGTACCTGTCATCAAACATAATTATTGTTGGTACCCAATCCTACTTGGGTCCAGAACGGATTAGCCCTTTGGGAACCCACACATGTATCAGCTTTAATGGCTTGTGTGTGTCTGATGTGCTGTGAGCTGATCTGTTTCGATGTTGTGTGTGTTACTGTGTGCGATATGGAAACCTTTGATTCTTATAGTGTAGTCTATATCTTCGTTGAACTGGTTTTGAATTATAGTAATTGTATTGTCTTCCTTGCCTTAGATCTTGCACCTTTAGATTTGGTCTGAAAGACGCAAAGCTTGCTGGTGCCTTTTCTTTGGCTTGGTTAACATATCCAATCCCTTTTCTCAAACCTTGATTCTCGAAAGAGACTCCCGTTTGAATTATAGGTGCTTCAGTCTCATATACTGTGCTGGATTTAACAAATGTCATTTGTTTGATTTTGTTCTTTACCAGCAACAGTTCAGATTCATCTTTGGTGCAGTCTTTGATATCAAAGCCTATGCCTGTAACATCACCGACATTTCTTTGTACCTCTTGCAATTCTTCCAATGATGATCTGGATTTTGTCCATGTTTTGAAGATATGAGAAAGCTTAGCATTTTGTGTGCTAATTCTCTTATTTTCTTCATGGAGCTGATCATAAGAAATTTTTAGCTTATTCAGCTCGATCTGTAGATTGTTGCACTCACCCAGCTCAGAGCAGCTTGGTTTGATGTGCTCATCCATTTTATCATTGGCTTTAGCTTTGGTTTTCTCAAATGATTCAGCTAAAATTCTATAATCATTAGCCATGTCTTGCAGTGCGGACATAAGCTCTTCACGTGTAAATTCATTTGAGTCAAGATCGAATACCTCGTCTGTTTGACTCATATATTCGTCTGCCATTAGACATTGAATATCATCTTCGCTTTCGCTGGAAGAATATTCGGAGCTTTCTGAATCTGAATCAGTCTGAGCCCACTTGCTGTTTCCTTCTTCTGCTACTAGGACCTTTTGGAACTTCCCATGATGACTTTTACGATCTTTGTAGTGCTTTTTTTCTTGTCATCGCGATGCTTTTCTTTACGCTCTTCTTTATCCGGTCTGGTGCAATCTGCAATAAAATGTCCGGTCTTACCACAATTGTAGCAAGCCTGATCATTAACAACATCGTCCTTTCTTGATTTATAATGATGAGAGGGTTTAAAATTCCTTTTATTTTTAGACATGAATTTACCAAATTTCTTGATAAATAATGACATGCATCATTACTTATCTGTTCGATAGATCGATCTGTTGTGGGGGCGGTCTGGTCTGGAATGGCTGCCAGTGCTTTGTTTGGTTGAGAGATGAATGGCTCTGCTTCACCTCTGCTGATCAGTTCGAACTCATATGCTTTAAGATCTGTGAACAGATCATGAAGTTCAACCTTGTTCAGATCTTTGGACTCCCTCATTGCAATGGTCTTAACATCCCATTCTTTTGGCAGGGCTCTCATAACTTTCAGAGCGATCTCTCTGTTTGAGTATTCCTTGCCCAGACCATTCAGTCCATTGATAATACCAGTAACTCTTTCATCAAACTCATTTAGAGTTTCTCCAATCTTCATTTTTATGCTCTCAAATCTTTGAAGAGCAACAGTCAGCTTGTTTTCCTTGGTCTGGTCGTTCCCTTCACATAGCTGTGCTATCTTCTCCCAAATTTCTTTGGCAGTTGAGCACATTTTGATTTTACTGACATGTTCTTGTCCAATGTCTTGAACAAGATGTCTTTGGCAACGTTGTCGAGGTTTGCTTTCTTTCTTTCTTCATTCGTCCAGAGGGATCTATCATTCTCGACCATTTGGGGTTCACCACCAGTAATGGATACTGTTGTATTGACTTCCAGAATCTTCATTGGTCCATCAGTGATGACGAACCACATATCGTCATCCTGTGCTGCCAGATGAGCTTGCATTCTGATTCTCCAATCATCATAGTCTTCTTTTGAGAACATAGGAATTTTGTTGAAGGATGCCATCAGCTCAAGTGTCTTTGTGCTGATTAAGACGACCTGCTCTGATACCACTTGTTAGGATCGGTCCGGAGTGTTTAGAGGGGGGGTGAATGAACACTCCTATTAAAAATTAATCCCTTGTGATTTCTTTCGGATTAGTGAAAGAAATCTGTTTCTTAATCAACTCTTTTGCAGAACAGACCACTGAATATTTTAGTGCGGAACGGTTGATGTGACTAGAAATAGACACATCTTGTAAGGACCCCAAGCCCTTAACCCTTGATTAGTGTATTAACCACTATGTGTGGTACATGCTTTTAATAAGATTGTTCGGGAAACTCAGATGATACTTTACCATTGAATGGCAATTACAAAATTTTCTTTAACATACAGCGTTATAAGCTCGTCTTCCTAACAATAATAGACTCATAGAGCTCGCCCATTACACCACTTTTTACTTGTGGACTTTTATAAAAATTTGGGCAGAGTCTCCCCATAAATAGAGCTATCCCGAAATAAAAGCACAGCACATACCATAATTCCCGGCCAGGGAAAACATAATACTCATCAGAAAGCAGTAATACAAGTAAATTCCCAGCCAGGGAAGACACCACACATATGACATCAAAAGTGGGTTTCAACACCCACATAATACACTAATGACTCTCTTATCATTAAGCAATTCTACCTCTAATTGCATGCAACATGGAATGAAAGAGAGAGAAAGGCTCATGCCTTTACATACAACCCATATACAAGTATAATCGTGCTCACATGCGAGCATCATGAACATGTATATAATCATCATGGGTATATAGGTACTCTATACGATACCGTGCTTCATCAAGCCCTGGTACCACGATCCTGGGAGTACACCCAATCAACAGCTTGAGCTCATCTCCAAAGCCATCGATGTACCTGTTCACCTGCCCCAACAGAGACAGCCCCCAACGGGGTGAGCATACCAATTCCACAATTTCATAATCATAATGACATAATACATAATTTACGAAAATGTAAATATTGTGGAACATATGTGATACTTCCTGGATAGTATCATCCTCATCATAGCGTACCCCTGTAATAACCCTGTTCTCAAAACAGATAAATCATCAAATCCTGAATATGCAGTTAATCATCACATTGGTTAACCCTAGCCAGTTTCAAATTAACAACATTTCATAACATCTTACTTTAACTAGCAATGATTTGCAACATTCCATAACATCTTACTTTACCTAGCAATGATTAGCAACATTTCATAACATCTTACTTTATCTAGCAATGATTAGCAACATTTCATAACATCATTTCATAACATCGTTTCATAACATCTTTTCATAACATCGTTTCATAACATCTTTTCATAACATCGTTTCATAACATCTTTTCATAACATCGTTTCATAACATCTTACTTAATCTAGTAATGATTAGCAACATTTCATGACATCATTTCATAACATCGTTTCATAACATCTTTTCATAACATCTTACTTAATCTAGCAATTATCATAATTCTAGATATCATGTTGGTATTTCCTTAACTTCCGATACTGGTTAATCACTTCTCTGATTAACTACGTCTCTGTTCCTATTATTACCAATAGGGAATAAAATACAGATATCCTAGATATCTAATCAAATACCACATTTTCATTTCTTACTTCAAGGTAACGTCATACTATGGGTGTTTGCTCCGTAGCAACCACACCTCATCATTGGCTCGCTTCATAGCGGCACTGAACATTCCACTATGTGAGTCAACATATCGTAACCGAGTCCCGATACCATCATAGTAAAACATTTCATATATCTTAAATCATGCATCATACTTGTAAAACATCATTTAAACTATGCTCGTACGTTAAACGTACCTTAAATCCTCGAAGTCCGAGCCAAACCTTGCTCGAGTTCCATGCCCCGAGAAACGATGTGCTAAAACGATAAATAATTCACAATTATTTACGAACATGTAACCCATGCTCAAGCACATTCATAACCTTCAAAATATTGTCAACACTCGACAATAAATCATTTAAAAGACCCGGGGCAGGGTACATGCAGGGAGGGAAAACGAATGCGACATATCGAAAAATTGCCCAAGAACACCTTCAATAATTCGAACCCTAGCATCACAATTCGAACCCAACCAAGCGTCATAAATCAGTTAAAACATGTAATGAACGATCCTTAACATGAATCATCAACCCATAGTCAAAATCCCCAAATTCGAAATCAACCCTCACCAATTAGGGCAAAATCGAACCATAACATCTTAATTCGATCCCAATTAAGCTTCATAATTCATTTAAACATGAATAAATCGAATCCTAACAAGAATTATCATCCTCATGCCAACAATCCCCAAAATCGAACATAAATCCCCCACACATCATGAAATTCGAACCAACCTCCACAAATTCGAACTCAATCCTCAAAATTCGAACACAATAATTCACCATAGGTAGGGAAAATACATCATAAGCATGGAAAAGGGGTAAGGAACGTTACCCAACGAAATCGGAAGCAAAATCGGACGAAATCCGATGAACCCTAACTTTTGGGGATCGACGCTCTTTCTCAAAATTCGACCTCAAATCGCGATGAAACTTTCAATTGCCGGAGGGGAAATGAGCGCCTGGACGAGACGAAGCCGTGGGTAGGTCGGACGCGCCGATCGGCGGCGGGACGGCGGCGGCCGAAGCGCTTTTGCGCGCGGGCAGGGGCTGGCAGCGGGAGAGGGTCGCGGGAGAGGAGAGAGGAAATGAAGGGGTTGAAATGAAATTTCCTTTAAAATTTTGGGTTCAATTGGTATTTATAGCAAAAATACCCCGAAAAATTAATAGCCCCACAAATACATCATGATTCCTTAAAAATCATCTGTTTTCAAAAACTCTCTCTCTAACTCCAAAACCCCCTACCGGTGCTCACACAGCACCCGAGATTCCGAGACACATCAAAAAACCAACTCTTAGGTTTTACACCGTAATGTGAATACAATCTCAACCTCTGGATCCAACGATCCCAACTACCCAAATAAACGAGCCCAGAAGGCCCAACATCGCGATTAAACTCCAAATCGCTACGTAAAACCACTTTAGGGATTATTAACACTACGGGATTAACACCTATAATCCCTGGTCATCACAATATCCCCCACTAAAAGAATTTCGTCCTCGAAATTAGCACTGGTGTATCACGTAACACCCAGGCTACACAACAACATGAAGCCATAACCTCGATTCCTGACCATATCAGAATCGTATTAATAAACGCGAGGATGCTTACCTATCATCAAACTCTGAAACAGAGCGACTTACCAAAACCAACATATCACCTAAGAGGCAAAACGTACCTCGATGCGGGTCATCCTAAAAGTCAGTCCCTCATGACTGCAAAACAACCGATACTTACGACTGTAGATCGGACAGTCATCCTGAATGACACCTCAACCGTGAGAACGTTGACCTCGTGTCAAACTCTGGAGTGGAATAGACTTCCAAATCCATCATAACGTCAAAGAGCGTCAGCACAGCTCAACGCTAATAATCCAAAAGCAGTTAGTCAACTGAAACTGTAAGGATTCGAATCGTTCCTGATTCCATCGTAGATTTCATTCCTTGACATCTCTTATCATGACTCACGATGTCCAACATACATCGTTACGAGGGAAACACTAGTATTCCACGGTGTACACATACCAAACCTGGTTTCCACTTTCAAACCTCCTCTATCGAAGGAGCAGTCGCATCATTGCAACTCAAATACATGGATTCTCAGATCGAATCAACGACGACTTGACGACTCTCTCGTTGGTACTTCACATCATGAGCTGTCCCAGACAAGTCTCCCCAAGATTAAACATAAACATATATACGTTTCAGTGAGGCATACTCAACCTCAACTTCAAATGACGTGGTGACTACCAGAGTTCACCACAATCCACTTCGTATCACCTTACGATTTGCCAAACTTGGTTCCAACGAGTAGTATAACGGCTCTAGCAAGCCCATCATGGTGCTGCACACACGCGGCAGACAAACTAATCGCTGTCTCACTAGGTTCACCTCAAACCTACCAATCAGATGGACGTTTCCACACGGCATACCATACCATGGGAAGAACAATCAATAGAGTAGTGGGTCTTTACCCAACATTCCTCCAATGCTGACATACCTTGGACACTTCAATGTCCCCATGTACCTAACATAACCTGATCCTATTCCCTTAGGACCCATCTTACACCCTCATGGGTGGTGTGACCATGTCTACCACATGTCATATCAATGGAAGCGAGAAATTCCTCCACGATTACTCCTGTCGTCAAAAACATGGCCAAAAAGCCAATCCAACGAGCATACCTCAAGGGTATCACCACTCGTAATATGATTGCCTCAAACAATATCTGCGGTACAATCACATGTACAACGCGTCCATCCATTCCTCGAGCAACCCGCTCGGTATAAGGGTCACGTCAATCGGTGACGCACACGCCACCTTGTGCCCGACACTGGCACCCAAGGCATACAACTGAAAACGTATACTCAACGCACCGATCATCGTAACGATGATGCGTGTCTAATAAGACATCTCCTGCACTATCGTCATCGCCATCCCGTGACGACACATGCCCACTCATGACATCTAAGGTATCGTCAACTAGTGACGATACAAGTCAACAATGACATCTAAATAACCTAGTCAACTCGTGACGGTCCATGTATATCAACATATGTCATCCATCATCATGCTAGTAAATAGTCATAATAAAACATGCATATCAACGCATACCAGCAATAATAATGCTAATAAAATAGCAATATCTCATACCTCATCGCTAACAAGATAGCGGCATACCTATCTCCGTCGCTCCATAATAATACGTAATCAGCACCCATCGCTCGAAGGCGGCCAAAATCCTGTGCTGAATATATAGCGGTACAGTCCATCGCTATAGAATCGACGGCATGATACCTCGTCATATAATAGGTGGCATGAAACCTCGCTATACACCTGAGTATGAATCATCGTCACATAATAGCGAAAAGAGGCATCGTCATCAATACATCTGGCGGAAAGAACCATCGTCAATCAATATAGCGGAATGAGGCATCGCTATCATACATCTGGCGGAAAGAACCATCGCCCATCAATATAGCGGAATGAAGCATCGCTATCATACATCTGGCGGAAAGAACCATCGCCAATCAATATAGCGGAATGAGGCATCGCTATCATACATCTGGCGGAAAGAACCATCGCCAATCAATATAGCGGAATGAGGCATCGCTATCATACATCTGGCGGAAAGAACCATCGCCAATCATCATAAAAGAATGAGTCATCGTATGGGGCACCTTACCCCGTGGCACCTTACCACAATAACATCGCATGGCTACTTACCATGTGGGGCACCTTACCCCGTGGCACCTTACCACAATAACATCGCATGGCTACTTACCATGTGGGGCACCTTACCCCGTGGCACCTTACCACAATAACATCGCATGGCTACTTACCATGTGGGACACCTTACCCCGTGGCACCTTACCACAATAACATCATGTAAACATTATCATATAAGCATCGTATAATCATCATCATATAAACATCTTATGCACATCATCATATAAACATCTTATGCACATCATCATATAAACATCGTATGCACATCATCATATAAACATCTTATGCACATCATCATATAAACATCGTATAAACATCATCATTATAATCTTATTCCTCATAATCATCATCATAATCATTATCATAAACATCATATCATCTTTACTTATCATAAGCATTATCATAACTTACTTATCATTATCATCGTCATAAACATCATATCATCTTTACTTATCATAAACATTATCATAACTTACTTATCATTATCATCATAAACTTATTTGTAATAACATCATCGTAAACATCTTGTCATCTTTATTCATCATAGACATCATCATCATAAACATCGTAATTACTTCTGTAATCATAGAGTCATAGTGTAAGAATATGTTACCGTCCGATGCCCGTACGCGTCTTACGTACCTTCCTCGCTTGAACATTACATGAACAAACGCATTAGTATATTCAATAATAATTGAGACCATACCGAAGTATTCCACTGTCGGTTGTCTACCCAGTCTGTCCTCAGACAATACATCATATCTTTCTTTTCCCTGATTTTCTTCCAAAATCAGATTCCTTGGCACGTAGCATATAGAGTGTTAGTAAATCGCTATTAATGCCATCCTATCGTGTTCCACACGATTCCTGCAACCACAATGGTTAGCAATACCACTTTTCGTATCATATAAGCACATAAACAATTAGTCATGTCGTATAACATTAATGCCATCATGCATAAATATGTGCTATCAATATCTTCCTAGGCCCTTAACAGCCCCAACGAGCAACCACTGCTCTGATACCACTAATGTAAGGACCCCAAGCCCTTAACCCTTGATTAGTGTATTAACCACTATGTGTGGTACATGCTTTTAATAAGATTGTTCGGGAAACTCAGATGATACTTTACCATTGAATGGCAATTACAAAATTTTCTTTAACATACAGCGTTATAAGCTCGTCTTCCTAACAATAATAGAC
This sequence comes from Haberlea rhodopensis, assembly GCA_907163345.1. Taxonomy (NCBI): domain Eukaryota; kingdom Viridiplantae; phylum Streptophyta; class Magnoliopsida; order Lamiales; family Gesneriaceae; genus Haberlea; species Haberlea rhodopensis. Next base: position 91,894 of record CAJQUN010000032.1, on the reverse strand, counting down.
TCATAGAGCTCGCCCATTACACCACTTTTTACTTGTGGACTTTTATAAAAATTTGGGCAGAGTCTCCCCATAAATAGAGCTATCCCGAAATAAAAGCACAGCACATACCATAATTCCCGGCCAGGGAAAACATAATACTCATCAGAAAGCAGTAATACAAGTAAATTCCCAGCCAGGGAAGACACCACACATATGACATCAAAAGTGGGTTTCAACACCCACATAATACACTAATGACTCTCTTATCATTAAGCAATTCTACCTCTAATTGCATGCAACATGGAATGAAAGAGAGAGAAAGGCTCATGCCTTTACATACAACCCATATACAAGTATAATCGTGCTCACATGCGAGCATCATGAACATGTATATAATCATCATGGGTATATAGGTACTCTATACGATACCGTGCTTCATCAAGCCCTGGTACCACGATCCTGGGAGTACACCCAATCAACAGCTTGAGCTCATCTCCAAAGCCATCGATGTACCTGTTCACCTGCCCCAACAGAGACAGCCCCCAACGGGGTGAGCATACCAATTCCACAATTTCATAATCATAATGACATAATACATAATTTACGAAAATGTAAATATTGTGGAACATATGTGATACTTCCTGGATAGTATCATCCTCATCATAGCGTACCCCTGTAATAACCCTGTTCTCAAAACAGATAAATCATCAAATCCTGAATATGCAGTTAATCATCACATTGGTTAACCCTAGCCAGTTTCAAATTAACAACATTTCATAACATCTTACTTTAACTAGCAATGATTTGCAACATTCCATAACATCTTACTTTACCTAGCAATGATTAGCAACATTTCATAACATCTTACTTTATCTAGCAATGATTAGCAACATTTCATAACATCATTTCATAACATCGTTTCATAACATCTTTTCATAACATCGTTTCATAACATCTTTTCATAACATCGTTTCATAACATCTTTTCATAACATCGTTTCATAACATCTTACTTAATCTAGTAATGATTAGCAACATTTCATGACATCATTTCATAACATCGTTTCATAACATCTTTTCATAACATCTTACTTAATCTAGCAATTATCATAATTCTAGATATCATGTTGGTATTTCCTTAACTTCCGATACTGGTTAATCACTTCTCTGATTAACTACGTCTCTGTTCCTATTATTACCAATAGGGAATAAAATACAGATATCCTAGATATCTAATCAAATACCACATTTTCATTTCTTACTTCAAGGTAACGTCATACTATGGGTGTTTGCTCCGTAGCAACCACACCTCATCATTGGCTCGCTTCATAGCGGCACTGAACATTCCACTATGTGAGTCAACATATCGTAACCGAGTCCCGATACCATCATAGTAAAACATTTCATATATCTTAAATCATGCATCATACTTGTAAAACATCATTTAAACTATGCTCGTACGTTAAACGTACCTTAAATCCTCGAAGTCCGAGCCAAACCTTGCTCGAGTTCCATGCCCCGAGAAACGATGTGCTAAAACGATAAATAATTCACAATTATTTACGAACATGTAACCCATGCTCAAGCACATTCATAACCTTCAAAATATTGTCAACACTCGACAATAAATCATTTAAAAGACCCGGGGCAGGGTACATGCAGGGAGGGAAAACGAATGCGACATATCGAAAAATTGCCCAAGAACACCTTCAATAATTCGAACCCTAGCATCACAATTCGAACCCAACCAAGCGTCATAAATCAGTTAAAACATGTAATGAACGATCCTTAACATGAATCATCAACCCATAGTCAAAATCCCCAAATTCGAAATCAACCCTCACCAATTAGGGCAAAATCGAACCATAACATCTTAATTCGATCCCAATTAAGCTTCATAATTCATTTAAACATGAATAAATCGAATCCTAACAAGAATTATCATCCTCATGCCAACAATCCCCAAAATCGAACATAAATCCCCCACACATCATGAAATTCGAACCAACCTCCACAAATTCGAACTCAATCCTCAAAATTCGAACACAATAATTCACCATAGGTAGGGAAAATACATCATAAGCATGGAAAAGGGGTAAGGAACGTTACCCAACGAAATCGGAAGCAAAATCGGACGAAATCCGATGAACCCTAACTTTTGGGGATCGACGCTCTTTCTCAAAATTCGACCTCAAATCGCGATGAAACTTTCAATTGCCGGAGGGGAAATGAGCGCCTGGACGAGACGAAGCCGTGGGTAGGTCGGACGCGCCGATCGGCGGCGGGACGGCGGCGGCCGAAGCGCTTTTACGCGCGGGCAGGGGCTGGCAGCGGGAGAGGGTCGCGGGAGAGGAGAGAGGAAATGAAGGGGTTGAAATGAAATTTCCTTTAAAATTTTGGGTTCAATTGGTATTTATAGCAAAAATACCCCGAAAAATTAATAGCCCCACAAATACATCATGATTCCTTAAAAATCATCTGTTTTCAAAAACTCTCTCTCTAACTCCAAAACCCCCTACCGGTGCTCACACAGCACCCGAGATTCCGAGACACATCAAAAAACCAACTCTTAGGTTTTACACCGTAATGTGAATACAATCTCAACCTCTGGATCCAACGATCCCAACTACCCAAATAAACGAGCCCAGAAGGCCCAACATCGCGATTAAACTCCAAATCGCTACGTAAAACCACTTTAGGGATTATTAACACTACGGGATTAACACCTATAATCCCTGGTCATCACACATCTATTGCGCTTAATTATCTACGATTTGGTATATTTTGATGGATAAATTGATACATATGCTACCTAATCGTATATTTGTGTAAATGTAGGGAAAGGTGAAGAAATCAAGCTAAAATGATGAAAGAAGCAATAAAGTTGAAGAAAAGAGGAAAAAATCAGAATCCAAGACACATGTTGCTCCTTTCTCCTCAAATTTCTATATGTTCGAGCCATGTTTTGGAAATGTGGTCCATAGAAAAGTTGTAGAACTTTGAGTTATCTTCGCGTGGACAGCTGATTCATCGAATTCGAAGTTTGTATGAGAAAGTTATGGCCAAAATACGAAACTCGCCAGAAAAATGGAAAATCAGGCGTAAAGACGCCATTTCAGGCGTACCTACGCCAGTGCTACGGGAGTTTAGGCGTAGTTACGCCATTTTAGGCGTAATTACGCCAATAGGATTTTGGAAAGTTAAAATTCTTGATTTCTTTCCTTCTACATGGACTCTAACCTAGTTCCCAAGCCTCCTAGCCTCTATATCCACGAAAATGAGACCTTTAAACATCTAGATAGTTAGGGTAGAGTAGTTTAGACTAGTTATATTTTTTTTTGTTTCAATTTTGTTGAAGAACACTACGAAGATCGAAACGAAGGCGGGATTGACACCTCGACGAGCGGAGATCGGATTAGTTTTCTTTCCCTTGCTTTTATTTATTGTTTTTCTTAGATTATGTCTAGCTAGTTTTTAATTCTCGGTTGAGGAAGACAAATCCTTGGATTTTATTTATCTTGGGGAGATTCTTACGCTTTAATTATCAATTTTATTGAGTATCAAGAGTTTTTCTGATTTTATTGATATGATTGTTGTGTTTGTTTATTGGATTGACAACCTAATAACTTGCATGAAATCTAACGCTAAATTAGATATCAAATACGGAATCGTTTGATCCCTCTAATTTACGAAGCAACTAAGATTGATGAATTTCCGCTGTGAGTTTGTTAAATTCTTAGGAAGAACACTTGACTAGATTAAACATAAACGCTTGGATTATGTTGTTTAGCTTCATCGATCTCACTAGTTCATATGCTATCATCGATTTAAATCTTAATCGCTTGTATTTTGATTGATTGTTTGATAAGGGTTAAACTAGAACGCTTGGGCTACTTAACTAAACGTAAGGTGAGATAGGACTTTGATTATTGGATTAAACGTCCAACGATGAATATTCATATGAAAAATTGAGTCTTTTATGAATCGATGAAATAGATGATAATTCCAAGGAAGAGTCGACCGATACCAAGAATCGCTTTCATTAGTTAATCTTTGTTTTTAATTTTAATTAGTATAATTCAACTTCACAACCCCATCTTTTATTGTTTTGATTTTGATTTTCATTAACACAAAGATTCACACCTCCTCGTGGGATCGATCCCTACTCACGCTACTACATTATTGTTATCAATCTTGAGGATTGAGTGGGGTTAATTTGGGCGTACACGATAAACGCACACCAAATTTTGGCGCCGTTGCCGGTGAGGCGTTGTATATTCTAGTGTTAATACTTTCTATTTTGTTTCTCTCTCTTTCGTTTTATTTCTTTCTTTCCCCCCTAGTGCTACATTGGTTTGTTCGTGCTTACAGGTGAACATCTAATCTCGAACCGTAGAGGCATACTGATTGCTATGGCGGATTATAGGAGCTTAGACGAATTGGAGTATCTTGTGCACCAACTTGGCGTAGGGAGTGGACAAAGAACATACAATTCAAGTTGGAGTGATCATCACAATCTCAACTATGACAATCAATGGATGAGCCCACCTCCACCTTACATGAAGTCCACCCTACCGCCATACATACCGCAATACCCACCATGGCCACAACAACCTCAATACCATACCCCTGGTGAGTCTTTAGAGGATCTTGTTTCAACACTTAATGATAGTACTTTGCAATTTCAAGAGGAATTCAGGGCTAGCACTCAGAATTTGGGTAACCAAATGGAGCAACTAATAAGATCGGCCGATCGGATAGCAACACAAAAGGAGACCATGATTGCATTCGAATCATGGAGTGATGAAGAAGAGGAGACTATGGAGAATGTGGTACTGATGCCACCCGAGCTAGAAGAGGAGACACATGTGCCAATAGAAGAAAAGGAGCTTGTACATCCTACAACTCCGAATGGTATGTTTCCAACTGAGAACTATGTTGATTACTTAGATGAATCATGTGCTGTGGAAGAGGAGTCGGCGAAAGAATACTGTGATGAAATGGATCCTTGGGACTATTTTTTCGAAGACAACATCACCTTGGACAGTGGCGAAGAGGTAGAAACTCCAACAACGATGGTACTGAGGCCATCAATACTTGAACAACAAATAGAGATCGAGGTGGATAACAAGGAATCTCACCAGAATGAGATTCCCAAAGGCGAGCATAGGGGACAACAAGTTAAAGGATGCCATGAGGTAGATCTTGATCGACCTCAACTGACTTCTTTGGAGGAAGGCGACATAGTGAAAAGACAAAAACCCTCCAAGAGGTGCAAGGCGAATAGGCATCGCCTTAAGCGAGAGAACTGGCGTGGGGCCACCGACGTTAAACAGAGGCGCTGCTTGGGAGGCAACCCAAGGGGAGTTAGTTTCCTTTCTCCCTTTTATTTATTTTTTTGCTTTAGTAGTTAGATTCTCTTTTCTTGTATTTTTGTCTTACATTGGGGACAATGTAAGATTTAAGTATGGGGGAGGGATTAGTGTGTGTTATTGCTTTTCTATTACAAAAATACAAAAAAATCGAAAATTTGAATTGAGCTCATAGTTAGTAATGAACACATGCTTAGATTCACTAGCCCATGATGAAACCTAATTGATATCATGCATGCTTTTGAACATAGGTGAATTGTTAACTTTGGAACACTTTGAACTCTAATGCAAAGTTTACTTTAACTTAGTAGTGAATATTTTGAGCACATTTTTGTCATGGCTTGTGAAGTGTGCATAGCTTAGTGAAGATTGTGTAAATTTTATGATAGTCTTAAGAAGTCTCTAATACATGCTAGAACTTAACTACATGTTCTTTGAGGCGTATGTCTAGACTACTTGCAAACATGAAAGTGATATAGGCAATCTTTGATGCGTTTGAGCCTTTCAAGCCTACCATTTAAATAAAATCAATCTCTAGTACCCTTTTTGAGCTTTAATGTAAAAGAATGGTAGTATGGTAAGCATACTAAAGACCCCCATTCAACATTCCTTGACTAGCTTATCATCCTACCCTTTTAGCCTAAATATGATTTCAATCCATACCTTTTAAGGGAGTATGATGTATTTCATTCGAATGCACTTGGGAATCATTGAAGTATATTTGTGAACTTTATTGTCAAAAGAATGAAATACATGAAAGAAAAGGAATGCCTTGAGGAAATAGATAAAAATATGACTCCAATGGGAGCCAAGGCACAAAAGAAGAAAAATGTTGAAACAAAGTTGAAAAATTCAAGCAAGAAGAGAAGCTTTTAGTGTGCATATCATCATACTCTCTTACTTGATATATCCTTACCTTTCTTTCATAAGCCAATATCTACGCCACACTACAAGCTAATAAAGACCTACTTGATTTATGTTTGCAAAGTGGCTAAGATAGTGGAGAAGAGTGTGCAAGTGAGCTTATACTTGTGTTAGTGTATGACTTGAACTATTGTGGGTTTACTTCTTTTGGATCTATAATATGTACATGACACTTGTTTATGACCACCCACACACGTTCACTACTTTGTTGGGTACGAATTGTTTAGAGATTGAACTTGTTCCATTATTAATTTTTCACCGCCTTTCATTACTATGCATGTTTATAATTGTTGAGGCATAAAAGTGAGGACAAGTTAGATTGTTATGATGCTATGAGCCAAGCAAAAAAAAAATATTGTAGTTTTGTCTGATTTACTCGAGGTCGAGTAAAGTTTAAGTATGGGGGTGTTTGATGTGACTAGAAATAGACACATCTATTGAGCTTAATTATCTACGATTTGGTATATTTTGATGGATAAATTGATACATATGCTACCTAATCGTATATTTGTGTAAATGTAGGGAAAGGTGAAGAAATCAAGCTAAAATGATGAAAGAAGCAATAAAGTTGAAGAAAAGAGGAAAAAATCAGAATCAAAGACACATGTTGCTCCTTTCTCCTCAAATATCTATATGTTCGAGCCATGTTTTGGAAATTTGGTCCATAGAAAAGTTGTAGAACTTTGAGTTATCTTCGCGTGGACAGCTGATTCATCGAATTCGGAGTTTGTATGAGAAAGTTATGGCCAAAATACGAAACTCGCCAGAAAAATGGAAAATCAGGCGTAAAGACGCCATTTCAGGCGTACCTACGCCAGTGCTACGGGAGTTTAGGCGTAGATTTTGGAAAGTTAAAATTCTTGATTTCTTTCCTTCTACATGGACTCTAACCTAGTTCCCAAGCCTCCTAGCCTCTATATCCACGAAAATGAGACCTTTAAACATCTAGATAGTTAGGGTAGAGTAGTTTAGACTAGTTATATATTTTTTTGTTTCAATTTTGTTGAAGAACACTACGAAGATCGAAACGAAGGCGGGATTGACACCTCGACGAGCGGAGATCGGATTAGTTTTCTTTCCCTTGCTTTTATTTATTGTTTTTCTTAGATTATGTCTAGCTAGTTTTTAATTCTTGGTTGAGGAAGACAAATCCTTGGATTTTATTTATCTTGGGGAGATTCTTACGCTTTAATTATCAATTTTATTGAGTATTTCTGATTTTATTGATGTGATTGTTGTGTTTGTTTATTGGATTGACAAACTAATAACTTGCATGAAATCTAACGCTAAATTAGATATCAAATACGGAATCGTTTGATGCCTCTAATTTACGAAGCAACTAAGATTGATGAATTTCCGCTGTGAGTTTGTTAAATTCTTAGGAAGAACACTTGACTAGATTAAACATAAACGCTTGGATTATGTTGTTTAGCTTCATCGATCTCTCTAGTTCATATGCTATCATCGATTTAAATCTTAATCGCTTGTATTTTGATTGATTGTTTGATAAGGGTTAAACTAGAACGCTTGGGCTACTTAACTAAACGTAAGGTGAGATAGGATTTTGATTATTGGATTAAACGTCCAACGATGAATATTCATATATTGAGTCTTTTATGAATCGATGAAATAGATGATAATTCCAAGGAAGAGTCGACCGATACCAAGAATCGCTTTCATTAGTTAATCTTTGTTTTTAATTTTAATTAGTATAATTCAACTTCACAACCCCATCTTTTATTGTTTTGATTTTGATTTTCATTAACACAAAGATTCACACCTCCTCGTGGGATCGATCCCTACTCACGCTACTACATTATTGTTATCAATCTTGAGGATTGAGTGGGGTTAATTTGGGCGTACACGATAAACGCACACCAATGGTCTGTTCTTAAATTAGTAAGAACGGCTCGATGGCTTGAATAATAGAACGAGTGCAGAATGATAAAACACAGAATATGTTTCTGGAAGTTCGAAGGTGGTGTAATCCTTCTACGTCTCCCCTTCTTCCAATTAAGGAAGGATTCCACTAGAAGACTTTGATTTATACAATCCTGTTGTACAAACCCGATTCAGCTCGATTAATCAGACTCTTTCTTGAGCTCTTCTGTTGCATCCTTTTATAGTTGCATGTACCAACGACATTATTTCCCTTAATGTGCAACTCTTGACTCTGCTTAAACTCTGAGTAAGCTACAGTCTTCTTCTTTAGGGCACTTGCCGTTCTGGTTCATGCTTTCGGCGACTGTCAGGTAAGCTCTTCTTTGTCTTCTTACCTTTTATGGTAATCTTCAGTCCTTGTTCTTTTTCTTCATTAATTGCAACATTAAATGCTTCAATAAATAGCCGTTAATGATTCGGACTGAAGAACCAATCTTTATTCAGCCTTGACTGCTCTGATCTGATAGGAGTTGAGATCGATCTGAAGCTTCGATCTGGTCAGGCTGATTTCCATCGATCCGTTCTGTTTTGCGATATACCATATCAGCTTGATCTGTTTTGGGCGATCGATCTGGTCAGTCTGATTTCTCTCGATCCGGTCTGATATATTTTGTCATCTTTAAAATCCGGAACTAACAGGGATCAAACGATTCCGTATTTGATATTTAATTTAGCGTTAAATTGTATGAAAGATAGCTAGGTGATCAATCCAACAATCATGCATAACAATTATGACAATCAAATCAAAAAAACAATTGATACTCAAAGAAAATCAACAATCAAAACTTATCTCACAAGAATCGTAAACATCCAATGTATCGTTTTCCTAAACCGGGAATCACAAAAGTATTTAGCTACTCATAACTAGATTAAAAACAATCAAAATTAATCTAGAAAGCATCAAACTAATAGGAAAAGAAAAAGTTACTAAAGGAAGCACGATTCCGGCTTGTCGATTCCGTCCTCGTTCTTCGAGCGTTCTTCACAAAAATTGAAAGAAAAATTATTCTAAAATCTAAAAATTATTTCTAAGGTCTGAATTCTCTCTAAAAGAGACTAATTTTCGAGTATCTAGGGATTTTCCTTTGAATGACCGCTGAGATGTTCTCCCCCAACTCAACTTGGCGGCATCCTTTCAGCTTTTGTTTCCTCTTGGCTGTGCACAACTATTTTAAAAACTTTGCATAGCGGGGGCACTTGCTTGATTGCATCCAACAGTGGAATGTTCAGCTCACATTTTCGAAAGGTTTCATAGAGGTCCTTGATGTTTTCATTCCTCCTATCTTCCTGATACGCAAGAGGGAAATGGGGTTCAATCTTATACTCATAAGTGAGAGGAGATTTACCTTTTTGTTCCTCCTTTTGTATAGAATCTTTCTCCATGGGCTCGATCTCTTTCTCCTCTTTATGTGTCTCGAGTTCTTTCCCACTCCTTAGTTTAATTGCACTTGCATTTTCCCTTGGATTCACGACTGGTTGTGATGGTAGGGTGCTTGATCTTTGAGACTCTATACGATTTATTGCTGTGGCTAACTGTCCCATTTGAGTGCTCAAGCTTTGGATGCTTGCTCTTGTTTCCTGTAGAAATTTCACAGATCCATTAGCAATTTCCTTAACAATATTTTCTAGATACTCACCATGTGTTGGAGTCGGAACGGCTTGTTGTGGCCTTTGGAACGGTGGTCTATACGGTGGTGGTTGGTGTTGTATCTGTGGCTCAGCTTGATTCCCATATCTCAAATTTGGATGATCTCGCCATCCTGGGTTGTATGTGCTAGAATAGGGATCATACTTCCGTTGTGGATGTCCCGGAAATTCGCCCGCTGCATTTGCTTCCTCAATAGATGGTTCTTGAAGTGTGGGGGCAAGCGTCAGTTGGATGATTCGGTAGTGCACAAATCCCACATACCTTAGCACTTTGTCCAATTCCAATTGCAAGTTGTTTCACGATACCTGTTAAGTCAATCAATTGTTGTTCGAGACTAGACACATTTACCTCGCCTTGATTCCTAGGCTTATGGTCCGATCGAGCAGTCCCAAACTGTTGAGAGTTGGCTGCCATGTTCGCAATCAAGTGTCTTGCCTCCGTGGGTGTCTTATCCACATATGCTCCTCCACTTGCAGCATCAACCAAGTTCATGTCATTTGGCAAAAGTCCCTCATAAAAATATTGAATAAGTAAGTGCTCACTTATCTGATGTTGAGGGCAGCTTGCACAAAGCTTTTTGAAGCGCTCCCAATATTCATGCAGTGATTCCTCATGGCGTTGTCTAATGCCGTATATGTCTTTGTGGATATTCGTCGCCCTTGATGCAGGAAAGTATTTCTCCAAGAAGGTTCTTTTCAGCTCGTTCCATGTAGTGATGGATCCAGAAGGTAAATAGAAGAGTCAATCCTTAGCAGCGTCCTTCAAAGAGAACGGAAAAGCTCATAATTTGATTTGTTCCTCAGTTATGCCAGTTGGCTTCATTGTAGTGCATACTACATGGAATTCCATCAAATGCTTATGCGGATCCTCACCTGCAAGGCCATGAAAAGAAGGTAAAAGATGTATTAGGCCAGATTTTAATTCAAAATTTATATTAGTAGCAAGTGTAGGAAAGGTTATGCAGAGAGGCTGCTGATCCAAAGTAGGATTCGCTAATTGTCGTAAGCTTTGATTCTCTGCCATGATAGTCATTTCCTCTTCTTGTGTAAGGACCCCTAGCCCTTAACCCTTGATTTGTGTATTAACCACTATATGTGGCACATGCTTTCAATAAAAAAATCAATCGGGAAACTCAGATGATACTTTACCATTGAATGTCAATTACAAAATTTCTTTAATGCTCGACGTTATAAGATCATCTTTACCAACAATTAGACTCATAGATTTCACCCATTACCATCCCCATTACGTCACTTTTTACATTGTGGCTTTTTATAAAAATTTGGGCAGAGTCTCCCCATAAATTGAGCTATCCCAAAATAAAAGCACATCACATAACTGTAAGTAATCAATGAGCATACAACGCAGCTTAATAAAATTTTATTGATTACTAACCAGCAGATCTATACATAGGGATTCATATCGGATAAAGGATTAATAAGTGTCTCACCCTTGTAGCGTGTTTGAAGCAAAATCCACGGAGCAGCACCACGTCCTACGCCTTCTCCGAGTCACTAGCAAAACTCAATGAGTTTTGCCTCAACGGTATCCACACGATCAAATCGGGTGAAGGGATAGTTTAATAACAAGTTGCTAGACAAGTTATTAAACCGGAACAAGAAACACACTCGATTCTAAATCGAAGAGGATGGCTCGAAATCACTACTCCCCCTTCGGCTATTGTGAAACCGAGAGAGAAAGAGATGAGGCGGCCGAGTCCATCTTTTGTGTGTAGGTTGGAATGATCAAAGTTTTTTTTTTTTTACAATTAATCATCATCTTGTATTTATATTATAAGGCTTTCAATTAAGGTTCAAGACTTTCTTAAAGTCTTATGGGCCCAAACCCATGATTTAATTAAAACATTTTAATCACTTAATTAAGTCTCTTCTTAATTAATTAATTCATCCAATGAATTTAATTTCCCTTCTCGATTTAATCTTTTGTGCGACCCGATAGGATCTTGTAATGTTGGCAGTGACATAAAATCTCATTTTATGTCGCAAGCATTGAGCGGTATCTAGCAATACATCGATGCTACCCAAATTACAAGAATGTCAATGACTCGACATAACCTTTAGAACTTGTGATAATATTAATCATGTAACTTAATCCCTTTGTCCTTTGTGTTTAGATTGAACACGAGTCATGGAACAGTCATACTCGTATATCCAATCTTTATTTCTTGATCCCCATGTAGAACTAGAATAAACGAATAAGCTCGATATCTCATATCGACTCATTCGAGCATGGCCATGCATTTTAGTTCTCACTTGATCAAGGGCCAAACACATCTCCTGTTATATAGGAGGGACAAATCCTATCTCGATCAGTCAACATCCCTCTACATAATTCGTAGTGTATCCAATAGTCGCCTTTATAGATTACCCTGTTACGGGTAACGTATGACGATATCAAGATACATAACTTCTTATGTTGGGATCTCTGATGATCACAGGTCGTAAGGATTTCATACATTATTATCACTATGAGAATTGCATATGACGATCATATAACTATCCATGTTGCATTCTCATGGTGGGTCTGTCCAGTACATCGTTCTCTAACATGTACCCATATGTTGATTTGATATCTCATATCAATGAACAATTCATCGATCAACATATACTAGTCTCTACGTTTATCATTATCCCTATTCATGATAATACTTGACTAGGGACATCTTTAAGAATAATACAATATTATTCTAAGGACATTAACATATATATTAATTCACAATGCACAGTTAAAAGAATAATATATAATAATGAATTGCCATTCATAAAACCATAAACATTATATGTCTTAAACAATCATCTAATGACTTGTCTTAGGGCATATCCAACAAATCTCCCACTTGCACTAAGACCACTCAGACATATACCTAATGCCTAGAGATCTAGTATGACGATCATGCTTCTGCTGTGACAGCGGCTTTGTCAATGGGTCAGATACATTATCATCTGTTGGTACTTTGCATATTTTAACATCTCCCCTTTCAACGATTTCTCGAATGAAATGGAAACGCCTTAGTATGTGCTTGGATCTTTGGTGAGATCTTGGTTCCTTAGCCAATGCGATCGCTCCATTGTTGTCACAATAGAGTTCTATCGGATCTTTAATGCTAGGCACCACTCCAAGTTCAGAAATGAACTTCCTCATCCAAACAGCTTCCTTTGCTGCATCCGAGGCAGCAATATACTCAGCTTCCGTTGTAGAATCGGCTACTGTTTCTTGCTTTGAACTCTTCCAGCTCACAGCACCTCCATTTAGGCAATACACATATCCAGATTGCGATCGAAAATCATCTTTGTCGGTTTGGAAGCTTGCATCAGTGTAACCCATTACATTGAGCTCTTCCTCACCTCCATAAATCAAGAATGTATCATTAGTCCTTCTCAAGTACTTTAGGATATTCTTGACAGCAATCCAGTGACCTTCACCTGGATCAACTTGATATCTTCTCGTCATGCTCAAAGCATACGATACATCGGGACGAGTACATATCATGGCATACATGATAGATCCATTAGCTGACGCGTATGGAATCTTACTCATGCGTTGTCTCTAATCTGGTGTTGAAGGACACTGTTCCTTCGAGAGATAAATGCCATGCGTCATAGGCATGAATCCTTTCTTGGATTCTTGCATGCTAAACCTTTTAAGCACCTTATCTATGTATGTACTTTGACTTAGACCAAGAAACCTTCTCGATCTATCTCTATAGATCTTGATTCCTAATACATAGGTGGCTTCTCCCAAGTCTTTCATTGAAAAGCAATTCCCTAGCCAAATCTTTACAGATTGCAAGGCAGGGATATCATTTCCAATAAGAAGTATGTCATCTACATACAACACTAGGAAAATGATTACGCTCCCACTGACCTTCTTGTAGACACAAGGTTCATCTTCATTTTTGATAAAACCAAACTCTTTGATTGCATCATCAAAACGAAGATTCCAACTCCGAGAAGCTTGCTTCAATCCATAAATGGATCGTTGTAGCTTGCATATCTTTCCAGCATCCTTTGGATCGACAAAACCCTCGGGCTGTGTCATGTACACATCCTCGAGCAGATTTCCATTAAGGAAAGCTGTTTTGACATCCATCTGCCAGATTTCATAATCATGAAATGCAGCTATTGCAAGTAAGATCCTTATGGATTTAACCATGGCCACTGGTGAAAAGGTTTCATCATAGTCAATACCATGAATTTGTTTGAATCCTTTTGCAACCAGCCGACCTTTATAGGTTTGTACGTTACCATCCATATCGGTCTTTTTCTTGAAAATCCATTTGCACCCTATGGGTCGTACCCCTTCAGGTGGATCAACCAAAGTCCATACTTGGTTTTCATACATGGATTCCATCTCAGAATTCATGGCCTCTTGCCATTTCTCAGAATCATTGCCCATTATAGCTTGTTGATAAGATGACGGCTCATCCTCATCAATAAGTAGTAAGTCACCTTGTTGAGTCACAAGAAATCCATATCTCTGTGGCTCCCGGTGTTCTCTTACAGACCTACGCTGGGCTTGTGTCTCTTGAGCAGGTGTTTCTTTCACAACAGCTTGCGGTGCCTGCTCTGTTTCCATCTCAATCTCAGGTTCAGTGTTTTCTTGTGGTTGAACTTCACTAAGTTCTATTTTTCTCCCACTGGTTTTTCTAGAAATAAATTCTCTTTCAAGAAATACACCAGTCCGAGCAACAACTACTTTGTTCTCGGTGGGATGATAGAAATAGTATCCTTTTGTTTCCTTAGGATACCCCACAAATAAACACTTATCAGATTTGGGTCCAAGTTTGTTAGTGGCGTGACGTCTAACGAAAGCCTCACAACCCCAAATCTTCATAAAAGACATACTAGGACACTTCCCAGTCCATATCTCATATGGTGTCTTTTCCACTGATTTAGATGGAACACGGTTCAGTAAGAAAATCGTTGTTTCTAGAGCGTGTCCCCAAAACGATATCGGAAGATCTGCATGACTCATCATTGATCTAACCATGTCTAACAAGGTTCGATTTCTCCTCTCGGATACACCATTCCATTGTGGAGTATACGGAGGAGTGAGTTGTGGGACTATCCCACATTCCTTTAGATAGTCATGAAACTCTTGGCTTAAGTATTCTCCTCCTCGATCTGATCGAAGGATTTTGATACTCTTGCCAAGTTGGTCTTGTACTTCATTCTTGAAATCTTTGAACTTTTCAAAGGTTTCATGTTTATGTTTCATTAGGTACACATACCCATATCTACTGTGGTCATCAGTAAATGTAACGAAGTATTGAAAACCACCTCTAGCTTGTGTACTTATTGGTCCACATACATCACTATGTATTAGTCCCAATAAAACATTTGCCCTTTCAACATGTCCCTTGAAAGGGGCTTTAGTCATCTTGCCCATTAAACAAGATTCGCATGTTTCATATGATTCAAAATCAAATGAATCTAATACTCCATCCTTATGAAGTTTAGATATGCGGTTCTCGTTTATGTGGCCCAAGCGACAGTGCCAGAGATAAGTCGGATTACAATCATTATTTTTAATCCTTTTAGTATTTATGTTATAGATAGGCATATCAAGATTTAATACATAAAGACCATTCACCATTTGTGCACTAGCATAAAACATATCATTTAAATAAATAGAACAACAATTGTCCTTTATTATAAATGAAAAACCATACTTGTCCAAACAAGAAATAGATATTATGTTTTTAGTAATAGAAGGCACAAAATAACAATCTTTCAAAATCAGTGATAAACCAGAAGGTAAAGCTAAATGATAATCTCCTATAGCTAATGCAGCAACTCTTGCTCCATTTCCAACTCGGAGATCAACTTCACCTTTCGCCAACGTCCTACTCCTTTTGAGATCCTGCACATTTACACAAATGTGAGATCCACATCCAGTATCTAATACCCATGATGAAGAAGTAGATAAATTGACTTCTATAACAAAAATACCTGAAGCGGAAGTCACACTTCCTTTCTTTAGATCCTCCAGATATACTTTGCAGTTTCTTTTCCAATGGCCGGTCTCACCGCAATGGAAACAGTTCCCTTCCTTTGCTATCCCTCCCTTTGGCTTTAGTGCAGAAGACTTTGGCTTAGATTTAGCAAAGACCTTCTTTGCTTTCTTGTTGCCTTTAGCTTTGGCCCTTCCTTTGCCCTTATTCACAATAAGGACATTTGTGGCCTTAGTCTTCTTAGTATTTGCTTCATATGTTCTCAACATACCAAGCAACTGTGGTAGAGTCTTTTCCATGTCAGTCATATTGTAATTTACTACAAATTGACTGAAGCTCTCAGGCAACGATTGCAAGATCACATCGGTGGCCAACTCTTGGTCCAATGGAAAACCCAGCTTGTCCAGATTCTCAATGTACCCAATCATCTTGAGCACATGAGTTCCAACTAGGCTTCCTTCTACCATCCTGCACTGAAATAACGCCTTAGAGACGTCATACCTCTCTTGTCTTGCTTGCTGTTGGTACAACTGCTTTAAGTGTTTGATCATATCGAACGCCTCCATTTCCTCATGTTGCTTCTGAAGCTCAGAGTTCATGGTGGCAAGCATGAGGCACCCAACATTAATTGCGTCACTCTGATGCTTCTTGTAAGCATCTTTTTCAGCTCTTGTAGCTGTTAGGGGAGGTTCCTCAGCGGGCAAGGGTTCCTCTAGGACATATTGTTTCTTTTCTTGCTTGAGGACTATCCTCAAGTTCCTATGCCAGTCTAGGAAATTCGTCCCATTTAATTTGTCCTTCTCAAGGACCGATCGCAGTGATAAAGTGCTAGTAACGTTGTTAGTTGCCATGGATATCTACAATATAAATATGCAAAATAAGTTTATGATTTAAATCATTTAACATGGTCTTATATTAAATGATACTCCCACTATTTTGTTTAAAAATATCAACCCTCAAAACCTTTAGTGGGCCAAGATCCATATTTCACTTAATCTTGAGTTAGCTTTGGCTAATCGCCCAAGACTCGGTTATTTAGGTAGACAACACTTTGTCAATTACATCACATATAATTCTTGGATAGTTGGACGAACAACACTTTGTTCAATTCATCAAATGAATTATAATCCAACCCATGCCTCTAGGTTCCCAATCCTATTGAGATAACCTAGTTAAGTCGTATCAATTAAAGTATAACGGATATCACTTTTATCCTTTAGCGCCTTACTAAGATTGCCACGGTGTTTTGCTTTGGCAAACCCACACATGTACAATCGAAGTTATTGACGAGTACTTTTATTTTGGAAGGCATCTAAAACTTAATATTTTAGAGGGATTTATTGATCTCATGATTAATTTGATAATTTAAAATATGTCCACTACATATAGTTGTATACATATCTACATATATGTGTAATACTATTATCAAACTAAAACATAAGATAAATCATGCATCAACATACATAATTAAACGTGACATGGTTATAGCCCCTACTAACGATTTTCTCAAGCCAATGAGAAAATCCTAAGAGTCAACCTAAGGTAACTTCACAAGCACCTTCCTTTGGCTCCAATTTGTGAATGGCCTCCTCATCCCGGCACGATGCTCCATCTTCATTGATCACCATCAATAAAATAAACTACACTATTTACAAGATATAGAATTCCTCGATTCACATTCGAGGGGAACATAGGGGAGGGATTACATTTAGAATAAAATAGAGAAAGGCACGACACGCAGGTCGTATTATAAATTACAAACATCCACAAATCCTATCTAATAGGTCAAAGGGCTATAACCACGCACCATGCTCAAACAACACATAAAGCATGCATTAACATTTAATTAATTAAATTCTAAACATTTTAAATTTAATTCTAATTAAAACTGTAAAATAATTTTTGAAAAATTATCGTACGCTCGGGACATCACATGCCACGAACTTAATGCGACTTAGCTACGAACCACCATGGTTCGAACCAACCATACACCACGGCTGGACCAATTATGGGCCTAGGGTTCAAAACCCTAGCCCACGACATGGTCCGAGCCTATGGCATGGATGCGGCGCCGCTAGGGTTCCAAACCCTAGCCGCCTTGCACCATGTTGGTTTTCATCGAGCCAACTTGCTCGAAACACCGAAATCCATGAGCCACAAGCCACGGTCCAACCATGGACGGTCCATGACGGTGACGGCTTAACCATCTCGAGCCAAGGGTTCGATAAACCCTAGCCCAAGCGGCGGCCGAGTGGCTTATGTGACTAGGGTTCAAAACCCTAGCCTTTTGGAAGCGGCGCGGCCCCATGCATGAGCCAAGGGTCCGAACCCTAGCTCACTAGCGGCGGCCCGAGGGTCAAGTCATGAAGTGGTCGAACCACCTTGAGCCAACACCTCGATTTTACGCTTTCGTGTATCGTATACAATTATTCGCCAATTATATCAAATACAATTTTACGATGAATTTCAAAAACTCGATATTAACATATCATATATGTTTATACAGTTTTAATAGCATGCAATATAATTCTAATATGATTAAACTATTTAACCACATAAATCCGATATGAGCCTTGTACACGGCTCTGATACCACTGTAAGTAATCAATGAGCATACAACGCAGCGGAATAAAATTTTATTGATTACTAACCAGCAGATCTATACATAGGGATTCATATCGGATAAAGGATTAACAAGTGTCTCACCCTTGTAGCGTGTTTGAAGCAAAATCCACGGAGCAGCACCACGTCCTACGCCTTCTCCGAGTCACTAGCAAAACTCAATGAGTTTTGCCTCAACGGTATCCACACGATCAAATCGGGTGAAGGGATAGTTTAATAACAAGTTGCTAGACAAGTTATTAAACCGGAACAAGAAACACACTCGATTCTAAATCGAAGAGGATGGCTCGAAATCACTACTCCCCCTTCGGCTATTGTGAAACCGAGAGAGAAAGAGATGAGGCGGCCGAGTCCCTCTTTTGTGTGTAGGTTGGAATGATCAAAGTTATTTTTTTTTACAATTAATCATCATCTTGTATTTATATTATAAGGCTTTCAATTAAGGTTCAAGACTTTCTTAAAGTCTTATGGGCCCAAACCCATGATTTAATTAAAACATTTTAATCACTTAATTAAGACTCTTCTTAATTAATTAATTCATCCCATGAATTTAATTTCACTTCTCGATTTAATCTTTTGTGCGACCCGATAGGATCTTGTAATGTTGGCAGTGACATAAAATCTCATTTTATGTCGCAAGCATTGAGCGGTATCTAGCAACACATCGATGCTACCCAAATTACAAGAATGTCAATGACTCGACATAACCTTTAGAACTTGTGATAATATTAATCATGTAACTTAATCCCTTTGTCCTTTGTGTTTAGATTGAACACGAGTCATGGAACAGTCATACTCGTATATCCAATCTTTATTTCTTGATCCCCATGTAGAACTAGAATAAACGAATAAGCTCGATATCTCATATCGACTCATTCGAGCATGGCCATGCATTTTAGTTCTCACTTGATCAAGGGCCAAACACATCTCCTGTTATATAGGAGGGACAAATCCTATCTCGATCAGTCAACATCCCTCTACATAATTCGTAGTGTATCCAATAGTCGCCTTTATAGATTACCCTGTTACCGGTAACGTTTGACGATATCAAGATACATAACTCCTTATGTTGTGATCTCTGATGATCACAAGTCGTAAGGATTTCATACATTATTATCACTATGAAAATTGCATATGACAATCATATAACTATCCATGTTGCATTCTCATGGCGGGTCTGTCCAGTACATCGTTCTCTAACATGTACCCATATGTTGATTTGATATCTCATATCAATGAACAATTCATCGATCAACATATACTAGTCTCTACGTATTATCATTATCCCTATTCATGATAATACTTGACTAGGGACATCTTTAAGAATAATACAATATTATTCTAAGGACATTAACATATATATTAATTCACAATGCACAGTTAAAAGAATAATATATAATAATGAATTGCCATTCATAAAACCATAAACATTGTATGTCTTAAACAATCATCTAATGACTTGTCTTAGGGCATATCCCAACAATAACTTAATTCCCAGCCAGGGAAAGCACAATACTTAACAGAATACAGAAACACTAAGTAAATTCCCAGCCAGGGAAGGTACCACACAATAAGACAACAAAAGTGGGTTTCAACACCCATATAATACACCAATGACTCTCATATCATTTAGCAATTCTACCACTAATTGCATGCAACATAGAATGAAAGAGAGAAAGGCTCATGCCTTTATATACAACCCATATACAAGTATAATCGTGCTCACATGCGAGCATCATGAATGTGTATATAACCCTCAGGTGTATATAAGTACCCTATATGATACCTTGCTCCATCAAGCTCTGGTACCTCGATCCTCGAAGTGTCTCCAATCAACCGCTCGAGCTCATCTCCAAAGCCATCGATGTACCTGTTCTACCTGTCCCAACAGAGACAGCCCCCAACGGGGTGAGCATACAAATACACAAAATCTCATAATCACAATAATGAAATTCATAATTTACAAAAATATAAATGCTAATGAATTTAAATGATACTCCCTGGATGGCAACGTCCTCATCCGGGATTCCGTGTACTGTCCCTGTTCTCACAATCATCAAACTCATCAAATCTAAAAAATCAGTAAATCCACACATTGATTAACTCATCGCATGCCTAATTCTCGAATATCAATAAGTAATGATTCCAATTTCATTATACATGCAAATATAGGTATCTCAATATCTAATACTGATTTCCCAACTTCGCTACCAATCATAGATAGCTCAAATGCCTCGCATTTATTTTACCAATTCTCCGTTATTTTACCAACGGACGGCGGCGGACGCGGCGCTTTTAGGGGCGAGGGTTGAGGGAAATCGGGAAGGGCAGACGGGGAGAGAGAGAGAGACGGGCAAGGCGTAAAATATGGTTTCCAAATTTAAAATCTCGGGTTCAACTGGTATATATAGCAAAATTACCCCGAAATACCAATAGCCCCACAAATACATCATGATTCATTAAAAATCATCTGTTTTCAAAAACTCTCTCTCTAACTTCAAAACCCCCTACCAGTGCTCACACAAAGCACCCCAGATCCGGAGTCATACTAAAAACCCAACTCATAGGTTTTTCACCCAAATGAGAATACAATCTCAACCTCGGGATCCAACGACCCCAACTACCCAAAAAGACGAGCTCGGGAGGCCCAACACCGCGATTAAACTTTGAATTGCTCCCGATTCCATCGTAGATATCATTCAATGACATCTTTACTATGACTCACGATGTCTAATACACATCGTTACGAGGAAAACACTAGTATACCACGGTATACTCGTACCAGACCTGATTCCCGCTACACAGACCACCTCCATCTAAGGAGCAGTTGCACCCTCTGCAACTCGGATCGGGCAACTCATGGCCACCGATCCACACCCAAACACATCTCACAAGATGTCCACCTCCGGATATTCCAAGAATCACATCCTGATCAAAATAACCATCGAGACTCCGCAGAGTCGTAAATTCTGAAAGGACATGCAATAAACCCTTTGCATCCTCAACGCTTGTGTCGACAGCGACACCCAACAAAACCAACAAATCCGAATTCCTGCCATCCCTTGATAACCCTAGGATTTAACAATCCAAACTTGGGAAGGCTATCGAAAACTCGAAGGGAAACACCAACAAGGAAACACCTCAACCCACACAAGGTAATCCTTCCTCAAAGGGAGTCAACTAACTTCACGATTATTCCTCATAATTTATCGTGCCCTAGAGATTCTCAATCTCGAGGTGTTCCAAATCTCTCTTCAGAGATTTAACCGCCCAAACATAGCATAACTCTATGCTTGACAAAAAAGAAATCAACAACTGGCATCCGTATACTCACCGGTATACCTGCCTAAGCACGGACACCACATGCATACTCAATGCACTTGGCTCGGGTATCTACAACATACCCCTAAGCCCCAAACACAACCGTCAATTCTGAGTCGTTTCCATCCAGTGGAGAATGATAATCGACGATTAACAACACACGGTGTGATTCCCAAAATCAACACCACACGGACCAACTTATCGAATCGTTCTAAGATTCCCAATAGGTATAATACTACCTCCTTCCCCACAAGGGAAGTGCCATCGAACTCGAGATCCACTAGTCTCGAACCACCGTTCGGAAAACCTGGATACAATAGCACCCATTGCATCCCAATTACACGGATTCCCCAGCTCGAGTCAACAACGACTTGATGACTCTCTTGTTGGTACCCGAACATCATGAGCTGTCCCAGACAAGTCTCACCAAGATTAAACATAAACGTATACACGTTTCAGTGAGGCATGCACAACCTCAACCTCAAATGACGTGGTGACTACTAGAGTCCACCACAATCCACATCGTATCACCTTACGACTTGCCAAACTTGGTTCCAACGAGCAGTATAACGGTTCTAGCAAGCCGATCATGGTGCTGCACACACGCGGCAAACAAACTAGTCGCTGTCTCTTTAGGTTTACCTTAAACCTACCAATAAGATGGACGTTTCCGCACGGCATACCATACTGTGGGAAGAAAATCAATAGAGTAGTGGGTCTTTACCCAACATTCCTCTAATGCCGATACACCCTGGACACTCCAGTGTCCCTATGTACTTAACATAACCTGATCCTACTCCTTTAGGACCCATTATACACCCTCAAGGGTGGTGTGACCATGTCTACCACATGTCACATCGATAGCAAGCGAGTAATTTCCTCCATGATTACTCCTGTCGTCAAATTACATGGCCAAAAAGCCATTCCAACGAGCATGCCTCAAGGGTATCACTACTCGTAATATGATCACCTCAAACATATGCTGCGGTACAATCACATGTACAACGCGTCCATCCATTTCTCGAGCAACCCGCTCGGTATAAGGGTCATGTCAACCGGTGACGTAGACACCACTTTGTGCTCGACACTGGCACCCAAGGCATACAACTGAATACGTATGCTCAACACATTGTTCATCGTGACGATGATGCATGTCTAATAAGACATCTCCTACACCATCGTCATCGTCATCCCGTGACAATACATGCCCACTCATGGCATCTAAGGCATCGTCAACTAGTGACGATACATGTCAACAATGACATCTAAACAACCTAGTCACCTCGTGACGGTCCATGTACATCAACGTATGCCATCCACCATTATGCTAATAAAATAGTCATAATAAAACATGCATATCAACGCATGCCAGCTACCATAATGCTAATAGAATATCAATATTCCATACTTCATCGCTAACAAGATAGGGGCATACCTGTCTCCGTCGCTCGATAATAGTGCGTAATCAGCACCCATCACTCGAAGGCGGCATAATTCTGTGCAGCATACATAGTGGCATAGTCCATCGCTATAGAATCGACGGCATGATACCTCGTCATATAATAAGTGGCATGAAACCTCGCTATACACCTGAGCATGAATCATCGTCCACATAATAGCGGAACGAGGCATCGCTATCAACATATCCGGCGGCATGAATCATCGTTTATCATCACAAAGAGATGCATCATCATCTATCGACACAGCGGAATACATCACCGCTATCATCCGTGTCCGGCGGTATAAACCATCGCCATTCATCACAAAGAGACGAACCATCATCAATCGACACAGCGGAATACATCACCGCTATCATCCGTGTCCGGCGGTATAAACCATCGCCAATCATCACAAAGAGATGAATCATCATCAATCGACACAGCGGAATACATCACCACTATCATCCGTGTCCGGCGGTATAAACCATCGTCAATCATCACAAAGAGATGAATCATCATCAATCGACACAGCGGAATACATCATCGCTATCATCCGTGTCATCATAAAGAAATGAATCATCATCATCGACACAGCGGAATACATCATCGCTATCATCCGTGTCATCATCATAAAAAAAATGAATCATCATCATCGAAAAGGTACATAATTAAATAAATGTACTTCCTGGTTAAACACATTAACCTACTTTTGTTGTCTCTGTTTCAAATATTCATGCACTTAATCATTAGATCTTAACGTAATTGATTAACTTCATAACCTTATATGGCATCTTACCACATCATAAACATCGTATGGCATCTTACCATATGGGCATCTTACCCTGTGGCATCTTACCACATCATAAACATCGTATGTCATCTTACCATATGGGCATCTTACCCTGTGGCATCTTACCACATCATAAATATCGTATGGCATCTTACCATATGGGCATCTTACCATGTGGCATCTTACCACATCATAAATATCGTATGTCATCTTACCATATGGGCATCTTACCCTGTGGCATCTTACCACATCATAAATATCGTATGGCATCTTACCATATGGGCATCTTACCATGTGGCATCTTACCACATCATAAACATCGTATGGCATCTTACCATATGGGCATCTTACCCTGTGGTATCTTACCACATCATAAACATCGTATGGCATCTTACCATATGGGCATCTTACCCTGTGGCATCTTACCACATCATAAATATCGTATGGCATCTTACCATATGGGCATCTTACCCTATGTCCTGTGACCTGCAACCATCATGGTTAGCAACAATAGCCATATATGCTATGCATCAAACATTCAATACATATATGCAACCACTTGCAAGTCAATACGTATATCAAATATCTGTTACCTCAAAAATATCACTTTACCTGACTTTCTTAAAAAATCAGATTCCTTGGCACAGCACATGACATACGGAGTGCCAGACATTACTGTTAATGTCATCCTATCGCGTTTCACACGATCCCTGCAACCACCACAGTTAGCAACACCACTTTTCATATCGTAAAAGTACATAAACAACTAGTTGTGTTATACAACATTAATGCCATCATGCATAAATATGTGCTATCGATAACTTCCTAGGCCCTTAACAGCCCCAAAGAGCAACCACTGCTCTGATACCACTAATGTAAGGACCCCTAGCCCTTAACCCTTGATTTGTGTATTAACCACTATATGTGGCACATGCTTTCAATAAAAAAATCAATCGGGAAACTCAGATGATATTTTACCATTGAATGGCAATTACAAAATTTCTTTAATGCTCGACGTTATAAGATCATCTTTACCAACAATTAGACTCATAGATTTCACCCATTACCATCCCCATTACGTCACTTTTTACATTGTGGCTTTTTATAAAAATTTGGGCAGAGTCTCCCCATAAATTGAGCTATCCCAAAATAAAAGCACATCACATAACTTAATTCCCGGCCAGGGAAAGCACAATACTTAACAGAATACAGAAACACTAAGTAAATTCCCAGCCAGGGAAGGTACCACACAAGAAGACAACAAAAGTGGGTTTCAACACCCATATAATACACCAATGACTCTCATATCATTTAGCAATTCTACAACTAATTGCATGCAACATAGAATGAAAGAGAGAAAGACTCATGCCTTTATATACAACCCATATACAAGTATAATCGTGCTCACATGCGAGCATCATGAATGTGTATATAACCCTCAGGTGTATATAAGTACCCTATATGATACCTTGCTCCATCAAGCCCTGGTACCTCGATCCTCGAAGT
This sequence comes from Haberlea rhodopensis, assembly GCA_907163345.1. Classification (NCBI taxonomy): domain Eukaryota; kingdom Viridiplantae; phylum Streptophyta; class Magnoliopsida; order Lamiales; family Gesneriaceae; genus Haberlea; species Haberlea rhodopensis. Next base: position 66,379 of record CAJQUN010000032.1, on the reverse strand, counting down.
GTCTCCAATCAACCGCTCGAGCTCATCTCCAAAGCCATCGATGTACATGTTCTACCTGTCCCAACAGAGACATTCCCCAACGGGGTGAGCACACCAATACACAAAAGCCCATAATCATAATAATGAAATTCATAATTTACAAAAATGTAAATGCTAATGAATTTAAATGATACTCCCTGGATGGCAACGTCCTCATCCGGGATTTCCTGTACTGTCCCTGTTCTCACAATCATCAAACTCATCAAATCTCAAAAATCAGTAAATCCACGCATTGATTAACTCATCGCATGCATAATTCTCCAATATCAATAAGTAATGATTCCAATTTCATTATACATGCAAATATAGGTATCTCAATATCTAATACTGATTTCCCAACTTCGCTACCAATCATAGATAGTTCAAATGCCTCGCATTTATTTTACCAATTCTCCGTTATACTCAGACATCTCAAATGTCTTACAATGATTACATGATTCCACAGTCATTCTCAGGCATCTCAATGCCCCACAATGGTCATATAAATCCAGTACCCCATATATCATGTAAGGTTATACTACTCTAGTATCACGCACGCTTGTGGCGGCGATGTCAAGATTAGGTCGCTCCATAGCTATCTCAACACATATATATAACCACACGCACAACTATTTAATGCAATCAAAATACATTATGCATTTCACAAATGCTCTAATATAAAGTAATGCTCGTACGTCGCACGTATCTTAAATCTCCGTAGTCCGAGCCAAACCTTGCTCGAGTTCCATGCCCCGAGGAATGATGTGCTAACACGATAAATAATTCACAATTATTTACAAACATGTAACCCATGCTCAAGCACATCCATAACCCTTATAAAAAATATTGTCAACACACGACAATTGACCATTTAAAGGACCCGGGGTAGAGCACATGCAGGGAGGGAAATCGAATGAGACATCAACGAAAATTGCTCAAGAACCACCCTTAAATTTTCGAACCCTTAACATCACAATTCGAACCCAACCAAGTACCATAATTCATCTAAAACATGAACTAATCGATCAACATCAAGAACCACCGCCCCTCCTGCCAAAACCCCAAAAATCGCACGCCACCCTCACGCAAGCAGCGAAAAATTCGAACCATACATCACAAAAATGGCAGGGAATTACAGGAGAAGAACGAAAAAAGGGGTAAGGAAGGTTACCCAATCGAAAATCGGAAGGAAATCGATAGAAATCGGATAAACCCTAGAAATCGGACCTCTGCGTTTTTCTGGTAAATCCGAACGCGATTCTCGACGAAACTTCAAATTCTTGGTGTGGAAAGTTGCGCCTGGAAGAGACGAAGCTAACGGCGGTCCGGACGCGCCGGATGGTGGCCGGACGGCGGCGGGCGCGACGCTTTTAGCGGCGAGGGTTGAGGGAAATCGGGAAGGGCAGACGGGGAGAGAGAGAGACGGGCAAGGCGTAAAATATGGTTTCCAAATTTAAAATTTTGGGTTCAACTGGTATATATAGCAAAATTACCCCGAAATACCAATAGCCCCACAAATACATCATGATTCATTAAAAATCATCTGTTTTCAAAAACACTCTCTCTAACTTCAAAACCCCTACCGGTGCTCACACAAAGCACCCCAGATCCCGAGTCATACTAAAAACCCAACTCATAGGTTTTTCACCCAAATGAGAATACAATCTCAACCTCGGGATCCAACGATCCCAACTACCCAAAAAGACAAGCTCGGGAGGCCCAACACCGCGATTAAACTTCAAAATCGCCACGTATAAAAAGTTTAGGGGTTATTAATACTCCGGGATTAACATCTATAATCCCAGGTCATCACATCTTCTTTTACTTGTCTTAGATTTTCTCTCCTTAGTTGGTGTAAAGTCCTTTCTATCTCGGGATCGCATTGATGTTCATCCTCCTCTAATGAAAAATCGCCTGCGTGCATGAACAAACAGGTAAAAAGCACGGGAAGAAGAATATCAATAAAAAAATTAACACAAATTAATAAATTGCCTTCCCCGGCAACGGCGCCAAAATTTGGTAGCGTTTATCGCGTACGCCCAAATTAATCATCTCAAGTTAATAACAGTAATGAATGTAGTAGCGTGAGTAGGGATCGATCACACGAGGAAGGTTATATCTTTGTGTTAACTTATGCAAACGAAAATAAAAAGGGGTTTTTGAAATCAATTGAATAATACTACTACTATGATGCAAAATTAAACTAGATGAATTAACTTATGAGAAAAGAGCGATTCCCGATTTTCGGTTAACTTTACAATTGGTGTTTACTATCTTGGTCATCGATCTTCACATACGATTCAATTCTCTTATGAATATTCATCGTGGACGTTTAATCCAATAATCAAAGTCCTATATCACCTTTAGTTTAGTTAAGTAGCCCAAACGTTCTAGTTTAACCCTTATCAAACAATCAATCAAAATACAAGCGATTAAGATTTAAATCGATGATAGCATATGAACTAGTGAGATCGATGAATCTAAACAACATAATCCAAGCGTCTATGTTTAATCTAGTCAATTGTTTTTCCTAAGAATTTAACAAACTCACAAGCGGAATTTAATTAATCTTAGTTGCTTCGTAAATTAGAGGGATCAAACGATTTCGTATTTGATATCTAATTTAACGTTAAATTGTATGAAAGATAGCTAGGTGATCAATCCAACAATCACGCATAACAATTATGACAATCAAATCAAAAAAACAATTGATACTCAAAGAAAATCAACAATCAAAACTTATCTCACAAGAATCGTAAACATCCAATGTATCGTTTTCCTAAACCGAGAATCACAAAAGTATTTAGCTACTCATAACTAGATTAAAAACAATCAAAATTAATCTAGAAAGCATCAAACTAATAGGAAAAGAAAAAGTGACTAAAAGGAAGCACGATTCCGGCTTGTCGATTCCGTCCTCGTTCTTCAAGCGTTCTTCACAAAAATTGAAAGAAAAATTATTCTAAAATCTAAAAATTATTTCTAAAGTCTGAATTCTCTCTAAAAGAGACTAATTTTTGAGTATATGAGGTATGGAGGCTGATGGGTAGGTTAAATTATATGTAGGAAGGAAAGAAATCAAGTCTTTACACTTTCCAAAACTCTACAGGCGTAGCTACGCCAGAAAATGGCGTAAAGACGCCTGATGACGTGTCAAAAATATGGCTTCCCGCGTTTCTGGCATATTTACGCCTCCAAATGGCGTAATTACGCCTGTCCATGCCGTAGCGTTGGCGTAATTACGCCTGATAATGGCGTAATTACACATGTCCTCCATTTTTCTGGCGAGTTTTGTATTTTGGCCGTAACGTTCTCGTACAAACTCCAAATTTGATGAATCAGCTCTCCACGCGAAGATAACTCAAAGTTCTACAACGATTTTATGGACCACATTTCCAAAACATGGCTCAAACATATAGAAATTTGATGAGAAAGGAGCAACATGTGTCTTGGATTCTGGTTTTTTCCTCTTTTCTTCAACTTTAGTCATTCTTTCATCATTTTAGCTTGATTTCTTCACATTTCCCTACATTTACACAAATATACGATTATATAGCATATGTATCAATTTATCAATCAAAATATACCAAATCGTAGATAATTAAGCGCAATAGATGTGTCTATTTCTAGTCACATCAGGGCCCTTGATCAAGTGAGACTAAAATGCATGGCCATGCTCGAATGAGTCGATATGTGATATAGAGCTTATTCATTTATTCTAGTCAACTTGGGGATCAAGAAATAAAAGATTGAACTATACGAGTATGACTGTTCCATGACTCGTGTTTAATCTAAACACATAGGACAAAGTGATTAAGTTACATGATTAATATTATCGCAAGACTAGGTAATGTCGAGTCAATGACATTCTTGTAACTAGGGTAGCCTTGATGTGTTGCTAGATACCGCTCATTGCTTGTGACATAAAATTAGATTTTATGTCACTGCCAACATTGCAAGATCCTAACGGGGCACATAAAGGGTAGATAAAATTCATTGGATGAATTAATTTGATTAAGAAGAGTCTTAATCATAAAATATATATATATATATATATAATGATGTATATATAAAATAAGCTATAGATATAATTAAGAAAGTGGTTTTGGGCTAAGGGTTTTTCGAAAGCCTGTGATTAAGCTAGCCTCCTCTTTCCAGTATATATACTTGGTCATTAGGTTAATATGGGGCAGACGTTAATTGTGAATTAACTAGAACCCTAAACCTAGCAGACCAATCTGTAGACGCTGCCGCCATCTCTTTTCTTGGTGGCTCGTCACTTTCCGGTTGAAGGTCAAGTCTAGTAACTTGTTCTTCAACACCCCTTCATCGAATTGATCGTGTGGATACCGTAGAGGAAAAGGTGCAAAATCTTTGCTCGTGACTCGTGGACGGTTGCTTCGAAATTTCTGCATCAAACACGCTACAAAGGTATAACTCTTTACACCCGATACGAGCACCCGTATAGGTCCTCGGTTGGGAATCCAAATTTTTTTTATTCCGCTGCGTATTTGCATGTTGGATTCCTTACACATTGCATAACTATACATTTCACCACCATAATTAATTTACACCGAATTAATCACATAAACACAATTAATGGCCCAATTGCACATAATCATTTCAGGGATATCACACAATCCCTAAACATTTCGTACTCAACAAAGCAGTGAACGTGCATGTGTGGTCATAAACAAGTGTCATGTCCAAGTTATAGATCCAATTAATGTAAACTCACAATAGTTCAAGTCATGCACCAATACAAGTATAAGCTCACTTGCACACTCTTCTTCACTATCTTAGCCACTATTCAAACACAAATCAAGTAGGTCTTTATTAGCTTGTAGCTCGGCCTAGGTATTGGCTTATGAAAGAGAGGAAAAAGATATATCAAACAAGAAGTATGATGATATGCACACTAAAAGCTTCTCTTCTTGCATGAACTTTTTCAACTTTGTTCTTTTTCACACCTTCTATATTTTTGCAAGGTTTATTTCAACACTTTTCTTCTTTTGTGCCTTGGCTCCCCTTGGAGTCATTTTTTTTATCAAATTTCTCAAGGCATCCCTTTTCTTTCATGCATTCCATTCTTTTGACAATAAAGCTCACAAAACATTTGAATCATTTAAAACATAAGTGCATGTGAATGAAACACATCATAATCCCTTCAAAGGTATGGATAGAATTCATATTTAGGCTTATTAGGGAAGGATGATAAGCTAGTCAAAGAATGTCGAATGGGGGTTGTTTGCATGCTTAGCATACAACCATTCTTTTGCATTAAGGCTCAAAAAGGGTACTAGTGATTGATTTTCTTTACATGGTAGGCTTGAAAAGCTCAAACGCATCAAAGATTTCCTATCACTTTCATGTTCGCAAGTAGTCTAGACATACACCTCAAAGAGCATGTACTTAAGTTCTAGCTTGTATTAGAGACTTCTTAAGACTATCACAAAGTTTACACAATCTCCACTAAGCTATACACACTTCACAATTCATGACAATAATGTGCTCAAAAAATTCAACTACTATGTTAAAGCAAAATTTGCATTAGAGTTCAAAGTGTTCCAAGGTTAACAATTCACCTATGTTCAAAAGCATGCATGATATCAATTACATGATATCAATTAGGTTTCATCATGAGCTAGTGATTCTAAGCATGCGTTCGTTACTTAACTATGAGCTCAAAATTTTCAATTTTTTTGATTTTTTGTATTTTTTGTAATAGGAAAGCAATAACACAACATTAATCCCTCCCCTATACTTAAATCTTACATTGTCCCCAATGTAAGACAACAATGTAAGACAACAATACAAGAAAAGAGAAAAGTCTAACTATGAAAGCAATAAAAAAATTAAAAAAGAAAAGGGAAACTAACTCCCCTTGGGTTGCCTCCAATGCAGCGCCTCTGTTTAACATCGGTGGCCCGACGTGTAAAGCCCCGTTATTAATTAAGTACGCTTAACCTCGAGTTAGTAAACCCGGGACATTAAAAAGCGAAGAATTCGAGTTGAAGTGTTCCGGATCCAACACCTAATTATAACTAACATAAAATACATCAAATTATACATTTTTAATGCTATATTTTCGGCCACCACTATGTACACATTACCATGGACACATCATGGGGACACATGGCCTTAGAAGTGGAGGAAAATAATAAAACAATTGTCATGGGAAGGCTTTGTAACTCACGCCCATCACTCTTTTTATGCATTGGAATTGCATGTCTTGATCATATCTGATATCTATCATCTTCTCCGATCCAAAAAGCAAGCCAACCTTCTCTCCTCTCCTCCATTAAAATTCGAAACTTCATCCCCCATTTTCCTCCATCAAAAATCTTCCCAAACCTTGCATGCAAGCTTGGTTTTGGATAGGATTTAGGAAAAGCTTCAAAGACTTGGTGATTTTGAAAGCTTGAGAGGTATATCATCCTCTTTTTATTTCTAATCTTTGATTTTATACAGAAAGGGGTCGAATTTTTGAGTCTTGTTTTGCAAAAAGAAGAGTAACTCATGCTATCCTAAGTTTCAGCAGAAACTATGGTTGCATGCAGAAAGTTGTCCCATACTTTCGAGTTCTGTAACTTCCGAATCTGAAGTTGAGCAAAACACAAAAAGTTGTAGATATATGAGTCACGGTTCTATGGTTGAAATTTGAGACCATTTGGACTTGATATGAGTAAGATATACGCATTTTACTAAAGCATTCCAGATTCAACTCTGCATGTGCTGGAAATGCACATGCAGTGTAGAATTTTGAACTTTTCACAAAGTTTATTTTCAAATTTGTGGTCGGTTTTCATATGAACGTGTAGATCTTTTCTTTCTCTTGAATTTAAAAAAACGAATGACCTATTTTGGACTCATTTTCAATTAGTTATGAATTTTATACTTTAAGTGTACAAATCATGTCCTGCATGTGGGCGGAAATGCCATGCAGTGTATATTTCGAGTTCCTGAGCAGTTTGGGCTATGAATTTAAAAAAATCTTGTAAAATGAAAAAGTTATGATGATTTTACGAACTCTGCTCGAGCTGGAAAACAGAATTTTGAAAGCTATGTATTTGGCGTTTTAACTACTTTTAATGGAAAAATTAGCTCAGCATTCTTAGACATGAAAATGAAGTCCTTTGAGTTTTTGAACTTCGAGCACTAGAATCGGGTCATTTGAAAGTCATATGATTTTATTATGAATTTTCTACTAAAACTGGTCAGTCTGATTTTGAAGGAAAAATCAGTAGGAAAACACCTTTAAAAACTTCTTTTAGCTTTTGTGTCATTTAAACACTTAGTGATAATATTTATAGTATATGACCAGGTTTATTAATTCCGGGATTATTGAGGAGCACTCGGTAAAGTAAAGTTGGTCCGAGGTACGTTGAGATAGGTTTATCATGACGTCTGGCAAAGGCATGCAATGATACCATTGTATGACCATTTTTGACATTACTTGATAAATCGAATTAATTGTCACTATATGATGTCTTATATGATTTGATGGTTTGGATTTCATGATAAGTGAGATTACTTGACATGGATTTATGTTCACGTAAATTAATCACTGTGTGATAACTAAACACCACATTAGGATCGGGCCCTCACATTATGGTATCATAGCGTAGTCTGGGATACGCTCGAAATAGAGTTAGGACACCGAGTTTAGTCACAAATAAAATGTTTGTGCATGTGATTGACTACATGTCCTTTTATGATTGTACCTGTTCCGTACATGGTATATATGCCGAATTCCATTATGTTATGAAATTATTTGTCTCAAATTATAGGTGAACTTCCTATAAAACCTTTTATGCTATACTATTCTGATTAGGAATAGATTTTTGGGATCGGGACAATGGCACCTAGAGCTAGAGGTCGAAACGGGAAAGGTGTGATGCATGAATCTGCATCTAACACTCATCATGCTGATGATGTGGATGATTTAACGCAACAAGTTCAAGAGTTGGATATGGAGTCAGTTGTATCTCGTTTCCAGAATATGCGTCCATCAAGATTCAATGGAATTGATTCTGGAGAAAAAGCCGAATCGTGGATCCGAGAAATGGAATATTTATTTGACCTTGTCAATTACGCACCGTCTATACGTTTGAAGCTCGCAGTTTATCAGTTGAAAGAGAGAGCCCAACTGTGGTGGGAAGCCGCGAGGAAAGGATTGATTGAGTCTGGAATTACTATCACTTGGGAGGTATTTCAAATGAAATTCTTGGAACAGTATTCCCTTCCATCCTACTACACTGCAAAGGAAGCTGAATTCAATAATCTTGTTCAAGGAAATTTGTCTGTGGCTGAGTATGCATCACAATTTTCTGCACTTTTGAGCTATGTACCTTATGTGGCGACAAATTCTAGGGCGATGTATACTAGATTCGTGGATGGACTGCATCCTTCTATCTACACGTTTGTAACTTCTGGGGATATCACTACATATCCTGAGGCAGTTGAGAGGGCAAAAAGAGCTGAAGTTGGACTGAGGAGAGGGGGTTTGCAGTTTGTTCCACAATTACCTCAGGGAAATATACCTTCTTCTCTGGGTCCTTTCCAGCAACATACCCCACCGCGCCAACAGCAGACGAGGCCACATCAATTTCATAAGCAACAAAGTTTCAAACCAAAGGGTAAGAAGTTTAAGAAGTTCAGATCAAGCTCTTCAAGTTCCAGCGGTTCATGGTGTTCTGGAGGAGCACCAACTCCTGGTATTCTTTGTGCATCATGTGGAGGTAGACATTCCACTGACCAGTGTCTAGGAATGAGAGGAACTTGCTATAATTGTGGACAGACTGGACACTACTCACGAGCATGTCCGTTAAGAGATCAAGGACCAGTGCAGCCACAGCAGACAATGCCTCATGCTAGGGGAAAATTTCAAGGTGGTTCACAGTCTAGACCTGTACAGTCCTTTCAGCAGTCCAGTTACCCGCAGATTAGGGGTACTACTCCTCCTACTTTTCCAGGTCCCCAACAAGCACGAGTTTATGCTTTGACCGAGGATCAAGCCAGAGAGGCGCCTGGAGGTGTGATTGCAGGTAACTGTATTATTTTTGGTAATACTGCTCGAGTTCTGTTTGATACAGGAGCATCACATTCATTCATTTCATTTAGATTTGTTGATGAGCATAATTTAGAAACTGTATCACTGCATGAACTTCAACTGTATCTACACCAGCTGGTAGAATTATTCTATCTAGCTATGTTGTGCTGAACTGCACACTACAATTTGAAGAGAGTATTATGATCACTAATTTGATGGTTTTACCCATGAACGACTTTGACTGTTTTATTGGTATGGATACTTTCACAAACTATCGGGCTACCGTTGATTGCTTTAAGGGGGTGGTTCGATTTTGACCTTATCATGGCCCCAAATGGAATTTCCATGGCCGAGGATCGCAGGCTAAAATACCTTTGGTATCAGCAATGGAGATGTTTAGATTGTTATCCTTAGGAAATGAGGGATATATTATTTATGCGATCGATACAACAAAAAAAACCCAGTTTTGTCAGACATCCCAGTGGTAAGAGAATTTGCTGACGTATTTCCAGATGAAATTCCGGGTTTTCCACCGGAGAGGGAGATTGATTTTAGCATTGAGTTGATGCCTGGTACCGCACCAATTTCCAAAGCACCTTATAGAATGGCACCAGCAGAACTCAAAGAATTGAAAGAGCAATTGCAGGACCTTCTTGACAAAGGTTATATACGACCGAGTATGTCGCCTTGGGGAGCACCTGTACTTTTCGTAAGGAAGAAAGATGGTACAATGCGAATGCGTATCGACTACAGACAACTCAATCGGGTTACCGTCAAGAATAAATACCCGTTACCCAGAATTGATGATTTGTTTGACCAGCTTCAAGGAACTTCGGTTTATTCTAAAATTGATTTGCGATCAGGTTATCATCAACTTCGAGTTCGGGAGGAGGATATTCCGAAGACGGCTTTTCGAACTAGGTATGGACATTTCGAATTCCTGGTAATGGCATTTGGTCTGACGAACGCACCAGCGGTATTTATGGATATGATGAATAGAGTATTCAGAAATTTCTTGGATTGATTTGTGATTGTATTCATTGATGATATCTTGGTATACTCAAAAACCAAGAAATACCACAAAGAACATTTACGGTTAGTACTCCAGACTCTTCGTTCGGCCCAATTGTATGCAAAATTATCGAAATGTGAATTTTGGCTGGATCGAGTCATGTTTTTGGGACATGTGATATCTGCTCAAGGAGCTTCTGTAGATCCAAGTAAAGTGGAAGCAGTATTAAATTGGCCAATACCAACAACTGTGCCAGAGATTCGAAGTTTCATGGGTTTGGCAGGTTATTACAGGCGTTTTATCGAGGGATTCTATCAAATAGCCAAGCCTATCACCCATTTGACCAAGAAAAATCAGAGTTTCATCTGGTCAGACGATTGCGAAAGTAGTTTTCAAGAGTTGAAACAAAGATTGACTACAGCCCCAGTATTGGCCTTGCCATCTGGATCAGGAGGATTTGTAGTTTGTGCCGATGCATCAATTAAAGGATTGGGTCGTGTACTCATGCAGCAAGGAAAGGTGATCGCTTATGCGTCAAGACAATTAAAATCTCATGAGACACGATATCCTGTTCATGATCTCGAGTTACCCGCCATCATTTTTGCCTTGAAGATATGGCGTCATTACCTATATGGGGAGAAATTTATTATATACTCTGACCATAAAAGTTTGAAGTATATATTTGCTCAATCCGAGTTAAACATGAGACATAGAAGATGGTTGGATTTACTAAAAGATTTTGATCGTGACATACAGTATCAACCAGGAAAAATGAATCAAGTAGCAGATGCGTTGAGTCGGAAAGTGCAAAATGCCATGATAGCATCCATTCATATGGCAAAATTATGATGAGTTGTGCACTTCAGGATGGACATATCAACCACAACAGGATTCTTTCGTTGTGTCAACTTTACAAGTGGAACCGCTAATTATCTCAAGGATCAGAAAAGCCCAAGAGACAGATCCTTTTATTCACCACTTAAAGGAACTAGTAATGTCAAATCAAACCACGAGATTTAGCATATCACCAAGTGGTTGGTTACAAATGGATAAAAGATTGGTAGTGCCAAATTTAGTGGAATTAAAAGAGGCTCTATTCCAAGAAGCTCATTGTAGTCATTTTAGTATCCATCCAGGAAGTCGAAAATGTACCATACACTGAGACCACATCTTTGGTGGAAAGGTATGAAGAAAGATATTGTTGATTTCGTATCAAAATGTCTGACTTGTCAACAAGTCAAGGCAGAGAGAACGAGACCTGGTGGTTTACTTCAAGGTTTGGAATTACCTCAATGGAATTGGGAGCATATTGCAATGGATTTCGTGACCCATTTACCCCGATCAAACAGGGGATGTGATGCAATTTGGGTTATAGTTGACCGATTGTCCAAGTCAGCACACTTTATCCCATTTGATCGTACTTACTCCTACAAGAAGATGGCACGACTATATGTGGATAATATAGTTCGGATACATGGAGTTCCAGTTTCTATTGTTTCGGACAGAGATCCGAGGTTTGTATCAAAGTTTTGGAGCAGTTTTCAAAACGCCATGGGTACCAGATTGGCAATGAGTACTGCCTATCATCCACAGACAGACGGACAGACTGAAAGAACTATTCAGACATTAGAAGATATGTTGCGTTCTGTGGTGATGGATTTTGGTCGTAATTGGCAAGAATCACTACCATTGGTGGAATTGTCCTACAATAATAGTTTCCAAGCAACTATCGAGATGGCTCCATTTGAGGCTTTATATGGCAAGAAGTGTCGAACACCGGTATGTTGGAATGAAATTGGAGAAAGGCAGTTGGCTCAACCCGAATTTGCTGATGAGATGCAAGGAAAAATAGAATTGATTCGAAAACGCATGAAAGCATCTCAAGACAGACAAGCCAGTTATGCTAATAAACGAAGAAGACCCTTAGAATTTCAAGTTGGAGATAGGGTTTTTCTCAAAGTATCGCCTTTCCGGGGAACAATGTGTATTGGGCGTCGAGGAAAGTTGTCACCTCGATACATTGGACCTTATCAGATTCTCGAGAGGATTGGTTCGTTGGCATACCGTTTAGCATTGCCACAACATTTATCGTTAATTCATTATGTGTTTCATGTATCCATGCTAAGGAAGTATGAACCAGATCCCTCTCATGTTCTTCAACCCGAGGAGATTGAAGTAGACAGTTCTTTATCCTATGTTGAACAACCTGTCAAGATTTTGAATAGGAAGGAGAAAGTGCTACGAAATAAAACCATTCCATTGGTTTTGGTACAATGGAGTCGTCATGGTACAGAAGAGTCGACATGGGAATTAGAGGCCAAAATGAGACAGGAATGGCCACATCTATTTGAAGATACTCTTTTGTATTCCATGCCTTGTACTTATGATTATCCAATGTATCTGTAATCGAATGGAAATAATCTAAGTTGAATAAATTCTTACATTTTGATTTCGAGGACGAAATCTTTTAAGAGGGGAAGAAGTGTAAGGCCCCGTTATTAATTAAGTACGCTTAACCTCGAGTTAGTAAACCCGGGTCATTAAAAAGCGAAGAATTCGAGTTGAAGTGTTCCGGATCACAACACCTAATTATAACTAACATAAAATAAATCAAATTATACATTTTTAATGCTATATTTTTGGCCACCACTATGTCCACATTACCATGGACACATCATGGGGACACATGGCCTTAGAAGTGGAGGAAAATAATAAAACAATTGTCATGGGAAGGCTTTGTAACTCACGCCCATCACTCTTTTTATGCATTGGAATTGCATGTCTTGATCATATCTGATATCTATCATCTTCTCCACTCCAAAAAGCAAGCCAACCTTCTCTCCTCTCCTCCATTAAAATTCGAAACTTCATCCCCCATTTTCCTCCATCAAAAATCTTCCCAAACCTTGCATGCAAGCTTGGTTTTGGATAGGATTTAGGAAGAACTTCAAGGATTTGGTGTTTTTGAAAGATTGAGAGGTATATCATCCTCTTTTTATTTCTAATCTTCGATTTTATACAGAAAGGGGTCGAATTTTTGAGTCTTGTTTTGCAAAAAGAAGAGTAACTCATGCTATCCTAAGTTTCAGCAGAAACTATGGCTGCATGCAGAAAGTTGTCCCATACTTTCGAGTTCTGTAACTTCCGAATATGATGTTGAGCAAAACACGAAAGTTGTAGATATATGAGTCACGGTTCTATGTTTGAAATTTGAGACCATTTGGACTTGATATGAGTAAGATATAATCATTTTACTAAAGCATGCCAGATTCAACTCTGCATGTGCTGGAAATGCACATGCAGTGTAGAATTTCGAACTTTTCACAAAGTTTATTTTCAAATTTGTGGTCGGTTTTCATATGACCGTGTAGATATTCTCTTGCTCCTGAGTTTAAAAAAAAGAATGACCTATTTTGGACTCATTTTCAATTAGTTCTGAATTTTATACTTTAAGTGTACAAATCATGTCCTGCATGTGGGCGGAAATGCCATGCAGTGTATATTTCGAGTTCCTGAGCATTTTGGGCTAGGAATTTCAAAACATATCCAGAAAGACGTATTTTAGTACTTTGAGTTTTTGATCTTTTTCCACCGGAATTAACCATTTTGGATTTAAAATGAAAAAGTTATGATGATATTACGAACTCTGCTCGAGCTGGAAAACAGAATTTTGAAAGCTATGTATTTGGCGTTTTAACTACTTTTAATGGAAATATTAGCTCAGCATTCTTAGACATGAAAATGAAGTCCTTTGAGTTTTTGAACTTCGAGCACTAGAATCGGGTCATTTGAAAGTCATATGATTTTATTATGAATTTTCTACTAAAACTGGTCAGTCTGATTTTGAAGGAAAAATCAGTAGGAAAACACCTTTAAAAACTTCTTTTAGCTTTTGTGTCATTTAAACACTTAGTGATAATATTTATAGTATATGACCAGGTTTATTAATTCCGGGATTATTGAGGAGCACTCGGTAAAGTAAAGTTGGTCCGAGGTACGTTGAGATAGGTTTATCATGACGTCTGGCAAAGGCATGCAATGATACCATTGTATGACCATTTTTGACATTACTTGATAAATCGAATTAATTGTCACTATATGATGTCTTATATGATTTGATGGTTTGGATTTCATGATATGTGAGATTACTTGACATGGATTTATGTTCACATATGATTGCATGATATATTGAGTTGCATATGTCATTAATGCATAATGATTCATGGGCATATCATATTGAGCTATCGTTTCCTTGATATCCATGATTTTGATTGAGTTGACTTACTCTGAGTGTCGGGTACGACGAGCATGGCGATGACAGGCAGTATAGGTAGTAACTGTAGTCACGTGCAGGTGCGACCGGACCTAGACATGAGGGCTGGATGCAGTAACGTACATAGGATGAGTTTTTCCTAGCGCAATGTACGTATACTGTCACCCTCTGCTCGAGCTTTGATGATTTGATGATACCTTCCTTTGGACTCCGATTTTTGGTATCTTGATATTCGATTCCTTGTACCCATTCATACATCGCATTCATACATGGTATGCATTGCATGATACTTTGTCATTTGACATGATTTATTTATTTCTCGTACTGGGGTACTGACCCCCTTTGTGGGGGGCTGTCATGTCTTTTGTTGTTCGGGCATGACAGGCTTTACAGGAGGACGTGGTGATGATGCTTTTGGTGACGCATCAAGAGATAACCGAGCTCCATGATGAAGAGCTCGGGTTATGTTTGGTTTTTCTTTCCCAGTAATCGTATGGATTTTTAAAACAAAATAAATTTACCGGGGTATGCCCCGTGTATATTGTACTCGGGATCTGATATTTTCGGGACTTTGCAATAACATTGAATCATGTTGTTTTACTATCTGCAAATGAATGGCTTAACTAGAATCGTATATATATTTTGATATAAATATATATATATGTATCACTTAAAATGCGAAAAAAAATTTAGGGCCATTTAACAAGACATTTGAAATTATTCTTCTGTTGTTTACGTAAATTAATCAATGTGTGATAACTAAACACCACATTAGGATCGGGCCCTCACACGACGTCAGTCCTCTATCAAGGTGGGTTACGCGGTGTCGCTCCATCCTTCTTCTTACACCTTAATATCTTCTTAAGTCCCTTGAATTTTGGTTTGTTTGCCTTGCTCGTCTTGGAGAGGTCATCAACAGTCTTTGTTCCTCCTTCTTCAGTTGCTGCTTGCTGTGGTTTTTCCGGAGGGTGTTTCTCTTCCACAGTAGGATCCTGTAAGCGAGAAGATAGAGGGTCAACAGTATCATGAGTAGATAAGGCAGCAAGAGTATGAAAAGTATGCATAAAATTTGAGTCTAGATCTCCTTTGTCATCAAGGCCATCAGTAGCCTTTCCCACAAATCATCATTATCAAAATCAGAATCATCATGTGCCATGTGCTCAATGCTATCAACCGTGTAACTAGTGTGGTCATGAGTTTGAATGGTTTCATAGATATTGAAATTCGCCATCTCACCATTGAACTCCATAGTTAAAGTTCCACTATTTACATCGATTACAGATTTAGAAGTTTTCAAGAATGGTCTCCCTAATAAAATGGGGCTAGATGGATCTCCATTTTCCATGCTAAGACATAGAAATCAGCGGGGAAGACCAAGTTCTTTACATGCACAAGTACATCTTCTACTATTCTCCTAGGAATAACCGTGGACCTATCAGCTAATTGAATCACAATATTATTTCTTTGCAAAGGTCCAGATTTTTGTTGAGTATAGATTGAGTAAGGCATGACATTAATTGAAGATCCTAAATCTAGCATTGCCTTCTCAATTCTAGTGGTTCCAATCACACACGGGATAGAAAACATACCGGGTCCTTACACTTTATGGGAATGCTTCGTGGATGACCGCGGAAAAACTCTCGCCTAGCTTTATCTTGGGGCACCCTTTGTGTTCCTTGCTCTTATCTTCCTTCCAAACTTCTTTCAAGAATCTTGCATATCGAGGCACTTTCATTATGGCATCATGTAGTGGGGCATTCTCCTCGCAGCGTCAGAACGTCTCGTAGAGTCCCTTGATACCCTTGTCCTTCCAGTTTACCTTCAACGCAAGGGGGAATGGGGTTTCATTTTTGTATTCACGGAGTGGAGGGGACTTACCTCGTAGTTCCTCTTCTTGCATGGGCTCTTCAACGTCCTTATCTTCTTTCATCTCTCCATTCTTTGGTGGCGTCAGTACCACCTTCCTCAGCTGTAGGGTCTTCCTACCTTAACATCATATTAATAACGTATTATGGACTAATCATGCATTAATGACATCTTAGGGTTCTGGTTGTAGCTTTGAGCTAATAAGATTACAGGCCAAAAATAAAATTTCCAAAAGCTAATTAATTAAATTCCTGCCAATGAATGTTAAAGCGATAGAATTATACTACTCCTAGAGTAGAGACTATCCAAAAATCCTATATCCTATCTTCTTTCATGCTCCTCATAGCTCACTGTCTCAACCCGACTCTTAGTCTTTCAGTCCAAAAGTGTACCTACAGGAACAACCCATCATGAGCATGTACATCGTTACTTAACATCATAAGGTAATGGCATATAAATAAATGCATGAAAGTAATCATAACATATACTTCCTGGTTAATCTCATTAACCCACTTTGGTTGTCCCTGTTTCATAGTCATGCATATAATCATTAGTTCTTAACATAAATGATCAAAATCATACTTCACATATATGCTCATAATCAACAATGTTATTGAGAAATGGGGATGTTTCTGGCCTTGTTATGTGGCGCCCTCACTTCGACATATAGCGGTACTATGATTACCCCTCGCTACACCTTGATAGCGGATGTAATCTCCTCGCTAGCTATGTCAGCGGTAAGTACCTTCCTCGCTTTCCTATAACAACTGCCAGTACACTCAACCATTCTCAATAACATAGTTAAACACATACATCATCATCACATCATAAACATCATCATCTTATACTTACTTATCATGATCATCATCATGAACATCATATCATCTTTACTCATCATAAACTTACTTATCATGCTCATCATCATGAACATCACATCATCTTCATTCATCATAAACATCATCATCATAAACTTACTTATCATTATCATCATCATAAACATCGTAATACTTAAGCAATCATTGCGTAGTCATAGTATAGGAATGTGTTACCGTCCGATGCCCGTACGTTTCTTACGTACCTTAATTCCCAACAGTGGAGAAGTTGGAGAACTTTATCTCCTTGATGTTGTGGGTACCTGGGATGGTTCTCTTGAGGATCCAAATCTTAACCAAGATCTCAAAAACAAAGGTTTTGTGGAGCTTCCTCCTTCCTCCTTCCTCCTTTGAAGAATTTCGAAAATGGGGTAAATGGGTAGGGTTTGAGAGTGAGTTGGGGATTTAAAGTGTAAAGGGTAAAGTGAAGGGGAAAAGAGGTATAGTGGGGGTTAAAAGGGGTTGTGTAGATTAATTAAAATTGTACCCCAATCTTAACATGATATATAAAATACCCCAACATGGTATTTTAAAAGCATTTTACAAAAATGCACCAACATCCACTAGATTCACATCTTCCTCATAATTAACAACCAAATCAAGTAAATCATGTTAACATCCCATTTTCTAACATGCATAACATGTACCCCGAAATGCAACCCCGGGCCACGCCTATCAAGTGACTAAGCATATCTACATGATAATTAATTTCCAACACATAAATCAATTACCATAATTAATCACATAAACATCATTAATGCCCAAATTGCATATATTTAATTTCGGGGCATCACAATACTCCCCTAATTATAAGATTTCGTCCTCGAAATCGCATGCACTTACCCAAAATGAAACTAAACATAAATTATACCAGAAAATAGTTCCGGGTAGTGCTGCATCATATGTCGCTCCGTCTCCCACGTATCCTCCTCGACACCCCGACGATCCCACTGAACTTTGATCATCGGTATAACCTTGCTTCGTAATCTGCGATCCTCGCGATCCAGAATTCTGACCGGTCGTTCTACGTAGGATACATCTGAGTCTAACTGCACTTCAGTAGGCTGTAGAACATGAGACGGGTCTGGCTCATACTTCCGTAACATAGAGACGGAAAAACATCATGAATACCAAATAGAGACGGCGGTAGAGCCAAACGGTAGGCCAAAGTACCGATACGCTGCAATACCTCATACGGCCCAACATACCTCGGAGATAACTTCCCCCGCATACCAAAACGAACCACACCCCTGAAGGGTGAGATTTTCAAGAAGACCTTGTCTCCTACTTGGAATTCTAGCGGTCGTCGTCGCTTATTGGCATAGGCTGCTTGCCTCTCCTGGGCCGCTTTCATCTTCTAGCGTATCAACTTAATCTTTTCTTCCATATCATCATATCCGGTCCTCCGACCGCTTTATTAGTCAAGTCCTCCCAATACAGCGGTGACCTACAGCGTCGACCATAAAGAGCTTCAAAAGGGGCCATTTGAATGCTTGCTTGATAGCTGTTATTGAACTCTACTAGTGGTAATGAATCTTGCCACGGAGTATCAAACTCCAATACACATGCCCTCAGCATATCTTCGAGCGTCTGTATAGCACGCTCCGTCTGGCCGTCTGTCTGAGGGTGATACAATGTACCCAGTCTCACATCTGTGCCCAAAGCTGTCTGGAGACCCTCCCAGAAATGTGAAGTAAACCTTGGGTCTCTGTCAGACACAATCGAGACTGGAACACCATGCAACCTCACCACATCCCGTACATATAATTTGGCCATCTTTAAGTATGTGAAAATCATACAGTAAGGGATGAAATGAGCTACCTTCGTCAGCCTATCCACGATCACCCAGGATCGCATCAAATCCAGAGGCCGTCCTTGGCAAGTGGGTCACGAAGTCCATAGATATGTGCTCCCACTTCCATTCAGGTAGCTCTAAGCTCTTCAGCTCACCACCAGGCCTCTGCCTTTCTGCCTTTACATGTTGGCAGATCAAACATCTTTTGACAAAAGCTATAACATCACTCTTCATGCGTCTCCACCAGAATTGACCACTTAGGTCCTTATACATTTTTCTTCCTCCTGGGTGAATACTGAACCGGCTACCGTGAGCTCGCTCCAATACTCCTCTACGCAACTCCGGCATATCTGGGACTACCCAACGGTTGCCCAGTCTCAAACAACCATCCTCAGCCACTCTAAACTTTGATGGTTGTCCTTCAAGTACTATCGATGACCATCTCTGAACCTCATCATCCGACCTTTGGGCTTACCTGATAGCCTCAAATATATCTGGCTCAGCCAACAAGGTTGACACTCGCACCGGCGACGTGTCCACTTCAAAATCATAGCCCAGATGGCAATAAGCAGTACTCTTCACCTTCCGACTTAAGGCGTCTGCAATCAAATTTGCTTTACCAGGATGGTACTCAATCTCACAGTCATAATCCTTGAGTAAATCCATCCACCTCCTTTGGCGCATATTCAATTCAGCCTGAGTGAATAGAAACTTCAGGCTCTTATGGTCTGTAAAAATGGTAAATGAAGTACCATATAGATAATGCCGCCAAATCTTCAAGGCGAAAATGATGGCCGCCAGTTCCAGATCATGAACTGGGTATCTGGTCTCATGAGGCTTCAACTGCCTCGAAGCATAAGCCACCACGTGCTTATCCTGCATCAATACACAGCCCAAACCCTGCAATGATGTGTCCGTGTACAAGGCAAACCTCTTATTCTCACAAGGAATCACCAATATAGGTGCCGTAGTCAAACGACGCTTCAGTTCTTGGAAGCTTTCCTCACAAGCTTCGGACCAATAGAACGGGACTCCTTTCTGAGTCAGCTATGTCAACGGCTTAGAGATCTTAGAGAATCCCTCGACGAAACGTCGGTAATAACCTACTAAACCAAGGTAGCTCCGTATCTCGGGTACAGAAGTGGGTGCAGCCCACTCCATCACGGCTTCAACCTTCTTGGGATCTACAGATATCCCACTACTAGATATAACATGGCCCAAGAACACCACACTGCTCAACCAGAACTCGCACTTGCTAAGCTTTGCATATAACTGATGATCCCTAAGGATCTGGAGTACTGTCCTCAAGTGCTTCACGTGTTCCTCTTTGGTCCGAGAGTTTATGAGTATATCGTCAATGAAAACAATGACGAACTGATCCAAATACGGCTGAAATACTCTGTTCATCAGACTCATAAAAACAGCTGGGGCATTTGTCACCCCAAAAGGCATGACTAGGAATTCATAGTGCCCATATCTAGTCCTGAAAGCTGTCTTCTGAACATAATCTTCTCTTACTCGAATCTGATGATACCCCGACCTCAGATCGATCTTACTGTAGAGCCTCGTACCCTGCAACTGGTCAAACAAATCATCGATCCTCGGAAGTGGATACTTATTCTTCACTGTAGCTTTGTTCAGTTGTCTGTAATCGATGCACAGCCACATCGAACCATATTTCTTCTTGACAAATAGGACTGGTGCACCCCAGGGCGATACGCTTGGGCGTATATAACCCTTATCGAGGAGCTCTTGCAACTGAACCTTCAACTCCCTTAACTCTGCTGGTGCCTCCTATTCGGGGCATGAGAAATGGCAGACGTCCCCGGTAGTAACTCAATTCCAAACTCGACCTCTCTCGTCGGAGGAAATCCAGGAATCTCTTCCGGAAAGACATCAGGAAATTCTGCCACTACGGGCACATCCTCAACCTTTAATTCTTCCTTCTTTTCAGTAATATCAACAGCATAGATGAGATATCATGTATGGCCTCGTTCCAACAACTGTGCCATCTTGACAGCAGATATCAACGGGATCTTTGAACGAGAACCATCCCCATAGAATGTCCACTGGACTCCCATATCAGACCTGAATCGGACAGTCCTCTGCCTGCAGTTCACAACTGCCTGATACCTGTTCAGAACATCAATACCCACAATGCAGTCAAAATCTGACATTCCCAGAACAATCAAATCTGATCTTAGCTCGTTACCCTCAAAATAAATGAGTCCATCATAGACAATCCGATCAGCAATCAAACTTCTTCCAGCGGGTGTCGAGACTACAAGAGGCGTGGGGGATGGAGAAGTGCATATGTGGTGCCTTTCCACAAAACTCGTCGACACAAAAGAGTGTGACGCACCTGTGTCTATCAATATAAAAGTAGGATGCCTAAATAAAAGACACGTACCTGCTATCACTTCCCCCGGAGCCGCTGTAGCCTGCTCCCTGGTCAATGCATAAACTTGCCCCTGAGGTGGCCCCATAGGCTGACCTCCATACTGCCTCGGTACAAACGGTGGCCTGTGCTGCACTGCTCTGTCCGCAGGCCTCCCCACAGAGTTCTGTTGTCCCTCCCGATTGGGACACTGCCGAGCAAAGTGGCCCTTTTGCCACAATCATAGCAACCTACGCAGTCTTTCGTAGAATGTGGTTGCCCACAAATAGAGCACCGAACCTTCCCAAATCTGTCTCCCTGAGACTGTCCTCTTCCCGATGGGGCATCATTCCTACGGCTTCCTTTCCAACGATTTTCGGGCCTCTTACCACTGAACCTCGAAGCCGATGTGTTCCCCCTTGGCTTGAACTGATCACCCCTCGGCTTTAAATTATCAGAAGTAGATTTCTGAGGGGGTGCTGGAGGTGGCACGGCATCTGGATATGCACCAACTCTCAGTTCGGCTAGCTCAGCCCGTGAAAGGGCGTCATCAAAGCAAGCAGGGCCATAAGTGATCACCCTGTCATACAGTTCAGGCCTCAAGCCCTTCATGAAGTTCCTCATCTTTGCTTGAGTACTTGCAGCGATGTGGGGTACATATCTGAGCAAAGAACAGTAATGAAGAGCATAATCTGACACATGCATGTTACCTTGCTTGAGGTTGGTAAACTCATCTTCCTTAGCCTGTCGTGCGGCAGCTGAAAAGTAGCGGGTCAGAAAGCGAGTCCTGAACAGTTTCCAATTTATTTTGACCCTGAGCCACTTGCTCTATCACTGTGGTCTTCCACCACATCAGCGCCTTCTTGGCCAATTGGAACTCCGCTAGTCTTATCCAGGCTGACTTAGAACAAGGAGCCGCCACAAATATCTGTTCGATCCTCTCTAACCACTCCTCAGCATGTTCCCCTGTCCCAGTTCCTTCGAACATCGGGGGTCGGTATGTTAGAAACTGAGCCAAGCTTAGCTCCCCAGGTAGTAACTGTTGCTCAGAAGGTTCCTCGCCCAAGGCCAGCGGTGGTAGGGGATTGGTACGCCCAGCACTTGCATTAACACTAACTGCATCTCCTATATCGATATTTGCTGCCATACTGCAAGACAAGGGTTAATAACAATACTCAAAAGCAGTTCATATAATACATCGTTAGAAACCATAACATGTTAGTACAATAGTCATATGCTTCATATGCAACATATGCACAAAACATGTTTAAAAGAAGCACCTAGCCAACTTATTGCTAAGGCTACCCTTCACTCATTCCCGGGTTTTCTAACCACTGCTCTGATACCACTAATGTAGGTTCTTCCTACCTTAACATAATATTAATAACGTATTATGGATTAATCATCCATTAATGACATCTTAGGGTTCCGGTTGTAGCTTTGAGCTAATAAGATTACAAGCCAAAAATAAAATTTCCCAAAGCTAATTAATTACATTCCTGCCAATGAATGTTAAAGCGATAGAATTATACTACTCCTAGAGTAGAGATTATCCAAAAATCATGTATCCTATCTTCTTTCATGCTCCTCATAGCTCACTGCCTCAACCCGACCCTTAGTCTTTCAGTCCAAAAGTGTACCTACAGGAACAACCCATCATGAGCATGTACATCGTTACTTAACATCATAAGGTAATGATATATAAATAAGTGCATGAAAATAATCATAACATATACTTCCTGGTTAATCGCATTAACCCACTTTGGTTGTTCCTGTTTCATAGTCATGCATATAATCATTAGTTCTTAACATAAATGATCAAAATCATACTTCACATATATGCTCATAATCAACAATGTTATTGAGAAATGGGGATGTTTCTGGCCTTGTTATGTCCGCGGAACAATTGGCCCCCTCACTTCGACATATAGCGATACTGTGATTACCCATCGCTACACCTTGATAGCGGATGTAATCTCCTCGCTAGCTATGTCAGCGGTAAGTACCTTCCTCGCTTTCCCATAACAACTGCCAGTACACTCAACCATTCTCAATAACATAGTTAAACACATACATCATCATCACATCATAAACATCATCATCTTATACTTACTTATCATGATCATCATCATGAACATCATATCATCTTTACTCATCATAAACATCATCATCATAAACTTACTTATCATCATCATCATCATGAACATCACATCATCTTCATTCATCATAAACATCATCATCATAAACTTACTTATCATTATCATCATCATAAACATCGTAATACTTAAGCAATCATTGCGTAGTCATAGTATAGGAATGTGTTACCGTCTGATGCCCGTACGTTTCTTACGTACCTTAATTCCCAAAAGTGGAGAAGTTGGAGAACTTTATCTCCTTGATGTTGTGGGTACCTGGGATGGTTCTCTTGAGGACTCCAAATCTTAACCAAGATCTCAAAAACAAAGGTTTTGTGGAGCTTCCTCCTTCCTCCTTTGAAGAATTTCAAAGGATAGTGGGGGTTAAAAGGGGTTGTGTAGATTAATTAAAATTGTACCCCAAACTTAACATGATGTATAAAATACCCCAACATGATATTTTAAAAGCATTTTACCAAAATGCACCAACATCCACTAGATTCACATCTTCCTCATAATTACAACCAAATCAAGTAAATCATGTTAACATCCCATTTTCTAACATGCATAACATGTACCCCGAAATGCAACCCCGGGCCACGCCTATCAAGTGACTAAGCATATCAGCATGATAATTAATTTCCAACACATAAATCAATTACCATAATTAATCACATAAACATCATTAATGCCCAAATTGCATATATTTAATTTCGGGGCATCACATCAACTTCATCTTCGCTCATCTTCAAATTGATGGCGCTCACATTTTCCCTCGGGTTCACAATTGGATGTGACGGTAGTCCATTTGACATGCTCGATCCAAGCTTGTTGAGCGAAGACGTCAATTGTCCCATTTGCGTAGTTAGGCTCTGGATGCTCGCCGCCCTTTAATGTTGAAATTGCAGGCTATTTTCACAATTACTTTAACCATATTTTCTAACCTGTCAGAAGGGGCGTGCATGGGCGGTGGTGGAGGTCTTTGATAGGGCGATCTATATGGTGGAGTTTGGTGCATCAATTGATTTCCATAGTTCGGATTTGGATGGTCCCTCCAACCTTGGTTGTAGTTGTTCGATGGGTGTTCATAGCTCCTTTGTGGGGGACCCGGAAATCCTCCCGCTGCATTCACGTGGTCCGCGGATGTCTCTTGTAGTGATGGACATGCATCAGTTGGATTGTTCACGGCTAGACAGATTCCACATGGCTTCATCTTCCCTACATTTAATATATCAGTACACCGAGGACACTCCAATGTACATAACCGGACTGGAATACAACAATTAATGCTTTTGTATGCTCATGTACGCTACAAACACAAAAACATGAATTTTCACCCACATCAGCCGCGATCTTTTTTCCTCTCTTTCGCTCGCGTCCGACCTCTTCTCGCTAAAGCCGACCGCTCGCCGCCTTCAGACCACCAACTGGCAAACCAAACCCACCACCGTGCCAACTCACTGGCGGTCATTTCCACACCAAAAATCCACGGTGAGAGTTTCTGAATCACCCAGATTTTGATCTGAAACTTATCGATTGAAATTTTAGGGTTCTAGGGATTTCAGTTTGATTGTTTCGATTATTGTTGTCTAAACCCTTCCCCTCACTAGTGCCGACATTTCCCCTCTAGTCGTCGCCCATGTCGCTGCCCTGAGTCATCGGAAAACATGCATGCAGTCGTGGTTACTATTCACACGATGGTAATTCGAAATCAGCTTTTAAATTCAAAATGTAGCTTTCAGATTTTAGGTGTTGATGTTTTTCCCTGAGATTTGGTGTAGTTTAGTCAAATTTATCGATGCATGTTTGTTGTCCGATCGTTGTTTCTTGCATGTGATGGCGTAGGTGTTTAACTCAAGTTCTTGGCCTCTAATCTCTATTTAGTGTGATTGTTGGTTGGGTTTTAGAGTATCCTAGTTATTCGAAATCATGCAGCTTTAATGTTCAACAATCTTGTAATTGGCTTCGAAATTGGCGATGAGTGATGGTGGGATATAATGTTCGATTTCAGTATTTTGGGATGAAAAAAGTTTACAGCCTGTTCTTGATCAAATTTAACCTATTTAAATCATGTGGAGAGGCTTTCATGTGATGTCAGTGACATTTTTTTAGTATCGTTTGATTTTCTGAGTTCTATGGTTATTCTGAGATTATATTCCATTTAATTGAAGGTTTCTTTGCTACACCGTCATGTCGATATATTGCCACCATGTAGTAATGGAAAGTGAGAATAAAACTTACCTAAAGAAACATCTTAGTGATATGTTAGTAATATGAAGATCAATCTTTTCTATAATTTTAGGTTTTATGTAAATTGCAACAGATTAGTTTCTAAAATGCTGAAGTTGAGAATATAATCTGAAAACTTGTCTTTTACGTTGATATATAAAGAGAATGAACTTACATCTTACATACAGATCAAATAATACTCTTGAGTTAACATCATGCTAATTAAATGAGTTAATTGATAACCAATTGATAAAAGAGAGAAATTACAGTTGTTAATCTGTCTCTCGATTCTGATTATGAATGGAGTTTAAAATATTCAAGTTAGTTAATAACAATCGAATTTAATTGTTAAGATCAAGTAATGAAAAGTAAACATCCGGACAATGTAGTGAAATGAATAAGGATTTCTTGCATTATATAAAAGAAAGCCAAAATATTCTTTATCTTCTCATAATATAAATTAAAGGAAATAGCAGATGAATATAAATGATGGTATTATATAAATTTGATAGATAAACATGACCTTGGAGCTCCACGACCTACAAGGACGATATTCATCCACTAGAAAAGAAAGTAAAGGTATGTTGCGGTCAGTGACATACGACAGGTATCTGTATTATTTGATATTTGATTTGCTGAACTTACGTGAAACTACTTGGCTATGTGAAATTACTTGGCTATGTGTAATTACTTGGCTATGTGAGTTAAATTGACTGATGGAGCATTCTTAGTATTCATAATTGGCATATCAATGTATGAAAATACATGTTTTGTTAACACACATCATTTTTGATAATATACATTGATACATGACATATACATAGACATATCATATTGAGTTATCTACTTCTTTGATATCCATGTTGATTATGACTGAGTTGATTCACTCTGAGTGTCGGGGACAACAATCACGGTGATGACAGGCAGTATAGGTAGTAACTGTAGTCACGCGCGTGTCACCAGACCTAGACACGAGGGATGGACGAACACATCACATAGGATGAGTCTCCTAGCGCAATGTGCGTGTGTTGTCACCCTCTGCTCGAGCTTGATATTGATTGATGATACCTTTCTTTGGACTCCAATTTGGTATCTTGAGATTCGATCCATTGTACATGACCTGCATTGCATTATATTGCACTGCATTACATCAGATATCACATTTTATAGATGCATGTTGTATTTACTTGATAGTTTCATATTGGGCTTTGGCTCACCCCTTAGGGGGCTGTTGTTATCTTTGTGTGTGGACAATGGCGGGTATTACAGGTAACCAGGATCCCAAAGAGGGAATGCTTGATGGAAGTCTTACATGGGATTGTTTTCTTTTGTCTTTTCCCAGTCGTAGGATAGTTAAATATACCAGGGTGTGTCCTGGATCAGTTGAGTCATGATTAACGGTGTTTAGTTGGTGTTATTTTACTGTTGTTAGTATTGTGTTGTTACTTTTTGAACTGGGATATTGTTTTAATGCTTTTATTTTTTTTGGTATGTCCCTCGTGCGCGGAGGTCATGCCGAAATTTTGAGAGCCACTTGTTGGCAGGACTTTTAAAAAAAAAAAAACTTCTGTTGTTTACAAATAAATAATCATTGTGTGCTAATTAAACAAGTGATTAGGAACAGGTCCTCACAGTATGGTTTCAGAGCATAACTGGGAATGCTCTTACTTTGAGTCTTGTGTACACTTTGAATAGGCACGAATGAACATGTGTGTATGTGTTTGAAACTTATTTGACTTATTTGCTCTTACATGATTTGGAGTGAAATAGTTGATGTCAATATGTGATTTATATTTGATTATGCTGAGTCGTGGCGTATTGATATTGACCACGATATCAATACATTACTGTTTATGTTTGATAAAACTTAGTAGGGAAAGTTTACACTGGAGCACCTACAAAGCCTGCTGTTGTTGAACGAATACTACTTTAGACTGATTAAAAAAAAGAATATGCATATTTAATGAGACATTCAAACTCTTTTATGAAATTTTAATGGGTATAAGGTCATTGAGCAATGAAGTTGCTCTAGAACCTGTCAAGAATGGATTATCGATTGAAATATGAGATAATTGAAATGAGAGTCCTTGAATGGGATTGAGATATCTCCAGGACATAGATCCATTTCGATTTCGGCAATGAGATGCTGGAAAAGGATGAAATATGGCTACATCAAAATAAGATTTGAGTATGATAGCTTTACAAAAAGTAAAAAGAATGAACTAACGAATATGTTGTATGAAAACATAGTTATAGATGTTGGCTTTGATGAACTGAAATATAGATTTGATGGTGTAACCAAGAATGAAATGTATAAAAACATCATGAGATGTTGAGAAAATACAAAAGATGAGATGTAGATCGAGAGCTGTTGGGAAGTCTTGTCCTTCGAATAATTTCCCATGTACTCAAAAAATTTTGAAATGAAATTTAATGCTGAGATGGCTAATTTGAAGCTTGATCAAACCTACTGAACATTATTTCCAATAAGTGGCTCGATGTTAATTGATTTATATGAGGAGATGGAATTTTAGAACAAAATCTGCCTAAGTCGAAATTCCTTGTGTTGCGATACTTCATACTTTGACTGAGATGAAGTAATAAATTAAGGGTAATGAATTAACTGATAAGTTATTCGAACTTTTAATCCTGAGAAAAGGATTGAACCTTTTAGTTGTTATGTGTTAATAACATAGATGAAGGACAAATGTTGTGACCCACCAGCATACATAATAAGAGAATGTACAGAGGTACATACGGAACATGATTTGAACGAAGCGCAAGACAAAACTGAAATAAATGCTAGAAATGGTTCAATATATTTGAAAATCATTAATGAAATGATTATATACGAACTTTGCGTAAATGTACTATAAAATCTGTTTCAAGCAGAGCTGAATTTTTTTGAAAATGTAAAATTGGTACGAACCCAGACCTGGAGATGGAACGACAGTAGTGCTTGTGCTCGGAGCTATCATGAATTTCAGGTTAACTGAATTGATAAGTTTGGGTATATTAAAGAATGGAAATTGCATGGACCTGAGTATTAACTTGGTTTAAAATCTGTGCACTTGTGGTAAAGTTTTGAGAAAATTTGAAAAATGATAGAACTTTTGAAGATACTTGCGATGAAGATTTGTAAGCATACCGTTATAGAGACTTTGACTCGGTATTGAATTTAGACAACTGAAATGATTGTCTTATGTTAAGGTTTCACCTGATTCATTTTCATAGGACGATTTTGTACATCTATTAAAAGATCTGCATTCTAAATGGTACCAGGTGTCAATCCAACTAAGATCTGCCTAAATCTATCTTCTTTGCTTGATGTACAATTATGTCATGCGAGACTTCTAATTCTAGATATTTCATGGACTCGATGAGTCGAATCTTTTGACAAATTCTAATCGAATTGTAATTATTTTTGAGATGAAACCAGGAGGTGTTGAATATCTGAAACGATATCTTAGATTCCACTTGTGAAAGAATCCTGATCGATCCAACCACCTGAATGTAGATTGCACAGGATGGTGATCCTTCTATCATGTTATTTACCGGGATTGATTTTTCCCATCGATAGTGAAGAATATGAAAATATCTCCTTTCTTATGCGATAAACTCAAGCGAGTCAGACATTTCTCTGATCAGATGAGCGTAACTTTGGTTCTTTGATTAAGCACCGAATCTGTTTTTGTCATTTATTCTGACATCGAAGAAAATAGGACAGATCTGAATCGATCTTTCAGTTTTCTATCATGAAGTGATTCTGTATGCCAAGCTATCGAAACGAAAATGTTGAATGATCGAAGCGATACTCTTGGGCCACGTCATTTCTCGACGTAGCTTTTCTATTGATTCCAAGTGGTGTTAAACTGGCTAAGACCTACCAATGTTCATGAGGTCCGATGTTTTATGGTTTAGCGGGATTCCAAATGTCGATTTATCGAAAGGTTTTTTGTTTTTGAAAATGGCTAAACCTATTTCTCAACTGACACAGAAAACTTGAAAATGTATTTGGTCAGACGAGTATGCAATTTTTTTTCTTGAGACCCTGTATATAGTTTTGAAATGGTAACAAATGTTTTGTTTTAAAAATTTGACGTCATTATTTATACGGGGGAAAACTTGTTTTATTCGGACCACAAGTGTGATATCCCCGAAATGATTATGTATTTTTAAACATTAATCATGTTATGAAGATTATGGTATTAATTCTTTGTGTTGAATTAATTATATTGGGGAAATTTATTTCAGGATGTATGTGAAGTATGTTGGGAATTTGGGTTGTAGTATGATTATTTGGGGTGTGTGTTGGTCATCGTGGTATAGCATGTTAATTGGATATTTGAAGTATTTTATTGTTTAAATACTATAAATATCATGTGAGGATATTTTAATACATCGTGCTAAATATCGGGACCAAAACATAACACATCACACCACCCAACACCCAACCACCCCCCCCCCCCCCCAACCCATGCTGTAAGTGGCTGAGCCCATACCTCACTTTCCCCACTCCTTACATCTCAGAAATTCCTTCCTTTCTTCACCCAAAAATCGTCCCACATCTGAACTCCAGAAGTAATGAAAATATCAGCAAATTTCTTGCTAAGAAAGTGGAGCAAAAAGGGTAAGGAACCATACCCTGTTTTTGGTTAATGTTTTGGTTGAGTTGTGATGGGTTTTGGTGTGAAAATGGCATGCTAGGTTAGGTTTTCTTAAACCTTCGATTCAAGTTCATTCATGGTGTTTTTATGAAGTTCCTAGCATGTTTATATGAGCATGTTATATGTATTATGTGGTAAATTTGTTGGCTTGAAAAGTAGTGTTTGAAAATCTGGAAAAAAGAAACATATACCCTGTTTCAGTAGAACTTGATTGAGTACTGATGTAAATGGATGATTTTCAAGCATGTGGGTTTTAAGTTTGGGTGGAACTTCAATTTGAATACACTCAGGGTAGTATATTGTAGCTCTTAGCACATTTGTTCAAGCATGAGGTGTGCTTATATGCTAGATTGATTGGTATGAAAGTGAGTGTTCGGGAATTCTGGAAAATCGCACTGAAACAGAGCGACCGATCGATCGGTAAAGAACACCGATCGATCGGTAAAAGCCGTATCATTTTTATTAAATTCGAAGTGATCACCGATCGATCGGTGATGAGGACCGATCGATCGGTGTGCCCTGATTTTGAAAATTGTGGAATTTGTTTAATTTTGGTATTGGATTATAACGAGGCATCTAATATTGTGTTGTACACTTGTGTAGAGCCATCACAGGTAGCCACACAACGCAGGGGATAGAGTCCTGCAATACACCATATTTTGGAAAGGTACGTAAGCAACATATGGGCAACCCAACGGTAACATGTATTTATATCTGTCTATTTGACACATGATAGATGCAAAGTTGTGCATTACGAGTATGATACATGTTGTTATGCATTGTTGTTGCATATGTATGTTGTGGAATAAAGAGTGTGTATTCCATGAGTCGGGGTTATCACAGTGATGATTTTAATGCTTACCGCTTATACCGCTAAAAATGTGGAGCGGGAGGGGGGAGGCTCGCTTGCACATGGAGGCGAGGTATTCCATACGAAGCGAGGATAGAAATACCGCTTGTATGAAGAAGCGAGGGAGAGGATTCCGCTTGTTATGAAGTTATGAAGCTAGGGGCATTAAAATACACTGATGATAAACTGACTAAGGATTGAAGTAAAGATTTAAGAAGTAAAGATATGTCATGACATTTATTTAAAGAAGCCATAATATCATGTATTGATTTTATTATGAGTTATGGTACAGGGACAACCAAAATGGGCGTTATAAATGCATTGGAAATTCAGGAAGTATCTTATGCTTATGATTTATGCATTTATGCTTTACATTCATATTATGTTGAATATGAACTATGATGTGCTCATGTGTTGGGGGTTGTCTTTGTAGGTGCTTTTGATGATGAGAACCAGGGTCGGGGTTGATACTATGAGCTGTAAGGAGTGCTACAGGATTAGCAGAACAGAAATTTCTCTTTGTATAGTTTCTACAAAGTGTAGAGTAATGCTATAGTGTAGTACCTTTTGTTAGGAATGTGTATAATTCCTTTTTGAACTTTTGGTACTGTAATCTCTTAAGCTCAGGAAATCAACACGGCCTAATACTCGGATTTATATATGATTAGTTCTCTGATTTGCACCTTAGTATCTTGTTTAGATAACGGGGTCTCACAACAAGAACTTAAAATATCTATTCTTTCAATCCGATAAGAATACGAGGCAACGCAGGTTGATGAATCTTTTGAAGGATCGCGATGGTGAAACTCAGTATCATCCTAGGGGATGATTGTCGACGACTGTCCTTAATTGTAAAGTCCACGAGTCAATTATAGTTTTTGTTCGTATCGCCTAGTACATGCTAATATCTGTACTTCTGACTGAGCTTTTCACTCAAACCAGGAATTCTATCAGTGTCTCAGCAATTCAAGTTGAGTCGAAATTTATTCTAAACACCAGAAAAGTTGAATGAGTTGATGTTCAAACTCAGGAACCTGTAGAATTTGAAACTTCAGGACATCCTTTAGTTTTCAGATATCTTTTACTAGTTTGTACAACTTATTCATTGATAAGTTATTCCTGATAATTCTGATTTGATCTCTGTATTTATTCGTGAAGTACATAACTGTGAAGACATTATTCACCCTAAAAGACGAAAGATGCATATGACTATGAGACCACAGTTCTGATGAAGACGTATGAGATAAGACAATTACTAATACATTGTCACATGTGGAGGTTGCTAACAGATGTAAACCAAATGAATGAATGAATGAAACTCGGAAGGTTGTTTCATGGCTTTAAAAGTTCCCAATGGGATTGAGAACATATGGCTATGGATTTTGTGACCCGTATTCCTCGATCATCCAGACACTTTGATGTTGTTTTGAATATTATTGATATGCTTCCTAAGTCTACACTTTTATTTCATTACGAGCGGACTTATCCTTATACGAATATGATCTGTTGTTTATCGAGGATCTGTTACGTACTGTGGAAAATGACTTTAACTTGGAAAGCATGAAGTTGTGCCAATAATCGAAGTTTCTATATTAATAACTATCAAACGAGCTTAGGTTCAGCATCTTTTGAAATCTTAGGAGAGACGTTGAAGATCACCTCTAGCCTGGAAGAAATGGGTGAAACACCAGTGACTGGACTTGATAAATACGAGAAACGAATGATAAGATTCAGTTGTTCAGATAACGGATGGTGGCAACCCAGGATCGTCAAGCTAGTTATGCTTTTAGACGAAGACGACCCATTTAATTTCAGCTAGGAGATCGTGCTCTTCTGAAAATTTCTTCGTCAGAGACATTAAATCGTTTTTGTTCGCGAGATAAATTTTTGTGTTGATTGTATGAGATCCGAGAACGAATTGAAAATTTTGTGCATAGATTGGCATTGTCACCAGATGTATCGGTCACTGATGTGACTAGAAATAGACACATCTATTGCGCTTAATTGTCTGTGATTTGGTATATTTTGATGGATAAATTGATACATATGCTACCTAATGGTATATTTGTGTAATTGTCCCAGGGAAAGGTGAAGAAATCAAGCTAAAATGATGAAAGAAGCAATAAAGTTGAAGAAAAGAGGAAAAAACAAGAATCCAAGACACATGTTGCTCCTTTCTCCTCATATTTCTATATGTTCGAGCCATGTTTGGAAATGTGGTCCATATAAAAGTTGTAGAACTTTGAGTTATCTTCGCGTGAACAGCTGATTCATCGAATTCGGAGTTTGGACAAGAAAGTTACGGCCAAAATACAAAACTCGCCAGAAAAATGGATGACAGACGTAATTACGCCATTTTGGCGCCGTTGCCGGGGAGGCGTTGTATATTTTTGTGTTAATATTTTCTATTTTTCTTTTCTTTCTCTTTCTCTTTCTTTCTTTCTTTTCCACCATCGCTACTCTTGTTTGTTCTTGCTTACAGATTGATTTCTGAAAAAATCGGATTTTATCATGGAGGACTATAGGCGACTAGACGAATTGGAGTATCTTGTGCACCAACTTGGCGTCGGGAGTGGACAAAGTACATCAAACTCAAGTTGGAGTGATCATCCCAATCTCAACTATGATAATCAATGGATGAGCCCACCTCCACCTTACATGCAGTCCAACATACCGCAATATCCGCCATGGCCACAACAACCTCAATACCATTCCCCTGGTGAGTCTTTAGAGAATCTTGTTTCAACACTTAATGATAGAACTTTGCAATTCCAACTGGAATTCAGGGCTAGCACTCAGAATTTGGGTAACCAAATGGAGAAACTAATAAGATCGGCCGATCGGATAGCAGCACAAAAGGAGACCATGATTGCATTCGAATCATGGAGTGATGAAGAAGAGGTGACTATGGAGAAGGTGGTACTGAAGTCACCCGAGCTAGAAGAGGAGACACATGTGCCAATAAAAGAAAAGGAGCTTGTACATCCTACAACTCCGAATGGTATGTTTCCAACTGAGAACTATGTTGATTACTTAGATGAATCATGTGCTGTGGAAGAGGAGTCAGCGAAAGAATACTGTGATGAAATGGATCCTTGGAACTATTTTTTCGAAGACAACATCACCTTGGACAGTGGCAAAGAGGTAGAAACTCCAGCAACGATGGTACTGAGGCCATCAATACTTGAACAACAAACAGAGATCGAGGTGGATAACAAGGAATCTCACCAGAATGAGATTCCCCAAGGCGAGCATAGGGGACAACAAGTTAAAGAATGCCATGAGGTAGATCTTGATCGACCTCAACTGACTTCTTTGGAGAAAGGCGACATAGTGAAAAGACAAAAACCCTCCAAGAGGTGCAAAGCGAATAGGCGTCGCCTTAAGCGAGAGAACTGGCGTCGGGCCACCGACGTTAAACAGAGGCGCTGCTTGGGAGGCAACCCAAGGGGAGTTAGTTTCATTTCTCCCTTTTATTTATTTTTTTTGATTTAGTAGTTAGATTCTCTTTTCTTGTATTTTTGCCTTACATTGGGGACAATGTAAGATTTAAGTATGGGGGGAGGGATTAGTGGTGCGTTTTTGTTTTTCTTATTTTAAAAAAAAATACAAAAAAAATCGAAAATTTTGAAAATTTTGAGCTCATAGTTAGTAATGAACACATGCTTAGAATCACTAGCCCATGATGAAACCTAATTGATATCATGCATGTTTTTGAACATAGATGAATTGTTAACCTTGGAACACTTTGAACTTTAATGAAAATTTTACTTTTAACTTAATAGTTGAATATTTTGAGCACGTTATTGTTATGACTTGTGAAGTGTGCATAGCTTAGTGAAGATTGTCTGAACTTTGTGATAGTCTTAAGAAGTCTCTAATACATGCTAGAACTTAACTACATGCTCTTTGAGGCGTATGTCTAGACTGCTTGCAAACATGAAAGTGATATAAGCAATCTTTGATGCGTTTGAGCCTTTCAAGCCTACCATGTAAAGAAAATCAATCACTAGTACCCTTTTTGAGCCTTAATGCAAAAGAATGGTTGTATGCTAAGCATACAAACAACTCCCATTCGACATTCTTTGACTAGCTTATCATCCTTCCCTAATAAGCCTAAATATGAATTCTATCCATACATTTGAAGGGAGTATGATGTGTTTTATTCACATGCACTTACGTTATCAATGATTCATATATGTTTTGTGAATTTTATTGTCAAAAGAATGAAATGCATGAAAGAAAAGGGATGCCTTGAGAAAATACATAAAAATATGACTCCAATGGGAGCCAAGGCACAAAAGAAGAAAAATGTTGAAATAAAAGTTGAAAAATTAATGCAAGAAGAGAAGCTTTTAGTGTGATGCCCCGAAATTAATTGATGACAATATGAATATTAATTATGCTTATATGATGATTTATTACGACGATTAAGATACGTGGGGGAAATGAAGAAATAACATGATTTAAGGATGTTGATTTTAATTATGAGGATGATGTGGATTTAATGATGTTAGTTGCATTTTATAAATGCTTACCATGTTAATGTATTTTATATACATCATGTTAATTATTGGGGTACAAGTTAAATATAAGGATTTGATATTTAACCCACCATTCTTACACCACTTTACACTTTACACTCCATTCCCAAAATTCACTTTCCCAAACCCCCTTTCCCCTCATTTTCGAATTTAGCCCTAAAGGTGGGAAGAAATTCTTGTAAAAGCTTCATTCTTGCACTTCTTGGTAAGATTTAGTGCTTATAATGTCTATATATCACTTATTGATGTTATTGAAGTGTTGATTGAGTTTGGTAGGGTTTTAAAAAGGGTTTGAAATGGGTTTGTTTGAGTTAGTGTGATTCCTTGTGGGATGTTGGATTTTTAGTGGTTTTATGATGTGTGTAGAAGGTTTTAAGTGTTTTAATGTTTATGAGTTGTTGGTATAAATGTTGGTTGAAGTTGGTGTAGGATTTAATGCTCAAAAATGGAGAAATCTCGTGTCTGCGCGAGGCGATCGATCGCCTGAAATGAGGCGACCGATCGCCTATGGACAGTAGCCAAAATGCAGGGCAGGCGATCGATCTCCTTAAAAGAGGCGACCGATCGCCGAGAGGCAGTAGCCAATTCAAAGGGTAGGCGATCGATCGCCATGTTTGGCGCGATCGATCGCCGAGAAGAAGAAATTGAGGCGATCGATCGCCTCAGCGAAGCGATCGATCGCCAGCTGCGAAATTTTTAAAATGTTGATTTTTGTTGAAATTTTTGGTATCGGGCTATTGTTTAACTTCTAATATTGAATTGTATGGTTGTGTAGAACCATCCCAGGCACCAACGACCTCAAGGAGATAAAGTTCCACAATTTCTCCTCCTTTTGGAATTAAGGTACGTAAGAAACGTACGAGCATCATACGGTAACATATTCCTCAACTATGACTTTGCATTAATTGCATAAGTATTTATGATGATGATTATGATGACTACGATGAATAAGATTATGATGATGATGTTGTGATGAACGAAGATGATATGATGATACGATGACTATTTTGACTATGCTACTTAGAGTGGTTGAATGTCCGGTGACTATTATGGGCAAGCGAGGAAGGTCTTGCCGCTCACATAGCTGAGCGATGGGGTACATCCGCTATCAAGGTGTAGCGATGGGTATCATCCGCTGAGCGATGGGGTACATCCGCTATCAAGGCGTAGCGATGGGTATCATCCGCTGAATAAGAGATACATCCGCTATCAAGGCGTAGCGATGGGTATCATAAGATGTGTTATGTCGAGCGAGGGGGCCAATTGTGCCGCTGTCATAATAGCACCCGGACAGTCCCATTTCTAATTAACATGGATCGTTGTGAGCTTATATACGAAATATGATGTTATTCACTCATGTCTTGAGCTAATGATATATGCGTAATTATGACACAGGGACAACCAAGGAAGGATAGTACTATAAAACAGGAAGTATATGTTATCAATTATTTTCATGCATTATTATATGCCATTAATTCATGATGTTAAGTATCGATGTAAATGCTCACGATGGGTTGTTCCTGTAGGTACACTTTTGGATCGAGACTAAGGGTCGGGTTGAGATGGTGAGCTAAAGGAGCATGAGAAGATAGATACAGGATTTTTGTTAGCCTTAACATTCTTTTTGGGGAATGTAATTAACTACCTATTGAAGTTTCATTTTGGCCTGTAATTACATTAAGCTCACTTAACAACCAGAACTCTAAGGTGTCTCTAATACATGTTTAGTTCATAATACGCTATTAATATGATGTTAAGGTAGGAAGACCCTACATTAGTGGTATCAGAGCAGTGGTTAGATAACCCGGGGATGAGTGAAGGGTAGCCTTAGCAGTAGGCTGACTAGGCGCTTACTTTTGACATACTATGTTACACATGAAGTATATGACTGTTATGATAACATGTTATGGTTTTCTAACGATGTTTATATGAACTGCTTTTGGATCTTGTTGTTAACCCTTGTGTTGCAGTATGGCAGCAAATATCGACATTGGTGATGCAGTAAGTGTGAACGCTAGTGCGGGGCGCACGAATCCCCTACCCCCGCCAGCCCTAGGCGAAGAGCCATCCGAGCAACAGTTATTACCGGGAGAATTGAGTCTAACTCAGTTTCTAGCATATCGGCCCCCGACATTCGAAGGGACTGAGACAGGGGAGCGAGCCGAGGAATGGCTAGAAAGAATAGAACAAATATTTGTGGCAGCCCCGTGTGCAAAGACAGCCTGGATAAGACTAGCAGAGTTCCAGCTAGCCAAGAAAGCACTGATGTGGTGGAGGACCACCGTGACTGAACAAGAGGCACAGGGTCAAGAAGTAAACTGGAAACTGTTCAGAACTAGATTCCTGGCCCGATACTTTTCAGCGGCTGCCCGTCAAGCTAAAGAGGATGAGTTTACTAAGCTGAAACAAGGTACCATGCCGGTGTCAGATTATGCCCTCCACTACTGTTCTCTACTCAGATATGTACCTCACATCGCTGCCGACACTCAAGCTAAAATGAGGAACTTCATGAAGGGTTTAAGGCCAGAACTTTATGATAGGGTGATCACATATGGCCCTACTTGCTTCGACGATGCACTTACTCGGGCTGAGTTAGCCGAACTGGGGGTTGGTGCATACCGTGATGCTATACCACCTCCAGCACCCCCTCAGAAATCTACTCCCGATAATTTGAAACCAAGGGGTGATCAATTTAAGCCTGGAGGGAACACTTCAGTGTCTAGATTCAGTGGAAGGAGGCCCGATAACCGATGGAGAGGAACCCGCAGAAATGACGCTCCACCAAGAAGAGGACAACCTTCGGGAGGCAGTGTTGGGGAGATTCAATGCTCTCATTGTGGGCAGCCACATCTGACGAAGAATTGTGTAGGATGTTATGTTTGTGGCGAGAGAGGCCACTTTGTTCGACAATGTCCCAACAGGGGAAGGCAGCAGAATTCTTCTGGGAGGTCTACGGACAGAGCAGCACCACACAGGCCCCCATATGTACCGAGGCAGTATGGAAGTCAACCCACGGGGCCACCTCAAGGGCAGGTGTATGCATTGACGAGGGAGCAGGCTACAGCGGCTCCGGAGGAGGTCATAGCGGGTACGTGTCTTTTATTTACGCACCCTGCCTTTATATTGATCGACACAGGTGCGTCACACTCCTTTGTGTCGACGAGTTTTGTGGAAAGACACCACATATGCACTGCTCCGTCGCCCACGCCTCTGGTAGTCTCGACACCCGCTGGAAGAAGTTTGATTACTGATCAGATTGTTTATGATGGCCTCATTTATTTTGAGGATAACAAGTTAAGGTCGGATTTGATCGTTCTGGGAATGTCAGACTTCGACTGTATATTGGGTATTGATGTTCTGAATAGGTACCAAGCGGTTGTGAACTGCAGGCAAAGGACTGTCCGATTCAGATCTGATGAAGGAGTTCAGTGAACGTTCTATGGAGATGGTTCTCGTTCAAAGATTCCGTTAATATCCGCGGTCAAGATGACACAATTATTGGAACGAGGCCATACAGGATATCTTATTTATGCTATTGATATTTCTGGAAAGAAGGAAGAACTAAAGGTTGAAGATGTGCCCGTAGTGGCAGAATTTCCTGATGTATTTCCTGAAGAGATTCCTGGATTTCCACCGGAGAGAGGTCGAGTTTGGAATCGAATTACTACCGGGGACGTCAGCCATTTCTCGTGCCCCGTACAGAATGGCACCAACAGAGTTAAAGGAGTTAAAGGTTCAGTTGCAAGAACTCCTTGACAAGGGCTATATACGACCTAGCGTATCGCCCTGGGGTGCACCAGTTTTGTTTGTCAAGAAGAAAGATGGCTCGATGCGTTTGTGCATCGATTACAGACAACTGAACAAAGCCACAGTAAAGAACAAGTATCCACTTCCGAGGATCGATGATTTATTTGATCAGTTGCAGGGTACGAGGCTCTACAGTAAGATCGATCTGAGGTCGGGGTACCATCAGATTCGAGTAAGAGAAGAGGATGTTCAGAAGACAGCCTTCAGGACTAGGTATGGGCACTATGAATTCCTAGTCATGCCTTTTGGGGTGACAAATGCCCCGGCTGTTTTCATGAGCTTGATGAACAAGGTGTTCCAGCCATTTTTGGACCAATTCGTCATAGTTTTTATTGACGATATACTCATCTACTCTCGGACTGAAGAAGAACATGTTGGGCACTTGAGGACAGTACTTCAGATCCTTAGGGATCATCAACTATATGCAAAGCTTAGCAAGTGTGAATTTTGGTTGGACAGTGTGGTGTTCTTGGGTCATGTGATATCCAGCCGTGGGATATCTATGGATCCCCGTAAGATTGAAGCTGTTTTGGAGTGGGCTGCACCCACTTCTGTGCCCGAGATACGGAGTTTCCTTGGTTTAGCGGGCTACTACCGACGTTTTGTCGAGGGATTTTCTAAGATCGCTAAACCGTTGACCCAGCTGACTCAGAAGGGAGTTCCGTTCTATTGGTCCGAAGCTTGTGAGGAGAGCTTCCAAGAGTTGAAGCGTCGCTTGACGACAACGCCAGTGTTGGTAATTCCTTCTGAGGATAAGAAGTTTGCTTTGTACACGGATGCATCCTGCAAGGTTTGGGTTGTGTGTTGATGCAAGATAAGCATGTGGTGGCTTATGCTTCGAGACAACTGAAGCCTCATGAGACCAGATACCCAGTCCACGACCTGGAACTGGCAGCCATCATCTTCGCCTTGAAGATTTGGCGTCATTATCTTTATGGTACGACGTTTACCATCTTTACAGACCATAAGAGCTTAAAATTCTTGTTCACCCAAGCAGAACTGAATATGAGGCAAAGAAGATGGATGGACTTACTCAAGGATTATGATTGTGAAATAGAGTACCATCCGGGTAAAGCAAACATGATAGCAGATGCCTTAAGTCGAAAAGTGAAGAGCACCGCAGACGATACTATGAGCTTATCAGCTATGATGGCTTCCTATTGCCATTTAGGCTATGATTTTGATGTGGACACGTCGCCGGTGCGAGTGTCGACCTTATTGGCTGAGCCGGACGTATTTGAGGCAATCAGGAAAGCCCAGAGGTCGGATGATGAAGTTCAGAGATGGACATCGATAGTACTTCGAGGTCAGCCAACAAAGTTTAGAGTGGCTGAAGATGATTCTTTAAGATTGGGCAACCGATGGGTGGTCTCAAATGCGCCGGGATTGCGTAAAGGAATTTTAGAACGGGCTCACAGTAGCCGGTTCAGTATCCACCCAGGAGGAAGAAAGATGTACAAGGACCTATGTAATCAATTTTGGTGGAGACGCATGAAGCGTGAAGTAATTGCTTTTGTCAAGAGGTGTCTGATCTGCCAGCAAGTAAAAGCAGAAAGACAGAGGCCTGGTGGTGAGTTGAAGAGCTTAGAGGTACCTAAATGGAAGTGGGAGCATATATCTATGGACTTCGTAACCCACTTGCCAAGGTCGGCCTCTGGATTTGATGCGATCTGGGTGATCGTGGATAGGCTGACGAAAGTAGCTCATTTCGTCCCTTACAGTATGACTTTCACGTATCTAAAGATGGCCCAATTGTATGTACGGGATGTAGTGAGGTTGCATGGTATTCCAGTTTCAATAGTGTCTGACAGAGACCCGAGGTTCACTTCACATTTCTGGGAAGGTCTCCAATCAGCGTTGGGCACAGAGGTAAGACTGAGTACAACCTATCACCCTCAGACAGACGGTCAGACAGAGCGTACCATACAGACGCTCGAAGATATGCTGAGGGCATGTGTTTTGGAGTTTGATACTCCGTGGCAAGAATCTATACCACTGGTAGAGTTCTCCTACAATAACAGCTATCAGGCGAGCATTCAAATGGCCCCTTTTGAAGCTCTGTACGGACGACGATGTAGGTCACCGCTGTATTGGGAGGACTTGACGAGTAAAGCGGTCGGAGGACCGGACATGATTAAGGACATGGAAGAAAAGATAAAGACGATACGCTTAAAGATGAAAGCGGCTCAGGATAGGCAAGCGGCCTATGCCAATAAGCGGCGACGTCCGCTAGAATTCCAAGTCGGAGATAAGGTTTTCTTAAAAATCTCACCCTTCAGGGGCGTGGTCCGTTTTGGTTTGCGGGGAAAGTTATCTCCGAGGTATGTGGGTCCGTATGAAATATTGCAGCGCATCAGTACTTTGGCCTACCGTTTGGCGCTACCACCGTCCTTATCCGGTATTCACGATGTCTTTCATGTTTCCATGTTGAGAAAGTATGAACCCGATCCGTCTCATGTATTGCAACCTTCAGAGGTTCAGTTGAGTTCAGATGTCTCCTATGTTGAACGACCGGTTAGAATTCTGGATCGTGAGGATCGCGGGCTACGAAGTAAGATTATACCAATGGTCAAAGTTCAGTGGGATCGCCGGGGTGTCGAGGAGGCTACGTGGGAGACGGAACGGCATATGGTGTAGCACTACCCGGAACTATTTTCTGGTATGATTTATGTTTAATTTCTTTTTGGGTAAGTGCATGTGATTTCGAGGACGAAATCTTATAAGTAGGGGAGTAATGTGATGCCCCGAAATTAATTGATGACAATATGAATATTAATTATGCTTATATGATGATTTATTACGACGATTAAGATACGTGGGGGAAATGAAGAAATAACATGATTTAAGGATGTTGATTTTAATTATGAGGATGATGTGGATTTAATGATGTTAGTTGCATTTTATAAATGCTTACCATGTTAATGTATTTTATATACATCATGTTAATTATTGGGGTACAAGTTAAATATAAGGATTTGATATTTAACCCACCATTCTTACACCACTTTACACTTTACACTCCATTCCCAAAATTCACTTTCCCAAACCCCCTTTCCCCTCATTTTCGAATTTAGCCCTAAAGGTGGGAAGAAATTCTTGTAAAAGCTTCATTCTTGCACTTCTTGGTAAGATTTAGTGCTTATAATGTCTATATATCACTTATTGATGTTATTGAAGTGTTGATTGAGTTTTGGTAGGGTTTTAAAAAGGGTTTGAAATGGGTTTGTTTGAGTTAGTGTGATTCCTTGTGGGATGTTGGATTTTTAGTGGTTTTATGATGTGTGTAGAAGGTTTTAAGTGTTTTAATGTTTATGAGTTGTTGGTATAAATGTTGGTTGAAGTTGGTGTAGGATTTAATGCTCAAAAATGGAGAAATCTCGTGTCTGCGCGAGGCGATCGATCGCCTGAAATGAGGCGACCTATCGCCTATGGACAGTAGCCAAAATGCAGGGCAGGCGATCGATCGCCTTAAAAGAGGCGACCGATCGCCGAGAGGCAGTAGCCAATTCAAAGGGTAGGCGATCGATCGCCATGTTTGGCTCGATCGATCGCCGAGAAGAAGAAATTGAGGCGATCGATCGCCTCAGCGAAGCGATCGATCGCCAGCTGCGAAATTTTTAAAATGTTGATTTTTGTTGAAATTTTTGGTATCGGGCTATTGTTTAACTTCTAATATTGAATTGTATGGTTGTGTAGAACCATCCCAGGCACCAACGACCTCAAGGAGATAAAGTTCCACAATTTCTCCTCCTTTTGGAATTAAGGTACGTAAGAAACGTACGAGCATCATACGGTAACATATTCCTCAACTATGACTTTGCATTAATTGCATAAGTATTTATGATGATGATTATGATGACTACGATGAATAAGATTATGATGATGATGTTGTGATGAACGAAGAT
Source organism: Haberlea rhodopensis (assembly GCA_907163345.1). Lineage (NCBI taxonomy): Eukaryota > Viridiplantae > Streptophyta > Magnoliopsida > Lamiales > Gesneriaceae > Haberlea > Haberlea rhodopensis. The sequence continues at coordinate 22,977 of CAJQUN010000032.1, read as the reverse complement.
GATATGATGATACGATGATGATTATTATAAGATGATGATGTTTGAAATGATGATGCTTATAAGATGATGATGCATGTTTGACTATGCTACTTAGAGTGGTTGAATGTCCGGTGACTATTATGGGCAAGCGAGGAAGGTCTTGCCGCTCACATAGCTGAGCGATGGGGTACATCCGCTATCAAGGTGTAGCGATGGGTATCATCCGCTGAGCGATGGGGTACATCCGCTATCAAGGCGTAGCGACGGGTATCATCCGCTGAATAAGAGATACATCCGCTATCAAGGCGTAGCGATGGGTATCATAAGATGTGTTATGTCGAGCGAGGGGGCCAATTGTGCCGCTGTCATAATAGCACCCGGACAGTCCCATTTCTAATTAACATGGATCGTTGTGAGCTTATATACGAAATATGATGTTATTCACTCATGTCTTGAGCTAATGATATATGCGTAATTATGACACAGGGACAACCAAGGAAGGATAGTACTATAAAACAGGAAGTATATGTTATCAATTATTTCCATGCATTATTATATGCCATTAATTCATGATGTTAAGTATCGATGTACATGCTCACGATGGGTTGTTCCTGTAGGTACACTTTTGGATCGAGACTAAGGGTCGGGTTGAGATGGTGAGCTAAAGGAGCATGAGAAGATAGATACAGGATTTTTGTTAGCCTTAACATTCTTTTTGGGGAATGTAATTAACTACCTATTGAAGTTTCATTTTGGCCTGTAATTACATTAAGCTCACTTAACAACCAGAACTCTAAGGTGTCTCTAATACATGTTTAGTTCATAATACGCTATTAATATGATGTTAAGGTAGGAAGACCCTACATTTAGTGTGCATATCATCATACTCTGTGATATCCCCGAAATGATTAATTGCAACTTGGTGCATTAATTGTGTTTATATGATTAATTATGATGGTAATTAATCATGTGTTGGAATTATTATGTTGAAATGTTTAGTCACATGGTAGATGTGATCGGGTTGCGTTTCAGGGTGCATGTGATGCATGTTAGATATTTGGGGTGTTTTAATGACTTCATGTGTGGGTAGTCATTTTTGAGGAAACATGCATTTATTTGTAATTGTGGAGCATAGTGGTGTTATGCTTTTAAATATCATGTTGGGGTGTTTTATACACCGTGGTATTGTGGGATGCACCCTATTTTAATTAAACCCAACCCTTATAACCCCCCCACCTTTACCAATTCATTTTACTTTACCAAAATCATTCCCACACAAACCCTTCCCCTCATTTTCGTTCTTGAGCTTTGGGGTGAAGAGAAGTCCTTGCAAAATCTTGATTTGTGGAGTTTATTGAGTGATTTGAGATCCCCAAGAGGTATGGATACCTCATGGTTGTTTTTGTAAGGTTTTGTTTAAGTTTGGTATGATTTTGAAGGATTTTAAAATGGATTTGTTTTGGGTTGTTGTGGTTTTGGTTGTATGTTGGATTTATACTTGTTTTGAAGTATATTTTGGTGGTTTAAGTTGTTATTTATGTTGTTGATTGATTGTATAAGTGTTGGTATGGATTGGAAGGATTTTTGGGAGCAAAAATGGTGAAAATCGCGACTCTGCGCGAGGCGATCGATCGCCTGAAAAGAGGCGACCGATCGCCATGGGACAGCAGGCTTTTCGAAGGATAGGCGATCGATCGCCTAAAATGAGGCGACCGATCGCCGAGAGGCAGTAGCCAAATCAAGGGATAGGCGATCGATCGCCGCAATGGAAATTTTGAGGCGACCGATCGCCTGAGGGAAGCGATCGATCGCCGCCTGTGGATTTTTGGGAAATGATTTCTTTTGTCAAATTTTTGGTATTTGGCTATTATTTGGCTTCTAATATGGGGTTGTGTGATTGTGTAGAACCATCCCAGGTAGCAACGCAACCAAGGAACTGAAGCCATATCAAAACCACTTTTGGAAAGGTACGTAGTGGACGTACGGGCACCCAACGGTACATGTATCTTATATACTCATTGTTTATGCATTGTGGATGCGAGTATATATGTGGTATTGCATTGTGGATGCAAATACATGTTATGCATGACGTTTATAGATGCATATGATTATTGGTGCACATCCCATGAGTCTTGGTCATCCCTTGATGATTTTAATGCTTGCCGCTATTTGTTTGGTTCCGCTAAATGTGAAGCGAGGGGTGGGAGCGCCGCATGTCACATTTGAGCATGGTTATCATATAGGGCGAGGAAAGGGTATTTGCCGCTCAATGTGAGGCGAGGGGTGGGAGTCCTGCATGTCCATTGAAGCGAGGTTATCCTATGCCGCCTATATGTAAATAAGCGAGGGGCATTAAAATACATTGTGATGGACAGACTAGGGATTGGTGATCAGTATTTGGTATTGTTGAGATGGTATATGTCATGACATGTTTAGACCATTAAAAATAATCTATTGATTATACTCATGAGTTATGGTACAGGGACAACCAAACGGGAAGCGTTTGAAATGCATGGGGAAAACAGGAAGTGTTTTATTATGATTATGCATTTACGCTTTATCTTCATATTGTGTTGAATATGAATGATTATTATTGCTCATGTTTGGGGGTTGTCCTTGTAGGTACCTTTTTGGCATGATAAAGGGCTTGAACGGGTTGAGGTGGTGAGCCTTGTGAAGAATTCTTTTGAGGCAGAAAGGACAGGATTATTTTGGATAGTATCTACTCTAGGAGTAGTATAAAACTATAGTTGAACACATTCATTGATTGGAATGTAATTAATCCATTTGGTAGTCCTTATTTTTGGCATGTAATGCTTAAGCTCATAGACTCAACACGTTCTTTTACACTCTGATCTTTTATATTAGCTCTATCTATGCCTTTGATCCGCACTTAAGGATTAGGGTCCCTACATACTCTCTTGTTTGATATATCTTTACCCTTTCTTTCATAAGCCAATACCTAGGCCACACTACAAGCTAATAAAGACCTACTTGATTTGTGTTTGCAAAGTGGCTAAGATAGTGGAGAAGAGTGTGCAAGTGAGCCTATACTTATGTTGGTGTATGACTTGAACTATTATGAATTTACATTAACTGGATCTATAACTTGTACATGACACTTGTTTATGACCACACACGTACGTTCACCACTTTGTTGGGTACGAAATGTTTAGGGATTGAACTTGTTCCACTGTTAACTTTTCACCGTCTTCCATTACTATGCATGTTTAAAATTGTTGAGGCATAAAAGTGAGAACAAGTTAGTTTGTTATGAACCTATGAGCCAAAGTAAAAAGATTATAGTTTTGTCTGATTTACTCGAGGTCGAGTAAAGATTAAGTATGTGGGTGTTTGATGTGACTAGAAATAGACACATCTATTGCGCTTAATTGTCTACGATTTGGTATATTTTGATGGATAAATTGATACATATACTACCTAATCGTATATTTGTGTAAATATAGGGAAAGGTGAAGAAATCAAGCTAATTGATGAAAGAAGCAATAAAGTTGAAGAAAAGAGGAAAAAACCAGAATCCAAGACACATGTTGCTCCTTTCTTCTCAAATTTATATATGTTCGAGCCATGTTTTGAAATGTGGTACATATCAAAGTTGTAGAACTTTGAGTTGTCTTCGTGTGGACAGCTGATTCATAGAATTCGGAGTTTGGACGAGAAAGTTACGGCCAAACTACGAAACTCGCTAGAAAAATGGAAGACAGGCGTAATTACGCCATTATCAGGCGTAACTACGCCAATGCTACGGTATGGACAGGCGTAATTACGCCATTCGGAGGCATAAATACGCCAGAAATGCGGTAAGCCATATTGTTGACACGTCATCAGGAGTCTTTACGCCATTTTCTGGCGTAGCTACGCCAACAGAGTTTTGGAAAGTGTAAAAACTTGATTTCTTTCCTTTCCACAAGGATTCTAACCTACTCCATCAGCCTTCCTATACATATATGGACGAAAATTAGACTAAAGGACATCTAGATAGTTAGGGTAGAGTAGTTTAGGATAGTTTTACAATATTTCTTTCAATTTTGTTGAAGAACGCTACGAAGATCGAAACGAAGACGGGATTGACACCTCGACGAGCGGAGATTGGATTAGTTTTCTTTCCTTTGTTTTTATATATTGCTTTATCTTAGATTATGTCTAGATAGATTTTAATTCTTGGTTGAGGAAGACAAATCCTTGGATTTTATTTATCTTGGGGAGATTCTTACGCTTTAATTATCAATTTTATTGAGTATCAAGAGTTTTTCTGATTTTATTGATATGATTGTTGTGTTTGTTTATTGGATTGACAACCTAGTAATAACTTACACAATCTAATGCTAATTAAGAAGCAACTAAGATTGATAATTACCTGATGTTGGTGTTATTAAATTCTTAGGAAAAACGATTGGATGATTAATTCTAACGGCTGTAGTTTTTATTGATTAGATTCATCAAACTTACTAGTTTTGAAACTATCATTGATTTAATCTTAACGGCTGTAGTTTTGCTTAAAGATTTGATAAGAGTTGAATTGAATGATGTTTTCTATTTGACTACGATTAAGGTAAGGCAGGAATTATATTTTCAATTGATGAATATTCAAGAAAAATTGAGTTTTTTGTGAATCGATGAAATAGATGATAATTCCAAGGTAGAGTCGACCGATACCAAGAATCGCTTTCATTAGTTTAATAATTAGTTAATCTTTCTTTTTTAATTTTAATTAGTATAATTCAACCTCACAACCCCATCCTTTATTATTCTTTTGTTTTGATTTTCATTAACACAAGAATTCACTCCTCCTCGTGGGATCGATCCCTACTCACACTACTACATTTTTGTTATCAATCTTGAGGATGAGTGTGGTTAATTTGGGCGTACATGATAAGCGCTACCAGTCACTCGCGATGTATATCTCTTCATGTTGCTCGTGTTGTTGTCTAAACCCTTCCCCTCACTAGTGCCGACGTTTCCCCTCTAGTCGCCGCCCTGAGTCGTCGGAAAACATGCTTGCAGTCGCGGTTACTGTTCACGTGATGGTAATTCAAAATCAGCTTATAAATTCGAAATGTAGCTTTCAAATTTTAGTTGTTGATGTTTTTCCCTGAAATTTGGTGTAGTTTAGTCAAATTTATCGATGCATGTTGGTTGGCCGATCGTTGTTTCTTGCATGTGATGGCGTGGGTGTTTAACTCAAGTTCTTGGCCTATAATCTCTATTTAGTGTGATTGTTGGTTGGGTTTTAGAGTATCCTAGTTATTCGAAATCATGCAGCTTTAATGTTCAACAATCTTGTAATTGGTTTCGAAATTGGCGATGAGTGGTGGTGGGATATAATGTTCGATTTCAGTATTTTGGGATGAAAAATGTTTAAATCATGTTCTTGATCGAATTTAATCTATTTAAATCATGTGGAGAGGCTTTCATGTGATGTCAGTGACTTTTTTAGTATCGTTCGATATTCTGAGTTCTATGCTTATTCTGAGATTATATTCCATTTAATTGAAGGTTTCTTTGCTACACCGTCATGTCGATATATTGCCACTATGTAGTAATGGAAAGTGAGCATAAAACTTACCTAAAGAAACATCTTAGTGATATGTTAGTAATATGAAGATCAGTCTTTTCTATAATTTTAGGTTTTATGTAAATTGCAACAGATTAGTTTCTAAAATGCAGAAGTTGAGAATATAATCTGAAAATTTGTCTTTTACATTGGTATATAAAGAGAATGAACTTACAGCTTACATACAGGTCAAATAATACTCTTGAGTTAAAATCATGCTAATTAAATGAGTTAATTGATAACCAATTGATAAAAGAGAGAAAAGTTTGACTATAATTGCAGTTGTTAATCGGTCTCTCGATTATGATTATGAATGGAGTTTAAAATATTCAAGTTAGTTAATAACAATCGAATTTAATTGTTAAGATCAACTAATGAAAAGTAAACATCCGGACAATGTAGTGAAATGAATAAGGATTTCTTGCATTATATAAAAGAAAGCCAAAATATTATTTATCTATTCATAATATAAATTAAAGGAAATAGCAGATGATTGATGGTATTATATAAATTTGATAGATAAACATGACATTGGAGCTCCATGAGCTACAAGGACGATATCCATCCAGTAGAAAATAAAGTAAAGGTATGTTGCGGTCGGTAACATACGACTGGTATCTGTATTATTTGATATTTGATTTGCTGAACTTACGTGAGTTGCGTGAAACTACTTGGCTATGTGAAATTACTTGGCTATGTGGAATTACTTGGCTATATGAGTTAAATTGACTGGTGGAGCATTCATAGTATTCATAATTGGCATATCAATGTATGAAAATAAATGTTTTGTTAACACATCATTTTTGATAATATACATTGATACATGACATATAAATGGACATATCATATTGAGCTATCTACTTCTTTGATATCCATGTTGATTATGACTGAGTTGATTCACTCTGAGTGTCGGGGACGACGAGCATGGTGATGACAGGCAGTATAGGTAGTAACTGTAGTCACTGATCGCTATTATTTTAAACAGTATATTCCAGTGTAGCGATTCTCTACCGCAAGTGCACGGTGTCAAGTTTTAGTATAATGATATGATAAGTATGAGTGTCAAACCCACGAGGACTAGGAAATAATTACCAAACTCCACTAGTTTAACTATATTTAGTCTATGATAACTGATTGTGATTAATTAACTAAATTGACTAATTAACTCAATATCAACCCAAACAAACAAGAACGAATAAGAATAGAATCAAAAGAAACAGTTATCAAGACTTTCGGTTCACCTATGTAATCCCCTACAATTCGCTTATTAGTTAATGATCGAATTCAAACAATCTAAGGTGACGAGTTGTGATGCCCTGAAATTAAATATATGCAATTTGGGCATTAATGATGTTTATGTGATTAATTATGGTAATTGATTTATGTGTTGGAAATTAATTATCATGTTGATATGCTTAGTCACTTGATAGGCGTGGCCCGGGGTTGCATTTCGGGGTATGTGTTATGCATGTTAGAAAATGGGATGTTAACATGATTTACTTGATTTGGTTGTTAATTATGAGGAAGATGTGAATCTAGTGGATGTTGGTGCATTTTTGTAAAATGCTTTTAAAATACCATGTTGGGGTATTTTATACATCATGTTAAGTTTGGGGTACAATTTTATTTAATCTACACAACCCCTTTTAACCCCCACTATACCCCTTTTCCCCTTCACTTTACCCTTTACACTTTAAATCCCCAACTCACTCTCAAACCCTACCCATGTACACCATTTTCGAAATTCTTCAAAGGAGGAAGGAGGAAGCTCCACAAAACCTTTGTTTTTGAGATCTTAGGTTAAGATTTGGAGTCCTCAAGAGAACCATCCCAGGTACCCACAACATCAAGGAGATAAAGTTCTCCAACTTCTCCACTTTTGGGAATTAAGGTACGTAAGAAACGTACGGGCATCGAACGGTAACACATTCCTATACTATGACTACGCAATGATTGCTTAAGTATTACGATGTTTATGATGATGATAATGATACGTAAGTTTATGATGATGATGTTTATGATGAATGAAGATGATGTGATGTTCATGATGATGATCATGATAAGTAAGTTTATGATGATGATGTTTATGATGAGTAAAGATGATATGATGTTCATGATGATGATCATGATAAGTAAGTATAAGATGATGATGTTTATGATGTGATGATGATGTATGTGTTTAACTATGTTATTGAGAATGGTTGAGTGTACTCGCAGTTGTTATGGGAAAGCGAGGAAGATACTTACCGCTGACATAGCTAGCGAGGAGATTACATCCGCTATCAAGGTGTAGCGAGGGGTAATCACAGTACCGCTATATGTCGAAGCGAGGGGGCCAATTGTTCCGCGGACATAACAAGGCCAGAAATATCCCCATTTCTCAATAACATTGTTGATTATGAGCATATATGTGAAGTATGATTTTGATCATTTATGTTAAGAACTAATGATTATATACATGACTATGAAACAGGGACAACCAAAGTGGGTTAATGCGATTAACCAGGAAGTATATGTTATGATTACTTTCATGCATTTATTTATATGCCATTACCTTATGATGTTAAGTAACGATGTACATGCTCATGATGGGTTGTTCCTGTAGGTACACTTTTGGACTGAAAGACTAAGGGTCGGGTTGAGGCAGTGAGCTATGAGGAGCATGAAAGAAGATAGATACAGGATTTTTGGATAGTCTCTACTCTAGGAGTAGTATAATTCTATCGCTTTAACATTCATTGGCAGGAATGTAATTAATTAGCTTTTGAAATTTTATTTTTGGCCTGTAATCTTATTAGCTCAAAGCTACAACCGGAACCCTAAGATGTCATTAATGCATGATTAGTCCATAATACGTTATTAATATGATGTTAAGGTAGGAAGACCCTACATTAGTGGTATCAGAGCCAGGTTAGAAAACCCGGGAATGAGTGAAGGGTTAGCCTTATCAATAAGTTGGCTAGGTGCTTCTTTTAAACATGTTTTGTGCATATGTTGTATATGAAGCATATGACTATTGTACTAACATGTTATGGTTTCTAACGATGTATTATATGAACTACTTTTGGGTATTGTTATTAACCCTTGTCTTGCAATATGGCAGCAAATATCGATATAGGAGATGCAGTTAGTGTTAATGCAAGTGCTGGGCGTACCAATCCCCTACCACCGCCAGCCTTGGGCGAGGAACCTTCTGAGCAACAGTTACTACCTGGGGAGCTAAGCTTGGCTCAGTTTCTGACACACCGACCCCCGATGTTTGAAGGAACTGAGACAGGGGAACATGCTGAGGAGTGGTTAGAGAGGATCGAACAGATATTTGTGGCGGCTCCTTGTGCTAAGTCAGTCTGGATAAGACTAGCGGAGTTCCAATTGGCCAAGAAGGCGCTGATGTGGTGGAAGACCACAGTGATAGAGCAAGAGGCTCAGGGTCAAGAAATAAATTGGAAACTGCTCAGGACTCGCTTTCTGACCCGCTACTTTTCAGCTGCCGCACGACAGGCTAAAGAAGATGAGTTTACCAACCTCAAGCAAGGTAACATGCCTGTGTCTGATTATGCTCTCCATTACTGTTCTTTGCTCAGATATGTACCCCACATCGCTGCAAGTACTCAAGCAAAGATGAGGAACTTCATGAAGGGCTTGAGGCCTGAACTGTATGACAGGGTGATCACTTATGGACCTGCTTGCTTTGATGACGCCCTTTCACGGGTTGAGCTAGCCGAACAGGGAGTTGGTGCATATCAAGATGCCGTGCCACCTCCAGCACCCCCTCAGAAATCTATTTCTGATAATTTAAAGCCGAGGGGTGATCAGTTCAAGCCAAGGGGGAACACATCGGCTTCGAGGTTCAGTGGTAAGAGGCCCGAAAATCGTTGGAAAGGAAGCCGTAGGAATGATGCCCCGTCGGGAAGAGGACAGTCTCAGGGAGACAGATTTGGGAAGGTTCGGTGCTCTATTTGTGGGCAACCACATTCTACGAAAGACTGCGTAGGTTGCTATGATTGTGGCAATAAGGGCCACTTTGCTCGGCAGTGTCCCAATCGGGAGGGACAACAGAACTCTGTGGGGAGGCCTGCGGACAGAGCAGTGCAGCACAGGCCACCGTTTGTACCGAGGCAGTATGGAGGTCAGCCTATGGGGCCACCTCAGGGGCAAGTTTATGCATTGACCAGGGAGCAGGCTACAGCGGCTCCGGAGGAAGTGATAGCGGGTACGTGTCTTTTATTTACGCATCCTACTTTTATATTGATAGACACAGGTGCGTCACACTCTTTTGTGTCGGCGAGTTTTGTGGAAAGGCACCACATATGCACTTCTCCGTCGCCCACGCCTCTTGTAGTCTCGACACCCGCTGGAAGAAGTTTGATTGCTGATCGGATTGTCTATGATGGCCTCATTTATTTTGAGGGTAACGAGCTAAGATCAGATTTGATTGTTCTGGGAATGTCATATTTTGACTGCATTGTGGGTATTGATGTTCTGAACAGGTATCAGGCAGTTGTGAACTGCAGGCAGAGGACTGTCCGATTCAGGTCTGATATGGGAGTCCAGTGGACATTCTATGGGGATGGTTCTTTTTCAAAGATCCCGTTGATATCTGCTGTCAAGATGGCACAGTTGTTAGAACGAGGCCATACAGGATATCTCATCTATGTTGTTGATATTACTGAAAAGAAGGAAGAATTAAAGGTTGAGGATGTGCCCGTAGTGGCCGAATTTCCTGATGTCTTTCCGGAAGAGATTCCCGGATTTCCTCCGACGAGAGAGGTCGAGTTTGGAATTGAGTTACTACCGGGGACGTCTGCCATTTCTCGTGCCCCGTATAGGAGGTACCAGCAGAGTTAAGGGAGTTGAAGGTTCAGTTGCAAGAGCTCCTCGATAAGGGTTATATACGCCATAGTGTATCGCCCTGTGGTGCACCAGTTCTATTTGTCAAGAAGAAAGATGGTTCGATGCGGCTGTGCATCGATTACAGACAACTGAACAAAGCTACAGTGAAGAATAAGTATCCACTTCAGAGGATCGATGATTTGTTTGACCAGTTGCAGGGTACGAGGCTCTACAGTAAGATCGATCTGAGGTCGGGGTATCATCAGATTCGAGTAAGAGAAGATGATGTTCAGAAGACAGCTTTCAGGACTAGATATGGGCACTATGAATTCCTAGTCATGCCTTTTGGGGTGACAAATGCCCCAGCTGTTTTTATGAGTCTGATGAACAGAGTATTTCAGCCGTATTTGGATCAGTTCGTCATTGTTTTCATTGACGATATACTCATATACTCTCGGACCGAAGAGGAACACGTGAAGCACTTGAGGACAGTACTCCAGATCCTTAGGGATCATCAGTTATATACAAAGCTTAGCAAGTGCGAGTTTTGGTTGAGCAGTGTGGTGTTCTTGGGCCATGTTATATCTAGTAGTGGGATATCTGTAGATCCCAAGAAGGTTGAAGCTGTGATGGAGTGGGCTGCACCCACTTCTGTACCCGAGATACGGAGCTTCCTTGGTTTAGCAGGTTATTACCGACGTTTCGTCGAGGGATTTTGTAAGATCGCTAAGCCGTTGACACAGCTGACTCAGAAAGGAGTCCCGTTCTATTGGTCCGAAGCTTGTGAGGAAAGCTTCCAAGAACTGAAGAGTCGTTTGACTACGGCACCTAGATTGGTGATTCCTTCTGAGAATAAGAGGTTTGCCTTGTACACTGACGCATCATTGCAGGGTTTGGGCTGTGTATTGATGCAGGATAAGCACGTGGTGGCTTATGCTTCGAGGCAGTTGAAGCCTCATGAGACCAGATACCCAGTTCATGATCTGGAACTGGCGGCCATCATTTTCGCCTTGAAGATTTGGCGGCATTATCTATATGGTACTTCATTTACCATTTTTACGGACCATAAGAGCCTGAAGTTTCTATTCACTCAGGCTGAATTGAATATGCGCCAAAGGAGGTGGATGGATTTACTCAAGGATTATGACTGTGAGATTGAGTACCATCCTGGTAAAGCAAATTTGATAGCAGACGCCTTAAGTCGGAAGGTGAAGAGTACTGCTGAGGACGCTATGTGTCTATCAGCTATGATGACTTCTTATTGCCATCTGGGCTATGATTTTGATGTGGACACGTCGCCGGTGCGAGTGTCGACCTTGTTGGCTGAGCCAGACATATTTGAGGCTATCAAGGAAGCCCAGAGGTCGGATGATGAGGTTCAGAGATGGTCATCGATAGTACTTCAAGGACAGCCATCAAAGTTTAGAGTGTCTGAGGATGGTTCTTTGAGACTGGGCAACCGTTGGGTAGTCCCAGATACGCCGGAGTTGCGTAGAGGAGTATTGGAGCGAGCTCACGGTAGCCAGTTCAGTATTCACCCAGGAGGAAGAAAAATGTATAAGGACCTAAGTGGTCAATTCTAGTGGAGACGCATGAAGCGTGATGTTATAGCTTTTGTCAAAATATGTTTGATCTGCCAGTGATAGGCTTAGAACTTAAGTGTTTTTAGCTGTAATTTCGTCCCATTTTTCATACTTTTTCCTGGATGATACTATGCTTGTTGGTGTTTATTTGTCTATTTCAGGAAAATTGGTTAGAAATGGAAGAAATGAGCTAAACTGAAGAAAAATGGCGCGAAATCGAGGCGAGAAAGAGTTGAAATTGAGGAAGTAAGATTTTAGGAATCTCGATCGATCGAGAATATTTCTCGATCGATCGAGCCAGACAGTGTGCTGAGAACAAAAGAATTTCAAGTCTCGATCGATCGGAACAATTTCTCGATCGATCGAGCGAGGCAGTAACTTCAGAGCAAATTTTATCAAAGTCTCGATTGATCGGAAGGAAATCTCGATCGATCGAGCGAGGCAGTGAGTTTCAAAGGCTGACATGAACAGTGCACCGATCGATCGGACGCAATTCTCGATCGATCGAGACGCAAATCCGGGAAAATCTTATCTTCCATTTTTGAATGGATTTTCAGGGGATAAAAGGAAATTTCATTTCCATACAAGATATACATTATTCCAGACGCCTATTCTCTGAAAAATAAGGAACCCTAGCCGCCGCCTAGCACCGCCGAAGGAGATCCAATCTCCGTTCTTCGTCCAAAGTCGAGCCAATTCATTCCGGAGTGCAAGGAAGGAGCAAGAGAAGAGATTTCGGTGCTACGCACGGATTTATTCCGCCGTTTATCGTATTTCTAGGCTCTAATCTATTTCATTTTGATTTTCAATTGATGTTTTTGAGGTCGAGAGACGATTAAACTCTTTTGTATTTGATTTGAAATATTTTGAGTTTATTCTATCAAGTTTTAGTTTCGTTGTGTTTGATTATTGATTCAATGTGTTGAGCGCATTGATTGCTATTGTTCATAAATTAATTGTTTGTGTAGATCAAAGTCTAGCTAACTTTGATTGAATCTGAGAGTTATAACCGAGATCGAGAGATAACGTTGTAACACGCTCTATTAATTTATGATGTATGTTATGATTGAGATCGAGAGATGATATCGCATACGTGAGAACTTTGAATTGAAAGATTTAGAGTAACAAGGTTTTGATAATTTATTCAATATTGAATTAGTAAATAGGTGCACGAGAGTGACTTATTCTAATTTAATGTTAGTTTCTTTACAGCTCGAGAGAGTGTATCGAATAATAGCGAAAACCTTTCACCTTTAGAATCATTTGGTTGATAATTTGATAATTCAGTTGAATCACTAAAGATAACATAGTTGAACGACGAGCTTGATAGATTTCTTGAGTGACTTACCTTTGCATATCCGGAACCAATCATTTTATTATTTCTTGTTTACTTTTCGGTCCTTAGTTTAATGTGGCTTTAGTTAATCAACTTCTGAAATCGTAGGCTAAATATAATTTCTCTAATCTTATTTGGTACTTATACATTAGTCCCTGTGGATTCGACAACCCGTACTTAATTTTCACTATACTAAAACTTGACAACCGTGCACTTGCGGTAGAATCGCTTCACACTATTCTTTGAAAAATCTTTTGTTTAAAAATAAAGCGGTCAAGTTTTTGGCGCCGTTGCCGGGGACTAATCTGTATAATATCATACGAGATTAGTTAATTGTAATTTAGCCAATTCTTTATTATTTCGATTTGTTTCATTGTTTTTGTTAGCTGATTTGTTTTGATTTTTTATTTGTGTATTTTGTTGTCTCCTTTTGTCTGTTTTGTATAGGAATCGTTTCTCTAGTGCATGCTCAGAAGAGAGGAGCCCATTCTCGAGCCTTTCGATCCGGAAATAGAAAGAACTTTACTTAGGCGATTACGAGAAGCTCGAGCGATGGCAGATAATAATGAAGCACAGAACCCAAGGTCAATGATGGACTTTGCGCAACCGGCATTTCATGGATCGTTGTCCAGTATTACGAGGCCGATGATTCAAGCGAACAACTTTGAGATCAAGCCGGCGATTATACAAATGATACATCACTCGGTTATGTTTGGGGGAGCGGCCACGGACGACCCAAATAATCACATCTCCAACTTTTTGGAGATTTGTGACACATTCAAACATAATGGCGTCTCCGACGACGCCATCAGGTTAAGACTTTTCCCCTTTTCATTACGAGACAAAGCTAAGTCATGGTTGAATTCACTACCTGCAGGTTCTATAACAACATGGGAGGGGCTGACGAAAGCGTTTTTATCAAAGTACTTTCCCCCTTCCAAGACGGCGAAGATGCGGAACGATATCACAACTTTTGGGCAGTTTGACCCCGAGACGTTATATGAAGCGTGGGATCGTTTTAAGGAATTGTTGAGGAGATGCCCACACCATGGTCTACCCATTTGGTTGCAGGTACAAACTTTCTATAATGGTTTATTTTCTTCTAACCGTTCGATGATAGATGCAGCATCTGGGGGATCAATAATGAGAAAGACACCGGAAGAGGCATATAGCTTATTGGAAGAAATGGCGTGCAACAGCTACCAGTGGCAGTCAGAGAGGAACACGCCACAGAAGCCAATAGGAGTTCATCAAGTGGATGACATCACTGCTATTTCGGCACAGCTTGAGGCTATGAACAGAAAGATAGATAGCATTGGAGCATCAGCAATGCAAGTTCAAGCTGTTTTCTGTGACTTGTGTGGAGACGGTCATCCAAACATCGAGTGTCAGGCAGGTAACCAGTTTAACCAATCTGTTGAGGCTGTGAATTTTGTAGGTAACAGGCCACCCAACAATTCATACTCGAATTATAACCAACCATGGAGGAACAACCCGAACCTCAGATGGTCGAACCAGGAGAATGTGTTGAACCCACAACCCCAGGCAGGGTTCACACAAAAGCCGAGTATGGAGGAACTTATGGCAAAGTTGATTTCGTCGACAGAGGTAAGGATGCAAAATCAAGATGCATCGATCAAAAATTTGGATGTGCAAATAGGGCAATTGGTGTAAGTAACCCCATGAGCATACAACGCAGCGGAATAAAATTTTGGGATTACAAACCAGTGATCTATACATAGGGATTCATATCGGATTAGAGAATTACAAGTGTCTTACCCTTGTAGCGCGTTTGAAGCCGAATCCACGGAGCTGCACCACGTCTTACGCCTTCTCCGAGTCAATAGCAAAACTCGAATGGTTTTGCCTCAACGGTATCCACACGATCGAATCGGGTGAAGGGATGATTTAATAACAAGTTGCTAGACAAGTTATTAAATCGGAACAAGAAAGAACACTCGATTCTCAATCGAATGGCTCGCACCAAACTCAAAAATCTCCTCGGCTATGATTAGAAAACCGAGAGCCTTTTTGGTTGTGGAGGCCGTGTGCTTCCTTCTTGATTTAGGTTAGTGTGATATCAAAGTTGTCTTACAATTTATCACCTTGCAATCATATTAAATATAATTAATTAAAGGCTTTCTTAAAGCTTCATGGGCTTAAGCCCATGATTTAATTAATCCTTATGATTATTAATTAAGACTCCTCTTAATTATTTAATTTATCCCATGAATTTAATTTCCCTTCTCGATTTAATCTTTTGTGCGACCCGATAGGATCTCGTAATGTTGGCAGTGACATAAAATCTCATTTTATGTCGCAAGCATCGAGCGGTATCTAGCAACACATCGATGCTACCCAAATTACGAGAATGTCAATGACTCGACATAACCTTTAGAACTTGTGATAATATTAACCATGTAACTTAATCCCTTTGTCCTTTGTGTTTAGATTGAACACGAGTCATGGAATAGTCATACTCGTATATTCAATCTCTATTTCTTGATCCCCAAGTAGAACTAGAATAAACGAATAAGCTCGATATCTCATATCGACTCATTCGAGCATGGCCATGCAGTTTAGTTCTCACTTGATCAAGGGCCAAACACATCTCCTGTTATATAGGAGGGACAAATCCTATCTCGATCAGTCAACATCCCTCTACATAATTCGTAGTGTATCCAATAGTCGCCTTTATAGTATACCCTGTTACGGGTAACGTTTGACGATATCAAGATACATAACTCCTTATGTTGGGATCTCTGATGATCACAAGTCGTAAGGATTACATACATTATTATCACTATGAGAATTGCATATGACGATCATATAACTATCCATGTTGCATTCTCATGGTGGGTCTGTTCAGTACATCGTTCTCTAACATGTACCCATATGTTGATTTGATATCTCATATCAATGAACAATTCATCGATCAACATATACTAGTCTCTACGTAAATTCATTATCCCATTCATGATAATACTTGACTAGGAACATCTTTAAGAATAATACAATATTATTCTAAGGACATTAACATATATATTAATTCACAATGCACAGTTAAAAGAATAATATATAATAATGAATTGCCATTCATAAATCCATAAACATTGTATGTCTTAAACAATCATCTAATGACTTGTCTTAGGGCATATCCCAACAAATCTCCCACTTGCACTAAGACCACTCAGACATATACCTAATGCCTAGAGATCTAGTATGACGATCATGCTTCTGCTGTGACAGCGGCTTCGTCAATGGGTCAGATACATTATCATCTGTTGGTACTTTGCATATTTTAACATCTCCCCTTTCAACGATTTCTCGAATGAAATGGAAACGCCTAAGTATGTGCTTGGATCTTTGGTGAGATCTTGGTTCCTTAGCCAATGCGATCGCTCCATTGTTGTCACAATAGAGTTCTATCGGATCTTTAATGCTAGGCACCACTCCAAGTTCAGAAATGAACTTCCTCATCCAAACAGCTTCCTTTGCTGCATCCGAGGCAGCAATATACTCAGCTTCCGTTGTAGAATCGGCTACTGTTTCTTGCTTTGAACTCTTCCAGCTCACAGCACCTCCATTCAGGCAATACACATATCCAGATTGCGATCGAAAATCATCTTTGTCGGTTTGGAAGCTCGCATCAGTGTAACCCATTACATTGAGCTCTTCCTCACCTCCATAAATCAAGAATGTATCCTTAGTCCTTCTCAAGTACTTCAGGATGTTCTTGACAGCAATCCAGTGACCTTCACCTGGATCAACTTGATATCTGCTCGTCATGCTCAAAGCATACGATACATCGGGACGAGTACATATCATGGCATACATGATAGATCCAATAGCTGATGCGTATGGAATCTTACTCATGCGTTGTCTCTCATCTGGTGTTGAAGGACACTGTTCCTTCGAGAGATAAATACCATGTGTCATAGGCACGAATCCTTTCTTGGATTCTTGCATGCTAAACCTTTTAAGCACCTTGTCTATGTATGTACTTTGACTTAGACCAAGAAGCCTTCTCGATCTATCTCTATAGATCTTGATTCCTAACACATAGGTAGCTTCTCCTAAGTCTTTCATCGAAAAGCAATTCCCTAGCCAATCTTTACAGATTGCAAGGCAGGGATATCATTTCCAATAAGAAGTATGTCATCTACATACAACACTAGGAAAATGATTACGCTCCCACTGACCTTCTTGTAGACACAAGGTTCATCTTCATTTTTGATAAAACCAAACTCTTTGATTGCATCATCAAAACGAAGGTTCCAACTCCGAGAAGCTTGCTTCAATCCATAAATGGATCGTTGTAGCTTGCATATCTTTCCAGCATCCTTTGGATCGACAAAACCCTCGGGCTGTGTCATGTACACATCCTCGAGCAGATTTCCATTAAGGAAAGCTGTTTTGACATCCATCTGCCAGATTTCATAATCATGAAATGCAGCTATTGCAAGTAAGATCCTTATGGATTTAACCATGGCCACTGGTGAAAAGGTTTCATCATAGTCAATACCATGAATTTGTTTGAATCCTTTTGCAACCAGCCGACCTTTATAGGTTTGTACATTACCATCCATATCGGTCTTTTTCTTGAAAATCCATTTGCACCCTATGGGTCGTACCCCTTCAGGTGGATCAACCAAAGTCCATACTTGGTTTGCATACATGGATTCCATCTCAGATTTCATGGCCTCTTGCCATTTCTCAGAATCATTGCCCATAATAGCTTGTTGATAAGATGACGGCTCATCCTCATCAATAAGTAGTAAGTCACCTTGTTGAGTCACAATTAATCCATATCTCTGTGGCTCCCGGTGTTCTCTTACAGACCTACGCTGGGCTTGTGTCTCTTGAGCAGGTACTTCTTCCACAACAGCTTGTGGTGCCTGCTCTGTTTCCATCTCAATCTCAGGTTCAGTGTTTCTTGTGGTTGAACTTCACTAAGTTCTATTTTTCTCCCACTGGTTTTTCTAGAAATAAATTCCCTTTCAAGAAATACACCAGTCCGAGCAACAACTATTTTGTTCTCAGTGGGATAATAGAAATAGTATCCTTTCGTTTCCTTAGGATACCCCACAAATAAACACTTATCAGATTTGGGTCCAAGTTTGTAGTGGCGTGACGTCTAACGAAAGCCTCACAACCCCAAATCTTCATAAAAGACATACTAGGACGCTTCCCAGTCCATATCTCATATGGTGTCTTTTCCACTGATTTAGATGGAACACGGTTCAGTAAGAAAATCGCTGTTTCTAGAGCGTGTCCCCAAAATGATATCGGAAGATCTGCATGACTCATCATTGATCTAACCATGTCTAACAAGGTTCGATTTCTCCTCTCGGATACACCATTCCATTGTGGAGTATACGGAGGAGTGAGTTGTGGGACTATCCCACACTCCTTTAGATAGTCATGAAACTCTTGGCTTAAGTATTCTCCTCCTCGATCTGATCGAAGGATTTTGATACTTTTGCCAAGTTGGTTTTGTACTTCATTCTTGAAATCTTTGAACTTTTCAAAGGTTTCATGTTTATGTTTCATTAGGTACACATACCCATATCTACTGAGGTCATCAGTAAATGTAACGAAGTATTGAAAACCACCTCTAGCTTGTGTACTTATTGGTCCACATACATCACTATGTATTAGTCCCAATAAAATATTTGCCCTTTCAACATGTCCCTTGAAAGGGGCTTTAGTCATCTTGCCCATTAAACAAGATTCGCATGTTTCATATGATTCAAAATCAATGAATCTAATACTCCATCCTTATGAAGTTTAGATATGCGGTTCTCGTTTATGTGGCCCAAGCGACAGTGCCAGAGATAAGTCGGATTACAATCATTATTTTTAATCCTTTTAGTATTTATGTTATAGATAGGCATATCAAGATTTAATACATAAAGACCATTCACCATTTGTGCATCAGCATAAAACATATCATTTAAATAAATAGAACAACAATTGTCCTTTATTATAAATGAAAAAACCATACTTGTCTAAACAAGAAATAGATATAATGTTTTAGTAATTGAAGGCACAAAATAACAGTCTTTTAAAATCAACGATAAACCAGAAGGTAAAGCTAAATGATAATCTCCTATAGCTAATGCAGCAACTCTTGCTCCATTTCCAACTCGGAGATCAACTTCACCTTTTTGCCAATGTCCTACTCCTTTTGAGATCCTGCACATTTACACAAATGTGAGATCCACATCCAGTATCTAATACCCATGATGAAGAGTAGATAAATTGACTTCTATAACAAAAATACCTGAAGCGGAAGTCACACTTCCTTTCTTTAGATCCTCCAGATATACTTTGCCGTTCCTTTTCCAATGGCCGGCTCTCACCGCAATGGAAACATTTCCCTTCCTTTGCTATCCCTCCCTTGGCTTCAGTGCAGAGACTTTGGCTTAGATTTAGCAAAGACCTTCTTGCTTCTTGTTGCCTTTGGCTTTGGCCCTTCCTTTGCCTTATTCACAATAAGGACATTTGTGGCCTTAGTCTTCTTAGTATTTGCTTCATATGTTCTCAACATACCAAGCAACTGGGGTAGAGTCTTTTCCATATCAGTCATATTGTAATTTACTACAAATTGACTGAAGCTCTCCGGCAACGATTGCAAGATTACATCGGTGGCCAACTCTTGGTCCAATGGAAAACCTAGCTTGTCCAGATTCTCAATGTACCCAATCATCTTGAGCACATGAGTTCCAACTAAGCTTCCTTCTACCATCCTGCACTGGAATAACGCTTTAGAGACGTCATACCTCTCTTGTCTAGCTTGCTGTTGGTACAACTGCTTTAAGTGTTCGATCATATCGAACGCCTCCATTTCCTCATGTTGCTTCTGAAGCTCAGAGTTCATGGTGGCAAGCATGAGGCACCCAACATCAAGTGCGTCACTCTGATGCTTCTTGTAAGCATCTTTTTCAGCTCTTGTAGCTGTTAGGGGAGGTTCCTCAGCGAGCAAGGGTTCCTCTAGAACATATTGTTTCTTTTCTTGTTTGAGGACTATCCTCAAGTTCCTATGCCAGTCTAGGAAATTCGTCCCATTTAATTTGTCCTTCTCAAGGACCGATCGCAGTGATAAAGTGCTAGTAACGTTGTTAGTTGCCATGGATATCTACAATATAAATATGCAAAATAAGTTTATGATTTAAATCATTTAACATGGTCTTATATTAAATGATACTCCCCACTATTTATTTGAAAAAATATCAACCCATCGAAACTTTTAGTGGGCCAAGATCCATATTTCGCCTAATCTTGAGTTAGCTTGGCTAATCGCCCAAGACTCGGTTATTTAGGTAAGACAACACTTTGTGTCAATTACATCACATAATATTCTTGGATAGTTGGACGAACAACACTTTGTTCAATTCATCAAATGAATTATAATCCAACACATGCCTCTAGGTTCCCAATCCTATTGAGATAACCTAGTTAAGGTCCTAACCCAATAAAAGTATGACGGATATCACTTTTATCCTTTCGCGCCTTACTAAGATTGCCACGGTGCTTTGCTTTGGCAAACCCACACATGTACAATCGAAGTTATTGACGAGTACTTTTATTTGGAAGGCATCTAAAACTTAATAGTTTTAGAGGGATTTATTGATCTCATGATTAATTTGATAATTTTAAAATATGTCCACTACATATAGTTGTATACATATCTACATATAGTGTAATACTATTATCAAACTAAAACATAAGATAAATCATGCATCAACATACATAATTAAAACGTGACATGGTTATAGCCCCTACTAATGAGTTTTCTCAAGCCAATGAGAAACTCCTATGAGTCAACCTAAGGTAACTTCATAAGCACCTTCCTTTGGCTCCAATTTGTGAATGGCCTCCTCATCCCGGCACGATGCTCCATCTTCATTGATCACCATCAATAAAATAAACTACACTATTTACAAGATATAGAATTCCTCGATTCACATTCGAGGGGAACATAGGGGAGGGAACATTTAGAATGAAATAGAGAAAGGCACGACACGCAGGTCGTATTATAAATTACAATCATTCACAAATCCTATCTAATAGGTCAAAGGGCTATAACCACGCACCATGCTCAAACAACACATAAAGCATGCATTAACATTTAATTAATTAAATTCTAAACATTTTAAATTTAATTCTAATTAAAACTGTAAAATAATTTTTGAAAAATTATCGTACGCTCGGACATCACATGCCACGAACTAAAGCGACTAAAACACGAACCACCATGGTTCGAACCAAAACCCACGGCTGGACCAATAGTGGGCCTAGGGTTCGAAACCCTAGCCCATGGCCGAGCCATGGTCCATGCGGCGGCTTGGGTGCGGCGCTGCTAGGGTTCCAACCCTAGCCGCCTTGCACCATCTTGATTCTATCGAGCCAACTTGCACCTTTCAATACTTTATCGAGCCAAAAGAGTTCAAAACCCTAGATAGTGCGACGCTTGACCCATGCTCGAGCCAGGGTCCGAACCCTAGCTCCTGCGGCGGCCGAGAGGCCAATTTGACTAGGGTTCAAAACCCTAGCCACTTTGTAGCGGCGGCCGAGCCATGGTGACTAGGTTCGAAACCCTAGCACCTAGGTGGCCTCGGCCGTGAGCCTACACGAGCCATGTTCCGGTTTTTGATCACGAATATCATATTTTCGATCCGTCAATTATATCATATATATTATCATACGATGATCTTCACAAATCGATTTTTCCATATCATATATGAAATCAGTTTAAATAGCATGCAATATTATTCTAACATGATTAAACTATTTAACCACATAAAATCCGATATGAGCCTTGTACACGGCTCTGATACCACTGTAAGTAACCCCATGAGCATACAACGCAGCGGAATAAAATTTTGGGATTACAAACCAGCGATCTATACATAGGGATTCATATCGGATAGAGATTACAAGTGTCTTACCCTTGTAGCGTTTTGAAGCCGAATCCACGGAGCTGCCCACGTCCTACGCCTTCTCCGAGTCAATAGCAAAACTCGAATGGTTTTGCCTCAACGGTATCCACACGATCAAATCGAGTGAAGGGATGATTTAATAACAAGTTGCTAGACAGTTATTAAACCGGAACAAGAAAAAACTCGATTCACAATCGAATGGCACACAACCAAACTCAAAAATCCCTCGGCTATTAGAAAACGAGACCTTTTTGGTGTGAGAGGCCGGGAGCTTCCTTCTTGTTTAGGTGTAGGTTTGTGAAATGAAAGTTGTCTTACAATTATCACCTTGCAATCATTTAAATATATTAATTAAAGGCTTTCTTAAAGCTTCATGGGCTTAAGCCCATGATTTAATTAATCCTTATGATTATTAATTAAGACTCCTCTTAATTATTTAATTCATCCCATGAATTTAATTTCCCTTCTCGATTTAATCTTTTGTGCGACCCGATAGGATCTCGTAATGTTGGCAGTGACATAAAATCTCATTTTATGTCGCAAGCATCGAGCGGTATCTAGCAACACATCGATGCTACCCAATTACAAGAATGTCAATGACTCGACATAACCTTTAGAACTTGTGATAATATTAACATGTAACTTAATCCCTTTGTCCTTTGTGGTTTAGATTGAACACGAGTCATGGAATAAGTCATACTCGTATATTTCAATCCTATTTCTGAT